>NW_024121099.1:22201216-22576634 GCF_016745375.1 Pimephales promelas
CTAGACCCTGAGTGCAAAATGGAGGCTCTAGCCCTTCCAGAGCTGAGATATCGAAACTCAAAAATTCGGCCCGAAAAAAAAACGACAGTGTACCCTTACGTTTTTTTTTTGGGCGAAAATTAAGTTTCTCCAATCTTCCAAAACTCTGGATTCTGATAGAGGGCCATGAGACTTAGACCTGAGTGCAAAAATGGAGGCTCTAGCCCCTTCCAGAGCTGAGATATCGAAACTCAAAAATTCGGCCCGAAAAAAAAAACGACAGTGGTACCCCTTACGTTTTTTTTTTTTGGGCGAAAAAATTAAGTTTCTCCAATCTTCCCAAATTCTGCGATTCTGATAGGGGCATGAGACTTACTGAGTGCAAAAATGGAGGCTCTAGCCCCTTCCAGAGCTGAGATATCGAAACTCAAAATTCGGCCCGAAAAAAAAAACGACAGTGGTACCCCTTACGTTTTTTTTTTTGGGCGAAAAATTAGTTTCTCCAATCTTCCCAAAAATCTGTTCTGATAGAGGGCCATGAGACTTAGACCTGAGTGCAAAAATGGGGCTCTAGCCCTTCCAGAGCTGAGATATCGAAACTCAAAAATTCGGCCCGAAAAAAAAACGACAGTGGTACCCCTTACGTTTTTTTTTTTGGCGAAAAATTAAGTTTCTCCAATCTTCCCAAACTCTGGATTCTGATAGAGGGCCATGAGATTAGACCTGAGTGCAAAAATGGAGGCTCTAGCCCCTTCCAGAGCTGAGATATCGAAACTCAAAAAATTCGGCCCAAAAAAAAACGACAGTGGTACCCCTTACGTTTTTTTTTTTTGGGCGAAAAATTAGTTTCTCCAATCTTCCCAAACTCTGGATTCTGATAGAGGGCCATGAGACTTAGACCTGAGTGCAAAAATGGAGCTTAGCCCCTTCCAGAGCTGAGATATCGAAACTCAAAAATTCGGCCCGAAAAAAACGAACGCAGTGGTACCCCTTACGTTTTTTTTTTTTGGGCGAAAAAATTAAGTTTCTCCAATCTTCCCCAAACTCTGGATTCTGATAGAGGGGCCATGAGACTTAGACCTGAGTGCAAAAGAGGCTCTAGCCCCTTCAGAGCTGAGATATCGAAACTCAAAAATCTCCCCGAAAAAAAAACGACAGTGGTACCCCTTACGTTTTTTTTTTTTGGGCGAAAAATTAAGTTTCTCCAATCTTCCAAACTCTGGATTCTGATAGAGGGCCATGAGACTTAGACCTGAGTGCAAAAATGGAGGCTCTAGCCCCTTCCAGAGCTGAGATATCGAAACTCAAAAATTCGGCCCGAAAAAAAAAACGACAGTGGTACCCCTTACGTTTTTTTTTTTGGGTGAAAAATTAAGTTTCTCCAATCTTCCCAAAACTCTGGATTCTGATAGAGGGCCATGAGACTTAGACCTGAGTGCAAAAATGGAGGCTCTAGCCCTTCCAGAGCTGAGATATCGAAACTCAAAAATTCGGCCCGAAAAAAAAACGACAGTGGTACCCCTTACGTTTTTTTTTTGGGCGAAAAATTAAGTTTCTCCAATCTTCCCAAAACTCTGGATTCTGATAGAGGGCCATGAGACTTAGACCTGAGTGCAAAAATGGAGGCTCTAGCCCCTTCCAGAGCTGAGATATCGAAACTCAAAAATTCGGCCCGAAAAAAAAAACGACAGTGGTACCCCTTACGTTTTTTTTTTTTGGGCGAAAAATTAAGTTTCTCCAATCTTCCCAAACTCTGGATTCTGATAGAGGGCCATGAGACTTAGACCTGAGTGCAAAAATGGAGGCTCTAGCCCCTTCCAGAGCTGAGATATCGAAACTCAAAAATTCGGCCCGAAAAAAAAACGACAGTGGTACCCCTTACGTTTTTTTTTTTTGGGCGAAAAATTAAGTTTCTCCAATCTTCCCAAAACTCTGGATTCTGATAGAGGGCCATGAGACTTAGACCTGAGTGCAAAAATGGAGGCTCTAGCCCCTTCCAGAGCTGAGATATCGAAACTCAAAAATTCGGCCCGAAAAAAAAAACGACAGTGGTACCCCTTACGTTTTTTTTTTTGGGCGAAAAATTAAGTTTCTCCAATCTTCCCAAAACTCTGGATTCTGATAGAGGGCCATGAGACTTAGACCTGAGTGCAAAAATGGAGGCTCTAGCCCCTTCCAGAGCTGAGATATCGAAACTCAAAAATTCGGCCCGAAAAAAAAAACGACAGTGGTACCCCTTACGTTTTTTTTTTGGGCGAAAAATTAAGTTTCTCCAATCTTCCCAAAACTCTGGATTCTGATAGAGGGCCATGAGACTTAGACCTGAGTGCAAAAATGGAGGCTCTAGCCCCTTCCAGAGCTGAGATATCGAAACTCAAAAATTCGGCCCGAAAAAAAAAACGACAGTGGTACCCCTTACGTTTTTTTTTTTGGGCGAAAAATTAAGTTTCTCCAATCTTCCCAAAACTCTGGATTCTGATAGAGGGCCATGAGACTTAGACCTGAGTGCAAAAATGGAGGCTCTAGCCCCTTCCAGAGCTGAGATATCGAAACTCAAAAATTCGGCCCGAAAAAAAAACGACAGTGGTACCCCTTACGTTTTTTTTTTTGGGCGAAAAATTAAGTTTCTCCAATCTTCCCAAAACTCTGGATTCTGATAGAGGGCCATGAGACTTAGACCTGAGTGCAAAAATGGAGGCTCTAGCCCCTTCCAGAGCTGAGATATCGAAACTCAAAAATTCGGCCCGAAAAAAAAACGACAGTGGTACCCCTTACGTTTTTTTTTTTTTGGGCGAAAAATTAAGTTTCTCCAATCTTCCCAAAACTCTGGATTCTGATAGAGGGCCATGAGACTTAGACCTGAGTGCAAAAATGGAGGCTCTAGCCCCTTCCAGAGCTGAGATATCGAAACTCAAAAATTCGGCCCGAAAAAAAAACGACAGTGGTACCCCTTACGTTTTTTTTTTTTGGCGAAAAATTAAGTTTCTCCAATCTTCCCAAAACTCTGGATTCTGATAGAGGGCCATGAGACTTAGACCTGAGTGCAAAAATGGAGGCTCTAGCCCCTTCCAGAGCTGAGATATCGAAACTCAAAAATTCGGCCCGAAAAAAAAACGACAGTGGTACCCCTTACGTTTTTTTTTTTGGGCGAAAAATTAAGTTTCTCCAATCTTCCCAAAACTCTGGATTCTGATAGAGGGCCATGAGACTTAGACCTGAGTGCAAAAATGGAGGCTCTAGCCCCTTCCAGAGCTGAGATATCGAAACTCAAAAATTCGGCCCGAAAAAAAAACGACAGTGGTACCCCTTACGTTTTTTTTTTTGGGCGAAAAATTAAGTTTCTCCAATCTTCCCAAAACTCTGGATTCTGATAGAGGGCCATGAGACTTAGACCTGAGTGCAAAAATGGAGGCTCTAGCCCCTTCCAGAGCTGAGATATCGAAACTCAAAAATTCGGCCCGAAAAAAAAACGACAGTGGTACCCCTTACGTTTTTTTTTTGGGCGAAAAATTAAGTTTCTCCAATCTTCCCAAAACTCTGGATTCTGATAGAGGGCCATGAGACTTAGACCTGAGTGCAAAAATGGAGGCTCTAGCCCCTTCCAGAGCTGAGATATCGAAACTCAAAAATTCGGCCCGAAAAAAAAAACGACAGTGGTACCCCTTACGTTTTTTTTTTTGGGCGAAAAATTAAGTTTCTCCAATCTTCCCAAAACTCTGGATTCTGATAGAGGGCCATGAGACTTAGACCTGAGTGCAAAAATGGAGGCTCTAGCCCCTTCCAGAGCTGAGATATCGAAACTCAAAAATTCGGCCCGAAAAAAAAACGACAGTGGTACCCCTTACGTTTTTTTTTTTTGGGCGAAAAATTAAGTTTCTCCAATCTTCCCAAAACTCTGGATTCTGATAGAGGGCCATGAGACTTAGACCTGAGTGCAAAAATGGAGGCTCTAGCCCCTTCCAGAGCTGAGATATCGAAACTCAAAAATTCGGCCCGAAAAAAAAAACGACAGTGGTACCCCTTACGTTTTTTTTTTTGGGCGAAAAATTAAGTTTCTCCAATCTTCCCAAAACTCTGGATTCTGATAGAGGGCCATGAGACTTAGACCTGAGTGCAAAAATGGAGGCTCTAGCCCCTTCCAGAGCTGAGATATCGAAACTCAAAAATTCGGCCCGAAAAAAAAACGACAGTGGTACCCCTTACGTTTTTTTTTTTTGGGCGAAAAATTAAGTTTCTCCAATCTTCCCAAAACTCTGGATTCTGATAGAGGGCCATGAGACTTAGACCTGAGTGCAAAAATGGAGGCTCTAGCCCCTTCCAGAGCTGAGATATCGAAACTCAAAAATTCGGCCCGAAAAAAAAAACGACAGTGGTACCCCTTACGTTTTTTTTTTTGGGCGAAAAATTAAGTTTCTCCAATCTTCCCAAAACTCTGGATTCTGATAGAGGGCCATGAGACTTAGACCTGAGTGCAAAAATGGAGGCTCTAGCCCCTTCCAGAGCTGAGATATCGAAACTCAAAAATTCGGCCCGAAAAAAAAACGACAGTGGTACCCCTTACGTTTTTTTTTTTTGGGCGAAAAATTAAGTTTCTCCAATCTTCCCAAAACTCTGGATTCTGATAGAGGGCCATGAGACTTAGACCTGAGTGCAAAAATGGAGGCTCTAGCCCCTTCCAGAGCTGAGATATCGAAACTCAAAAATTCGGCCCGAAAAAAAAACGACAGTGGTACCCCTTACGTTTTTTTTTTTTGGGCGAAAAATTAAGTTTCTCCAATCTTCCCAAAACTCTGGATTCTGATAGAGGGCCATGAGACTTAGACCTGAGTGCAAAAATGGAGGCTCTAGCCCCTTCCAGAGCTGAGATATCGAAACTCAAAAATTCGGCCCGAAAAAAAAACGACAGTGGTACCCCTTACGTTTTTTTTTTTTGGGCGAAAAATTAAGTTTCTCCAATCTTCCCAAAACTCTGGATTCTGATAGAGGGCCATGAGACTTAGACCTGAGTGCAAAAATGGAGGCTCTAGCCCCTTCCAGAGCTGAGATATCGAAACTCAAAAATTCGGCCCGAAAAAAAAAACGACAGTGGTACCCCTTACGTTTTTTTTTTTGGGCGAAAAATTAAGTTTCTCCAATCTTCCCAAAACTCTGGATTCTGATAGAGGGCCATGAGACTTAGACCTGAGTGCAAAAATGGAGGCTCTAGCCCCTTCCAGAGCTGAGATATCGAAACTCAAAAATTCGGCCCGAAAAAAAAACGACAGTGGTACCCCTTACGTTTTTTTTTTTGGGCGAAAAATTAAGTTTCTCCAATCTTCCCAAAACTCTGGATTCTGATAGAGGGCCATGAGACTTAGACCTGAGTGCAAAAATGGAGGCTCTAGCCCCTTCCAGAGCTGAGATATCGAAACTCAAAAATTCGGCCCGAAAAAAAAACGACAGTGGTACCCCTTACGTTTTTTTTTTTGGGCGAAAAATTAAGTTTCTCCAATCTTCCCAAAACTCTGGATTCTGATAGAGGGCCATGAGACTTAGACCTGAGTGCAAAAATGGAGGCTCTAGCCCCTTCCAGAGCTGAGATATCGAAACTCAAAAATTCGGCCCGAAAAAAAAACGACAGTGGTACCCCTTACGTTTTTTTTTTTGGGCGAAAAATTAAGTTTCTCCAATCTTCCCAAAACTCTGGATTCTGATAGAGGGCCATGAGACTTAGACCTGAGTGCAAAAATGGAGGCTCTAGCCCCTTCCAGAGCTGAGATATCGAAACTCAAAAATTCGGCCCGAAAAAAAAACGACAGTGGTACCCCTTACGTTTTTTTTTTTGGGCGAAAAATTAAGTTTCTCCAATCTTCCCAAAACTCTGGATTCTGATAGAGGGCCATGAGACTTAGACCTGAGTGCAAAAATGGAGGCTCTAGCCCCTTCCAGAGCTGAGATATCGAAACTCAAAAATTCGGCCCGAAAAAAAAAACGACAGTGGTACCCCTTACGTTTTTTTTTTTGGGCGAAAAATTAAGTTTCTCCAATCTTCCCAAAACTCTGGATTCTGATAGAGGGCCATGAGACTTAGACCTGAGTGCAAAAATGGAGGCTCTAGCCCCTTCCAGAGCTGAGATATCGAAACTCAAAAATTCGGCCCGAAAAAAAAACGACAGTGGTACCCCTTACGTTTTTTTTTTTGCGAAAAATTAAGTTTCTCCAATCTTCCCAAAACTCTGGATTCTGATAGAGGGCCATGAGACTTAGACCTGAGTGCAAAAATGGAGGCTCTAGCCCCTTCCAGAGCTGAGATATCGAAACTCAAAAATTCGGCCCGAAAAAAAAACGACAGTGGTACCCCTTACGTTTTTTTTTTTGGGCGAAAAATTAAGTTTCTCCAATCTTCCCAAAACTCTGGATTCTGATAGAGGGCCATGAGACTTAGACCTGAGTGCAAAAATGGAGGCTCTAGCCCCTTCCAGAGCTGAGATATCGAAACTCAAAAATTCGGCCCGAAAAAAAAACGACAGTGGTACCCCTTACGTTTTTTTTTTTGGGCGAAAAATTAAGTTTCTCCAATCTTCCCAAAACTCTGGATTCTGATAGAGGGCCATGAGACTTAGACCTGAGTGCAAAAATGGAGGCTCTAGCCCCTTCCAGAGCTGAGATATCGAAACTCAAAAATTCGGCCCGAAAAAAAAACGACAGTGGTACCCCTTACGTTTTTTTTTTTGGGCGAAAAATTAAGTTTCTCCAATCTTCCCAAAACTCTGGATTCTGATAGAGGGCCATGAGACTTAGACCTGAGTGCAAAAATGGAGGCTCTAGCCCCTTCCAGAGCTGAGATATCGAAACTCAAAAATTCGGCCCGAAAAAAAAACGACAGTGGTACCCCTTACGTTTTTTTTTTTTGGGCGAAAAATTAAGTTTCTCCAATCTTCCCAAAACTCTGGATTCTGATAGAGGGCCATGAGACTTAGACCTGAGTGCAAAAATGGAGGCTCTAGCCCCTTCCAGAGCTGAGATATCGAAACTCAAAAATTCGGCCCGAAAAAAAAACGACAGTGGTACCCCTTACGTTTTTTTTTTTGGGCGAAAAATTAAGTTTCTCCAATCTTCCCAAACTCTGGATTCTGATAGAGGGCCATGAGACTTAGACCTGAGTGCAAAAATGGAGGCTCTAGCCCCTTCCAGAGCTGAGATATCGAAACTCAAAAATTCGGCCCGAAAAAAAAACGACAGTGGTACCCCTTACGTTTTTTTTTTTGGGCGAAAAATTAAGTTTCTCCAATCTTCCCAAAACTCTGGATTCTGATAGAGGGCCATGAGACTTAGACCTGAGTGCAAAAATGGAGGCTCTAGCCCCTTCCAGAGCTGAGATATCGAAACTCAAAAATTCGGCCCGAAAAAAAAACGACAGTGGTACCCCTTACGTTTTTTTTTTTGGGCGAAAAATTAAGTTTCTCCAATCTTCCCAAAACTCTGGATTCTGATAGAGGGCCATGAGACTTAGACCTGAGTGCAAAAATGGAGGCTCTAGCCCCTTCCAGAGCTGAGATATCGAAACTCAAAAATTCGGCCCGAAAAAAAAACGACAGTGGTACCCCTTACGTTTTTTTTTTTTGGGCGAAAAATTAAGTTTCTCCAATCTTCCCAAAACTCTGGATTCTGATAGAGGGCCATGAGACTTAGACCTGAGTGCAAAAATGGAGGCTCTAGCCCCTTCCAGAGCTGAGATATCGAAACTCAAAAATTCGGCCCGAAAAAAAAACGACAGTGGTACCCCTTACGTTTTTTTTTTTGGGCGAAAAATTAAGTTTCTCCAATCTTCCCAAAACTCTGGATTCTGATAGAGGGCCATGAGACTTAGACCTGAGTGCAAAAATGGAGGCTCTAGCCCCTTCCAGAGCTGAGATATCGAAACTCAAAAATTCGGCCCGAAAAAAAAACGACAGTGGTACCCCTTACGTTTTTTTTTTTGGGCGAAAAATTAAGTTTCTCCAATCTTCCCAAAACTCTGGATTCTGATAGAGGGCCATGAGACTTAGACCTGAGTGCAAAAATGGAGGCTCTAGCCCCTTCCAGAGCTGAGATATCGAAACTCAAAAATTCGGCCCGAAAAAAAAAACGACAGTGGTACCCCTTACGTTTTTTTTTTTGGGCGAAAAATTAAGTTTCTCCAATCTTCCCAAAACTCTGGATTCTGATAGAGGGCCATGAGACTTAGACCTGAGTGCAAAAATGGAGGCTCTAGCCCCTTCCAGAGCTGAGATATCGAAACTCAAAAATTCGGCCCGAAAAAAAAACGACAGTGGTACCCCTTACGTTTTTTTTTTTTGGCGAAAAATTAAGTTTCTCCAATCTTCCCAAAACTCTGGATTCTGATAGAGGGCCATGAGACTTAGACCTGAGTGCAAAAATGGAGGCTCTAGCCCCTTCCAGAGCTGAGATATCGAAACTCAAAAATTCGGCCCGAAAAAAAAACGACAGTGGTACCCCTTACGTTTTTTTTTTTGGGCGAAAAATTAAGTTTCTCCAATCTTCCCAAAACTCTGGATTCTGATAGAGGGCCATGAGACTTAGACCTGAGTGCAAAAATGGAGGCTCTAGCCCCTTCCAGAGCTGAGATATCGAAACTCAAAAATTCGGCCCGAAAAAAAAACGACAGTGGTACCCCTTACGTTTTTTTTTTTGGGCGAAAAATTAAGTTTCTCCAATCTTCCCAAAACTCTGGATTCTGATAGAGGGCCATGAGACTTAGACCTGAGTGCAAAAATGGAGGCTCTAGCCCCTTCCAGAGCTGAGATATCGAAACTCAAAAATTCGGCCCGAAAAAAAAACGACAGTGGTACCCCTTACGTTTTTTTTTTTGGGCGAAAAATTAAGTTTCTCCAATCTTCCCAAAACTCTGGATTCTGATAGAGGGCCATGAGACTTAGACCTGAGTGCAAAAATGGAGGCTCTAGCCCCTTCCAGAGCTGAGATATCGAAACTCAAAAATTCGGCCCGAAAAAAAAAACGACAGTGGTACCCCTTACGTTTTTTTTTTTGGGCGAAAAATTAAGTTTCTCCAATCTTCCCAAAACTCTGGATTCTGATAGAGGGCCATGAGACTTAGACCTGAGTGCAAAAATGGAGGCTCTAGCCCCTTCCAGAGCTGAGATATCGAAACTCAAAAATTCGGCCCGAAAAAAAAACGACAGTGGTACCCCTTACGTTTTTTTTTTTGGGCGAAAAATTAAGTTTCTCCAATCTTCCCAAAACTCTGGATTCTGATAGAGGGCCATGAGACTTAGACCTGAGTGCAAAAATGGAGGCTCTAGCCCCTTCCAGAGCTGAGATATCGAAACTCAAAAATTCGGCCCGAAAAAAAAACGACAGTGGTACCCCTTACGTTTTTTTTTTTGGGCGAAAAATTAAGTTTCTCCAATCTTCCCAAAACTCTGGATTCTGATAGAGGGCCATGAGACTTAGACCTGAGTGCAAAAATGGAGGCTCTAGCCCCTTCCAGAGCTGAGATATCGAAACTCAAAAATTCGGCCCGAAAAAAAAACGACAGTGGTACCCCTTACGTTTTTTTTTTTGGGCGAAAAATTAAGTTTCTCCAATCTTCCCAAAACTCTGGATTCTGATAGAGGGCCATGAGACTTAGACCTGAGTGCAAAAATGGAGGCTCTAGCCCCTTCCAGAGCTGAGATATCGAAACTCAAAAATTCGGCCCGAAAAAAAAAACGACAGTGGTACCCCTTACGTTTTTTTTTTTTGGGCGAAAAATTAAGTTTCTCCAATCTTCCCAAAACTCTGGATTCTGATAGAGGGCCATGAGACTTAGACCTGAGTGCAAAAATGGAGGCTCTAGCCCCTTCCAGAGCTGAGATATCGAAACTCAAAAATTCGGCCCGAAAAAAAAAACGACAGTGGTACCCCTTACGTTTTTTTTTTTTGGGCGAAAAATTAAGTTTCTCCAATCTTCCCAAAACTCTGGATTCTGATAGAGGGCCATGAGACTTAGACCTGAGTGCAAAAATGGAGGCTCTAGCCCCTTCCAGAGCTGAGATATCGAAACTCAAAAATTCGGCCCGAAAAAAAAACGACAGTGGTACCCCTTACGTTTTTTTTTTTGGGCGAAAAATTAAGTTTCTCCAATCTTCCCAAAACTCTGGATTCTGATAGAGGGCCATGAGACTTAGACCTGAGTGCAAAAATGGAGGCTCTAGCCCCTTCCAGAGCTGAGATATCGAAACTCAAAAATTCGGCCCGAAAAAAAAAACGACAGTGGTACCCCTTACGTTTTTTTTTTTGGGCGAAAAATTAAGTTTCTCCAATCTTCCCAAAACTCTGGATTCTGATAGAGGGCCATGAGACTTAGACCTGAGTGCAAAAATGGAGGCTCTAGCCCCTTCCAGAGCTGAGATATCGAAACTCAAAAATTCGGCCCGAAAAAAAAACGACAGTGGTACCCCTTACGTTTTTTTTTTTTGGCGAAAAATTAAGTTTCTCCAATCTTCCCAAAACTCTGGATTCTGATAGAGGGCCATGAGACTTAGACCTGAGTGCAAAAATGGAGGCTCTAGCCCCTTCCAGAGCTGAGATATCGAAACTCAAAAATTCGGCCCGAAAAAAAAAACGACAGTGGTACCCCTTACGTTTTTTTTTTTGGGCGAAAAATTAAGTTTCTCCAATCTTCCCAAAACTCTGGATTCTGATAGAGGGCCATGAGACTTAGACCTGAGTGCAAAAATGGAGGCTCTAGCCCCTTCCAGAGCTGAGATATCGAAACTCAAAAATTCGGCCCGAAAAAAAAACGACAGTGGTACCCCTTACGTTTTTTTTTTTGGGCGAAAAATTAAGTTTCTCCAATCTTCCCAAAACTCTGGATTCTGATAGAGGGCCATGAGACTTAGACCTGAGTGCAAAAATGGAGGCTCTAGCCCCTTCCAGAGCTGAGATATCGAAACTCAAAAATTCGGCCCGAAAAAAAAACGACAGTGGTACCCCTTACGTTTTTTTTTTTGGGCGAAAAATTAAGTTTCTCCAATCTTCCCAAAACTCTGGATTCTGATAGAGGGCCATGAGACTTAGACCTGAGTGCAAAAATGGAGGCTCTAGCCCCTTCCAGAGCTGAGATATCGAAACTCAAAAATTCGGCCCGAAAAAAAAAACGACAGTGGTACCCCTTACGTTTTTTTTTTTGGGCGAAAAATTAAGTTTCTCCAATCTTCCCAAAACTCTGGATTCTGATAGAGGGCCATGAGACTTAGACCTGAGTGCAAAAATGGAGGCTCTAGCCCCTTCCAGAGCTGAGATATCGAAACTCAAAAATTCGGCCCGAAAAAAAAACGACAGTGGTACCCCTTACGTTTTTTTTTTTGGGCGAAAAATTAAGTTTCTCCAATCTTCCCAAAACTCTGGATTCTGATAGAGGGCCATGAGACTTAGACCTGAGTGCAAAAATGGAGGCTCTAGCCCCTTCCAGAGCTGAGATATCGAAACTCAAAAATTCGGCCCGAAAAAAAAACGACAGTGGTACCCCTTACGTTTTTTTTTTTGGGCGAAAAATTAAGTTTCTCCAATCTTCCCAAAACTCTGGATTCTGATAGAGGGCCATGAGACTTAGACCTGAGTGCAAAAATGGAGGCTCTAGCCCCTTCCAGAGCTGAGATATCGAAACTCAAAAATTCGGCCCGAAAAAAAAACGACAGTGGTACCCCTTACGTTTTTTTTTTTGGCGAAAAATTAAGTTTCTCCAATCTTCCCAAAACTCTGGATTCTGATAGAGGGCCATGAGACTTAGACCTGAGTGCAAAAATGGAGGCTCTAGCCCCTTCCAGAGCTGAGATATCGAAACTCAAAAATTCGGCCCGAAAAAAAAACGACAGTGGTACCCCTTACGTTTTTTTTTTTGGGCGAAAAATTAAGTTTCTCCAATCTTCCCAAAACTCTGGATTCTGATAGAGGGCCATGAGACTTAGACCTGAGTGCAAAAATGGAGGCTCTAGCCCCTTCCAGAGCTGAGATATCGAAACTCAAAAATTCGGCCCGAAAAAAAAACGACAGTGGTACCCCTTACGTTTTTTTTTTTTGGCGAAAAATTAAGTTTCTCCAATCTTCCCAAAACTCTGGATTCTGATAGAGGGCCATGAGACTTAGACCTGAGTGCAAAAATGGAGGCTCTAGCCCCTTCCAGAGCTGAGATATCGAAACTCAAAAATTCGGCCCGAAAAAAAAACGACAGTGGTACCCCTTACGTTTTTTTTTTTGGGCGAAAAATTAAGTTTCTCCAATCTTCCCAAAACTCTGGATTCTGATAGAGGGCCATGAGACTTAGACCTGAGTGCAAAAATGGAGGCTCTAGCCCCTTCCAGAGCTGAGATATCGAAACTCAAAAATTCGGCCCGAAAAAAAAACGACAGTGGTACCCCTTACGTTTTTTTTTTTGGGGCGAAAAATTAAGTTTCTCCAATCTTCCCAAAACTCTGGATTCTGATAGAGGGCCATGAGACTTAGACCTGAGTGCAAAAATGGAGGCTCTAGCCCCTTCCAGAGCTGAGATATCGAAACTCAAAAATTCGGCCCGAAAAAAAAAACGACAGTGGTACCCCTTACGTTTTTTTTTTTGGGCGAAAAATTAAGTTTCTCCAATCTTCCCAAAACTCTGGATTCTGATAGAGGGCCATGAGACTTAGACCTGAGTGCAAAAATGGAGGCTCTAGCCCCTTCCAGAGCTGAGATATCGAAACTCAAAAATTCGGCCCGAAAAAAAAACGACAGTGGTACCCCTTACGTTTTTTTTTTTGGGGCGAAAAATTAAGTTTCTCCAATCTTCCCAAAACTCTGGATTCTGATAGAGGGCCATGAGACTTAGACCTGAGTGCAAAAATGGAGGCTCTAGCCCCTTCCAGAGCTGAGATATCGAAACTCAAAAATTCGGCCCGAAAAAAAAAACGACAGTGGTACCCCTTACGTTTTTTTTTTTGGGCGAAAAATTAAGTTTCTCCAATCTTCCCAAAACTCTGGATTCTGATAGAGGGCCATGAGACTTAGACCTGAGTGCAAAAATGGAGGCTCTAGCCCCTTCCAGAGCTGAGATATCGAAACTCAAAAATTCGGCCCGAAAAAAAAACGACAGTGGTACCCCTTACGTTTTTTTTTTTGGGCGAAAAATTAAGTTTCTCCAATCTTCCCAAAACTCTGGATTCTGATAGAGGGCCATGAGACTTAGACCTGAGTGCAAAAATGGAGGCTCTAGCCCCTTCCAGAGCTGAGATATCGAAACTCAAAAATTCGGCCCGAAAAAAAAACGACAGTGGTACCCCTTACGTTTTTTTTTTTGGGCGAAAAATTAAGTTTCTCCAATCTTCCCAAAACTCTGGATTCTGATAGAGGGCCATGAGACTTAGACCTGAGTGCAAAAATGGAGGCTCTAGCCCCTTCCAGAGCTGAGATATCGAAACTCAAAAATTCGGCCCGAAAAAAAAAACGACAGTGGTACCCCTTACGTTTTTTTTTTTGGGCGAAAAATTAAGTTTCTCCAATCTTCCCAAAACTCTGGATTCTGATAGAGGGCCATGAGACTTAGACCTGAGTGCAAAAATGGAGGCTCTAGCCCCTTCCAGAGCTGAGATATCGAAACTCAAAAATTCGGCCCGAAAAAAAAACGACAGTGGTACCCCTTACGTTTTTTTTTTTTGGGCGAAAAATTAAGTTTCTCCAATCTTCCCAAAACTCTGGATTCTGATAGAGGGCCATGAGACTTAGACCTGAGTGCAAAAATGGAGGCTCTAGCCCCTTCCAGAGCTGAGATATCGAAACTCAAAAATTCGGCCCGAAAAAAAAAACGACAGTGGTACCCCTTACGTTTTTTTTTTTTGGGCGAAAAATTAAGTTTCTCCAATCTTCCCAAAACTCTGGATTCTGATAGAGGGCCATGAGACTTAGACCTGAGTGCAAAAATGGAGGCTCTAGCCCCTTCCAGAGCTGAGATATCGAAACTCAAAAATTCGGCCCGAAAAAAAAACGACAGTGGTACCCCTTACGTTTTTTTTTTTGGGCGAAAAATTAAGTTTCTCCAATCTTCCCAAAACTCTGGATTCTGATAGAGGGCCATGAGACTTAGACCTGAGTGCAAAAATGGAGGCTCTAGCCCCTTCCAGAGCTGAGATATCGAAACTCAAAAATTCGGCCCGAAAAAAAAACGACAGTGGTACCCCTTACGTTTTTTTTTTTGGGCGAAAAATTAAGTTTCTCCAATCTTCCCAAAACTCTGGATTCTGATAGAGGGCCATGAGACTTAGACCTGAGTGCAAAAATGGAGGCTCTAGCCCCTTCCAGAGCTGAGATATCGAAACTCAAAAATTCGGCCCGAAAAAAAAAACGACAGTGGTACCCCTTACGTTTTTTTTTTTGGGCGAAAAATTAAGTTTCTCCAATCTTCCCAAAACTCTGGATTCTGATAGAGGGCCATGAGACTTAGACCTGAGTGCAAAAATGGAGGCTCTAGCCCCTTCCAGAGCTGAGATATCGAAACTCAAAAATTCGGCCCGAAAAAAAAAACGACAGTGGTACCCCTTACGTTTTTTTTTTTGGGCGAAAAATTAAGTTTCTCCAATCTTCCCAAAACTCTGGATTCTGATAGAGGGCCATGAGACTTAGACCTGAGTGCAAAAATGGAGGCTCTAGCCCCTTCCAGAGCTGAGATATCGAAACTCAAAAATTCGGCCCGAAAAAAAAAACGACAGTGGTACCCCTTACGTTTTTTTTTTTGGGCGAAAAATTAAGTTTCTCCAATCTTCCCAAAACTCTGGATTCTGATAGAGGGCCATGAGACTTAGACCTGAGTGCAAAAATGGAGGCTCTAGCCCCTTCCAGAGCTGAGATATCGAAACTCAAAAATTCGGCCCGAAAAAAAAAACGACAGTGGTACCCCTTACGTTTTTTTTTTTGGGCGAAAAATTAAGTTTCTCCAATCTTCCCAAAACTCTGGATTCTGATAGAGGGCCATGAGACTTAGACCTGAGTGCAAAAATGGAGGCTCTAGCCCCTTCCAGAGCTGAGATATCGAAACTCAAAAATTCGGCCCGAAAAAAAAACGACAGTGGTACCCCTTACGTTTTTTTTTTTGGGCGAAAAATTAAGTTTCTCCAATCTTCCCAAAACTCTGGATTCTGATAGAGGGCCATGAGACTTAGACCTGAGTGCAAAAATGGAGGCTCTAGCCCCTTCCAGAGCTGAGATATCGAAACTCAAAAATTCGGCCCGAAAAAAAAACGACAGTGGTACCCCTTACGTTTTTTTTTTTTGGGCGAAAAATTAAGTTTCTCCAATCTTCCCAAAACTCTGGATTCTGATAGAGGGCCATGAGACTTAGACCTGAGTGCAAAAATGGAGGCTCTAGCCCCTTCCAGAGCTGAGATATCGAAACTCAAAAATTCGGCCCGAAAAAAAAACGACAGTGGTACCCCTTACGTTTTTTTTTTTGGGCGAAAAATTAAGTTTCTCCAATCTTCCCAAAACTCTGGATTCTGATAGAGGGCCATGAGACTTAGACCTGAGTGCAAAAATGGAGGCTCTAGCCCCTTCCAGAGCTGAGATATCGAAACTCAAAAATTCGGCCCGAAAAAAAAACGACAGTGGTACCCCTTACGTTTTTTTTTTTGGGCGAAAAATTAAGTTTCTCCAATCTTCCCAAAACTCTGGATTCTGATAGAGGGCCATGAGACTTAGACCTGAGTGCAAAAATGGAGGCTCTAGCCCCTTCCAGAGCTGAGATATCGAAACTCAAAAATTCGGCCCGAAAAAAAAAACGACAGTGGTACCCCTTACGTTTTTTTTTTTTGGCGAAAAATTAAGTTTCTCCAATCTTCCCAAAACTCTGGATTCTGATAGAGGGCCATGAGACTTAGACCTGAGTGCAAAAATGGAGGCTCTAGCCCCTTCCAGAGCTGAGATATCGAAACTCAAAAATTCGGCCCGAAAAAAAAACGACAGTGGTACCCCTTACGTTTTTTTTTTTGGGCGAAAAATTAAGTTTCTCCAATCTTCCCAAAACTCTGGATTCTGATAGAGGGCCATGAGACTTAGACCTGAGTGCAAAAATGGAGGCTCTAGCCCCTTCCAGAGCTGAGATATCGAAACTCAAAAATTCGGCCCGAAAAAAAAAACGACAGTGGTACCCCTTACGTTTTTTTTTTTGGCGAAAAATTAAGTTTCTCCAATCTTCCCAAAACTCTGGATTCTGATAGAGGGCCATGAGACTTAGACCTGAGTGCAAAAATGGAGGCTCTAGCCCCTTCCAGAGCTGAGATATCGAAACTCAAAAATTCGGCCCGAAAAAAAAACGACAGTGGTACCCCTTACGTTTTTTTTTTTGGGCGAAAAATTAAGTTTCTCCAATCTTCCCAAAACTCTGGATTCTGATAGAGGGCCATGAGACTTAGACCTGAGTGCAAAAATGGAGGCTCTAGCCCCTTCCAGAGCTGAGATATCGAAACTCAAAAATTCGGCCCGAAAAAAAAAACGACAGTGGTACCCCTTACGTTTTTTTTTTTTGGGCGAAAAATTAAGTTTCTCCAATCTTCCCAAAACTCTGGATTCTGATAGAGGGCCATGAGACTTAGACCTGAGTGCAAAAATGGAGGCTCTAGCCCCTTCCAGAGCTGAGATATCGAAACTCAAAAATTCGGCCCGAAAAAAAAACGACAGTGGTACCCCTTACGTTTTTTTTTTTGGGCGAAAAATTAAGTTTCTCCAATCTTCCCAAAACTCTGGATTCTGATAGAGGGCCATGAGACTTAGACCTGAGTGCAAAAATGGAGGCTCTAGCCCCTTCCAGAGCTGAGATATCGAAACTCAAAAATTCGGCCCGAAAAAAAAAACGACAGTGGTACCCCTTACGTTTTTTTTTTTGGCGAAAAATTAAGTTTCTCCAATCTTCCCAAAACTCTGGATTCTGATAGAGGGCCATGAGACTTAGACCTGAGTGCAAAAATGGAGGCTCTAGCCCCTTCCAGAGCTGAGATATCGAAACTCAAAAATTCGGCCCGAAAAAAAAAACGACAGTGGTACCCCTTACGTTTTTTTTTTTGGGCGAAAAATTAAGTTTCTCCAATCTTCCCAAAACTCTGGATTCTGATAGAGGGCCATGAGACTTAGACCTGAGTGCAAAAATGGAGGCTCTAGCCCCTTCCAGAGCTGAGATATCGAAACTCAAAAATTCGGCCCGAAAAAAAAAACGACAGTGGTACCCCTTACGTTTTTTTTTTTGGGCGAAAAATTAAGTTTCTCCAATCTTCCCAAAACTCTGGATTCTGATAGAGGGCCATGAGACTTAGACCTGAGTGCAAAAATGGAGGCTCTAGCCCCTTCCAGAGCTGAGATATCGAAACTCAAAAATTCGGCCCGAAAAAAAAACGACAGTGGTACCCCTTACGTTTTTTTTTTTGGGCGAAAAATTAAGTTTCTCCAATCTTCCCAAAACTCTGGATTCTGATAGAGGGCCATGAGACTTAGACCTGAGTGCAAAAATGGAGGCTCTAGCCCCTTCCAGAGCTGAGATATCGAAACTCAAAAATTCGGCCCGAAAAAAAAACGACAGTGGTACCCCTTACGTTTTTTTTTTTTGGGCGAAAAATTAAGTTTCTCCAATCTTCCCAAAACTCTGGATTCTGATAGAGGGCCATGAGACTTAGACCTGAGTGCAAAAATGGAGGCTCTAGCCCCTTCCAGAGCTGAGATATCGAAACTCAAAAATTCAGCCCGAAAAAAAAAACGACAGTGGTACCCCTTACGTTTTTTTTTTTTCAGGCGAAAAATTAAGTTTCACCAATCTTCCCAAAACTCTGGATTCTGATAGAGGGCCATGAGACTTAGACCTGAGTGCAAAAATGGAGGCTCTAGCCCCTTCCAGAGCTTAGATATCGAAACTCAAAAATTCGGCCCGAAAAAAAAACGACAGTGGTACCCCTTACGTTTTTTTTTTTTCGGGCAAAAAATAAAGTTTTACCAATCTTCCCAAAACTCTGGATTCTGATAGAGGGCAATGAGACTTAGACCTGAGTGCAAAAATGGAGGCTCTAGCCCCTTCCAGAGCTGAGATATCGAAACTAAAAAATTTAGCCCGAAAAAAAAAACGACAGTGGTACCCCTTACGTTTTTTTTTTCAGGCGAAAAATTAAGTTTCACCAACCTTCCCAAATCTCTGGATTCTGATAGAGGGCAATGAGACTTAGACCTGAGTGCAAAAATGGAGGCTCTAGCCCCTTCCAGAGCGGAGATATCGAAACTCAAAAATTCAGCCCGAAAAAAAAAAACGACAGTGGTACCCCTTACGTTTTTTTTTTTTCAGGCGAAAAATTAAGTTTCACCAATCTTCCCAAAACTCTGGATTCTGATAGAGGGCCATGAGACTTAAACCTGAGTGCAAAAATGGAGGCACTAGACCCTTCTATAGCTGAGATATCGAAACTCAAAAATTCGGCCCGAAAAAAAACGACAGTGGTACCCCTTACGTTTTTTTTTTTCGGGCAAAAAATAAAGTTTCTCCAATCTTCCCAAAACTCTGGATTCTGATAGAGGGCAATGAGACTTAGACCTGAGTGCAAAAATGGAGGCTCTAGCCCCTTCCAGAGCTGAGATATCGAAACTCAAAAATTCGGCCCGAAAAAAAACGACAGTGGTACCCCTTACGTTTTTTTTTTTCGGGCAAAAAATAAAATTTCACCAATCTTCCCAAAACTCTGGATTCTGATAGAGGGCCATGAGACTTAGACATGAGTGCAAAAATGGAGGCTCTAGCCCCTTCCAGAGCTGAGATATCGAAACTCAAAAATTCAGCCCCCCAAAAAAATGACAGTGGTACCCCTTACGTTTTTTTTTTTCAGGCGAAAAATTAAGTTTCCCCAATCTTCCCAAAACTCTGGATTCTGATAGAGGGCAATGAGACTTAGACCTGAGTGCAAAAATGGAGGCTCTAGCCCCTTCCAGAGCTGAGATATCGAAACTCAAAAATTCAGCCCCCAAAAAAATTGACAGTGGTACCCCTTACGTTTTTTTTTTCAGGCGAAAAATTAAGTTTCACCAATCTTCTCAAAACTCTGGATTCTGATAGAGGGCAATGAGACTTAGACCTGAGTGCAAAAATGGAGGCTCTAGCGCCTTCCAGAGCTGAGATATCGAAACTCAAAAATTCGGCCCGAAAAAAAAAAAACGACAGTGGTACCCCTTACGTTTTGTTTTTTTTTCGGGCAAAAAAATAAGTTTCTCCAATCTTCCCAAACCTCCGGATTCTGATGGAGGGCCTTGAGACTTAGACCTGAGTGCAAAAATGGAGGCTCTAGCCCCTTCCAGAGCTGAGATATCGAAACTCAAATATTCGGCCCGAAAAAAAAAAAACACTGTCGTTTTTTTTTGTTTTTTTTTTTTTTGGGTCGAAATTTTGAGTTGATCTGATCTTCTTGAAACTCTGGATTCTAATAGAGGCCCATGGGACTTAGAGTGCAAAAACAGAGGCTCTAGACCAGGGGTCATCAACTATATTGTCAGAGGGCCAGAATTTTACCAGACAGTCTTCTTGGGGGCCGGACCCTTAAATAAAAATTAAATTTAAAAAAATCAAATTTTGGTATAACATTATGATTTATGTTTATTGTTAATACTTTTTCCATTTCATTACAAAACTGAAGGCCTTTATGAGTCAGGTTCCTAGCACCTAGAATAGGCCTACATATGAAGAGTTTGGTTCCAAAACGCTTTAAATCCATTTTGATGAATAAAACTGTGTTTTCTTTAGCTAGAAAATGGGAAGATGAAAACCACTATTTTCTGTTTCAAAATTTCACATAGCATTTGTAGGTTATAATATCAATAAAAAATTAAATCCAGGTTTTGATTTTCAAAGATTTATTATAAAAACAGATTGTTTTTCCCCAAAATGCAATAAATCCATTTTTTTTTTCAAAATGCAATTAATCAAAATAAAATTTTATACACATTGAATTTCTTTGTGCATACTATAAATCCATTGCTTTAATATAGCAATATCCGGTAACCCTTTAAGTGTACATGTCATGAATTATCATGAATTCATGGATAAATGAATCATGCATGAATTATGCATTCATTCATACATTAATATCATCAGGAACTAACAACGTTTTTTAACAATTCAACTTTTTTCATTCATGACTTCATGGATGAACAACACCTTAATTAAAACATTAACTAAGATGAGCACATCATCATGAATTATGATTTATTAAGCATGATCTAACGTTACTTCTGCATCTCGCTTTTGTCAACCTTGGGATGTCGCCGCTGAGTTTTTTTGACGGGGATCAGCTGTAAAATGGCTTGGTCCTGCTCGGTTTTCGTTGACTTTGAATAAAACAACTGAAAGTTTTTCCACAAGATCCCTGGGGTCAGTGTGTCAGCGTGACAGAAGTTTGATGCTGTCGTGTGAGAACAAGCAACAGCCGGTATTTCCTCCTCCCGAGTGCCTCATCTTCTTACGATGAATTCTTCTCCTCACGTAAATGATTCGATTGCGATGTCACGTTCACCCTTGCAGGATGGCTTAGCCTACCCTCTGCAGGTTCACCAATGCTGTCAAAATTATTCATTTTTTTGTTTGTTGATCGAAAGGACAAAATAGAGAAAACCTAGGAAGCCGGGTGTAGTTAAAGCGCTGCCGTTACTGTTTACATTGCGTGGAATGGTGCGTTGTGATTGGGCAAGCGGATATGTCGCAATTTGCAGAAAAGGGAGACTGATGTTTGTCGCGGTTTGGAAAGAAAACATTTAAATTAAACATTGTTTTGTATCTGGTCGGTATTGAAAAGTCAGATTAACTCATTGTTTTTTTTTTTTTTTTTAAATGGCGTTTATCACATTTTGGAATCAAACTCTTCATATTCTCTCTTTGATCCTCACAATTTTTGAATCCAGTCGCGGGCCGGATCGAACCGCTTGGCGGGCCGCCAGTTGATGATCAATGCTCTAGACCCTTCCAGAGCTGAGATATTGCGATCTCACATAGCATTTATGCCGTTAATATCTCAATATCTCAGCTCTGGAAGGGTCTAACGCAAACGTGAAAGTTTGAGGGGGTTAAACCGTGACATCTACACGTTTTCCAAAGTGGACCAACGTGATTATTTCACGTCTTGTCGTGATACCGGGTTGCGCAGAATTATCGTTATTTTTTTCTCAGCCTTTTTCCTGGTTGCTTTTAAAAACAGACAATCATTTATTTAACAGTGCCTTTTAAAAATAATTTATATTAACAAATCTAGCGTTAATTGGATCTCAAACAGTTTCATTAAAAGTAGACCACGTGCGAAACCAACGTGGTTGAACAATACTTTGCGACAATTGGTCAACCAATGAAGAAATGCTGACTTTGTTGTCACTGACATTTAATAAAATGGAATAACTAAATACATAAAGAAATGCCAATTCTCAGATATAATGTTCGACTTTGACCTGTGTAAAGTCTTAAACAGTGTGTCTTGGTTTAAATCATACAGGAGGAGAAAGAGCCATCAGAAGAAACCAACCTATTTATAATTGGATAATATTCTGTGTCCATAGTTCCCTCTAAATGCGTTTACTTACTTCAACCTATGAAATTTGCACACCATTGTATGATTTTTAGTGAATTTCTCGGTCACGACTGAACTGTGAGGTGTTTAATGAAAAGTTGCTGAGCAAATTTACTGTGTGTGTGTGTGTGTGTACAGCTGTTATCAGTTCACTGTGTGCAATAACCTTTCAGATTTACCAAAATGTATTTTAAATTAAAGCTGACAGCTTTGTATTTCATGTGTGATCATTTCGTTGTTATTTATGTATGTGCTACATGGTTAAGAAATGAAATGGAGCAGCTGCATGTGAATTATGTGATGTCGTTTCCTTATGGAGGAATTTGTAGAAGATAATTACAAACAACACAGAACAACACAAACAACACAAAAGTTGTATTGTAATGTGAAATAATAGATTTATTTTTTTAGAAGATGTTCATTTTATATTTTACATATATATATGTATATATATTCATAGATTTTCTATGGTTGATTTGTCATAAATTCCTTTATCTAAACATTTTTGCTATTTTGTTAAATATTGTCATTAATGAGTGTGTCTTTTCGACTTTAAGGTATCTCAGTTTATGTTGTGCACATTGTGAATTATCATAACAACGGCAAGGCTCAAACTCTTCACGGACTTGATCAAAGTCAGCCCATATTGGATGAACTGAAACCAACAGCATCATTCCATTGTATACAGCAAAGCCAATGGTAGCACCAAGTCAAAATATAGTTTTTCCACCACTGTTTTCCTGCTTAGTCAAAATATAATGAACCCCCTCTAATTTCCCGTCGATAAGGTCCACAGTCCCACAGCATTCTTGCATGTTTTCAACTGTCCTTCATTATTGCTTATACACACGACAGCTGGGTAGGTAAAACAAGATGGTGAAGGTATGCTGGTCAAACTGTTTCCACTGTTCTCAAGTATCAAGACCAAGGTTGCAACCCAAACCCCTACTATATAGTAGGCAAAAACGTATTACTAGCCAATTACTTGTTCAAAATAATGCCTACTCAAGAGAGTATGCTATTTTGGACACAGCTTAATAGAATGCAACAGTGCCCACCCACTTTTTCAGCCTCATTTATAAAATAAACCCCATCCTATATTTGATCTTGCGATAATTTTTCCAATGTGCGTACGTGTGATTCAGAGAACGAAATGAACGTACGCCACACTTTTAGATGTGACATTTAGAAATCGCAAATGATTTCAGACGGCTTGAAAAAAAAAAAAAAAAAAAAAAAAAAAAACGAGAAAATCGAATTCATGATGGTTTATGGTGATTTCATTTCCATTAGACCTTTGTCTACATTGACTCTGATGCATTAAAAGTGGAGGGGCTCCCCTGTTCCAAGATGGCGGCTCTATTGACGCATTCGACTGCCGTAGCCAAGGCGACATCTAGTGTATATATCTATGGTACACAACAAGCTGCTTCTTCTTCGGCTTTTGCTTTGATACTGTGGGTTAAACCCATAGATATCCACAATGAAGGTTAGATGTCTTACGTCGGAGTTTCTATCGTCATCACCAGCGGCCATCTTGTCACCGGCAAGCTGATGTAAGATGAGTGATCAGCACGAACACAAATATCTCCTTTCTCATTGAAATCTTGACGGATTTACAAACGGCTTGGTTTCTTACAAACGTTATTAACGTGGCTATAATTCTGGATGATTATTTATTTATACACTTATTATTCATAAGTATGCAGTGTCATAACTACATCTCTGACGTTTATAACAAACCAAACCATTTGAAAATTGGTAGAAAATTGAGCAAGTTATAGTTATTTAAAAAGTACATGCACCATTAAAACACAATGTTACGAGTGAGCGAGCTGCCTGTGACAAGATGGCCGCCAGGTTCAGACGTCGACCTCCATTGGCCAGCAGCGTGGATGAGATATCTAGCCTTTATTGTGGATATCTATGGTTACACCATCAACATGCCAGTGGACACTGCCTACTAGAAGTCTGCATGTGTAACTGTACGTCGAGGCGGACAAAGACACAGAATTATAAATGAAAACTGACATGTAGCCTACAGCGTAAAGTACCTCTACGCTGTAGGCTATGCGTCTGTTTTCATTTATACCTCTGCAATGATTTTTTTTTCAGAAACGAGGCCCTTGGTTCCAGAAGTATTTTCAAATAAGCTGTATTAAAGAGTTGTAAGCCATAAACTAAACCACCCAGCAATGAGGTGAATCACATTGGTTGAATGTTTTTGTAGAATCACAGGTAATGTAGTTTTTCTTTAGGAATTCCGCAGTTAAACATGATTGTTTAAAAATAAGTTGAAATAATGTAGACTGATGGCTTCAACAGAAGCATTTACCATCAACTAACAACCTCGTAGATCACACAGGTTTGGAACTTCACCAATTCCCCTATGGATAAAATGAATAGGATTTTTACTTCCGGAACCCAACTGTTGCACTCAATAGAGAATCAGCATTTCTGAGGTAAGGCAGGAGAACGCTGGGATACAGACGCTCCATCCGTTTTGAAAAAGAAAATTTTCGAGAGGTCAAAGGTCAAACATAGTTAATTTAACACAAGAATGTTATTTACTGTTTCATTCTTGTATGTAGTTGAACTCTCAGGTTCTTTATATTTGTCAAAAAAAGAAGAAAAATCCAACATTGTTTCCATTGCTGTGCTGCTCGGCAGCTATTAAGCATTCCCGTAGAGCATAATGCAGTACAGTCCAGACATGATGAAGGTGGCCAGTCTTCTGATTAGCTGTTGTCTTTGGCACGTTTCACACATTGATTGTTGGGGCGACCCCAGTTTTTTTTTTTTTTAAACAGAACACCCTAAAGCATTGTTTCGTATGTGCACCTACTCAGTATGCAGCACTGACATTAACAGACACACATTTGCACTGCTTGATCCGTTGCACTTTCCGTTGCCGGTATGGGGGCTGCAGCCCAGGGCAGTGAAGCCGTACGGTGACCGTGGTTATCCGGCTTGGCCGGCAGAACGCACAGGACTGAAATGAAGTGTGGTGGTCTGACGTGGATGCTGTTTTTCGACTTCGATGTGAAGCTTGAGACGTCAGGTGGCGTGGGATGTAGAAAGAGTTACACTGGCCGTAGCAGAACCGGTTGATTACAGTTCGGCTCAGACAGCCCTCCAAGCTCACCGTTTGACGTAATGGCTGTGTTTTGCACCAGTCGCTCTTCAGGTACTTCCTCTCGGTGACTACCAGGGCCTCGCGACTCGACGACAGCATGTCGTGTTTTCCCTTCTGTCGTTGTGCTGATGTGTGCTGGGGCAATGCTGCTAGTGTGTGGGATGGTGATGACAAATCATTGCCTTTTAGCTTGTATGGGGATGGGATGGAACCTTGAGGACGAGGCTTCTTGGTCTCCGTAGACACAAAAAGGGTCCATGCCAAAATGGCAGGTATTGCCAGCTTCCAGAACATCCTGATGAAAGATTCAAAATAGGGAAAACTTTAGTGCCTCTGGTACTGATTCAAAATGTATACATTTTCAAATGAATGGTCAGTAGCTATATATTGATAAATGTTTAATTGTTAACTGTACGCATTTACTCAGAAATCAGACAACTCTGGTTAATTGGACTGTTTTTAATTAACATATAAGGCCGATAGATAATCAGTACTTTGGCTTTTACTAAGAAATATTGCATTTTCACTTGACCTGCTCATGTGACACATGAATCTCCCCAAAAACATGAGTCGGTTTGTTCATGCTGTATGTTTTTGGTTCGCTAATATCAATATGCTCATAATAGTCATTTTATTTTGATGGTCCCTTTTGGACATTGTGTTGACTATAAGTACTTTGCAAAGTTGTCAACTAACTCTCATTAGATTATTAGTAGACTGTATCTGGTAATAAAAATAATATCATAATAACTCTTATTTGATGCTCTTCCAACAGACATTCTACTGACTATTTACAAGTAAATTTCAACTTATTCAAACCCTAACCCTGCAGTCTAATAATACTATAATGAGAGTTAGTAGACATGTAGGTGCAACGCTACTTAGTCAACAAAATTAGTTAAAGGGACCATCAAAATAAAGTAAAACTGTAATCAGCATCTGGTTCGAGTCATGTTTGGAGTATCCGTGTTGCAGCATTACTGTAGTAATGCAGGAAACCACTAAAAAGTAAAGTAGTGTGAGTACACGGACACTACAACGGCCGTGATATGACATCAGACTAAATTTAACATATAACAAATAACAATAAAAACAAAAGGTAAAAATATAAAACCGACTCCACTTTACTGCAAAAAACAACAACAACAACAAAAAAACACTGTGTGTTTTCTTTTAATTCAGGCAAGAGGTCAAGCCGTGGCAGGTATGGCATGAACCTGCGTTCTTAGATAGGGGTTTGAGTGATTAATAATCAGTATCTAACCTGGTGAAAAAATATTTATTCATTGTTATCCTCATTATTTTCTGCAAAAGAATTGTGAACCATTGGAAATTCAAAATGATTGACTGGGAAGTTTAAACGGTTACAGGATGCACATAACTAAGTGACAAAGCAGTCCGAGGCGCAATCATGATGAAGCAGTATGTCCCAAAGACACCACAAATGATTATTATGAGTTATTAGCATGGTATATCCATGGTTGTGTCATGATAACCACAACCATGGTGATCACATGGCACTTTCTGGTTAAAAAGACCAGCGAGTGCAGTTTTACAGCATTTTGTTTATTCTTAAAAAGCAGAGTGGTTCTTATGTAATGCTGATAAAGTTAATCCTGGTCTTTGGTCTGAATCCTCAGTCCTGTTTATCTTGGTGCACTCTGTCAGTTTTGCTTTAGATAAACCTCTGATAACCTCTGATATTTCAGATACTTTACAACCACTGGCATAGTCTGTTTCATTCATGCCCTCTCTCACTCACTCACTCACTCACTCACTCACTCACTCACTCACTCACTTTACTCACTCTCTCTCTCTTCTCTCCTCTCTCTGTTCTCTCTCTCTGTCTCTCTCTCTCTCTCTCTCTCTCTATCTCTCTCTCTCTCTCTCTCTCTCTCTCTCTCTCTCTCTCTCTCTTAGCCAGCATCCGCTTTCATCTTGTCTGCTGGGTATTGAAAATAAAGCACAGTTGTATTTAATATATTTAAAAGACACTGTCTTTCAATAGATTTGTTTTTATGTTCCAAAGGCTTTTTTATATGGATGTTTTTCAGCACAAAGAGCTCACAGAAAGTCTGGTGCTAAACAACACCAGAAAGTTATTATGACTACATCCTTTTCACATGATACCTCTGGAAAAAAAAAGAGCAACATTGAAGTCAAGAAAATGTGTGAATCTTTCTCCACAAAATAGAAAACACATATGAGCAAGCATAACACAATCCTGCTCAGTCAGGTTTATCTTTTAAACATGAACTTTCTTTAAAATGAAATTACCCAAAAAAAGGTTATTTTGATTCCATTTAAGGAATCTTTCATCCAAAATTAAAATTAGTCATTTACTCACCATTCTAAATCTGTATGACATTTCTCCACAAAGGACTAAAGCATTCAGGCTTCAAAGAACCATATTTAAAGTCTTCTGAAGCCAAACTATATCTTTGTGTGAGAAAGACTTTGTGTTCAGACTGAATTTTAATTTGTTATTCACTGAAAATTTTGACATCTTTGCATGTTAATGAAAGTTTGCGAGCTGGATGTCTTAATCATGAACAAATGGTTCTTTTGAGTCTTTTTTGTGAATCATTAATATGGTTCGCAAAACCAGTGTGAGGGTTTCATTCACAAATGAGAATCTCAAGTTCAATTCTCTACCGGAATTTTAGTCCATTTCTCACAGACAGCTATCAGATGACTTCAAAAGACATCAAATAAAGTGATATAGACCACTTTCATGATGTTTTGTGGTGCTTTTGCTCCTTTTTACAGCTTGAAAGCTTAGGTCCCTTTTCATTGTAGCTGCATGGAAAAAAACGACTCACACTAGCAGAAAGAATGGATTAATCATCCATATCTCCCTCCGTCAGTGTCGCTGGCAGCCATTAATGCTGTTTACTTTTATACCAGTCCCAGAATGCTCATGCAAATAAACAGGGCCGACCCATCAAAAGAGAGCACTACAGAAGCCAGGAGGTTACGAGGAAGTGGCCTTTATGTCTCTGCTGAGGCAGGGTTAAATAATGAGGGCTTTGCTTATGCCGGTGGTGAGATATGCAGGGGACATGTAAACAGTGGGGAGAACACCATGTGAACGTTATTAGATCAGGATGTGGAAAGTTTAGCAGTCTTGAGTTTCTCTCCTTCAGATGACCACAGGCTGACTAGAGGGTTTGGTTTACTGGTAGCTCAAGATTATGTGTGAAGAAACAGGGAATGCTGGGATTTGACAGTGACTCAAAAAGCAGTGACATACTGTACATGCACAAACATCACAGAGCTCAATTGTCCATACCTGAAACTGATTTCAGATATGTGAACGTGAAACAAACACATACACGAACACGAACACACACATAGACATTCACAGACAGAGGGGCCATACATCTCCCCTGAGAAAAATTGTGGTTTGGAGATAATGACAGTGTCTAGTTGGAACATACATAAGTAAATAAACACAAAACCTTCTATCTCTCTCCCATCTGTCTGTGTATGTGAGAAAAAATACAGTACACTGTAAAATATTGGGTGGATTTAAAGCATAATCGGATGCAGTTGCTATACTTTCACAGCCATTGTTATCGCTAGTATTTCTACACTTTACTATATATAATTGAACTGCATACTGTAACTTCACAGTCATAAAATGTAGCAGAATTTCTGTTAGCTTTTGTTTATTTATTTATTTATTATAATGTAGTTGTATGATATCCACAGTAACTTAATAGTCAATTAATTAAGTAAAAATTAAAGAAGTGAATTAATATTAAAAAAGGAATTAAAAAATATTACTGTGAAAAACGCACAGTAATTTTTTTTACAGTATTTTGTTGAAAATGGCCGAGCCATTTTCCCATCCATTTTCCAAACCGGTTATTCTCTATGTAGGAGCGCTGGAGCCACAGGATGGAAAATCACTCTGGACAGATGGCCAGTCCATTACAGTTGGCACACACACATACAATCACACCCATAGACAATTAAGCATCTCCAGTTGACCCGTTGAATGACTTTGAATTGTAGGGAAAACCCACCCTCTACTAGAGAGACCTGAGGTTATGTTAGTAACCGAGTGTCGTTCTCTTACGAAAGTACTCTTGTGTGGCATAAGCTATGCTACGGGACCCCAATGTAAAACGCTGTGCATGCTGAAATCATCCACACTTAGTCCCGAGGGCAAGTGCCTGGGGCACCACATAATAGAGAAGACGGTCGGGCCGGTGAACTGGCTCAGCAGTCCAGGATGACCATATACATATTGCATAAGATGAGTGCTTAACACAATATAACAGTCAGCGCGGACGAAAGTCGGACTGAGCTGTACTGAAACAACATAATCAGTTCATCAGACAACAGCGGTCTAAACTGAAAATAGTTTAGCCTGTAAGGCAGGAACCTCCAGGTTGTAAAACCTAATAAATGTAGAAGAAGAGGCCCAGCCTGCCGCTCTACAAATGTCTTGGAGTGAAACACCACTAGTCCAGGCCTACGAAGAGGCCACACTTCTGGTCTTTAGGAGGATTCAGTCTCCTAGCTCCCCTGAGAAAATGGATGATACAATTGTTCTTTCCCAGTGACTGGCCATGCAAAGGTTCTGTGAACGCTGCTATGGCTGCCACATATACTTTGAGCATGGAGATAGGAGGTCCTTTCTCAATGGGATAGGCCACGGAGCTGTGCTCGTGAGCTACTTCATTTCCGGAAATCATGCACGGTTCGTCCAGAACGGTGCTACTAGGAGCAAGGATGGCTTGCTTTGCCTGATTCGCTTGATCACCTGTGGTAACAGTGCAATCGAGGGAAACCCTTTTGTAGAATATTGGACAGTGTGCATTCTCTGCTGACACAAAGAGATCTATTTCCGCTTTGCCAAACATGCCCCACAGTAACTGGACTGTCTGTGGGTGCAGGGACCATTCCCCTGTGGGGATGTTGTATCTGGACAGTCTGTCTGGGCCCTCAGTCCGGTGGGCCGGCATGTGCGTCGCTGTGAGCGAGCGCAGATGGGCCTGGGTCCTTTCCAGGAGGCGTTCTGCCAGAGCAAGAAGGTGCCCTGATCTGAGACCACTTTGGCGATTTATGTAAGACACATGGTCTGACCTTGTAGAGGGCACCCGTTAGAGGCGTCTCTCGAGATAGTTTTTCGTGAGATCAATCCCAGACTGACACCTGACTGGTACTAGTCTGACGCTCTTCAGGGCTCCAGTGCTGTGACACAGTTCTGGGTTATCCTGAGGCAAAAAAAGACCAGAAGCCCATGCCAGTGGCGAGACTCGTGTATTCAGCCAGCGCTGGAGGGGTCGCATGCGGAGCAGACCCAACCGAAGTACTGCTGAAGCTGAAAAATTTTGGGAGGGAAGAGACTGCCAGCTTTGAATGACTCCACTTAGAGCTCAATCTGCAGCACGCGTTGTGACGTCAGCTGGGCTGTCATGGACACGGAGTCTAAGTCTGTCCCCAGGAAAAGGCAGGAGAAACAGGCGCGTCGAGAAAAGTGGCTCTGTCAAACTCTTTCATGTCAGACAGCTTTAACCACAAATGTCTCTCGGTCATGGTGAGAGACGCCATGTCCGACAGATGACCTGTGCAGCAGACTTAGCTTGCAGAGGTTCTGCTTTGATTGCCATCCAGTAGACGACAGGCACAGATGAGTGGCCACCGCTTCCTCAAACTGAGGAATAGTGAGGAAGCCTTTGTCCTTTGCGCCCTCCACAATGGCGAGCACTGAAGTAACAGAAGAGAGAAGCCTAGCAGAAAATGGCGCCTTCCAGCTTTTTGCTAGCTCCTCGTGGCATTTCCACAGGACAGGGGCAGGCCTAGTTAGCTGTGATGAACAGCGTCCAGGCAGGAAGCAGCCATCCAGCCGACTGGGCGCGGGGTCCTCGGGTGGCGACCAATTGAGGCCGAGGTCCTTCACGGCCTTGGTCATGAGGCGGAGAAGTTCAGAGTCCACGCTTGACCGCACTTCGCTAGGAGTTAGCACGTAAGAGGCGGCGCTCGGCATCCTCTGTGAACGGCGCTTTTTACGGCACGAGAGAAGCGGAGTTGCAGGATCCACGTGGAAGGTCGAGCCTGCAGGGTCGACAAGTCCATTGAGTCGCATTCCGGTTAGCCGCCGACGGAAAGCGCATGGTCCCCGTGGTTCTTCCCCAGGCAGGAAATGCACAGAATGTGGTGGTCCCCGTCACTGAGGGGGGCTCTTTTAGAGAAATTAGAGAAGCAAGTAATGAAAGGATATAGGCGGCGGATAGCGCCGCAGGAACGGCGGTAAGGCGGAGAAGGCGGCTTCAAACTGCAGTGCAGATGGCAGTGCGGAGGGATAAGCCACGCCTATTTTGGTGGGACATGAGGCACATTGGTGCTTACGTCATGACCAGTCCATCGATAGGTTGCAGCATTTGCCACAGATTGACCGAAAGGCACGCAAGCTACCTCGTCTAGTTCTGCTCTGTGCAACAATGCGTTTTACATATAAGAAAAATTAAAGGATAATTTTTTGGCTTCAGTATTCCAGCGAAAAGGGGTTTCCCGTACCGTAAGCTAGCTTACGCAACACGTTACTCTCGTAAGAGAACTGATATTTCACTCCGAAACTTTCTTACAAATCATGTTTCCTAAGCTTCTAAAAACAGTTTAAGACAAATGCTGATGTAAGAGAACCAACGTAGCGTAAAACAAACAAACCGCAAGTACCAGCATCTCTCATTGACAAGAAGCCAGCATGCTCTCCCACACAGCCAGTGACACCAGCATTTGACCAACCACTGTCAAAACCCACAGCAAGCCTTCCCTCACACTTCCACAACACTTCCAACCCAAAACAACAGCCGCATGAAGCCACAAGTCCAACCCTGAAGCTCTCTCTCTATCTCACACCCATACACACATTAAACACCATCACATGCGTAAACACTAACTGGCGCCTTCAAAATTATGAATTTGACAGGAGTTATCATCACAGCAATTATGTACCTCCCTCTGCCACAAGAAAATCTCTTTACAACATACTTATGCAATTTATACACGCACATACAGAGCTGAAGTGTGTTTCCAAAAATAAGCATTGCATTTTTGAACAGATTTCCCCACACATGCCCCCATCTGCCCCATCTTCAAACAGAACAATGTTTTGATTGTCTCAAGGTATTCACACTTTTAATGGGAATTAACTTACACTTGGTTCACTTTAGTTGTATCTGCATTTTAAAGAAAAAATCTAAAAACAATTCTGTCATCATTTACTCACCCTCAAGTTCCTTTAGTTGATGGGCCCCATTGAGAAAACACTATGGTCAATCGGGACCATAGCTATTTTGTTACTGACATTCTTTAAAATATCTTCTTTTGTGTTCAGCAGAAGAAAGAAATTCAACTTGAGGGTGAGTGAATATAGACAGAATTTACCCTTTTGGGTGAACATACCTTTAAACTAGGATAGAAGAAAGTATTTTACCAAAATAAAAAAATGAAACACTTCAGCTTGAAATTAGGATTACACACAGTTCTGTTTTCCAAAGCCATGTGTCAATTGAATAATTTCACTTGAACATACTGTACAAATGTTTGCAACTTTTAAGTGTATTTTTCCCTGCAAAGATGACAAATTTAGTGACCGGTGGGCACATATCTCTATATAGAAACTATTGCAAAGATTGAGATAATAAGAGGTTTTGCCCACCAGTCTACTAAAGTTGTGAGGAGTGTTCCTGAGTAAACACCTTGAAATGGCAGCATTAATTAAACTGCACCACATGACAAGCTGTCAAACGAAAGAAAGAAAGAAAGAAAGAAAGAAAGAAAGAAAGAAAGAAAGAAAGAAAGAAAGAAAGAAAGAAAGAAAGAAAGAAAGAAAAAAGAAAGAAAGAAAGAAAGAAAGAAAGAAAGAAAGAAAGAAAGAAAGAAAGAAAGAAAGAAAGAAAGAAAGAAAGAAAGAAAGAAAGAAAGAAAGAAAGAAAGAAAGAAAGAAAGAAAGAAAGATAGAAAGATGACACATGATGTTGATTCCTATCACCATATCCAAGAAACTTTCCATGGATTTTTTTTGGCAATGATTTTTCCAGGATAGGTTGCCATGTCTTTCCCCAATCCTCACAATTACATGGCTTGGGACTCACACACACGCATTCACACCTACGGACAATTTAGAGCTTCCAAATCCCCAACACAACACAACTCCCAGACACAGGGAGTGCATGCGAACTCCACACAGAAAGGACTCCTGGCTCAGCCGGGGCACGAACCGAGGACCTTCTCGCTGTGAGGCGACAGTGCTACCCACTAAACTAATCAGTTAACTGTCTTGTACAAAGTATTCTTTCCACAAAAACAGAAAATAAATTGCTGAACACAACAACATGAATACCACCTGTGAATCATACTGTTTACCAGCGACCAAAGAAAACAATACGTACAAAAATGTTTCTAAACTCCAGATGAATCAAGAGTATTTAGCTAAAGCTCAGCTAAAGCACAGCCTAAGGGTGCAGTATAAACTGCTTGCATGTTGTGATTTGGTCACCATGTGGTATATGAATATCGAGATCTCTGAGACTAGATGGAATATCTGTGGTTTAGGACTGTTGGGTCACACTCATGTTACAATACATAGCTGAGGTTTAAAGTGTGGTTAAGCAGTTCAACCATATCAATGACTGAATTCTCTGATGGCTGTCGTCACATAATGCTTTGAGTCTGACTGCACCTCCTTCAAATACAGTACATGCACAACACACAGTCAAGTGTATTATCCATTGACATCTGCTGTTAATGTATGATAATTACAATTACAAGAAATTAATCTTAACCCAACCTAACATTAATATCAACCATTTTATAACCCTATCAAACCCCCAATTATACTCTAGCCCTCAAGGCACACATTTCCATTTTTCTTGATAGTATTTGTTTAGGATTGGTGGGGATTTAGAAGGTCACTGGGAAACTCAAAGGCTGTCAGGCTCAAATCCGCTTGGTTTAATGCGCTCTGAGGGGCAGTCACCACTTTGAACTGAGTTGCGGCTGATCCTTTTCCATGGCCTTCTTTATAATGACAATCATTCATTTCAGTCACAAACACACACATGCGTGAGCAGGACTGAAGCCAAAACTGTCACACAACCTCACACGCTCTCATGCACACGTCCCCATCAATAAACATATAGTACACTGTCAGACTCACTCAATCCTTACTTTTCAAAGTGAACAGTATCAGTTTCATTACATTATGGTTAGATGATGACCTGCATTATGAAGAACCAGTTCCAGTAGCAGAACCCTCAAATTAGAACTCCTTGAAGAACATAAGAAACATTACAGCATAGAATAGTTACTTACACTCTTAAAAAGCCCTTCAGATTATTAAAATTTACCCTAAGAAGAAAAGGTATTTTTAAAGACTGTTTACAGAAAGGTTCATTGTGGAAACCAGAATGGTTCTTTTATGGCATGGCTGCAAAAACTTCTATTTGGAAACGATATTTATAAAAAAAAAAAAAAAATAAATCTTCTTTTTAGAGCGTACCTGTAGATCGGGTGTCCAGAGTCACGTTTTACTGCTGTGAAGAGGTCACTCAGAGGTCAAAGGTCGAGCAGCAGATCAGAGACCGGCCAAGGCTCAGAGCTCCAGACATAGAGAATCAGCGTGGAAATCCATCAGAAGTACAGAACGATTCTCGAAGTGTTCCTGAAGGTCGTGCCGTGTGCCGTTTGAGTCCAGCTCTGCAGAGGCCAAGCTGAAGCAGTCACGCTTTATGGCTCATAGTCCCCCAGTTTCACTCATTTATGTGGCATCCAGCTTGCATTCTGTTTCACTGAGTCCTTCCCGTTGAGTCTTTGCATCATATTCTCACTGTTTTACTGTCACATCCCAGTGGCTCTCCAAAGAGAAGTGTGTGAGTGTGAAGAGAGCAGAAAGAAAATCATCAGTTGCACACAAGTTACAGAAAAAATCATCTACACCTCTCTCTCTCTCTCTCTCTCCCTCCCTCTCTTTTGGTCTAGCATTCTCTGATACCTCCCCCAGAAGTCCACTGTTAATCAACCAGTCCTGAAAACATATTGTCTCTCTCTCTCTCTTTCTCTCTCTCTCTTCAGTTTCTCTGCCACTCTGGCTCCCTCAACTGCAGTTTGCATCCCTTGTTTAACCCTGTCCCTCTTGACTGCTGCAGTTAACATGCTCACAGTTTTACAGTGAAACATTTCTGTAAATATATAGAAAATACATCAATAAACCAATGAGTTTGATCCAAATGATCATTACATATTTATATTGGGTCAATCAAAAAAAGTGTGGGCTCAGTTTCTGGAACATTTGGGAAATTTTCACTGTGGCTTTATTGAGGTCCTGCCTAAAGTTTATTTTTTCTTTTCTTCTCAAGTGTCTTTCCAAATGCAAAATGGTTAACAAGTTTTGACAGCACATCAAGACAAGGCAAAGCAGATGTGTTATGTGGCCTAAAAAGACAAAAGCTTTTAGATGCAAAACCATTAATCTTTCACTCTACAGTTTATCATTTTTAAGTGTGTAAACATCAATCTCCATTTGGCTTGGGAGCTTACACAGTACTGACTGTTCTTCTTTGGCTTTCTTTGCTTATTCTGTCATTCGTTCTCTCATTCTGTTGTTTGTGTGGTTTTGAAATGATCTCTATTTGACCACAATAAGAGTAACCTCCCTCTCTTGTTCCTTTTATTTTTCTCTCAATGACACAAAAACACACAATCCACAGCACGAAGATCATATGAAAACACCCAAAAAGTCATTGTACACAATGATCAGACACGCATAATATTGTTTTGGTTGAAACTAAAGAAGCTGAAGCACTTGGGTCCTGTTAAATTCCTCATTGTATTATTGATAGCAGCAAACTAGATTGTTCTGCTCAGAGCTGACTGTTAGTGTTGGATAGGTTAGTTTGGACCTCAAGATTTAGTGCTGTTCTCACCAAACTGACCAAATTATCAAATACAAGCAGTAACTCGAAGACTCTTCAGGAAAATGACCTGGTGGATGTCATTGCCCTCTAGTGGTTAAAAAAAGTAGCAGCAATCATCTAATTATGAATGTGGGTAGTTGACAATGTGAGAGGATGTATTTTCTCAGAATTAAGACTGGATTAATACATTAAAAAAGAAAAAAGAAATGTATAAAAAAGGTTCAGTGAAAAGGTAATGCAGTATATGTATGGCAAGCAACATTTAATCCTTAAAATCTATAGTATCTATGTTAATGCTACAGTTCTACTTATATCTAAAAAAATGAGAACTACTAGTAGCATGAAAATACATACTAGTAGGTTTTAAGAACCTACTATATACTATGGCAAGCCACTTTAATATTTAATTATACTATGGCTTGCCATAATACTATGAATGAATGGAGATAGGAGCAGGCTCAGTGATTGCACTTACATTTTTTGAGAGTGCTGGCCTGATAAGTGGAATATGTATATGCAAGAAAGAGGCCGCACAATGCATAATGTGCAAAATAAACTGTTTATGCATAGTGCGGCCTCCTTCTTGCATACTATGGCAAGCCGCTTTAACATTTAATTATACTATGGCTTGCCACAATACTACACCAAGCCGCTTTAACATGTAGTCCTTAAAACCTACTAATATTTATGAAAATACATGCAATTAGGTTTTATGGATTAAATGTTAAAGCGGCTTGCCATAGTATATGAAGTCATACAAACTACAAGAATGATCATTAAATAGTTTTAAATACTGTTTCATTTATATGCAGAATGCAGATCAATGTAACTAAATTGCAAATGAACAGAATACAATAAGCTAAAAAAGAAAAAAGTATAAGACTGTCAGTTTAATTTTATTATGGTGTTATTTTACAATTAATTTATTATTTAATATAATATATTAAAATATAAAATATTTACTAATATTTTTTAGTTTCTGGTTGTTAATCTTCTAAAACCGGCAGATTGAATGCTTTTTAAGCCCACCAAAGCAAATTTTTGTCCCGCCAAAGCCTATTTTGATCAGTGAGCAGAGAGAGAGAGAGAGAGCGGCCCGGCTGTGCGCGCATTCTAACGTCTTCAAACAACACGAGCACTGTCTTGCACTCTCTCCAAGATTGACACAATTGACACGATAGTAAAAGGTTGGAAGACCGCAGTTTCACGTGGAGCATTTGGAGAATTTTAGAGATTAGAGACTCAATGAACAACATCTCAACACTAAATTATCAAGGCCAGTCTCATGTAGACACCTGTCTCAAATACAAACCGTTGCAGTTCGACGATTTGGGAAAGTAAAAGCACGGGCTATTATTTTAAGTTTCACGGCAATAATTATTATCATGGTTCATAACTAGTACTGTATGTACTGTACGTATGCATGTACAAAAAATAAAGACCCACCAAGTAACACCTAAATTCAGGACATATTGTAGTGAAATTCAGGACTGTACAAATTGTACAGGACATTCTGCAGTAATACTGTTTGCTTTTAGCCCTGTATTAGACCGGAAAGTGACTTTGCCAATGGAATGAGCATATGATGCAATCTAGACTCAAACCTGCGTTCCTTTGGGAGCACTACAGCTCAAATTTGTCAAGAGTACTCTACCACGGCGTAGCGCTCTGTCATTGACAGCTATACACGTGGCACCGAGAAACAGAAAACAACTGCATGGCTTTCAGACAACAAATTGACTTTAATACATTTTCAAGTAAAAGTGTTTACATATGGTATAAAAAATAAAGGAGGGAGCCAACAAAGAAGAACAGACGAGACAGATTGCAAGACCAGTCGCTTTCAGATATATCCCATGCGACTTCACATGTGCGATAAGCAAACGTGTGCTAAATCCTTTATAGTGCAATAAAATCAATGCAAAAAGAGATGAAATGAGAGTAGGAAGAGATCATCTCTGTGTCTAAAGCTTCTCGATTTTACATAATGTGCCTATGCTGTTATATTTAACTGTGGTTTTTATTACTTTACATTTTCCGGTTTTGACATCATTTGATCAGTCTACAGGAGACAGTCCTGACGGACAAAAGAGTAGAGGAGAAGATCATTTTCCTCTTTTGAAAGACATTGCTGCATTTCCCAAATATTTGAAGTCCACGTCTAAATGTCTTAAAGACTGAAACTAGCAAGTAGCAAGTAGAAACTGATGTAAAAATTCAGTCTCTTGGACATGCACGTGATTTGGTCCGTTGTCCAGGGTATCTGGAATCAGACGACAGAGATGAAGATGACAGCGTCCTCATCCTCGGTGGATTGTTTGAGGCTCAGCAAGATTGGGCGACAGCAGGCAGCCTCTTCGATATCAGAGATTTCCCCTAAAACACAAGGCAAAAACGGGTAGACAAATGATTTTATATGCATGGTTTTGGGCAACGACAACAGCCAACATATCAATCTTTTTAATGTTTAAGCAAATAGAAAATGACCCATTTCAGTAAAATTAGATTATAGGGATAGGAGCAACACACACAGGTCAAGGAGAAGCAGGGTTACCTGGAAGAAATGCCTTCCTTCAAAACAAGTTCTTACTTTTCTGTGGACAAGACAGAAAAAAGTGAACAGGTACACATTTTGGCAGCTGTTACAACAGAAGACCAAAATGCAAAGTCATGCAGAGTTACAAACCACAGCTAAACACTTCTTTTAAAGATGACACAAATAACAAGAAGAGAAGAGCTTGCTTAACCCTGTAGGAAAACATGAATTAACATGACATCACAGGGTTCGGGGGGTGGAGGGGTGGGATAAAGAACCAAACAAGCTTCATCTGACCAGAGCTGCTGTCTGATTGGTCAGGTAAGCCATCACTGAGGGGACGGGGCCACTACCACTTACCACATTACGAGTGAACTTTTCAAATGAGGTTCTGCGATCCTGTATGCTTCCCGACTTGAGCCAACAAGATAAAGAGTGAAAAAAGGGACTACAGCATGGTGTGTCTGAATATGTATGTGTATATTAAATAGAATCAGGCTAATATATCCGTCTATTTTTGTCAATTCAAATGTATTAGATTTTACACTTTCGCGCTTTTGCACCAGTAATTAATTTTTGAAACTGTGGTTTCTAATAAATATAATATTCCCCCAAATAATAATACATCCTTTTTACAGCTGGTATTAATAAAACATCACTATAATTGCAACAAACTAAATTCACATCATGCTATCATAACCCCAAACCCAAAATACACATATTGGTATTCCAGGAAGCATGTTCTTGGATTCAAAAACAGCCGGAAGAGAGTGACAGAGTAGAACAGAATGCGGGGGACTTTTTTTTTTTTTTTTTTAAAGTTGAGCTATTTTTCAAGCAGTTGCCTATAAATCTACAAAATAGTCACCGATTTATGTTTCTGTCGGTGTGTGCAATACACATAAGCAACAAATACCACTAAAACATTTTAGCATTCTCATTACTTAGTAATTAATTATAGCCTACTACAGTTTTTCAAGGATAGTCTACTGTCATTTTTCCGTTCAATGGTGCGCTTGATAAATTAATTACACTGAAGTTCTTCATATCCCGTGAAGAGAAATGCACAAACTAAAAATGCATTACCAACCAAAAACAAAAGCACATTCTTTCTATGAGTGTTCTTGTCGTGTCTCGCTAGTATAGCCAATAGGTTACAAACTGATGATCAGTAGCAGTTCACTAAATAAAAATGTCATGAATACCTATTTACAATAAGCACTTAACTCAAAAACAACTATTAAATAATATAATAACTAGATAACTTGCAGACAAAAATCAGCTCGAAAATAATAGGCCACCTCATGAAACAAATGTGAATCCGTAATTTCTTTACAATTTAAAGGTACTGTGTGTTATTTCATCAGTCAGTTGTGAAAGTCTGGTGGTTGAAAGCTTTTGGCGCCATATTAAATTCAGGAGACAAGAGAATTAACCCTTGATAAACTTAAGATTGAGCCACTGTAGTCACTCGGACTATTTTAACAATGTCTGTATAGTTGACTTTATTTCAACTATTCATGTACTTCTCTTTCCGCCTCGAGTTATGTTACTAGTTTAACAGCATATGATCTGTTGTTGTACGTCACACACATCACACGCATGACCAGCGTCGGCCAATAGTGAGCCTACGTGTGGTGTAGCTCTACGCTATCACACTAAGTAAACTGACTAGAGGCCCATAGAGAAGGAAGTAAATAGTTGAAATAAAGTTATTATTTTTGTTTGTTTTTGCGCACAAAAAGTATTATCGTCGCTTGATAAAGTTAAGATTGAGCCACTGAAGTCACTTGGACTATTTTAACGATGTCTTTAATAACGTTTGAGGCCAGCAAGTTTCAATTCCTCAAGAAGCCTATGGACTAGTGTGCAGGAGTGATCCAGCTCTCAGATTTCATCAAAAATATCTTTATTTGTGTTCCGAAGACGAACGAAGGTCTTACGGGGTTGGAACAACATGAGGGTGAGTAAATACTGACAGAATTTTCATTTTTGGGTGAACTAACCCTTTAAAATATGTTAAAATAGAAAACAGTTATTTTAAATCATAGTAATACATTTTCGAATATTTCTGTTTTTACTAAACTGACTTCTTCATACTCTATTCTAGTCAGAATGTGAGTCTGAAACTGCTCCATAGGGCTTTGATTATGAGGCCTGTCTTAGCCGAACCAGAAAAAAACAAAAACAAAAAACCTCTGCACTCAATTGGATAGACCAATCAGAGCAACGCAGTAAGTGACATATGTCGAGCTACGAATAGTTGTCAACAGAACTCAACTGCACACACGCTGGAAGAAGTAGTAAAATAATGAGTGCTGCTTCTTTTACTTGGTCCTCCATGAGTGTAACGGTGCGACCAAAGGAGAAACCACAACTACTACAGGGTTTTCATTGCGTCCCATCTTCTAAGCGACCTTCCGAGCCAGCTGATAAATTAAACTTTTGCTGAATCCCGTGGGAAGGACTGCAAACATCTTTCAGTTCGACAAATGTCTTGATTACAACAGACGCGATAGCGGAATCTATACATCTCAATTCTCCAGCTGCAGTCATCTTTGAGGGAAACCAGTTCAACCCAAGCGCTCTTTGATAACGTAATGATTATGTAACTGCAGATCATCTATCCATCATCGTATAAAGCCCGCCCTGGTAATTTGATTGGCCGGACGATTTCTAAACCGATCATAATTACTCCTCAATGGATCGAGTTCAGACCAAACTTCCCGACCAAAAAATGTGGGCGGGGTTCGGGCTGGCATCCAGACTAGTTTTTACAGTATTTTTTATCAAATAAATGAGACTTAGAAATTTTTTTTTTTAATTTGTACCGACCCAAATTTTTGAACGGTAGTACATTTACCAATCAGGGCATGTAGATGTAGTCTTACGACAATTCAAGAGGAGTTATTCGATCCTGTCAAAACGCTTAAAACATTTTACCTTTTTCTTAGCCTGCAGAAGTTCCTGGTAGGCACTGGATCTAATGAAACGACTGTAAGAGTCACTCTTCATCAGCTTATAGATGTGTTCCTGGGAGACACACATTTACATGTTTATATGGTTTGTTTTCATCAATTTTCTGAAAAGGAAAACCACTGTAGCTTCTAAAAACACACCTGTGCATCTTCAAAAGCGTATCGTCCAGGGTCTTTGATGTTCTGTGTGGTTTTGTCGTAGCTCTTCGAGTCAACATTGATGGCACTGGGGGCTCCAGGAGCCAAAAACTCTTCCCAGATCTCCTGCACCCGTGTCGGCACCTCACGGATCGGCCTCCTCTTTAACTCCTGCGCTGCCAACCAGAATCTGAGTTTTGGATAACAAAAGAGAATCAATTTGCAGAATAAAAAGACAATGCATTCAGCTAAAGTAGTTGCCCAGTGGAACATCTGACTGCGTTACTCTCCACCTGCCAGCAGGGGGCATGAAAAGGAAGTGTAGGTTTACCTGAGGTTTTCTGAGCTGAATTCAGACTCCAGGAACTTGAGAAACTGCTCTCGCCCAATGGGATCTTTCAACACTTCGTCGATTCTAAAAGCCCAGCGTCTAACTCTAGTCTGACCAGGTTCCTTACTGTTCCAACACACCCAAAAACACATTATACATACAGATACACACTGATTTGTAAAAACAATAATAATATTTAGTGTGTATTTTTGAAACAGACCTGGCCTCCATTTCCCAGAACGTTGTGTCATCTGATATCCAGGGATTGGAAGGATCAGAAGTGGACAGGAACGGGTCATAGTCGGAATACTGCTCAGTATAACTCAGCAAACTACAAGACCATCAAAAACAGAGTGAGGGATAAAAGAGAGGAAGAAAGAGGCCACTAAAGGGCGTTATATATTAGTAAAACAAGCATGCCAAAACATTGTGACATATTCAGGTGTCAGTACATACTAGTTATGTGATGCCTTTTCCAATTTAAACATTCAATAAGAAATGAAAAACATTAGTGTTGGGGAATGTTTCTGTTCTGTTTTCTGTTCTGTTTTTGATTGTATTATTCATTATTAAAAGCAAGTGTGTGTGTGTAATGCCTACTTGTTTTATTTGCTCATTTATTTAATTATTTATTTGATATTTATTATCACAGGAATTCACGCCTGCAAATTGTGAACCATTGTCCATTATTTTGCATGCAATTGTTGATAAAGAAAAATGTCATGACCAATATTGAAAATATTTCCATTTAAAATAAATAAACCAGCGGTGAAAAAGTCTCAAACCCTAGACATTAATTCACTACAGAGAGTCAAAGTAAAAACTGTCTGAGCTTTTGACATCTGACGCTGCATTAACAGTGCATATTCTCTCAGAGACAATGAGAGCTGAATCTACTTCAAAATGTGCTGAAGAGGGTACTGTATATAACTGTCTTAATATTTTCATAATATTTCACTTACAGCCCAAAAGTATAAGAGAAGTATTTCATGTTAAACATGTTGTTTTTTAAATGAGGAGCAAGATAATCAAACATCTTTTATTATCCTCATCCTTTAATTATCCTCACTTATGCAGTCATGCACTATGAAATTATTGCGGAGCAAATAAAATGCTATATCCAATAATCATAATATTAATTCAACCCTTTGAATTCAATTCAAAAAAGACATTTTTTCAATTCAAAAGTTTTTTTGATAGTTTTGCCTGTGTTAATGCCAACTGGATAAAATGTACCACATGTGTCAAGAATTTAATTATTTCACCCCTATTTACTTTAAAAACATCTATTTTTCACTAGGTACACAAAATAGTTACACTCAGGCCCTAAAGGACAAAATGTCCCCATTGAAACCCATTAAAACAGCAATTTTTAATCCAAGTGCCATCAAACTATAAATGGTATTTGTTAATAGGCTTTCATTCTGTTGGCAAGGCTTCAAAATTTTAACTTTTATAATTGTCTACCAGATGGTGCCATTTTCTCAAGTTTGGCCTATAAAGCAAATACTTGTTTTATTCCTGTTTTCTGCTTATGGATATTATTGAGCCAATGGGATAAATTATCCAGCCATAACCTTGTGGGTGTTTTGGTATGGATGCCAGAGTGTGGTTTGTAAGTGTGCAATTAAAAAATTGTGTGTGTGTTTAATATTTTGCTGGCATCTAAAGGGGGAAATAATAGGTTCTGTGCCCAGACAAAATCTTACTGAAAGCTAATTTTTTGAGATTTCAACCTCACATTTGGGACATGACTTGTTTAGATTTATGGTTTTGATATTCTAGCAGTTTTAGGGTTCAACATGTTTGATAAAATATATGTTTTATATAAAAATTGTTCATAAAACATTCTCATAAATGTACAGTGTAAATCGCAGGTTAACCACCACAACCAATTAATGTGTAAATGAATGTGCTCAATATGCATGTATTTAAACATTTCTGTCTTAAAATGTGTTAAAATAACATCTATTGGGGTTTCAAAGTAGCATGTTTTTTTTTTACAGTAACTGGGTGATGACGTCATTAGAGAGAGTGGCAACCCGTACCCTGCTAGATTCCTACTGTTTGAGGCTTGATTATGGAAAATGACTGGGAGACTGAGGAGGTGGGAAACCATTAAATTCTGATGGACCACAGCCCTACAATTTATCAATTATCAATGTGTGATGAAAAATTGGTGTGATGAAAATGAGTGGAGGGTTGGCCAGGTTTCCTGGTGGGTAGCTAGAGCTAGCTTAGGTTAAAACTTAGATTCAAGCTAGCTTTGGTGCTTTGCAACGTTTTTTAATCTCAACAATAATCTGCCAAGGGACTTCTTTAAATGAAACCAAATTTAAGTCTGTGCTCCACTTTTTTTTTTAGAGGACAAATATATTTTGTCCTCTATGGACCTGTGTAACTTTTTAATTGATGCACAAGGGTTAATACATTAATTGGAAATGCATCTTGCTATGCTGACAGCTGATGCTTTTGATGATATCTATATATATATTCGATACGCAATATCATCGTCTATCGGTGCAACCTGGTGTGGTGGTAAATCAGGTCCTCTCTAGAATTCGTGTCTCGGTTAGGACCCCAAGCGATCCCATTGGCTCAAATTAGTTTTAATAGGTAATTACACTTTAGCGCCTGATTATAATATCTACAAAATCATGTTATGATAAATGCTTTTTATAATGACCAACATTACTACAATATAATAAACTACATTAAAATGACCATTAATGTCTGTATAAGTTAGCTTAAATATAGCATAGCAGGGGCATTTCCTCCGAGCGAGGAGGCAAGCGAGGCAGTGCCTCCTCAAAAAATTGGATGAGAAAATAATCCATGTTACAAAATGTGACATTAAAAAGACTATGAATCACCTGTTTTTCTAAAATAACACTGTCCAACAGCAACACCCGCAGGTAAAGTTACAGCAGGAGGCTTGCCTCCCCTGAGCCCATTGACTTTTAACAGACCCCCTAAAGCATGTGGCGGGGGGGTAATTGAGAATTAATAGGGGACGGTCACGTGAGATGACACAATGCCTCCATCATAATAGGATAGGATATGAATGGTTATAATTGGTTTATCACATAAATCTTGCCTCTTGTTTTTGCGAATCGGTCTGAATGACAGACACAAACACATAATGAGGCTTTTCTGTAATTTTTAATATGCAGTCATGTTTTTGCAGGAAATTCTGCATTCGTATCAGCGACTTTATACACAATGCAACCATACAGTGATTGTGAAAACAAATATAACCCTGATGCCAGGTTTCCCAGTTAATATTGATTATTTGCCAGTTGGCTATTATAGTGTGCATTTAACGCACACTACTTCCTCAAACACTGATGCACATTGTATATTTTGGACCATCATTTATTGTTGCGAAGTCAGTTTAATTTCACGTTGCACTAAAATCTTGGTGCTTCAAGTGGTTGTGGCATCCTAATAGAGCCATTGATCTCACAGAGGAAGTACATTTGAGGACGAGAAACAGAAACATGCTTGTCAGCATGAGCAATATCTACACAGACTATTAAAGAGATCGATAAGAAAATGTTTAAGCACTGTAAAATAATGAAGACCTGTGGATCGATCACAGCACAGACGTTCTCTCTGACTTACCTCTCTGCAACTTTGGACATTTTCAATCGATGCCGGTCTAACTGTACTTGCTGAAACTTGATCTGGAAAGACAAAAGTGGTAATAGTCAGGGTGAGTGTATGTGGGTATGTGTGTGTGTGTGTGTGTTTGAGTGTGTAAACAGGTGGCAAATAGAGCCATGGATGAACAAAAAATAGCAGTTTTCCACACAGCTGCTGGTCTCCTGGCCAGGCCAATCTGGTTAGGCTGATCAGTTCTGAAGGTTTGAAAAAGCGTTGGTCACTTTTTTATAGAGCCCTGCACATTCCATGCAGAAGAAAAAAAAATGGATCTCGTGGCCATGAATTAGAAATTTGTTCCCATAGCTTATTAATTCATGGCCACATGTTAATTAATTCCCCCATTTTCCTTAAACGGTGGCTCCATTGTACTAATTTGATTCCTTATTTTAATTTAGTTAAATCATGGTCACAATTTAACTAAAACAAGGGACTGAATTAGTATAACAGGGCCAATATCTAATGACACAAAGTGAACAAATTAATTTGTCATGGGAACGAATTCTTAATTCACAGCCATGAAATCCAAATAGCCAGCCAGATAAACACCAGCTTGGCTAGGCTGGGAGTCAGCAAGAGTAGACTATCTTAAACCAAGTGGAATACTCGGATACTTTTAAAATTCAAATTCAAAATGTTTAATTTAAATACTCTGCCTATAAACACACACAACCAATCAGGCGTTACCTGTTCGTGAAGCTCTTCTTCGGTTGGTTGCTTGGCCTCAGCGGCTGGTGTGTGGGTCGGGCTATGGCTGCGAATGTCATTCTGAAGGCCATACACAGACTGTGGAAACCATCAGAATAATTTATAACCACATTTACGTAAATTTAAATCAGTAATTAGAAAAGATTTCTGTCTGATTGCATCAGTGATTGGGGATTTCATCTGGACAGCTGCGCGATTATTGAGGTGAGCTGTTCTTGATTGGTAGGGCAGTCTGATTGGTGGATTTATTTAAGTCTGATTTGGTATTCTGATTGGCTCAGTGGTTGATTCATTTGTCAAATACAAATATTCCATAATATAATGAGTGGGATAACTGCTTTAGTGATTAGTCGCATGGTTCAGGAGATTAAAAGCTGAAGTACTTTGGAAGTGGGTGTTATTGCATCACCTTTCTTGTTTTGTGAGGGTTCTTCATTCTGGATGATTTCTTTATGTCCACTTCTGTTGTGTTCACACACCCAGGCTAAAACACACACACACATGGTCAAATATAACTGTCAATTCTCTAGATGACCTTTAATTTATGGTTGCCAGGCAACAATGTTGCTTCGACCACCTGACGTTTTGCACATCACACCTATATATTCTTCATTAGCGACTATACGTAAGCCGGTTGCCATATTAGAACGGTCAAAGCCGGTCTGTGAACATTCAAGATCAAGTTGACTATGCGTCTGCAGCCGTAGTTATACACATGTATGAATATCTTGATCTACAATAGACCTCAGTAGATGATTTTACAAGACGAAAGGCGTCAGCTAACATGACATTAAAAAGCTTTCATAGTTAAAGTAAAAACATTAAAAGGTACCATAGTAAAAACCTGTCATATTGAGTCAATACATTTAAAAACTTAAAACAACACATTCTCCCCTGTGAAAGATTATTCCATTTCTTCAGGAATTGAAACCTTGGCGGTTCTACAACCAGAAGCTGTGCAATGTTGTTGCATAATTTATTCTTACTGTGATTGATGACATGCTGACCGTTTTAAGATGGCCGACAAGTGTATGTAGCGGTCGAATATTAAATCTACGTATACATATCTATGGTGCACCTTACGTTTAAGGAAACTGAAGCGATATTTTAAAAGGCATGGAACTGTCAGTCAAACAGCTTCCTGCGCGTTGGACTCTATTTTAGCTCACAAAGGACCCAATGTTTCTACACTCAAATATAGGATTAACTTTAGGTCCAAGCCTCCAATGTATGTTGAGAGAGAAAACAGCCTCTAGGCACAAGAGTTCTGTATTGAACCCATTTGAACCCACACTGGCTATGTATGGACATGATCTGCAGTATCTCACTATTGCATGTCAGCCTGAAAGATCAAGCCAAGTTAGCATGAAATTGCTAATGAGAAGGATCAGCTCAGTGTAATTGAGGGAGAAATTGCTGCTTCCTTCAAAACAAACAGCTCAAATACACACATAAAGGCATAAAGCAATACACACCAGGTAATTCACACATATAAAACACATGGAATGCTACAATAATAATAATACCATTATAAAATATTCTTCAAAAACTATTTGAAACTATGAAAAATCGAATTAAATGCATAGCAATTATAGTTACTACTGTGGAACTGTTATTAGTAAAAAAAATCCCATTAAATCAGACTCCGTCTATATATATATATATATATATATATATATATATATGCATTACAGTTTTTGAAATTAGTTTTAGCCTGGTTATATTTAGATACTATTACAGTTAAAATCAAAATGTACATAAATGGTACAATAAAATAAATAAATAAATAAATAATAAATTAATAAAATTTCATTTTAATAAACATACTAAAATATAATATAGGATATCAAACAGATATCTCATATATACCATATGGCAAACAATTTTAAAAGTATAGATCAAGTAAGTACATCTCTTAAGGGGACAACTGCACATTTTCACTTTTTACTTTGCAGAATATTGTCTAAGGAAATCGAAGATATATGAGTGTGTGTTTTAGTTTTATGGCTAGCCAGCAATTTTGCTAGCTCAGAGGTTATTCCATCAGCCCAGAGGTGTTTTAACACTGTTGTGTCATTCCTCTGTGAGGGAACAACTTCAAACACTTCAGAACAACAAAGAATAATTCTGAAGAGGAAAAGAGAATAGCTGCATTGTTCTTACATGGACTTTACACACATTCACTCACCACTGGTCTGTGCACGTCCCAGAAAGCTCTCTCCTGACTGTCCAGTATTTTCCTCTCAATTTTGTCTCTTTTCTTATCGACTCTGTACAGACAGAACACAAAAGCCGATGCAATTAAAGCATTTAACTTCCAAAAGAAAAGGCGGACATGCAATGAACCGTACAACAAAGCTGAAAAGTCATAAACTTGCCTGTTCTGGCACTCAGAGGCACTATAGGGCTCACATAATTGCTTTGAATTTCAATTTAAACAGCAGAAGTGACTTATAAGACAAGTTCTGTCATATCCAAAAACAAGTCCAAGAGACTTTAAAAACAACATACGAACAACCAGCTTTACTGATATTTCAGGAGATCCAGCGATTAATTTTTTAATTCTTGCTATGTAAAGAGTCACTTTCCTGTCTTCTGACTGGGTGGCATGCTTTTATAAATGCACAAACAAAAACAGCTGATAAAGAATGGGAAAGACCAGAACTAATCAATCTGAAAGATACATACTTTGCCTGAGCCTCTGCTTGCATAAATATAAACTCCCATTTCCTGGCGAATGCACGCTGTAGTCGTGCTAAACTCTCCTAGAAGAGAAAAAAAGGAGCATTTTTAAACTATCAAAGTAAAATAAAAAGTATTGTTAGAGATATTGAAGCCATTTATTTAACATAAATAGTGTATGTTATGTAATATGTATATATATATATATATATATATATATACACACACACACACACACATGTATGGATATGTATATATACAGTGCCCTCCACAATTATTGGCACCCCTGTTTAAGATGTGGTCGAGGACTTTTAAAAATTCTCCCTTTTTTTTAAACAACATAGAATCCAAATGCAAAAAAAGAGAAAAATCCAACCTTTTATTTAAGTACATTACTTTGGTGGTAAATTTTTTTTTTAAAAATTTAAAAAAATAAAAACTTCAAATCATGTGTCCCACAATTATTGGCACCCCTGATGTTAATACTTTGTACAACCCCCTTTTGCCAACAAGACAGCACTTAATCTCCTCCTATAACATTTCACAAGATTGAAGAACACAGAGAGAGGGATCTTTGACCATTCTTCTTTGCAAAATCTTTCTAGATCATCCAGTATCTGGGCCCTCTCTTGTGCACTCTCCTCTTTAGCTCACCCCACAGGTTTTCGATTGGATTGAGGTCTGGGGACTGAGATGGCCATGGGAGGACCTTGAGTTTGTGACTGAACCATTTTTGTGTAGATTTTGCCACACGTTTTGGATCATTATCCTGCTGAAAGACCCAATGACGACCCATCTTCAGCTTTCTGGCAGAGGCCATCAGGTTTTTATTTAAAATGTCCTGGTAGTTCAAAGCGTTCATAATGCCATGCACCCTAACAAGGTTCCCAGGGCCTTTGGAAGAGAAACAGGCCCACAGCATCACAAATCCTCCACCATACTTCACGGTGGGCATGAGGTACTTTTCGGCATACACATCTTTTGTTTTACACCAGATCCACTTAGAGTGTTTGTTGCCAAAAAGCTCAATCTTAGTCTCATCCGACCAAAGCACACGATCCAGATGAAGTCCCAGTGCCGCTTGGCAAACTCCAGACGTTTACGTTTGTCAGTGTTAGTGAGAAAAGGCTTTTTCCTAGCATGCCTCCCAAACATCTTGTTGGCATGTAGAGAGCGTCTGATGGTTGTTTTGGAGATTTTGTGACCCCAAGATGCCACTATTTGATGCAATTCTGTGACAGTGAGCTTAGGACTTTTTTTTACTTTTCTTAGCATCCTCCTCACAGTGCGTTGTGGCAAGATAAACTTGGGACCTCTTTCAGCCTTGTTTGTCACTGTTCCTGTTGTTTTAAACTTCTTAATGATTCCTCTAACTTTAGATATGGGCAATATAAGGTGAGTGGCTATTTTCTTGTAGCCATTGCCTGACTTATAAAGGTCATCACACATCTGCCTTACTTGAATGGTGTGTTCTCTTGTCTTTGCCATGTTGACAAATGGGTAAGAGAATTAGGCCTCTGTGTCATGTCATATTTATACCCCAGGGAAATAGGAAGTCATGAATTACTAATTAAAAGTTCCTAGATATCCTGACCAACATTAGCAACTACAGAAAATATATATTTTTTTAAAAATCAATTACATTTTTCAGCGGAATTGTTAGGGGTGCCAATAATTGTGGGACACAGGATTTGAAGTTTTTATTTTTCTAAATTTTTACATTTTTTTTACCACCAAAGTAATGTACTTGAATAAAAGGTTGGATTTTTCTCTTTTTTTGCATTTGGGTTCTATGTTGTTTAAAAAAAAGGGATAATTTTTAAAAGTCCTCAACCACATCTTAAACAGGGGTGCCAATAATTGTGGAGGGCACTGTATATATATATATATATACATACATACATGTATGGATATGTATAGATTGATATGTGTAGATGATAGATAGATAGATAGATAGATAGATAGATAGATAGATAGATAGATAGATAGATAGATAGATAGATAGATAGATAGATAGATAGATAGATAGATAGATAGATAGATAGATAGATAGATAGATAGATAGATAGATAGATAGATAGATAGATAGATAGATAGATAGATAGATAGATAGATAGATAGATAGATAGATAGATAGATAGATAGATATGCGTTTTGTAAATTTGCAGACCTTTTTCATTGTCAGAAAGGAATCTTACACTCTAAAGAATGTTGAAAATGTAAAAAAGGATAATAGGACTCCTTTAATAATAGAATAAGCAAGAGGAGGCACAATGATTACATGTTTACAGTTCTCAGTTTAATATGAGAAATACGTTGGTGAAGACGGCTCTCTCTGCACAGTTCTACTGGAGAGCTTGCCTTACATGGATTATTCAGACAAAGCCTGACATTTAAAACCCAGCTTGGATTAGACATACTTTCTTTTTAAGGATTGTCATTACCTTATTATCTTCTTAATATCTTTTATCTAATAACGTCCGAAGTACAAAGCATGAGATAAGCATTGATACAATTAAGAGAGGGAGAGAAGGGAGAAAAAAATAGGAGATTACTTACAGCTTCATAATCAGCAAGTTCCAGACGTGCTTTGTTCTGCATTGTTCTTTTGCACAAGTACACAGCTGCAGAGAGATGCCAACAAGTGTGTGAGAAACGCTGCTCGCACGTCCTTAAACCTCAGCAGCCCTCGGGGCTTTCAAATGAGTTGTACTAAAATATTTAGTAAACATTTAACATATTTCACACCAGCTTGTACCTAATCGCTTCTGAGTGTTGCTTTGTTCTAATTGCTGAATTCATAACAAGTATAATTTACCGAACCCAAGGCACACCCATGCACACAACCATAAAACAGGGTAATCTCAATTGTGTTCATAGGTATTGCTTCATAAAGTATAATAATGCACAAAAATTATTTAACTTTCTTTAAAACTTTCTTTAAAACTCAAAAATATTCATGAACATTGTACATCCACTACATCTATTAGCTCTATTATTCCCTGCTGGTAGATGTCGTAATTGAAAAAAAAAAAAAAATTACCTTTTTGCAAGGAACATACATTATGCAAAAAAGATTTTTTTTTTAACGAAATGAATACTTTTATTTGGTAAGCATGCGGTAAATTGATAAAAAGTGACAGTAAAGAAATGTATAATGTTATAAAAGAATTGACTCCTAGCCCCAGGAGTGGAGAAGTCTAGGTCATAAAACCGGACAAGTGTATGCGGTAAGAACCAGCCTGCCACATTACAAACGTCCTGAAGGAAAACACCCGAAATTAAAGCCATAGAGGCCGCCATTCTCCTCGTAGAATGGGCCAGCACAGCCATAGGTGAAGGCTGTCTGGCCGCTTCATAAGCCAATGGGATAGCCTCAAATATCCATTTGCTCATTACCTGTTTAGATGTAGGGCACCCTCTCTTGAGTGACCCAAAGCAGACAAATAACTGCTCAGACTTAAGCCACAGGGCAGCTCTGTGAAAGTATGCATCCAATGCCCGAACTGGACATAACAGATTAAGTTGTTCCTAATCTGGGCTATTAAAAGGTTGAGAACAAATGGCCCGCAACATTAGCTGGGACCTTAGGAATGTAACCCAGTCTAGGGTAAAGAAATACTTTCACCATACCAGGTGCAAATTCTAGGCATGAAGGAGCAACCGACAGGGCAAGTAAATCTCCAATTCTCTTAATAGATGAAATAGCAAGAAGAAATAGAGTTTTCAAAGTGAGGAACTTTTCTGAAACCTCTTCGATGGGCTCGAAGGGAGAAAAACCCAGACCCTCAAGTACAATGGCCAAATCCCAAGCCGGTGGTTTAGAGTGCAGTGCAGGTGTCAACCTCAATGTACCATGGAGAAAATGAATAATTAGAGGATCTCTCCCGATAGAAGTATCCCTCAGAGAGGTGTGGTAGGCCAATATAGCTGTCACGTAAATCTTTAAGGTAGAAGGAGATAACCCAGCAGAGATTTCTTTTGGTATAGAAATCATGAACTGTACCAACAGGGCAGTTAACATGATCTAGGTGATGTTCACCACAGAAGGTGGAGAATAATTTCCATTTCAATGCAATGCATATAGTTTTCTCATGGAAGGAGCTCTGGATTGGAGAATGGTCTCAACGACCTCAGTCGAGAGACCGGATTCTATGAGCCGGGTCCCCTCAGAGGCCAGGTCCACAGTTTCCACAACTCCGGACGAGGGTGAAATATCGTGCCCCCTGCTTGGGACAGCAGGTCCCTGCTGAGCGGAATCTCCATGGGAGAGCCGTCTAGAAAGGACACTAAGTCCGAGAACCAAACTCGGGTCGGCCAGTAAGGGGCTACTAGTAGCAGACAGACCCCATGCCGGCGAACCCTCTCCAGAACCCCCGGAAGCATGGATATCAGAGGGAAAGCATACAGATGCAGCCTCGGCAACACCTGCACCATAGCATCTAGTCCAAGAGAAGCTGGGTGCATCAGGGAGAACCACATGGGACAATGGGTTGAATCTGATGATGCGAAAAGGTCGACTTGAGCTTGACCAAACTTTCCCGAAAGGAGCTCTACCACCTCGGGGAAGTCTTCATTCCCCTGTCCACTCATAACAGAAAACTGTCCCAACAACAGCAAGGATTTTGGATATTAGCAACTTTATGGGGATATTTTGTCTCCATAACATTGGGCTTGCCAAGACCACAAACAAACACACACACACTGGTGTCAGTAAGATACAGATAACAGATCTCGCACAAAAACTCACCGTAGTCAGTGTTCTCGGGCTCCCAGCAATTTGAGGGCCAGAAATATGGAGTCTAACAGAAGAAAGAGCACAATTACTCATAATGCAGTGTAATATGAAAACCGGTACAGTTCATATACAAAAGACACCAAGACTATTGCAGTTGTTTGTAATGAAAATGTAGTTATATTTAGCATTGATTACAGTGATTATTGTATATTTACATTAGAAAGTACTGATTAACAACTTAATGTGTAATTATTTGATGGAGCGATCAGTATACGAACTTGCAAATACAATGTTATTAGTCTACTATGTAATTAACTTCAGTAACATGCACTGTATTTTTGAATGGGTGCTACATTTTAAAGCAAAAGTTCCGTTTCTATTTTGTTTCTCAAATTAGCAAAACAACTGACCTGAAATCTGTAGAACGTGCCATCGTCTTTAAGAGTGAGCACATGGTCAGAGATTGGGAAGAAGTAGCCGTGAGCCGCCATCAGTGTGCCCAGATGAAGAGCCTCCACTAGAGAAATAATTAATAGTGTTATTAGGGGTAGCCAAAACGTTTATGCCAAGATAAGTATTATTATTTATCCTGTGCTGAAACTAAATAGAACAAATGGTATCACTCGGTAGATTTTTCGTGTGAAACAAAATACATTTAGGAAATCCTCAAACAAAGTAGAATAATTGGAGAATGTATTCTGAGATGAGAATTATTTTAGTATTAAAATAAAGGTGCTCTACAGTCTAGGCTATATCATATTCATCAACAAAGTGCTGGTAACAGAGCCTTTATTATTTCATGGCTACACTCAAAACTAAACTCTCCTGTTTCGGCGCGTCTTAATAAAGGCTTTTTAATTGAAAAGAGTGCAATTGCCATCCCAGAACTTTTTTGATGATGCTTTTAGGAATATTTTTCATTCCATAAAACATTCCAATCAATAAGAAGTTTCTTTCCCCAGTCTAATTGAATAATCTATTTTGAAATGTAAATGATACTCTAAGGTAACTAGGTTATGATGGGACCTATGGGTCTCAGTCTAAAAGAGGAAGCATGGAAATAACATTCTACTGCAACATACTGAACAACACCACACACTCCTCTGCAAAACCCGTACCAGGAGAAGTTAAGCATCAATAAATAATTATCTATTAAACTTTTACAATACAGTGTTTACTGTGAGTGTGCATGTTAGAGTATGTGTCCGTGCTGATTCCAAATTAATATCCCTTTGCTTTCAAGGGTGCAGTATGCTTTTTGCAGATGTTGTTGTTTTGATGAGAGCTTCCCACAAGGCATGTTCATGAAGTGAATTCCACTAATCAGCAATGTATAAGAACTGAAGAGAAAGAGAGAGAGAGAGAGAGAGAGAGAGAGAGAGAGAGAGAGAGAGAGAGAGAGAGAGAGAGAGAGAGAGACTTTTTTTTAAAGTTCTCGTTTTATCTCTCTATGGTTCCAGTCTATTGAGTATACTGAGAGATACAGTGCACTTATCTGGTTGCTCTTTTCTTGTTTGAGAGGAGCCCCCCTAACACACACTTACTCTCACATACCTGTCACATTTGTCAGAGGGAATCTAAAGTATTGGGATATTCAACATACTCACAAACAAATCTTCCTTACTAAAACCAACTCCACCTTCACAATAGTCAAGCCACCTTTGTTTATATAGTGCTTTTTACAATACAGATTTTATCAAAGAAGCTTCACAGTGATAACATGAAAATAATACAACACAGATCAATAATATTGTTGAATATTAAATGTCCCCAACTAAGCAAGCCAAAAGCCAAGGTAACAGTGGCAAGCAAAAACTTCATCAGGTGACAGAATGGAAAAAAAAAAAAAAACCTCACCTCTACAATACCTCTATTTGGGTTGCACTTGAAAAGCACCAAATGCAATCATAATTAGCTTTGATGAGTAAATAAAACATTAGTCGGACGATCAATGGGTTAAGAACAAATGTATTGTGAAAATAATTCAACAGAACAATGAAATAAATAGTAAATATGTTTTTTTTATTTTGAAATAAAATTAATTCAATTATTAGTCATTTTAATTAAATGCAATTTAAAGTTCAACTAAGTTTTTATTTTATAAGAATAGCTTTACTATTACTTACTTAGTTAAATTACTTGTGTATTGCTTGCGTCACAAGAGTTTCAAAGCTTCTCCATTCTTGTTTTTGAAGAAGTAGATGCAAGTATAAATGATCCCCCATTTCTTTAATTAAAGGAGTAACAGGAGATGCTGACATTTGCTGTTTTCCAACTTACAGTATAATTATGATTATGCAAATCCTGAATATATTACCCTGTGAGCAGAAGATATGAATATGACTTTTAGAAAAGACTGCGTGTGAATTAATCAAAATAAAAGAAGTAGATTTTCAACTTATGCACATCACAGCTGCAGCACTGTCAGTGATGTCATTAAAGAAAATACTACATCACCTTGATCCTCGATACATAGATTTTTCAGCATCCACTGGACAATGTCTGAACCTGGAAAAGAAATGAAGATTATTCTTTAAAATGTTGATTGGTCTATCTAAATTCTATCTATCAAAATTCAGCAGAATACTGTTTCATGGTTAGTAAGAAATGTTCTCCATTCACCTGCCATGAACACATAATCAGTGGAAAAATTTGTCAAACTACAGAAATATTCTTTGTATCAACAGCTGAATAATCTGCAATGTAGTCCGTTCAAAATTTTCAGTTTGCATTTTTCTAGCAAAACTTTATCTTTTATTCAAAGGGACCATCCAATGCTATCTATGACTGGATAAAAGCTGGCTGCTGCGAGAGAACGAGAGAGAGAGAAGGACTGGGCACTCGTGTGCAAATGGACTGACTCTCTGGGAAGAAAATAAACTTTATAAAATGTGCTATAGTGTTCTCTATGGCGCAACTATCATTTATCATGCGCAACTGTTTCCTTTTCTTTTATAATAAAGTCACACCGCACAAACAGTCAGTTAAGTTTTAAGTGAATGTACAGTTGTGAAAGAAAACACATGTGTAACAGTATAATGGATCAGTGTGTCGAGTCTTAAAGTGACAGCAGCCTAAAACCCGGAACACACCAAGCCAACGGTCGGGCAGTTTTTGTGCGTCGGCCGACTAAGTCTTCTCGGTGTGTTCCGCACGGTTCCGTGCCGTCGGTTTTGTTTCGGCCGATTCGAAATGTTGAATCGGCGTCGGGCCGTCGGTGAAAGACCGAACTCTGATTGGCTGTTCAGCTTAGTGAACTAGTCAGTGCACGGAAATAAAAGCAAAACAGCGAGCAAAGAAATCAAAACGGTACAATAAGGCTGTTCATATGTTACGTCATCTTACCTGAGTGTTCCTTGGCGAATATTTCAATATTAACATGAGCAGAGGGGAATAAAGATATTTCTAAAGATATTGTTTAGCAGGATTGATATTCAAAACGGTAAGCACAAACTGCTTTGTTTACGGTGTTTATATGCAGCCTGTTGCGTCGGTTTCCCTTTTTGAATGACGAATATATAGAAATAGACAGTTGTCTCATTTATACGTAGATGCAGATAGCAAATTCTAGCTGACAGTCGGCTGCAGTTCTCGGTGTGTTAAAGTGCAGTTTTCTACCCCAATCCGAGGCGACAAAACAGTCGGCTTTCATCAGCGCTAGTTCGTCTGTGTAGGCTTGGTGAGAAATGATGAGATAATGAGAAATTATGAGATAATACTACAATATCTATATGGCAGTTTCTCACTATGGTATCAATGTCAAAATTGTTGCCAGTGAAAATGCTGAGTGGCTGGTAAATTTGAAAAAAAGCAACAAAGTTAATGCCAAACCCTGATTACAGGTCTTTCTTCAGTTTTTCCATTTAAGTTTACTCAGACGAATTATATTCTCTCTCTCTCTCTCTCCAGCAGAACTGTATAAATTCTGCTAAAGTTAAGTACAGAGGTTCTGGATGCTCCAAAGAGGATCTCAGTCACAGTAAAGCTTCGCTGGAATATTTAGTGGATTAACCGAAAATCATAATCTTTACCTCTGCACGCATAAACCCCTATTTGTCCTCTCAAAGCAACCAAGAAGTAAACTACTTTCTGTATATTCACCTAAAATAAATGAATGCCTAAAGTGCGATACACAACTCTTTGTACTGTAAAGACTATTTGTACTTTACTGTACAGTCTTGTACTGTAATTATAAAAAAATAAAAACACTGTATCCAATCCTACTTTAACATTCAGAGACAATTATAAGAACACAACTGGTAGGTTGACATGATACTTTGGGGATATTCACATTGGCTCAACTAATGGCATGAATATAGGGGTGGGGATATATATGTTTAATCAGGAACCCTTTAAAAAAAACTTTATCATTAAGTATTAACTACCATTTTACACAGCAAAATTAGTTTCTTAAACGTTTTTCTTCAGTGTTTCATTTTCAACCTGGTCACTGCTAAATTAATAGACTGTGAACAGTTTCTTCTGAGAAATATCTTTCCGAGATAACCCTTACTGACCAATCAAATCCAGTATTCCCCAAATATGCACAGAGCCCCTATTGCGCAGCCAATCAGCAGTGAGAGGTGTGTCCCTAGAGACAGCAGAAGCCCAGAGCGTAAGAGACTTTTTAAAGCATAGAGAGGCAGAGACTGGGGTGTTAGAGCTTGAAGCTGGCCTTTTAATGAATCCTCGGAGGGACCGCAGTCAGAGGAACCAAAGAACATCCTTCTGAGAATTTATCCTTTCTAATTCAGCCCTTCTAAAATGGATTACAACATTTAAGGAAGTATAACATTTGCACTCTTTTTCAGTCTCTTCAGCCTCACTATTTCAGTAAATATAGTGTAATTATTATCCAATCCAATAAACAGTGGATCATTTATGGGGACTATTTCCTTTTTTTCTTCTCAAAGATGTTAAAAGGAGTATGAACAACAGACAAAAGTAACAATAATTTCAACTTTTTTGTGAAAATTAATTGTAAAATGATGGTCTGTGCCACTGATGTGGTCCATAAACATTAGCTTGAAAATAACTCAGATTATTCCATTAGTTGCATTTATAATTGCTGTTTCAGGATATTAGAATGAAATCTGAATAAACATAATGAGCCAATCCCATAGAGAATAGTTCAAATCCTGTTGTTTATACCCATAATGCATTGTGCTTCCCCACCAGAGCAATGCAGGCCAGAGAAGACCAGAGATACTGGTTCTGCACTACTGAGTTCTGGCAGAGTTTTCATTGTGTTGGTCTTCAGGCTTGCTGTGGGGCACTGGCTCCCGCTGAATTCTGCTTTCTCAGCGCCAACTTGGTATTTAAAACAGGTTTAAGGGGAATTACCAGAGAAGACACTGGGAATCTTGGACAGGAAACTCTTCACTGTACGGATAGGTATACCGTTTTTTTCATCCTGCATCCTAGCAATCACATCCTCCATCTAAGTAAGAAAGAGAAAAAAATGCAAGTCAATAAAAATATATGTGCATTTGATGAAGCTGCAACATGGGATAAAAACAAGAATACAAATCAGAGTCAATATGTGGAAAATATGATATTTTTTAATTCTTTAAAATCATTATTCTCTATAAAATATTTTTTTTATGGCAAATGCATCTTATGAAGCACACAAACAAAAATTTCCTATCTTTTAAAATTATTAAAAATCCCTTGCCAATAAATTGTCTTTGTTTGCAGTTTTCTAGAACAAACAATAAACAAACAAATAGTAGCCCTCAAACCGTATTCACTTTATAGCCCTTAATCCTGTAATAGTGGATACATTTATCACTGTCTTCGATAAAGTTTTGTCTATCCATTTATGTATTTTTTTTATTTTAAATTTATTTACTTCAAAAAGTACCATATTTTCTATGCAAATTATGCTTATTTTTATGTTTTTTTATGTTTTTATTTTTTTTAACTACATTAAAATATCATTCCAATAAGTTCTTAGAGCTAAAACCTAAAGATGAAGTGACTTTGCTGTCACCTGGTATCTTATTTTAGGATGCTCTAAATTAGTTTTTCCCATTCATTTCTATGGGTGCCCATTTTTGACCCAAATACAAGATTAAGGAGTTTTTTTTTTCACCCACTTAACATTGTAGAATTGATTAAAAAAAATTGTGTGTTCAGGAGGCAAACTTAGGAAAAGTAGCCAAGACTTGTACCGCTCAGATCAAGGGAAGTATTTTTTAAAAATAAATCAAAACAATTTTGCCCACATTTGTCCAGAATACGGTTTTAGGGTTAAAGTGTTCTCAGAATTTTGGACTCCACTGCAATGTAATGTAATATAATACAAAACAATATAATAAATCTTTGTTAGATTTAAACACTCCATTCAAATAAAATCTGGAGAGCCAATCAGGACTCAAACATGGTGAATAATACAGCCATTCACAGTAGAGCATGAGGCAACAGAACTTCAATAAGAGCCCACGGGACGCTTGTCTTAAGGATCAACTCAGCCTTCAGTGAATGAAGTCATTGGATATAACAACCCTATTTATTAGATGAAGAGAAACCCAGGGCAGAGTGGGACAGATCATGTCACCTGCTCATTGATCCACTTGGACTGTTCTTAAAAAAGCTAACAAGGCGAGCAGCTCAAAGCGTCGCCAGGGAACTCACACACATGTGACCAAGTGCTCTACAGCTGCCAGTGACATCACTCCAGCATAAGACCACATCGAAATCAGGTTAACAACATGCGCCCTGGAGACAAGGTACATATGTAGGTGTTTGTATATGTATACGCAGAACAAACATGTTGTGAAAGTATATGAGCTTGTACTTGTGAGTGTTTAGCCTGAGAGTAAGAGACAATTGCCTCAAGGGGAGGCCCAGTTAACAGGCAGAATTACATCAGTGGGCGCTGCACTGATGCAGAGTGTTTCTTCAGGCTGTGATGCCTTTGGAGAGAATCCTAACATAAAATGTTGTTAAATTCCCCTGAAAACCATTATTATGAATCCAGAAATAGCATATTTTTTAATATCCAGAGATGAAATGCTTTTAGGTGGCAGTTACTAGCCACCTACTGCACAGCGCATACGCATTACGCACTCACTGAGGGAAAGAGAATCAAACATACACTTTGTCGACAATGTAGACCAGGCTGGTGGGCAAACACTGAAGTGCTAATTTAAGGTAATGAGGGATAGGAGCATTCCACTCACACTGACGACTGTAATAGAAACATTTTAGAGAGAGAGAGAGAGAGAGAGAGAGAGAGAGAGAGAGAGAGATGAGTATATCTCAGCTGTATGGTGCAATGATGTGTGATGATATGAAGTCCCAAAAGCCTCACTGGCATCAGCCGGAGTAGTACTGCAGCCAATCTGTGGCTAAGATTTCCTATTAAGCCGACACTGAGATTCATGGGTAAATTCAAATCAATGGCTTAAGCTAATTGTTTTAACCAAAAAATTCTACAGTGTGGAGGTGGTAGATATACCAGCAACCAGCTAAATAAACTGTAACATAATTTTAGGCCATGATTGATAGAGGCTCCAATGGTTGCAGGTTCAATTCTGAATACCAGCAGGAAATGACTGCGGTGAGCAAGGCACCTAACCCCCAATCGCTTCCCGGGCACTGCAGCAAATGGCTGCCCACTGCTCCCGGAGTGTGTGTCCACGGTTTGCAGTGTGTGTTTGTAAGTAGTTTGTTCACTACTCACTTCTCCTAATGTGTATGCACTAACTTGGATGGGTTAAATGCAAAGGACAAGTTCTGAGTGTGGATTACTATTTTAAGCCTGCACGTCATGTCACTTTTTTTTACAAATATCTGCCGAAAAAAAAAACTAGAAAATAATGCAATATAATAAAAAAATAAAAGATTTCTATTTCAGATAAATGCTGTTCTTTTGAACTTCCTATTCATCAAATAAATACATAAATAATCCTGGAAAAAAATGTATAATGGTTTTCACAGGCATGGAGAACATAGCAGGTGGGCTGTGTGAACACAAACATGAGCCTCAGCCTTAAACAAATCCATGATTATGCAATATACATATAGATCAGTGTGCATGATCAATCAACAGCCCTAATGTAATAAGCAGCATACCTGGAACATTCACACAGACACTTCTCTCAAAACAAAATGTCCTCGGGCGCTATATCTCCAGGGATCAAACATCTGTGCCCACCACACATCTGTGGCTGCAGCCAATCACAGAACAGACTGATAAAAGCCAAGAAGATCAGATGCCCAAAAGAGAGATATCAAACAGTGAAGTAAACAGACATTAAACTCACTACTAAAGCCAGAGGCTAAAATAAATTCATCTCAGAATCTGAATTAAATGGTTTTAATCTCAACTATAAATGTGTTATTTTTGGTTTTGGATTTAAGCAGGTCGCCACCACAGAGCCTGTAATATCCAGTACATCCCAATTCACACACTTGGAAATGATGGCCAACTCAATTATTCATTTACTAAATGACTAAGCTTTGTCCCTGACTCATGGCAGACTGTGTCCTGCCCTCAATCCTGCCACATCTTCGATATATCAACAGTCTTTGCATACCAAAGTAGTTGCCTTTAGAGATGCTGCCTCCACATCTCCTATAAGAAGACATTCAACATTTATTTTGGGCCTAATTAAAACTGCACAGCAAAAGCTTGGTTTATTTCAAACTCCTCAGTGGAATTTTTCTTTCATGCTTTTAGTGGAAAACAAGAGAAAAGGGCAGGGATTTAATTTACGTTTTAATTTAAATATCTTATTACAAACGATATTAAAATTAGTTTCAGGTATCGGATAGTAATACCATGTTACCCAATTTGTTTATGACAAAATGCTTGAGATGTTCCTCATTTGTCACTTGGGATAAAAGCATCAGCTAAATAAATAAACGCAAGTATAAATGTTACTGAATGACTCCCATATCCATGGTATGTCCAAAAAACTACAGTATTCCCATTTTCCATCCAAAAAAGGTGGTATTAATATGATATTTGTGCAAACAACAACAAAAACATGATATTGCCACAATACACTGTTACTAATGATGATATTGCCACAATACACTGTTACTAATGACGATATTGCCACAATACACTGTTACTTGAACTGTGATAATATAAGAAATGTGTCACGATTATGGACTTCTATGTTAATATCAGTGTTGTAGTCGAGACCACCTCACTCGAGTCCGAGTCGACACCGAGACCAGAGAGAGTCGAGTCTGAGTCAAGACCGAGTCCATAGAGAGTCGAGTCCGAGACCAGAGACGGTCGAGTCCGAGTCGAGACCGAGACCAGTGAGGGTTGATTACCTAATTTACTTTTATTAACTTAACTTTATTAACTTTACTGAATTTACTTAGAGTTTAAAAAATATGATCAGTTTAGGGTAAAAAGGCCACATAGTAGGTGGTGTTAAAAGTAATTTTATTACAATTTGTCATGCGCAGTTGCGCACTAGAAAACCGCCAATCACTGGGCGTGTCAATCAATTTAAAGAAATATTTTATTAACATACATTAATAATCATGAAAAATATTTTGAATTGAACTCGAGTGGACTCTTGAATAATTCCGAGTCCTAAAAAAAAAAATGTTTCGAGTACGAGTCAATTCCGAGTCTAAATGGACACGAGTCCATGACAAGACCAAGACCATTAAAATATGGTCTCGAGACCGAGTCCGAGACGAGTCCGAGTCTCGAGTACTACAACACTGGTTAATATTGTGTTCTGTTCTTTTATTTCCCATTATCCTGCTTTCCGGTTTTCTTGGTTCCTGATTATCTTGTTTAAATTGTAAAAATATTTCACAAATAAAATAAATATAGCCATGTTGAGCATAAGAGACTTACTAACTGAGCATAAAAATCTTACTGGCCCCTAACCTTTGAATGGTAGTGTAAATGTCCATAAAAAAAATTGTAGTACCATGGTATGTTTTGTTAGAGTCCGCTAAAATGCTAATGAAGTTAGTGTGGCAACTGGAGACATGAATAATCTTTTAGATACAAAGAAAAGCATCTCTATTAACACAGCAGTTATATCAAATAGGGATCACATCAAAGCGTCCATATTCATCAAGCACAAGTGTGCACTTACAAAAAAACACAAAAAAAACAAAAGACTCCAAAATCTTCCACACCAGCTAATTAACAGAGACAGACACAAAGAAAAACACTCACACACACAATGACACCACCTCTATGTTTAACCCTGCGACTCTGAGCTCTCAAAAAAAACACACTTCTCTCTCTCTCTCTGTGTGTGTGTAGCAGACAGCTGGAGTTCAGACTGCTGGTGACAGCGGAAGTGTCTTTTGATGATTATTTTTCATCAGAGGAGAGAGGAAGTGTTAGTGCTCGGACGCAGACAAGGTTGTTGCAGAAATGACTTGAATTTTAGATCTCTTCTGCTCATTCCCCCTCATCCTCTCACTCCCTGTCTCTCATTTTATAGCCAACCCCCCCCCTTCCTGTTTCCTAGGCAACCGGGGAGATGATGACATCACATACAAATGTCAGCCTAAGAAGAGACAGAAAGAGAATGATTAAGATGTGTTTAAGTGTATGTGTAAAAAAAGAGAAAATTAGAGAAACTGAAAACAGACAAGAAAAATACGAGTCATTCTACGGTTGTAGTGGCAGATGTTGTCGCTCACTTTCAGATGAGTCAAACTGTAGTGTACACGCACTACCAATCAAAAGTTGAGGGTCAGATTGTTAAAAAAAGAACCTAATACTTTTATTAAACAAGGACACATTAAATTGATCAAATGTATAATGTTACAAAATATTTCAAAAAAAACGTTATTTTTGTAACTTTATATTCATGGAAAAAAAATATTCCACAATAGTTGTGTTGTACTGTATTTTTTTACTATATTTTTAAAATAAACATTAAAAAATCTTACTGACCACAACATTTTAAACAGTAGTGTAAAACTGCAGAAAAATATTTTGAAATAAAGTTTTGGAACAGAATATATATCCTTGTAAATAATATCTACAAAGATTTAAATTTTTTAGTCTCTGAACGCTTGAAGATATGCAAAATACTGCTCTATAATGCCGCAGAGTGAGATCTGATGTAAAAATTGATCATTGATATTTGATAGTTGAATAAGTGATAAGTAGTGATAAGTAGTCTTTGAAGGGTCGAGTCCGAGTCAAGACCGAGTCTTTGAAGGGACAAGTCCGAGACGAGTCAGAGAAAGTAGAAATCAGTCTCGAGACCAGTCTCAAGTACGAGACCAGACTCGAGTACTACATCACTACCCAAAGGACCATGATCTTTTTACCAAAACATCTTTTTTTAAAGAGTTAGTTCACCCAAAAATGAAAATTAAGTCATTAATCACTCACCCCCATGCTATACCAACACAGTAAAACCACAAGCCACTGTTGTCACATGGAATATTTAAACATTTTATTCGATGACTTTCTGGGCCGTCAAGTTCCAATCCCTTTGGCAGCCTGCAGTGATCCACCTCTCAAATTTAATCAAAAATATCTTCATTTGTGTTCCGAAGATGAACGAACATCTTACGGGTTGGTACAGCATGAGGGTGAGTAATTAATGACCTAATTTTCATTTTTGGGTGAACTAACCCTTTAAGACTTTTAAAATGGTCTGTGGCTAAAGGTCATGTGTGGTTAAAAAGATAGAAAGTTTCTACATGTTTTTTGAAAATAAAATTACAATTATGTATATGACCTTGAAGACATGAATAAAGAAGCATTAGAATAAGCACTACTGAATCTTTTTTTTTTCTTTACAAATGAATGAAATTCAATTGCTGGATGATGCAATACATCAGCTCTGATATGTTGATCACCTTTAACCAGCGGGAAGTGACAAGGTGCAACTAACATAAAAGAAACACTCTGAAACATGCAATAGTGTGTTCTTAACCATAGACTGTGATAGAGAGGCAGGATTCATTTTTTCAAGTTCAAACAAAGTATATTTCGTTATTATTGCGCAAAATCCCCATCAGAGCAGTTCAAACTTAAAGTTCCACTTAAATCCCCAGCTGTTACAGGCAAAGCGCCTCACCAGACCGAGCGGAACAGAATGAGTCAGGAGCTGTTCACAAAGGACAACGCAAAATGGTGAGCAACAGAAGGCAGGGTAATTTCAAATTCGACCTACTTTAAAACATCTTAAAAACACAGCGCATTCGCTCACTGAACTCACTTAATATCTGCCTCCAAAAGATCATATTTCAGTGATATGGAAATAAATAAATAAAAATATTGAACCAACTTTTTGCAAAATCTATTGAATGATTTATTCGTCTGCCACAGTCGAGTGTAACGTATAATGTGTGAAATTTATAAATTAAAAAACAAAAACAAAAAAAAAAAACAGCCTATATATTTGTCCTTCCAGCACCCTTCTTCCATCTGCGTGAGAGCAGAGACTAAAGACCAAAGGTATGAGTGCCCTTTCACGGGAAAAGCACATGAATATTCAATACAGCATTACACACAATTGAATATTCAACATCAGAGAGAGCACTGCTCAGTTATTCACTGAGAACATGATGTGGTTCTTCTCAGCATAAGAGAGCACACTAAGAGAGATGAGATGACACACACACACACACACACTCCTAAAGTTTCCAACTGATTGAGTGGCTTTGAAGTCTTGCTGCAGTCCTGCTTGCACACACACACACGCTGATTCACACCAACACATGCCATATGATCACATAAAAAGGCCACACATTCTGTCATGAGAACACAAATGTGCACAAAACAAACAAACACTTACTGTCAAAGGGGTAGGAGGATAGTAGATCTGAAATCAGACTGTTTATCTGACCTTATCCTTCCAATGTAGAGTCCCACAACCCTCTCATTCTCTCGTACACATGCACAAAAACAAGTGAACACATCCATGCTTATGCCATACACACATACACTTTTTCCACTTTCTGCACGCACATGAATGTTTTTGTAAAATCTTTCAAAAAAAAAAGACAGTCCCAAAAGCTGCAGTGCAATCTCCATTATATAAATCATATTTAGTAAGCTAATGCTTCTCCCCCTACACATACAGCTTGAGGATGCCCTTTAAAGGGTGCCACTGTATAACTCTTTCTCCCACGCACTCACTCACACACACACACACACACACACATTTCTGTCAGGGATTTTTTCATAAGGCGTCTTTCTCTTTGTGCTCTAAAAATGCTGAACAGGTAAATGATGGTTTCACTTGGCTCTACTGTGTTATTTTGCACATAGTACCATAGTAATCCCTTGCTATTCTTTGTTGTACCTTGCAGTATGATTTGTAAATCAATTTTACTATGTTAAAGTACCATGGTATTTCCAATTAATACCAGCACTGTGTTTTGGTACTACCAGAGTACTTTTTTTAAGGGTACATGTACAGTAATGTGTATATATATATATATATATATATATATATATATATATTTAAATGTCAGATGGTTGAAGTACCCTAGAGTAAAACAAAAACAAAAAAAATAACTTGGTATTTAAAAATAGGTAATTTTTGAAAAATTGTATTTGAATAATAAACCATAGTATTAACATTTGACAATCACTGCACTCAAATGGTATTAACTTTGGACATTGTACAATGGCAGTATCTATTTTAAGGACATGTACTATGGTAATATGTTACTTTCTATATACAAGATGGCAATAATAACCTAAAATTCAAACAAAAAGTACCATGCTATTGCAATTTGGCAATCATTCGGTACATAAAATATCAAGGTGTTAACATCTGATACCATCACCGATCACCCTGAAGTTTTTTCTAACAATGTCCTCATCTTTGTGTTCCTTCCAATAATAATGATAAGGTAAAATGCAATGTGCAACTTGTAAAACATGGCAATCTATGTTAGATTTAGAATTATCTAATATGCTTTTAAAGCAGTTTTCCGCAAAGCAAAGTTTAAAGCAAAAAAATTCTCACACGGTCAAGGATTTCTGGTATTGCATCGTTGTGGGTCCCCGGCAATACCTGAACAGCATGCACGCACACACACACACACTAAATAATAATAAATAAAAAAATAAAAAATACAACAATACAAAGAAAGATGCAATTCTCAACAATTAGCCTTCTTTCACTCTCCATCACTTTATTTCTTCATCTAAACTTTTCGCACAAATCCTCATTTTGGCTGTATTGGTGAAAGCAATAAATCCTACCCCTGACCTCAATCTAATAATTAATGGTTATATCAAAATTATAGCAGGTTATAACAGGTTTTATGTAATATGTTTTAAATAATCATTGAGGGTGGAATTGTGCGTTAAGGAATTAAGGCCAAGCGCAGACAGACTTGAAGGGCAGCCCTATTCATCCTTTCTTCGCTCTCTGTTTTGCGTATTTTTTTGTATGCGTGCTTGTGATTTTTTGTTTGTCTGTGATTGCATGTGTGTGTCTGTTTCCATGAGAGCATGTGTGGGAGGGATTTTAGTGGGTGTTCTGACTCAGCTGTGGAAGAATACGATTCCGCAGAAAATGAATCCGACCACCCACCTGCTGCGTTTTACCAAACATTTTTACACACACACACACACACACACACACACATATAGAATGCTGAAATAAATATGTCCCATAACAATCTACTTTCGTGTAATTCTCCACAGCACTTTAGCTGACATTGAACATTTGAAAATGATCATGACAAGATCTCTAGAAAACTCTATACCACATAACACTGGACTCTAGCACATTGGCTGCATCCGAAAGCTTAAAGGCCGTGTTGCAGGTTAACCACCACTGTCGATTAATAGGTACATACAGTAAATCACTCAAGATATGTATATAATTTTTAAAATGTCTCAAAAATGGTCTTAAAGACCTTTTTTTTTTTTTTTTTGGTATTAACAGGGGTTTATTTACGCAATTCGGTGATGACGTCACTCTGGGGAGAAGCGGAGGAAAGGGCGCCTCAGCCTAGCATTAGAACTATGGTGACTGACTAGGATGAGGAAGAGGTGGCAAGAGCCAACTTGTATGATGGCCCGCAGCCGTATTATTTCGAACCTGCCAGATGTGAGAGAGCAAATGAGGAATTGCTAAGAAATGATGTCCGTCAAAGCCAATTAAATCCATGGTCCGAGAAGAATGAGTGGAGAGTTGGTGAAGTGTCCTGGTGAGTTGTTATTATTTAGTAACGCAGCAACACTCTAAAAAATTAAATTACATTTTTTAACCCAATGGCTGGGTATGTCCATATTTTATCCAAAATTGGGTTAAAACAACCCAGCATTTTTTAGAGTGAATGAGCAAAATTTCAAATTTCAAAAACTTTTCAGAAGTTTTCAATTTAATTGGCATGAATAAAATAATAAAATAAAAATGTGCTTTCTATTGGCTGTAAATCTGCATGGAAACCATAGCTTTACATCATACATAAGTGGAAAAAAGAGAAAGTGTCCGCTGAATAATTAAAGACAATAATTTTACATATTCATATTTTTATTTTTTGCTCACTTTCCTCATAAAGGAAAATGTATTATAAGGGAATCATCGTTTCTGTGTCCGTGGCATCAAATATTTTAAAACCTCTGACTTTAGGAACATTTTCTTACGAATCTAATGAAAACATTGGGGCTGGAATGTTACACCTATCTCCCGATTCGATACTATCACGATACTTGGGTGCCGATACAATACGTATTGCAATTTTTTTAATAACTGTGATTCGATATAGCAATTTTGCAACAATAGAACATTGGGAAAAGTTAAATCATAGACTTTTATTTCAGAAGCATCATACACACATTATCTAGCATAAATGATTCAATAACAAATGCATTTTTTAACAGTCACTTGTCGCCACTTAAGTGTCGAAATAATGTAATCGATAAAAACGTTATTTGAAGCACCATGTTTCTATCAAAAGCTGATTTTGATCGCTATCGTAGACATCAGTGTTCATATTTGAACTTTTATGTATTAAGTATTTCTATGATCATTTTAACTATTGCATCACATAAATAATAATACTATAAAGTTGAAAAGGCTGTTTGTGAAGCTGTTTCATGACAACTCCCTCCAGGTCAGCGGTAGTCTCAGCCTCAGACGTCACGCCCACGGAACGTTGGCTAAACGTCTGATGCATATGGTACACTTAACTGGAAACACTTCAGGAATGTCGAAGTCGTCATCTGATTGGTTGAATTTTATCGGATTTCCGGGGGGCGTCAGTGTCGCGTTTATTTTCGGTCCGCCGGGAAACAAAGTGCAGACGTGTGATTGCGGAAGAAAACCTGTTGTGTTTATATGAGTGACAATGAGCATTAATCAAGATCAGCTAAACATAGTTGTATGTGTAACCCCTCACACCCGGGTCCTACTCGCCCCGCTCCAAGCGGGCCTCGAACCCGGGTCTCCGGCGTGAGAGTCGGACGCTCTAGCAAGGAGGCTAAAACTGCAGCCTCTAGCGTCTGTCGCTAGAGCGCCTATTGAGATCGGGAAGTGAGGTTTACTCGCACAGCAACTACTAGCTGGCCTCCGTTACACTCACCCCCCTAAACCTCACTCTCATCCGGGTCACGGCACCAATGTAACCCCTCACACCCGGGTCCTACTCGCCCCGCTCCGAGCGGGCCTCGAACCCGGGTCTCCGGCGTGAGAATCGGACGCTCTAGCAAGGAGGCTAAAGACTGCAGCCTCTAGCGTCTGTCGCTAGAGCGCCTATTGAGATCGGGGAGTGAGGTTTACTCGCACAGCAACTACTAGCTGGCCTCCGTTACATATGTCCCCTCCATCTATTATGGAAGATCAAGTTAAGTTTGTGGGCAAACATGAAACAACAGACGCTGACATCGCAGCTGGCCGATTCAGTATTCATATATAGGGCGCACACTGGATTATAAGGCACATAAGATACTGCAGAGTCAAACGTTTGACTGGGTTTGCGTTATGCATCCACTAGATGTGCTAAACTAAAGGCTAAAGGGAATGTAGTGAGTGCGCGGCGCCGGAGGTGAGGCGTTTATTTAGTAGGCGTGAGCGCGCTGGGGCAGGGACGTAACTTACATTCGCTGCCTGACTAACGCGAGTATTCAATGTGCAGCAGCTCGCTGACAGCTAACGTTACAGCTGGCTGTTTTGAATGAGACGAGCCGGTTACCGCGAACGGGGAGCGCTTTATGAACATAACTGTGACGCACAAGCAGCGCCGGGGACAGTGTGTCTGTTAAGAATAAGCGCTCGTGAGCGGGCACGTGATTTACACACATAACCTGATTTATACGAGGTTGAACTGGCCGTGTGACAAAGCGGGCATAAGATGGACATGAGCGCGAGTTCGTGGGTGAATTTAAAAACGCGGAGCGTTGTTAACGAGCGCCTCCGGTGACTGCTGACTGACTTGTTGCACACCGGTCTGTTGTTATGGGGACATTTTCACGCCCCGAAACGTGACGCTGAATGAAACGAATTGTAATTGGTTGTTTGACATGTCGGTCAAACGGCCTTATGGGCGGGCCTTGGCCAAAGAAAGCTGCTATGAATTCCAGACCTTCAGCCGTCAGTCTGAAGGTCTGGCTACGCGAGACTAGGTCAGCGGCAACGTCAACACAGCTTTGAATGTTGCGATATGATTTTGTCAAAGTTTAATAGACAGATGATTTGAAAGATTGCGTGGGCGTTTGAATCGAGATCAGTATTTTAAAGACGAATCGCACAGATCTATTCCCTTATCTCTCGCTCAGCATATGAGTAGCGCGGGGGCTTTTCAGTGCTTTCAGTCTCACGTCTCTTTCACGCGTGCACTTGGGATGTTATGTCACTCAACACTCATGGAACAAAACATTTCATCCTCTATTGGAACGAAAGGGGCTAACTTGCAAGGACAAAAATAAAGCAATTCAATTTGAAATATCAATTCTGGAATAAAAAAAAAAATCGATCATAGAATCGCAAAAAAAAACAAAACAAAAAAACGCAATTGCTAGGTGAATCGCTTTTTTTTTCTCCCAGCCCTAGAAAACATGTCGATAAAACTACAAAAAGTGTCAAAAAATCTTACGATATTGGCATCATTTTCTATCTATTTCTAGAATGTAATTTCACATTTCTTTTAATTTTGGTCATGGGTATTGTTAATAAGTCGAAATGTCAAAGCTTTAGGCTAAACATTTTTTTTAATACAGGCGCAAAACAATGATGTGTTACAATTATTAACAGTATGCTGTAAGAAAGCAGTATGCTATCATAGGTTTATCCAATTTTAAAGCAAAACAATTTCCCAGCGGCAGTAATACGTTTTACAAAATTTGAAAAATCTGGACTCTCGGTTAAAATGTTTCTCTTTATGACAAACAAGGTAAACACAGAGAGAAGAAGAGCAGATAAACAATGCCAACTATTTGTTACCAACTGCAACTGAACAGTTGACATGTCCCCTTAGGTAAAACAGCATTCAGGACATGGGAAAAATAAAGAAAGAATACATGCTAGATAGAGAGCTATGAAAATGCAAGGAAATAACAAGAGGAAAGAAGAGAAGGATAAACAGAAGAAAAACAGACACAATTTTTAATGAAAAGCAGGAGTGAGTGAGCACTATTTTTAGCCAAGAACCTCTGGCCCTTTGAGTCCACACGTGTGTCCTGAATAACAACAAGGTGTTTAGAGACTTTGTCCTCACCAGCCGGAATGCATTGTGATGAGCTTCAAGCTTACACCAACTGAGAATGATTATTATGTGGAAAATTTCATTTATTAATGTGCTGGAACATCTGTACAGACAGCATTCAACATGTTAGCATTAATAAATGATAGTAGTTACAAAACAAAGATATTGACCACTCACTGTAACAGAAAAAGAACGACTTATTACTTTCATCCAGCTCTTGTTGAAGAGAAGGGAGACCGAATGAAAGGCATACAAATGACCTGCTCTCTGTTAGGCTGTTCCGGAGGAGTTTAATAAAGCACAACAGAACACCGTGTAATTAAACACTATGGCCATCCACTGGCCTTGAGTCAAATCCTGTGGACTGCACATATTTAGCAAAGCCACACACAGTGTGTAGCAGATGTACAAAAGCATACAAATTAACAGGCTCTAAAGAAATCCAACAGTATCGTGATTTTCTAGATCCGCCTGCAGTAACTGCAATGAGTCAAATGTAATGAGTCAGTCACTTAAGGCAGGGGTTGTTAAACTAGCATCGGGGAACCCCAAGGGGCCCAACAAAGGGATAAGCAGAAAAGTTCTAAGAAAATTAGATCCAAAAGAAAAGTGAAACAAAACAAAACCAAAATAAAGAAATAAAAATAAAATACAGCATCCAGTGGTCAGCAGATAAGTTCACAAAATGAAACAAAACACAGCCAAAATAAATAAATAAAATAAAATACAGCATCCAGTAGTCAGCAGAAAAGTTCAGAACAAAACTAAAAAAATACTAAATAAATAAATAAAATAATTAAATGAAGAGTTCAGATGCAAAAGCCTCTAAATGCCATTTGAAATTTTCTTCTTTAATGATGATTTTTATCAAACTTGTTTATTTAAGTTCAGTTATTTCACTTAAATAACAATTAATAGGTAATTATCATTGCCATTTAAGTAAAATCACTGAACTTAAATATACAAGCTTAATAAAAATTATCATTCTAGAAGAAAATTTAAAATGGCACTTAGAGGCTTTTGCATCTGAACTCTTCAAATACTTAATTAAATACAGGTGGTCAGCGGTGCAGTGTTACAAATTTATTAAAATGTTTAATTTAGATTTCCAATACTATATAAACTGAGGATGTTGTTTATTGCTGTGAATTTTGTAACTAAATGTCACAAACCTTTTCTATTGCAAGTCCTGCCCGTTCTGTCATGCTTAGCAGATTCCAAAACCTTTTTTTTATACCTTAGTGTCTCCCCCCTCGATGTAAATCCCTCCCCCTAAAATGTGTATAAAATTGCAATGTAAATGTTAAATATAGTAAATGGACTGCATTTATATAGCGCTTTCACAGACCCAATGGCCACCAAATCGCTTTACATTTGCCTCACATTCATCCATTCATACATCGATGGCGGTGTCAGCCATTCAAGGCGCCATCCAGCTAGTCAGGAGCAGCTGTGGTTAGGTGTCTCGACACTTGGACAGGTGGAACCGGGGATTGAACCACCAACCTTCCGGTTTGTAGACAACCTACATGAAGTAGGTTGAGCCATGTAAAACCAACACAGCTTGTGTTCTCAATAAAGAATCCTACTAAAGATACAACCAAGTCTCCTGATCTTAGCTTCTAAGTTTCCAACACTTTAAAAGGAAAAAGTTCACAACAGCGGAAAAGTTTAAAATGATACGACACAAAATAAAATGTAAAATTTTAATCTTTATTTTTAACGTACAACTGGTCAGATATCTGGATAAAAAAATACATGGTTTTAAAGTGCCACTATTATGGAATTTTGAAAATGACCTTTCAGGTAGTGTGATAGCTCTAAGTGAATTAAAGGGGTCATGAACTGGCTTTTTAAATGTTATTATATTGTTGTCTGAGGTCAACTTATAACGTTCGCTTGGTTTTTGCATTCAAAAACATCAAAATGAACAAGTAATAGGCTATTTTGTACCCTGGTTGTGAGCCTACCTAAAAAACAGTCGGTTTTTATGGGCGTGTCGCACTGAAGACTAGGAAGTAAACACCCACTGCTGCGAGTGGAGAACAGTTTTGCATAATTTATAATGAGTTTAACTCACCCGTCGGTGTACGTGGGGGAAAACGTCCTATGTTGTCAAATGGCAACCGGATTCGCCCATACATGTTCAACCCAGAGTCCGTGTGTTGCACAATATTCCTGTCAAATCCAATATAGACGGCACAGCACCGTTCTTTACTCTTAATCGGTCTGCAAATCCAGTCTTGTTGTTGACAAAACAATCCTCAGTGAAATGAAGCGAACAGACGACGATGTTTTACCTCATCAGCTGGAACGTCATTAAAAATAAATTTTATCCATGCAGTCCTATTGGAATCCACAGGAAGCTTATGCAGCGACTGTCTTGCACAACCAGGCACTGCACAATATTCTGTATTGCTCGGTAGCGATCCAGTTTGTCATCACGAGGTAAGCATGTACATGTATGATACTTATGTGTGTAATGCGCGAATCGGTGTGGGCGGGGCTAAACCTGCCGTGGTGAAGCAGGCGTTGATCATCTTCTGTGGGGGTGGTGTTTTATCCTCTTTGTCGTCATAGTTCCCCACTTTTAAAAACGAGTCGTTTTTAGAGGCTGTGTCAATAAAAGCTTTTATTGGACTAACAGGATATTCTTATAATATGATGACCTCTTAGATGTCAAAAGCTCAAGGAAAATTTGATTTCTCAGTTCATCACCCCTTTAAAACATCCTGCAACGTTTAAATCTGAAAGTGCACCGTGATGGTATAGTGATGGTGCAGTGGATAAGACATGCCTTTGGTGTAAGAGACCCGGGTTCGAGCAAGACACAATTAACCCCTAGTTGCTGCAGAGGCGTGCAACCTCTGACATATATAGCAATTGTAAGTCACTTTGGTTAAAATCGTCAGCTAAATGAATAAATGTAATTGTAATGTAAATGTACAGTATATAAAGTTGGTGCTTCTCAAACTTCTTCTCAAATCTAGGAATTCAATGCAAAATTCGCAAACTGCTTCCTCTTAAAAGATGGTGTTCAAAATAGTTAGTATTTTCTTACGGAAATACTTGTACTGATCAGTTGTGGGCCACTATTACCTAAACCTGTAATGCAGATTGTCTGTCGTTCTCACTAATTTGAGGAAAGATTAAGCACAGAGCAAGATGTTTTACCAACCTTTATGTTACATCAGTCATTTATGTTAGAGCGCGGCTAATGTGTGCACTGTTATTGATATAGTTTCCACATGTTCACCTGAATATGTAAAAAAATATACTTGGTAAATAAGTACAAGTAAAATAATCAGTTTGTTAATGGACATGCACTCGTTAATGATAATGGTGAGGATTTACAGTTGCAAAATCTCATAATGTACGGTAAGTGTTACCGATTTTTTTATACACCGATTCAGCGGTCTAGTGAATTCAGTGTTGGACAGGTCAGTTGTTTTAACTATTCATTAAAGTGAAAGGTTAAAATAAGTTGTTTTTTTGTATCGTGCGTGTCATTAGTGGAAGTTTGTGTGATTATCTCGGCAGTTTAGGACATCGCGCAAGATTTGCGTCAATACAGAAAACATTTAATCACTGGATAGGTTTTTTCATTTATTGAAATGTGGTTTAGCTATGTCAGCTGAATGGGCTGAACACTTTTTAGAGAAGATATGCAACATGTTTTTTTTATCACAATTCACACACCGCTGTAATTCAGGAGAAAAAAAAAGTCTCCAAATGCATGTGAAACTGCGGTCTTCCGACCTTTTACTATCGTTTCAATTGATTTTGATTAAAATGCGCGAGGGAGAGAGAGCAAGACATTCACTGGGCTCTCTAGTCAGTGGAAAAACAGGTTGTGAGAAGGGCCGCAAGTTGAACCAAATTTGAACCAGCACCAGTTCCGAACCCATTCTTTTTTGGTGGAAAAGGAGTAAGAGAGACTGAACAAAAAAGTCCAGAAAAGGCAGGCAGTCAGCAGACGCTCCAGGACCCCAAATCGATAGAAGGGGGGAAAGTTAAGATGATGAGATTTCCTCAGGTTACTCAGGGATCCTCATCACAGAACAAGCTGCATCAATGTAGACAGGCAGGGCTTGGGGGACATTTACATTACTGTGGAACCCGGAAGAAAGTGTAGGTCTGTGGAGAACCTATGGAAAAATCAATTGAAGCAATAAGCGCCCCTCGTCTCTTTTCTCCGCTGTCTGTTTCTTTTTGGCTTTCTCTTGCTCTCACCAGCTTACTCTCTGGAGGCTTGTGTGTGATGTATGTGGCAGTGTTCATTGTAATGTTGAGAGAGGTACCCTCAAAGCAACCTAACCGATAATGAAACACTCCGCTAGCGTTTCCTCCCCTGTAAGACACCATATGTGCAAGTTGTCTATTCTAAATGTTATCTTCACTATTATGGTAGCAGGCAGAGAAAAATAATACATATGATTTGAAATGTGGCATACAACGGTGGAAAAGACATGTGTCCCTCAGAACAATACCTTAGACAAATTCCAGTGACCTAGACTAGAGACAAAGAAGTCACATTAAAATGCTAAAGATTTGAATGTGCAGAACAACAATGCAATGAGGTCATTGGAAGACAAAAGAGCCAAATAAATAAAAGGTATAATTAGATGTGAAGAGTCAATTAATGCAACTTGTAAGATTTACAGATCATGGTTGCACTTGATGTTTCCAGTATTTAAGACTGAAGGATCGCGCCTTGTGTTAGTTTATTCAATTTGTGCACATAGAGTGCTGTGAAAAAGAAATACAAAAAAAGGAAGTTTTTCACAGCACTCTATGTGCACAAATTGAATAAACTAACACAAGGTGCAATCTTTCAGTCTTAAATACTGGAAACATGAAGTGCAACCATTATCTGTAAAAAGATAGCTATATTTTTTAAATGTCCATCAATGCATATGATGGCTAAGGCCACACTTTGAATTTGGTTCTAGTTTACTTTTATTTTATTTTTTGTATGCGAAAAAATTTCATTTTTGTTTGTTCTAAGGAATAAATGGGGTTTTTGGTCAATTATGAATGTCTATGTTATTACTTTATTTCTTTGAGCATAATTTACCCAAACCTTGGAACTGGAGAAGCTATGTTGTCTATTTAGCATTTTAAAAGTTAAAAAAGCATAATCATTTATTTCTAGAGTAAATTAAACAACAACCAAAACATGGGTTTAATGTTTTATTTAAGTTTGTTTGTACATCTTAGCCGTGGTTCCACTGTGATCCATGACTGCAGTTTGGAAGAAAGGTTTGGAATTGAAAGGGTGCGGCCTTTCCTGGTGTCCTTTATATATCGGACGGGGAATTATGGGAAATGTAGTTTTTGGGGACAATATGGGTTGGGATAGTGTGTTAATTCTAATGTGAGTGTGAGAATGTGTTTTTGTGTGTATGTGTATGTTTAAAGGGACAATGTGTATTTTTTATTTATTTTATTTTTTATTTTATTTTTTGGTTTGCATTTTACCTTTATTTTTAACTTTACAATGAACAGAATTCTAATATGATCCCAGACTAAGGTTACAATTTAACTTTCTGGGTTGTTTTGAAATAAAGTTTTGAAAGAGTGATGTGTTTATTTCAAAGTGAACTTATTCTTTTCAGATTTAAAGAAAATAAACTGACAACTCATTTAATTAGGTAATGCACCATAATAAGAAAAACTAGTAACTCCTTTGTTGTTTTTATCTGTAAAAAGGTGTTCTATCAACACCAGGATGGTGTAATATTTCACTCTTATAAGGATGAAGATTGTGATTTCCATTTTTTTGAAGTGTTATGTCAACACCAGAATGGTTTAGTATATTAACTCTGCCAGTGTTTACTACAAAGCTGCACTCAGCTTTGTTGTTGTTCTCTGCATTGCTTTTAATATTCTACTCTCTTAGTGTTCGTATTGTAACACTGTGTCAGTGTTGCGAGAAGCAACACTTTTGAAAGTGTTGACCTAACACTTTGTGGGTGGTTCCAATTTATACACTTGAGTGTTGAAATTTACTCTATTGGTATTGATTTCTGGATTTCAAATTTACTGTGCTCTCGACAGGTAAGTCAATGTTACAGTCTTAATTACAAGCTTTTTTCATTGCTTGGTTGTGTACTTTATTATATAGAACGTAGAACATTTATAGTTAAAAGTTAAACATGCTCTTTGATGAATAGCAGCTGTAGAGAAGGCACTAAAAACAAGGTTTATAGGGTTTACTTTTTGTAATCTAGAAATTCGCAGTAGGTAAACAACAGTCTAAGTTACTAGTAAGTCTCCGTAATGAGTCTGCCCGAAAATGTGTTTCGAGATCTCCCAAAATGTCCGGGATTCGGCTTTTGCGCTCTACAGTTGTCATTCACCATGTTTACTAATATAAACCTGATGTAAGTTACCGGTCTCGTATCTCGCTCGGCGGAGCGGGTCTTTTCTTAGCAATGTTAAAACGCACATCAACCGATCACTTTTTTTAGCGTTCATGTAAACACTACATTCAGATTCACCAATCAGAATGAATTCAGTTAGATTGAAACAAAAGATGTGCATGTAAACAATGAATGTCAACAGAAAGCAAAAGCTGAATCCCGGACATCGACAGCCGGACGTGTCCGAGAAAAAGAAGATGGTAACCCCTAAAGTTGCTACTCAGCTTTCTCCACAGAACAAGAGCCTGCTAGCTTAGCTTCCAAAAAAGATGGCTGACACTGTACCAATCCTCCATAATGCATCCGTCTGCGTATTCAGTACCTTCGTCCATATTTTCAAAAAGTTTCTGCCTGTGAAATCAAACGCACTGGCACTGATCTGTGATAGGTCTGTTAGCGCATTAGGTCCAACCCCCTATGGGCGGGTTTGAAAGGTAGGAATCTAGTGCTTGAAGTCTTTACAAAAAATCCCCCCCTTACACTTCCTCCTACAATGGCGTAAAATGACGATTTTTGCCTCATTGTAGGAGGAAGTGAAAAAGGTAAATAGCAGATTTCTCTCATCTCAGGGGAAAATGAGAGAGTGTTGCACGACCATTCAATAGTATAACTGGGTTTCTAACAATGGAAAGCTTAATGCAAATGGGTGGAGTGTCCCTTTAAGTGTTACAGTCAATAAACCGACACTTTGTGAATCCATGAATGTCTCCTGAAAATTTTATGGAAGAACCCTTACAATGGAGAAGAATGTTTTAGGTCCAAAAGGTGTAAAGGCTAACAAAGCAGTGCAAATGAGTACAACAAACAATTGGTTTTGATAAGACACACAAATCCACACATTGGCACACTGAAGCTAGACTAGCAGAGCAGCACTTCAGCTAATTTGCAACAGTTTTGTCTCTAACCAACATCTAAGCTGATGCTGACTTTTATCTTCGCTTTGAAATGATTAGAGACTCCCATAACCTTAGATTGAAAGGTGCACAGAGAAATCAACAGTAAAATTAATTAATCCAAACCCTAGTCGGCAGTGCAATAACGTGCTAACGGCTCTGCACACTCAAGTGGCAGTGAGTCATTTCATCTCCATGACAACTGTCGTACTGTCGTACTGCAACACAGGTGGAGTCCATCAATGTGGAATCTGAGAAAACACAGTGACATATGTATTTCCCACACAGGAAATGGCAGAAAGAGAAAAAGAAATATGAGAGCTCAAACTCAAAAGAAAAGACAGCGAGACGATGGAAAAGTCAGATTGTTCCAAAGGAAAAGATAAAAGGCTGAAATTAAGGAAAGAAGGAGGAGAGATGGATCAAAGTACAAGGAAGGAAATGGATACAGACTAGAAATGTCAATGTGATTGCCTTTTGTTTTATATCATCTTCACTTTGCCTTTAATACTTTAAAATACAATAAAATCATTGAACAGTCAGAGCTTGGTACACATAGGAGCTGTAGTGCTCATGAGGTCCATGAGGTTTTGTTCTAGCCTGGATTTTGCCTGATCCCACACCAATACTTTCTACCTCTCAATATATTCCTGTCACTGACTCGACACTGTACTTCCCTAAAAAAGCCTTCATAAAAGCCCATAAAAGAAATCTTAAAAATAACTGAACAAAATTGTATTTTTCAAATGGTTTTTAATACTTACACTTCTAGTCAAAATTTGGATGTAATGTAGTCTTAATGTAGTCTCTTATGCTCACTTAAGGGCAAAGTATACTGTACGCACACTGCATGTGTACCGCTGGATTTTTGTAATGCACAGAAAATACAGAAATATGGACAACTGCATATAAAGATTGTTAAAAGCAAATGAAGAATCGAAATAATCATAACATTGTGCATAGTTAGGACAGAAAAATAAACAGCCCTATCAAAACTCATGGCTTATGTTGTTGACACTATACCATGCCAATTATGCTAATATCAAGATGAAAATACAACCCACACCATTAAATACAGGTTCACTTGCAGCAAGGATAAGGAATCATTGGCTGCCGAGAGCATAAACCCACTGAGATTCAAGAGGCATTTGGAAAGCAAACTACTTAGATAACCAATAAGAAAAACAATTTTGGTGTTGAAACAACATGGCATTCGATATAGAATCTGTGTTTTGAAGCAAAACCGGTTGAGAACGTCAGTTAATGCAAATCAAGGCTTGTGATCTCAGCATGTAGCTAGAAAAAAAAACGATTAGCAGCAGTGATGGAAGTGAGATAAGACGGAGAGGGCAGAATAAAACATGAATGAAGAACAGAGTGAACAAATGGAGGGAGTGCAGGTGACTGGAGACTTCGGGTTCATTTAAGAGCTTTAATATGTGAGAAAAAAAGGACAGAATGTCTCGGTGGAGGTGATAAGAAAGAAAAGGAAGGGAGGGATGCACAACAGGCTGAACAGCCTGATACAAGCGTGTTCAAGATGAGCTGGCCAATGAGCTTGAGAGTATACGCCTCATTTTCTAAATGCTGAGGGGGGAAAAAACAGTATGTTTTAACGATTGCTAAAGCATTAAGAAAATGAGAACATCATATGCAGCATAAACTGGAAAAGCCTTTAGAGAATACTTGCGCCTATGCAAAGACCAAATCTTATTTATTTGATTACTTTGGATGAATAAATCGCTTTGGTGCATTGAAAATGAACCAAGTTGCTTTAAATCGCTCCCTGTTGTGGTTAACCTACAGGTCACTTTTTCAACCACTTCACAAGATGAATGTGATTGAGAACTATAGACCTAATTTCCTTCTGGAGGAAGACTTATACAAGCTAAATGACACCTTAGGGACTATTTTAGCTCTCATGTAGCATTATCTTTCTAAGCATTGCATAAATGCATGCGTGTCTGTAAGTGAAAATCATATATAAAACCTCTATTCAGTCTATCCATAACAGCAATGCTTAATTAAAACCATTTATGATATTTCAAGGTAGGATTTCACAGACCAATAAATAAATAAATGAATTTAAATTGATTACACTTGTCATGAAACATCCAGATAAAGGTTTCCATGCAGCTCCAACATGTTTCCCCTAATCATTTCCACTTAATTACATTTAAACTTCCCTTTTCAACTGACATTGCCGAGACTACTTAATGAAGACAATTTTTCACAATCTAGATCCTGTTTCACACAGAAATACGTCACATCACGGAAAGTTAAGTAGTTTGCAAACACACCTTGACGTTAAGAACATGTACTAAAGACGACGAAAGCGTTGCTTAATGATTATCACTTGGATCAAGCTGCCACAAATCCATTCAAATAAACAAATGTCTATTTGCCTCCTGAGGGCTACAACAACAGATGAGACTTAATTGACTGACATGCCTATCTGATTGTCTCTCTGTTAAGAAGCAAACACTCATGTACAGACATTGAAGTCTTTTGGCTGGCTGACATTCTCGTCAATATGGCATGGATCCTTTATGTAGACAGACCTTCAAGCTGACAGCAATAGTAGGGCACTTGCTGACATCTAAGACTCTTATTAGCATTCAATACACACAATCCAAAACAATTCAAGCAAACAGATCAGTACCATCAATGAAACAGGTCTATACCCACTCTCACAATAGACAAGGCATCAATAGGAAAGGAACAAAATGTAAAATGAGTAAGAAATGTTGAAGATTCTGCACCAGGTAACAAATCGAATTCGCATATTTGTGACATTGTGACACTCCTTTGTACAAATGGTCAGATATTCCCAAATTCCCAAAGCATACAGTGCTTAGCATAAGTAAACACACCCATGCTAAAATTGACTAAAATCATCTTTTTGAAATTTATCTTAATGGCTTTATTAAAATTACAACCATTAAAGGGACACTTCACCCATTTGCATTAAGCTTCTATCTTTAGAAACCCAGACATATTTTTGAATGGTCATGGTTTATTCCCTTATTTTCTCCTGAGATGGAAGAAATAAGGATTTATGTGGTTTACTTCCTGCTTATTATGACGTAAAAATCGTCATTTTGCATCATAATAAGCAGGAAGTCACATTTCATTGAAAAGTGTAGAGACTAAAAACTTAGCTCGCCTTTATTCAAGGGTTTGGGACCCACTCACGCTACAAACCTATTATAGATCAGTGGGTGGGACTTCACTTGCAGAAACTGAAATCAATATCAGCCATCTTGTTTGGAAGACAAGCTAACAAGTGCTGTGGAGATAGGAAGTTAAGACAATGACGGAAGAAACTAAACATGACGTGGAAGAAGAGGATTTTTAAATTCTGCTGCTCGAATCCGATGTTTGTGGCTATCTTTACCAGTCGCAGTATAGTGAAGACCAGCTGAGGCTGATAGAGGAACCGGAGGCGGCTGCCTGTTGCAGTCGAGGAGCCCGGACTGGCTCGAGCTGAGGCGGACTGCTGGTGCCCGTGCTCTCGTTGCGTGCTACGGACACAGATAGAGTCCGTCTGCTGCAGAGAATTTCAACAATGGCACTTTCTCCTGGACGAAAGCTCTGAATCAGACGAGCACACGGATGTTTGTGTTGTGATGCGAACCATCCTAGTTTCGCCTGACTGAACGTCCAGGTATCATGCAGTAATACACCATATAGAAATAAATACAAACGAGGAGTTATTCACTAATGAGTTTGCCAATGTAACGTTAACAGGGTTTGTTGTTGTGGTTAAGGAGGAGGCGGGAATCGGCGAACATTTAAACATTTTAATAGTTAAATAAACAAATACAAAACAAAAGTATATGCCAGCAGTCCCTCATTGACGACTGTTGTCTACACACAACAGAAACAAACACAACATAAAATCAGGCCTGTTTATCTCTCTGCCGTTTATGCTCTCACTCCTCCGTGAGAGATACGAGACCTGTCGGTGCGTCTCTCTGTCTTTCATTATCACTCACGTCATCGGCCTCGCGCCGTCCTCTTGCGCCGCTCTCAAGTCTCTTGTCCTGCTTGCCACAGCCAAATAACTAGAATTTTTTTGTGAAATGATTTTTAAACTCTGGTGGCAGCTAACGTTAGCCTTGTTGACGAAAGAATGATTTCTCTGATGTGTGCGCAGTTCCGGATTTGTGGGTGTGGCTTACGGAACTGTGCAATGTGGTGCATTGTGGGAGTTGTTGTCTTACATACAAATGCGCCCTTCGGTTATTTCGGTCTTTTCTCGGTCAAGAGGTCACCAAACTCAAAAATTCTTTTACATTTCGACTACATATATGATCCACTTTCAATAAAGATTAATGTTGAAATGGGTGAAATGCTCCTTTAAGGACACAATTTTCTTTGTGAATGAACTTTAGCATGTGTGTGTTCACTTATGCTAAGCACTGTACATACAATTTTAGTTTAATACAGTAATGCAGCCACTCTAGCTACTGAATTAATTATAGCAATATGCAAATACGGAATCCACAAGAAACTCATAAGCTGAATATTTATGGCAGACATCTTCACCTCACAGCAACTGATTGCCAGCCCCTCTTAAGCTGCACATTTCTCAACTTATTGATGATCTCACCACTCCATTCCACTCCACTTTGCTTTCAATCCCTCAAGTCTGCTGCTTAGCTCCCATAGAGAAATAAATGGAAGCCTCACTCTTGCTCTGCCTACTCCACTCCAGTGGACCAGTACAGCTAGTCAGAGGAGAATCGTCATGGCAATTGAATAAATAAAACATCATTTTCAAACCCTATGTTTATGCAGAATTCCAGATAGAAATTTGTCGAAAGTAGGGCTGTGTATTGGCAAGGGGCTCACCATAGGATAAATATCACGATACATGTCACGACACGATATATTGCAAAAATGTAAAAAAAAAACAAAACAAAAAAAAAAATGTAAAAAATAATAGTTTTGGATAATAGTGTTACAATGTACCCCACCTATGGGGCATGTTGTCACATTTCACTTCCATTCTTTCAGGGTAAATCAAGAAAAAAGTATACACTGTATTAATAAAACAAAACAACATAATTGTACTAGACATGTGGGAAATTAATGTGGGAAAAAATGTATACTCTTGTAGAGTCAAAAAACGTTAGGTTGTGCCCTGCTCTCCCCTAGTCTACCCTGCCAGTACATAAAGATCAAACAAAGTGACATCATGTTAACCAACCATTCAGAAACCCCTGTTCGAGGCTTAATTGTCGAACTACTTTGCAGCCATCATCTTGTTCCGGGTCTGACTCCAATTCAAACTGATACGTTTGCACTCAGAGACTTCCGCTGCGATTCTTTCTCCAAAATATACCCTCAACTGTTGTCAAGGCAACCCTCCACAGAACAGAGGGGCGGGGTGAGCGAAGCTCATTGTCATTTAAAGGCATATGCACTAAAACGGCATGCTGAAAACAGAGCTGTTTTTGACAAGGTAAAACTAGTGTTTTCTTACAAAACTAATGACATTTTTTTAATTAAAGTATATTACAAACTTTTCATTTAGACTCTAAAGAATCAAATTAACTTTAAACGGCCCCTTTAAGTCCTTTAAACGACCCACACTAGAAGGCCGCAAATCCTAACAAATGAAATGCGGCACCTACTCTGTTATATTCTTTGCAGGAGTTGAGGTAGACGGAAGCTTGTTAGTGTTGTTATCCAGCTGGTGTTATCCAGTTGGCGTCCATTTCCATACCATTTCATCTGCGTGGTGTCTAAGTGATTAAGCAAGTTGGTTGTTTCCTGAAAAATTTTGTGTAGCCTGGCAAAGCTTACAAACGACATGTGTTTAATCTCGTTCATTACTCACTGAATTATTTAAAAAAAAAAAAAAAAACTGCACCCACACATTGACTCTGCAAAATATCGCGACAGTATTGATATTTTGCACAGCCCGAGTCGAAAGGTTCATTGAATTTCAATGAAATTCATTGAACTGAACTTCAATTGAATAACTGACAAATATACAACAAATATATAGGTTAAATCTACAATATAATTTATTGCACAGTAGTGTCAAATGTCAAATGAACTTGAGATGGATCATGCAAAATAACAAGAACATTGCTCACAGCAAACAATTTGAATAATGGCAGTAATTGTCTTGAAATGTATTGAAGGTGCTAGACTTATTGGAAAAGTGCTGCTGTGATGGCTGTAGTGGCAGGGCTTTCAATTTAATTTGCAACTTCTAGAGTTAACTGTCATTAGTGATTCAATGCATTTGGCGGAAACCTAAAGTCATCTAAAGTCATCCCCTTTAAAGCACAGATGCTAAAAATATTAAAGCTAAGTCAATTTTGCTAATTGACTAATCCAATGTATGGACTTGTCGACCATCCTAACCCATAAGCAAGAGTATGACATAATTTGACCATGTTGTGCTTCAATCCGTCACAGCAAAATAAATATAACTATCTACTTTGACAAAGTTCTATTTCTATACTGCAAAAAACATGTCTTTTGGATGCATAAATATTGCATTAAAAATATATATACACAAATGTTTCATGCTTAGATCTCACAAACACACTCATAAACAGTACATAAAACAGTCAAAAGAACATTAGGGACAGATTTACTAACAGCTTACGGCAGTGCAACCCTCTTTTAGCGTTAAAAAACTACTGTCAGGATTTACTTAAGACATGCAGTGAATTTTTTATTATGTTCGCACCTGACCTTATTTCATATGCATTTGTTGGACTTTCCCTTTCAGACACAAAATGGGAGAAGAGTTTTAACCAAATCATGAAAGGTGCAGTCAATTTACTGCTATCATTATGGAAATGATCCGGCTGTGTTCTTTAATTTGCACGTCGTCAGTAGATCACGCTCAGGACTTTCCACTCCAATCTACCTTTTTTTTTTTTTTGGAATTGTGCTCTCACGCTAATTTACCCTGTTTAGTAATTTTGGCCTAAAATGTGATGATATGAGAAGATGGCACGTCCGCTAAAGTGTCAGTCACGCAACATGGTTTTGAGTCTAAAAATGAATCCGAAAGACAATTCCTCATTTCCACCTCATTCCCCACTACAACCCCCGCCAACAGGACATATGTTGCCACAAAGCCACACTGACGTAACAGCCGGAAGACAGGCATACGAAGAGTGTTAAGATAGCACAAGATGAGTCATAAGTCTGTCACCGATGGCAACTCCACTCCACCAATGAAGAATGTGAATTCCTTAAATCAAGAAGAAGGGATTAGAAAAGACAAGCCATTCAAGACTCGATTGAGTCAATCCTGTTTTCTCATACTGCATGGAGGCCGTTTCAGGTTTTGGCCGAGATACTGTATAAGTCACTCAACAGAGTGGCATGCTGGTCTGGATATGAATTATGCATGAAAAGACAGCAGAAGTGGAGATGGTCATGTTGGAACAGATTGGTGTCTCTATCATCAAAGAGAGATTTTTTTTTTTTTACATTATGTTTTATATGATATTCAGCAGCAGTTTGTGTGACTGTGCATCTAACTCTAAAGATCTTTCAGTAGAGAACTGCTTTTTCTGAGCTTCGTTTAATGCGAGAAATTTATGCTGCCCTTAAGCTATAAACAATAGCTGAAGAAGTGTCTTAGAGGAGTACCACAATGTGCATGTGTGTACACGTTTACATTTATGAGCATATACGTTTTCCTGGATGTGTGACTGTGTTTTTAGCAATGTGTGCTTCTCAAATGGAAAATGAAGAAACTCTGTGGAAGCCCTTGACAGCTATTATATACTCGCATTAATCCTGAAATGACTGTGAAGAGACTCTGTATTTCAACTCTACATGTTCCTTGAGCTAGGTAAATTAGATTTTAGAAATGTAAGAAATGTGACTAATTAAAATAAAGAAAATGCTGATGTCACTGTATGCATAATAAATAAGACTACATTTACTAATATTACATTTACTAATAGCATTTCACAGAGGTCCACTCACTTTAACATTTTTTGACCTTGCCACTGGCTTGGACAGTCAAATAGACACAAAATGCCAGTCTTTGCGAGTATCCTTGTAGTTGTTTATATCTTTAATGAATGTAAACAGTTGAGAAAAAAAAAACACATTTGTAACAGTACATTACATCCATGCATTTGATCTTAAAGTGACAGCAGCCTAATAAACCTGATGCAGTCATTAATATTAATCAAACAACAAAAGTGAGAAAATCTCTCGCTGCTCCTGACAATAGGGCTGCACGATTAATCACAATTACCCTAAGTCTTGCTTAAACCGATCTGTCTTGGTGCGATTATGAAATCGCAAAAGCTGCGATTTTTTATGCATAGCTTGTCAGTGAAGCACGGCTCTGTGATCAGTAGTAAATGCTGCTCCATCTGAAAGCACTGTGAGTTTTACACAATGTGTATTCAAAAAAGCAACACGCATCAAACATCTTTCCAAACATGAAAAAAAGACAACATTTATTTATTTTTATTTTTTTTTTTACTTCAAACATACTTCATAACAACAGTCGAGTCCTACCTGTTTGCACTATAAGTAAGTACAGTAAGTACCTGTAAGTACTATAATGTCTTAAGGACAACAGACAATCTAGGCTCTGTTTCAGAACTTATAATTGGAACGCAAGAACAACTGTAGAGTCAAACACACCAGCCTCGTTTCTCTCTACCCGGCCTATTCTGAACTCACAGCATTAACCCTATAACGGCCAGTGCAAAATAAAACAGCAATTTCAAAACAATTATAAAGAGTCTGTGTGCTAACTTTGATTATGCTTGCATTTACACTTATTGCTTGCACTTAAGACTTCAAAGAGTTCAGTTAGGGGGTCACACACAGCCTCAATCTGAAGTTCTGAAAGCTCTTAAATGTACAGTAAGGTCTGAAGAGACTAATGTAAAATCATACAGGAGAAAAGACAATAAAAACCTTTAACAGTGCTTGTATATTGTTTTCTTTAAATGCATTTGATGATTCATACTCATAAAGTAGACCATTAGAAGATTATTAGTTAAAACATTGCAAAATGCACCTGCATACTATTATTCCAGTCATGAATTTTGTCATTTCTGAATTTCTGAAAAATTGTGCAAAAATCTCGTGTCTTGTCTCGTCTTGTGAGATAAGCGACTCGTCACACCCCTACACTGTTTCTAGTGCTCTAGTTTTTCAGGTAGGTTCATTTCATTTATATCTTTGTTCTATATTTTTTTGTCCTGTTGCCTGTAATAGGTTTATTTGTTCTTTTTTTATCATTGACTGTTTACTTGTCTTCAGTACGCTTGAGATTTTTTACCTATGTTAGTATTACTCATATCGTAATATGAGATTCTGATCATATCACTGACCCCCACCCCATTGAATAAAATAATTATTCATTTCTTTCAAAAGAATAAAAAAAATCTAGCCTGGCTAACACCAGACCACGTATCATTGAGAATGAGACCAGAATGAGTGAATAAAATCGCGCTGCGGCAAGGCAGAAAACCCAGGCTAAAAAAAAAAAAATCATAAACTGTGCCTAAACTTTTGACCTGTAATTTGTATCTACACAAAGAGACTGTAATTTGTATCCGACCTATGACTTTTTATCTATATAAAGATTTAATTTGTCTATTTCCAGCTGTTTACCTTCAACTGTTTTTATGGTTGGTCAACAGACACAAAATCAGTGTTTTTAGATTTCACAGCTGCACTTTAGCTGTGCAATACAGTGTGAAACAGCAGATGCATGTAGAACTGTGTGGCCAACAAGCCGAAGGCAGTACTTAAGGGACATGTGACTCATCTATTTCTCCAACACCTCTGGATGCTATATAACAGACACTAGGTACACTTCCTGATTTAGTATTCTGTCTCCCCCTCTCTTTGTCTTTGTATCTGTCTCTTTCTGTCTGTCTCTTCCTCACAGTAAGAACAGAGTATAGGAAAACTCAAGAATGTACAGGTCAATGCTACAAAACACTAAGGGAGATAAAGGGACATTTTGTTTCACCATTGTGTTTGATGTTGAGCAAAGGGGACGTGCATGAGGAAAACTTTAAATTAAGTAAATAATTAAGTCCATGCAAAAGAAGTGCTAATGCTTTCATCAAGTCACATTAAAATTGCAAACTATTAATTGCAAGTATTGAAAGAAGTCCCACAAGGCTCCTGAGACATTTACTACTTTATAATGTTGGCAGGTCATGCTTTGCACTGTACTTCAAATATATTTAATGGTATTAACTTTAAAAAAAAGTGTTTGGAAATCTTTTTCAAATTCGATTTTTAATCTGGAAACAAACTGCTGGCACCTTGATAGATAATATGCTATACTTCAAACTAAATGTAGACTGTAGACAGCTAATGAAAATGTATCATCAGCTGACTGAGGAATTAATCAAGTGGACAACTGAGAATTACATTTATAGTTCAACAGACTTACAATTGTGATTTATTCACATGCAACAGTAGCTGCAAATTTGTTCATGATTACTGGTGGCCACTCTTGGTCACTTTATAATTTAACATTTCCAAGCCAATTTTACACCAAATTCTTCGTTATATTTCCCACTGTTCCCAAAGAGATACAAACTCATGGGTGGGCAACCAAGCGTGCATATTCCATCTGTTCATACCGAATTGGAACAAATGTATGCACCATAATCCTGCAGTAACACAACACACCATCAATATATTTTATATTATCAGTGAGTGTTTTTTTTTTCTTTTTTTTTTTTTCTGTATTTAGGGAAGTGTACTATTTTTATCCTGTAATATTTATCATTTTTTTATGGAGCACATGGCACCAGTGGATCATTGGTGATAAATAAATAATGAGCAAATAAGTACATCATGTCAGAAAGTGGTTCACATACTACTTAAAATCAATAGTCTTTCTTGACATGCCGAAATGTCACATTAGAATCATTCATTTAATATTTAATTTAATTTTAAAATCACCATCAAACCAATGTATTGATTATAAATAATGTATCTAAATAAATAAACAAACTACAGTTATAACTACATAAATAAACTATAGTTACTCCCAAGCACATTTGAGAAACTGCCCGTAATTCTCAGCGATTCGTATATGGCAGTTTTTGCAATGCACTTATGGTTGTGATGCTTTCGGGAAAAGCGTCCCTGTTCTGCCTAGGGTTCTTCATAAATCTTCAGCTCTTTGAGATCTGTAAGAAAAGCCTGTGATAAGGGGCTGGCCAGTAGTTATTAGTTCTGAATTGGGTGAGTTAATGTCTTGTGATGTGAAGGAAAGAGCCACAATATCTCTGACTGCAGAGTACTTTTCCTCCCTGCACCTCCACGGCACAGCACACCTAATAGGACTGAAGCAGCATGGAGGAAATGTGAAAATCAACTGAAGGGTGAAGGAAATGAACTGAATAAAGGAAGAAAAAATTGAGTCCTGCAAGAGGATGTCTCTGATAGATGAATGATTCACAGTCTCCAAACTATATCTGACTGTCATGTTCTGACAACATATTTCAGGGAACAGATTGAAATTGAACATGCCCAGGAGAGACAGGAGGGCAAGCTGGTACAGGACATAGGAAATACTAGTTGTGTTTGCACAGGACAGGAGTTTGGGTCTTTGCTGTATCAAAGGGTTAGGTTAAGGTTCGGCTGGTTAGCACGGCCTTGTTAGCAGGCAAGTAGATGTCATGGCTACACCACATGGCAGCAAATAGCATCTTTCTACACAATTCTTGATCCAGAAATGTTGAATCGATTCATTGACTACGTTTACATGCAGCCAATTTTCGGTTTATGGTCGGGTTAAGGTCACTATTCGGGTTTCTGAAACATTAGGAATAACCCGTTTAAATGAGTGAGGTACATGGAATTGCAATATCCCGATGTAAACGGCGACGCGCGATTAGTGTCTAGACGTACGGCAGATTTTTGTATGCGCCGAGAAGTTTCTCTACTCAAAAGACCAAGATTCCTTGCGAATAGAACATGCGGATATGCCGAAACACGTTTACGTGACCAAAAATTTGGGTTAGAAAAGGGGTACCCCAGGTATAATATCCCGGTTTTTAAAATCCGGCATATGAGCATATTCGGGTTTTTGCCGGTGTTTACATGGCCGTTCGCGACAGGGTTATTGCTAATATCCCGGTTTTGAACGGGTTATTGGCTGCATGTAAACATAGTCATTGAAACAAAACAAAGTTTAGATCAGATATACTTTTGACACTTAAAAAAAAAAAATCAGTAGAAATATATATCAAGAATATTCAGTATATCGCCCATTACTAATGTCGGCCTAGAAACTAGAATGATCAATCCATCACAGGGAAGTAGGCTACTCAGATACCTCATTAAAGCAGGCTACTTATTAATGACACAACGACTGACCATGATGGAAACTGTAATTTGCCACACAAGTCTTTAAATTATGTGATAATGACTTTGTGAAAAATTCATAATTCTTTTCTGAGACTCCACAGGACGAGTTTTAACATTAGCGGCTCTCAGCCACAATGATAGACTTCAGTTCCCAATCAGCAACACAAATGACTTTGGCTGTGATGAGCAAATTACCAATCATCAGAAAGATGGAGAGTAAGAAAGGTCCAAAAAGTTTCAATGTCCACCTCTACTTTTTCTAAATGTTTTTTTTTTTTTTCATCCCTGTTGCTTCACAAGAAAATGCCCTCCATTGTCATAGTCACAATGGGAAGTTGTCAAAAAGATAAAAGTTGTGAAAACTTTTCTCCAAACTTAAAGGAGTAGTTCACTTTAAAAAAAAAAAAACTTTTGCTGATAATTTACTCACCCCCATGTCATCCAGGATTTTTCTCCATATAATGCACTTTACTGGTAACCAAACGGTTCAAGGTCCAAAAGACAGTTTCAGTGCAAACTGCAAACTGTTCAAAGGGCTTTAAACAATTCCAGACGATGAACAAGAGTCTTATCAAGCGAAACGATCGCTCATTTAAAAAGATATATAACAAAGTTTTATAAGCTCAAATGGTCGCCTTGCTCTGTTCTGTGATGCGCGTTCGTGACTCTCCTGTTCGAACTTGTTCATCAAAATGAACGAATCTTTTTCTGAGTCAATTCGTTCATTTCGTTCGTTGAATGAACCAAATGACACAAAAAAAGATTTGCACTGAAACTGTCTTTTGGACCTTGAATTGTTTGGTTACTTACCAGTAAAGTGCATTATATGGAGAAAAATCCTGTAATGTTTTCATCAAAAACCTTAATTTCTTTTCGACAGAAGAAAGAATGACATGGATATCTTGGATGACATGGGGGTGAGTAAACTATCAGCAAAAGTTTTTTTTATTTTTTTTATAAATGAACTACTCTTTTAAACTATCTTCACATTTTTATATAATGACTGGTGACACAACGTAACTCAATAAAACCATACTGTTATACATTAAAACAAGGGAATGAAGTATATGAAGTTTGATTTTAAGGTTGAATTGTATTAGCAACACAAGGGTATTTTCATGTTGTAAACATGTGTTAGCTAAAATGTTGCAGCCTATTTGTATGCTTGTGTCATGACGTTTACGCAATGCTGTAAAGCCAATAAATCGCCGTTGAATTAATATGCTATTTAATAAATGATTTCCATTGTAACAATGGGGCATGTTGTTACAAAAGGTCAGTGTGTGGCAGTTCTTACCTTTTTTCTGGGCAATAACAGTTGAAATGTGTAATAGCTTTTTGTAGCAAATATTTTAGTCTACACAGAAAATGGCTTTTCAAACAACTAGCTCATTCATTTTTTTCCCAACACTGTGCTCACAACAAAGCTCATCATAGTAGTTTTGTTTAAAAGCAACCACAAGCAATCCAAATACTTATTCGAAAGTCCTACCTTTCTGTAAACCAGCATGTTTGGTGAGTCGTCCGTCTCTCCATTGCTATTTGGATGGAGACTGTTGTTCTTCGCCATGGTTCAAAAACTATGCAGAACAGCTACTCCAGTGGATATATACACCTGATAGAGAAACAAGGCACACAACAAACAATGATACACCTGGCTGCTTAAAACACCAAATATTGCATGATAGGATAAAAAAGAATAAAGAAATGAAAATATTTATGACACTGCAACATTGCAGAACTAAAGATCAGTTGACAATGTCAATGACAATCCTGCTGATTGTGTCATTTCTGATGCTTTACCAACGATGTTTGAGTGAAACCCAAACTGCACGGCTATAATTTGGATTGCAATCATGTTCGGCTATCTTAAAACCATGTATTACAGGATTTTTCCTCTCAAGGTTAAAATGAACATGTAGACGTAAACGCTAAAAAAAAATCCTGATGACAGCAGGTCACAGATCAAACACACTTCTCAGTTTTGCAGGATCGGTGGGACACTGTTTCCACCTCGTGCTGCATCCGTATGTCATGCATGTGAAGGCTTAATGGTGTGTCAAGCGAGATTCGCTGTCTTATCTTGCTTCAGACCGCCAGAAAATGGAGCAGGAAGCTAATTTTCGTGTAACCAAAAACGCAGTCTTGCACAGAGACTCGATTCTTTCAGAACCACAGACAGCTCCTCGGGCGGAATTGCAGACCCTTGCACGAGTCCTCCGAAACCTGGCATAACCAACAAAATGCACAACACAACCACAAAAGCATCACTTATGTTCACTCTCACCTCAAACACGCCCCGTCTCCCCTGATATCAGGATCCGCGATCCCAGAGTGAAGAAAGCTCGTGCAGTTCGTCAGCTATCAGACGTATCATTCATTAGACATATTAGTGATCCTTTTGCTTGATGCTGACGCGTTATCGCGCGCAGGGATTCTGCTGAAGGACGGGGCACGCGCCAGCGACAAGGGCACGCGCATCCAACCTTGAACCAATCCTAAAGCCTAGAAAAAAGAGGAGGGGGTGCTTTTCTTTGAGGGATTTGGCATTTGTGTTTTGTAAATAATTCTTCATAATGTTTAAATAGCCCAATAAATAATATAATAAAGGCTAGCTATTATATTCCTAATAAATTGTTATACTACTTCGTTATTAAATTACGTGACTTAAACTTTCCATTATTATATTAAATACTGGTGATCTGTTGGAAAAATAAGTGAATTTATGACAGCTGTTGGGAGAGTGATAATGTCTATATGGAAATGACTGTCTGTCTCCAGGTGGCACACAGACAAGGCATTTAATCACACATGCAAACTGAGACTCTTGCCCAAAATGTGTATTTTATAAAAAAAAATGCACTATTAAAAAAATAAGGGCTGAGACGGAAAACATTCTCTGAAGGTGGAACCCTGAGCATTATTGTTCTTTTCATTTGGACTTTGGTAAACTTTGCTTGGATTTCAGTAAACAAAACGAAAAAAAAAAGTGCAAATTATGAACACGTGTACCTTGTAATGAGCACATTTTTCTTTTTTAAGGAGCTATAGGATCATCCTGAGCTGAACTATTTTGGAAAATTAAAAATGGCCAAGCATCCTAGACTGAACCTCTTGAGATGGAATGACCCTAAGAATGAGTCCCTTTACCAATATTGTATGTATATGAATGTAATTTTGAATGTAATTTTCTCCTAACACATTGCAACAAAGCCACTACAGTATTTATTTATTTATTAGTAGCCAAACACTACACAATAATGGATGGGTTAGGGATGAATATTTTAACATCTGCTTTTGATTTTGAGACCAGATAAAAACACAATTCCTTGAGGGTGATCATTGGACTCAGCGTACCAAAATCAAGACTTCATACATTTTTCATTTATATTCTTAGTGTGGATCAAATGATCACTGATGGGTGCAGACATCTACAAAAGAATGGTCAAAGTCATCATTAATCACTCTGCTACTCCCTCATGCATTTTAACAATCTAATGCACACTGCAAAATCACCTTGAGGGCAAATTGAAAGAAAAACAATTGTGGCAGAAAATATGCGCTGTTGTATATTGTTCATTAAGAGACATTAATGCATTTAAAGTTAAAGTGCCCATTGTATGTATGCATCTTGCCAATCTTGCCGGAAGTAGGAGATCATCCAGGTACTTTTTGCCTACACCTTTATGAGTTCGTTCGGACATATTTCTTTTGTCACATACTGTTTTTAGCCGACTAGGGAAGTATATGTGGTTTCAGATGTGCATGATGTTCTCTCTCATTAACAGTGACTTGTTGCCACTGGGCAGTTTTAATTTTACATTTAAAGTATATTTTTTAAATAATTTCAAAATATCAATATTCAACATTTTATTTTTGAAAAACTGCAGGTTAAATACAGTCTGTGTAAATGAATCTAATAAATGCAAGTGGTGCTCACTGCAGAGCCAAATGACATCCAGCTACACCTCTCTTGATGTCAGGAGTCAGGGTATGCAGGGTTAGGAGCTGCATGCAAAATCGCATGCTTCCCTACTATATAATAGATGAAAAACAGTATGTGACAAAAGCAGTATGTCAAAATTCACAGTACTGATAAAAAAGTAGGCCAAAAAAATACATGGATGACCTTCTACTAACAGCGAAATTCTAGTGTACAATACTACAGTATATAGTACTACAGTATATAGAACATACTAGAGGGAGAGCTGAACTTCACACTCCACCCATGGCTCAGCAGTGAGCAGCCTCTCTCTGAATGCCAATTCAGATGCAGCTTGTTTCCTCTGCATTGCAAAAATGAATTTAGTTGATATGGATTTCATTTGATTGGTAACAGCCCTATTGTGTCTTATTATTCTAATTGCTTTGTTGATTAAATGTAAGAATTTGACACAAAAGATGATGAATCTAATTAGGTTAAAAATGGCTTCATAAAGGTAAAATGCCCATTAAAGGTAAAAATTCAATTCAAACTTAATGAAAAAAAAGATAATTTGTCACTACTGCGAACTGACCGCAGCACAAAATATAAAGCATATCACAAACTTTGAGAGTCAGGTGTGAACAACAGTCCCATAATATGATTTCTCATCTCAAAAATCATCTTGATTGTTTGTCAGCCCCCAAATGTAAGGAGGTATTAATTACCATTGAGGTCATCTATATGTTAGTGTAGGCTATTTTAGAACATACCATGGATCGAAAATATTTATGTCTTATCTTACACAGGTGCATCCAAGTTTTTGTCCAATAAACTGCTCTCTAGAATGAGAATGTTCCCTCCCCAACAATTCTGAGACCTTGAACAAAAGCAAATCAACTAGTACTGTTTTGAACCTGCATTCAAAATACATTCCATCCATCAAACTACTACACGACAATACGTTCATTAAATACATAACAATATCTATCCATCCATCGAAGGATATTTTAACATCTTCAAATAAAAATGTTTCATAAAATTACCTGCCACAAACTCAATCATCCTCATCCTAGTACGCAACCAGCGTGCTTGCACTGCTCCGCCCTGTGACCCTGTTTGGAGTCAGTGGTCCAATCAGCAAATGCAAAAGGCGGGACAAACCAGTGGCTCCGTCCAATCAGTGGTCAGTCTAGCCATCAATCAAACTGACATCGTTTCTATTCTGAATCGACACGAGAAGAACGAAGAAGAAAAATAATATACATCACGTTTAACACAACGGGACATAATGTAGGGAGGGGAGATAACAACAGTTAAAACGAGTGCTTATTTTTCAAATAACGATGTCATCTTGTAGACTTGTGGATATCAGAACGTATGCTTTAAAAACAGGAACTCAATGTTTGAGTTTAAGCGGTTGGAGAAGCGAGACAAAAGTTATTGTTAGTTATAGCTTGCTTGAATAATTTATTACATCTGGACTGGACCTGCAGCGAAACTCATTACTTGGAAGTGCAACAGGTTGGAAAATGGTGTCGTGGATTATATCTAGGGTCATCGTGTGAGTATTTTTTAAAAAAGATTTGCTTTGTTTCTGAGCTTAGCTACATGTAACTGAAAAAACTGCTGACTGTGCATTTATTTAGATACTGATCAAATCTATGCATGTAACTCAACTGTGCTTTGCTTTTGTTCACGAGTAAAAAAGCTAAAAAATAAAAATAAAAACCGTTTTGTCTCCACTCAAATAATGTTACAGTTGCAACACTGCAGTATTTTCATGCATTTTTTCTCCCCACAATCAACAAAGTTCGCACAGTCCTGAAAGTCTACAACCAGGAAATTTAAGTTTGATTTTCAGGCCCAGAAAATGAAAATCAATTCAATGTTAAATTGTCATGGAAATGTTTACAGCCAATATATATTTTTTTTCTAGGTGTGGTAGATCTGAAGTATTTTACCAGCCAGAGATTTTTGACTGTGCAAAATCCTAATAGCCTACAGTCACAAAAGATTGGAAAAGTAATGGAAAAAGTATTACAATTCACAGACCTAGGAACCCCTGATTCATTTTAAACATGATCAAAATTCACAAATTAAGCAGAAAAAAAACCCATCAGTATCGCTGCGGTGGTGGAGTAACGTTAGAACAGGAAATCCAACATGTTTTGGCTGGAGACCTGCTTTGGTTATTGTCCCTGTCCCTGACAAGGAAGGAGGAACTGCTGTTTTCCTGCTGGACCTTAATGTTACATTAGGTGTGTCCCTCTCTTTGTGGAAAGGTCAGCACAGGAAAGCATGTTCTGTGCCTCATCTAAGTAGGAGCTGTTTGCTGTGGGTTTGGTTATCTTTGTACTGACAATATAAGAGATAAGGTTTCTCTTACATTCTACAGTTATCACTGATAGAAATACATCTTGTACTAGGTTATAGTCAGTTTCAAAGTCTAAAGGTCTTTTGAAATGCCTTTTGTGTTCTTACTGTTAGTGAACACGATGAATTATTGGATGACGGCAAACAAGGCCTAGCTGTTTTTAGAGATGTGCAGTAACATCATGTGCACACACTCATTTCTTTTTTTACCTTCTTTTTTTTTTACCCTCACGAGTTCTCCCAGTGAACAGCGTAATAGGAAATGCATGACTAAACCATTGTGACTGTAATGTGTCCTCACATTATTCAACGCTTAAACACTTTCTTCTGACTAGAAGTAATAGCCAGACAAGGCTGTTTGGAAAAGATGACTTGGTGATGCTTTTGTTTAATTTCAAATGATATTTGTTTTGTTTTGAGTTAAGAAATGTTCTCTACTCTTGACTTCAGCACTTATTTTGCTTTATGGTAGAGATGTTTCAGAGTGGAGAAACGGTTACGCAATAAATGGAATCCATCCAACACCAGTCCCTCAACACACACACACACACACACACACACCCATGAATGCACATAACTTTAGACGGTATCAGGCAGTGCTGTCGTTCCCATAGCTACTTGAAATGCCGGGAAAGACAGGCTGCTTACAGTGAAGGCCGTGGATTTACTGTGTGTATATACTGAAGTGAGGTGTTCAGCACCTCTTCTTTTCTTTTTTTTTCAATCTCATCCATAACTATTCAGTCATTTGACTGCCACAGAGACCTAGAGGGCAAACCGTCGATATAGAACTGCAGCATTTGCCTGTCAGTTTTCCATCCGTTTCAAGCCATGCGTATATTTAGATCAACAAAAATATATTGACAGAATGCATGTTTTGGGAACTTGTGAATCATGATCCAGACAGCACCTGCTTCAGTATTTAAATATCTAAAAACAGCAGGACATTCTATAAAATAAAAAAAAAAAACTGAGCCTGAAATGGTGATATTTAGAGATCAAAAATGGCATTTTTGAAATGCCATTTTCTTTATAATGGTTTTCTATGTTAAAAAATTAAAACTTAATTAGAAACTGCTCGTGGCATTTATACTCTGGGTTCATCTTCTTGCCTGTACATACTATGCATAATTAATAAGGTGTATTTAATATCACTGTCTTACTACTTTAGTACTTAGAACAAACCTGGTAAAAAAATAACTGGCAAGCAATAGAGAAAAGCCTTGTTCTTAATATAATGAATAAATAGATATTTGTAGAATTAACAGCATTTTGAATGATCAGTGTTTCATTTTTAAAATTTAATTGGCATGTATCCAAAGGTAAAGGCTGTATTTGCCATTTGGGTGGGCATCCAAATGAATGTTAAATATTAGTCATATTTCATACAAAATTGTCAATAGGGATATTCAAATTCTGGTTTATATAATAAGCCCATACATATTTGTTATGGCAAAATAACCAAAAAATGATTGAATTCTCCACTATTTTGTCTAAATAAAACACAAAGATCAATCCATTTAAATGCTATAAGTGAATTTAGGCACCACAACAATAGGAAAAAAGATATCAACTTCAAGATTTAACTAAAGACAGTGTTATAAAAAATGTTATTGTTTTAAAATAAAGTATTAATTTTAAAGAATGTGAATGTTAGATGATGGCAAAGCTAAACCAAAAGTAAAAAAAAAAAAAAATCCCTAATATTGTCTGATAACCGATATAGATCAATCAATATGGAGCCCTAATTGTAAAGAGTGTTACTGTAAGCTTGAACTGTTATTTGTTTGCCTGTGCCTTTAGCAGGCATTTTAGAATATAGTAGTCTCAATTGCATGCCTGTTTGTGTTTCTTCGCAGTCTTGTGTTTGGAACGCTGTATCCTGCATACTACTCCTTTAAAGCTGTCAAATCCAAGAACGTCAAAGAATATGTGAGTATGCAATTCCTTGAACAAACAAGACAATGTCATATGCATATAATTATCCAGCGATGTTCCACTGACTCTTAATATTTGAGTTCAGAGAACATTAACAGCCATAGTAGATGGAGAGCTCCAGCTGTTTGTATATCCCGGTTACTCTTAGTATCTGATAGAGGCTGTGAGTAACTAAACCCTGAGCTGTTTAGCATTTTAATCCTGTGTATCCCCACTTTATGGTCTCTTCCAGCTACTTCCATTTCTCTCCTTACAAAATATAATGTATTTGGTATACAATAGTATTTTGATATATCATATAGTAATTTATCAATATTCATATATTGTTATATTTAAAGGTGCACTATGTAACTTTTTGTTTAAAATGTATGTAACAACTAATGAGCATCATGATTGTACCATCTTCCATATCGTGTTTTGCCTTATCCTGGATCACTATGATATCCCTATAAAACGTTTTTATATTCTGACTATTTTAGACGGAGCGGGACGACAACCGCTGTGAAGAACCTGCATGATTCGTCATCATAAACATAAACCGAAAGAAGTAGCTCCGCTACAATATTCTTCCACAAGACGCATGCAGTTTTGTTTTTATGAACCGCTCGAGCGCCAAAAAAGTTGTACCTTGGTTTAAATGGTCCTCCATGGTGTGTTTTTGCATTATCTCTTCTATTCTTTCAACAAACATTTTGTGTTTGTGGTTTGACAGGTGCGATGGATGATGTACTGGATTGTGTTTGCACTTTACACAGTGGTGGAGACCATCACAGACCTTTCTTTGGCTTGGTAAATACTGTACATACTGAGTCACACTGTCTGAAAAGAGACAAATGATTGCTATTGGATTGCATGGAGTAATTGTGCATCAAGTGGTTTTATTAACATTTTACAATTCTTCTCTATTGTGTGGCTTTTCACTGTCCAGCCTTTGTGGTGTATGAAAAGGGCTTTTATCTGTTGCGGCACTTTGCAGATTTTGAGCTCCGTTTATTTTCCTCAGGCCACTTTGGGGAACCAGTCTGTTAGGTTCAGTTTCAGTTCAGTTAAATGTTGGTGCATTTCATTAGTTTCGTGACATTTAAAAAAGAAATAAATAAATAAGTTACTGGCCCGCGTCATCCTAAATTAGATCAGCTTTGTTTTTAAGGATAGCTGAGGATAAAACTGCACAGAGTACTCTATAGTAAAGGGTTCTAAAAAACATGGCACTAAAATTCTTAAACATAAATAAATAACAATAGTTTAAAATATATACAAATATATATTATCACTTTCATTTGGCAAATTATTTTATTATTCAAATTGCTTAAAGGGAAAGTTCGCCTTTAAAAAAATATGCTGATTAATTAGGTTGTGTTTATATGTGAATAAAAGCCTAAATTAAATCTGTTAAACAAATTAAGAGTCTCTTCAGATAATTTGGACTAATCCACTCAATTCAAATTGATTAGTTTTATGTTCTCTTGATGATCTTTTTGAAGTGTCAAAGTAGTATTCTATCAATAGAGGGACAGAAATTGCTCAGATTTCATTAAAATATCTTCATTCTTCAGTCTTATGGGTTTTGAATGGCATGAGGGTGAATAATTGAGAATTTCTTTCATTTTTAGGTGAACTTACCTGTACTACTAAGGTCCATGAGACTGTAGAGATCGTAGAGAAAGTTTAACTCAAACTCATTCTTTTTGTCTTCCGTCATCCCTCTATTTTCACATTAATTGCATTTGACTATGTTTTAGGTTTCCAGTTTACTACGAACTGAAAATGGCTTTCGTCTTTTGGTTGCTGTCTCCCTACACCAGAGGAGCCAGTGTCCTCTACAGGAAGTTCCTACACCCTATGCTGGCATCCAAGGAAAGGGTAATGAACCTAACACATCATCAGGTTCCCTGGGAATAGGCATTGACTGATAGTGAACACACAGTCATACTGAAATGTATTATGGACTCAGTAGGATTACATTGCCAATGATTACATAAATAACGTTAAGAGAAAAACAGATGGGTTGGGTTTGTTGGATGTCTTGATTATGTGATCATTTTTAACTATGATTTAAACTCCACGGTTCCTTTAACTGCATATCTCATTCCCTTTGTAATTGTTTGTTGTCAAAATCCTAGTTTGAGGTTAAAGGGATCGTTCACTTTGAAATTAAATTTTTGGTATGTTTTTACTTACCTCAAGGGCATCCAAGAAGTAGGTGTCTTCGTTTCCGCAGTAGTTTCAATTTTGATATTTTTAGATCAAACCGTTCGTGACTGTCAGTCATATAATGCAGGTCTATGGTCACCACCTCAAAGAGCATGCACAGAAAAGTCCAAATTAAACATGACTTAATGACTCGTAAACATTTACATTTATGAGTAATTAAGTCATGTTTAATTTGGACTTATCTGTGCATGCTCTTTGAGGTGGTGACCATAGACCTGCATTATATGACTGACAGTCACGAACGGTTTGACCTAAAAATATCAAAATTGAAACTACTACAAACAAAGACACCTACATCTTGGATGCCCTTGAGGTAAGCTAAAACATACCAAATGAATCCCTTTAAGGCTGAATTTTAATGATAGATTTATAGTTTTTTTACATTATGTTTCGCAGGATATTGATGACTATATTGTCCAGGCCAGAGACAAGAGTTATGAGACGATGGTGAATTTCGGGCGTCAGGGCCTCACTATCGCGGCTGCTGCTGCCGTATCTGCTGCTGTGAAGGTATCACACAGACACGCGCTCATACTGGGCATTTGAGCTAAGCTAACTAACTAAGCTGATTTGGTCAGCTAACAGCTTTCATTCCATGAAATCAGGGACAGTGTTTTGCATTGATACATTACTTAATTTTTTACAGACATTTCTGAGATGCTGTTTTATACGGAGCACCACTGGTCCCACTTTGTCAAAAATAATTTATAACAATCTCGTGGCCTCAAGGTAGTAACTCGTGGCCTCATTGAGTTTGTGTGTGAGTTCACACTGAGAATCATATGCATCATGTACTGTGTGACCATGCGTCTTACATGGGTCTGTGCGTGGAGGATAGTTTGTGTGTGCGCGCATGTCTCAAATGAGTATGTCCGTGGAGAGTTCCGCGCTAAGTACTATATGTGTATGCACGTGTTTCATATACTGTATGTGTGCGTGAATGAATTTTGATTTGAGCCCTAGACGGCGCCTCATGCATCACGATTCGATACATGTCACGATACTGAACTCCTGATACAATATTATTGCGATGCTCCAAGACATGTTAAAAGGTGATCAAAAAAAATAATTGTTGATTAAAATGCTAAATTTGTTTTACATTGTGTGTGTAAATGAATAGGCTTGAACTTGGTGCTGGAAACTCAATGCACAGGACAATAGAGACACCAGATTAACAATATTCATGATTCTGAGGCTGAAAATACAGAATTATTATTTAAGACAAATATGCTTTTTAATCTTCATAGACGAGATGTATTTAAAATAATGTCAGTCAATTTGTACTGGTAAACAAATATTCCTCCATTGCATTATTATACACTGTATTCAACATTATATATAGGAGTTCAATGTAGTACTGACACTTAAACTGTTAAAACATTCCCACACAGTAATTATTATTTTGAGTGAACTATCCACGATACATATTGTTGCATTTTTGTATTTCGATAAATTGTGACATCATATATTGTTACACCCCTACAACACACTAACTTAAAGCATACACATACAAAGATTTACATTACTGTATTAACAGAATTGTGATGAACAGTACTAGAAAATAAATAGAAGCAGAACTGCAGCAAACTGCATTGCACACTGAATAATAAAACAAAGAATATTGTTTTGCCTTACAGGGTCCTGTTTAATAAAAAAGGGTTCATGTGTTGGACACTTTACGATCTTGAGACCATGAGTTACTATCTTGAGGCCAAGAGATAGTTATAATAAATATTTTGACAAAGTGGTACCAGGGGGGGCTCCGTAGTTTTAAGCTCTTGTTGCTTATACAATTGATTTCTAGGAAATGGTATACCAGATTCTGTTTTAAATATTTAAGAACTTGATATTGTTAGTTAAATGGAAAAAGAATACAGTTAAAAACTATAATATTATGAAATATTATTACAATTTAAAATAACTAATAATAGATTTCAAAATGTTTGTTAATGTGATGGCAAATCTGAATATTTTCAACTCCAGTTACTCCAGACTTCAGTGCCACATGGTGTAATATGCTGATTTGCTGTTCAAGAAACATTTCTTATTATTATCAATGTTAAAAGTATTTTTTTTTTTTTTCAGAATTCTTTGATAATTGGAAAGTTTACAAAACAGCAGCTTTTGTTACAATATAAATGTATGCTTAATTCAATGCATCCATGATGAATAAAAGTGTTAATTTCTTTTCAAAAAAAAAAATCATACTGACCCCAAACTTTTGAATAGTAGTAGTCTATATACTTCTGTTAAAATACCTTTAGGTCAGAATGATTATTTTCTGTTATAATTTGTTTATTTTTAATATTAAGACAGATACTGCATGGAAATTAAAACAAGAGTGACTCAATAACGAGTGCTCTTCACTATTGCCTCTCTTGTTCTCTCTTTTTATTTTTTTATTTTTTTCAAATTTAATGTCTGGCCATGTCTGATTCTTAAAAGAAAATCTCCAACTAGTGCTCTTCTGTTTTTTATTATTTTTAAGTAGTGATGCTTGCTAAAGTCCACTGCTCATATCTAGAGACAAAAATATCTAGGGTTGGTCTCTTTCGACTTTTGACATCCTAGCAACCGCATAGCAACACACTAAAATCACTGCACAGCAACACTCTTCACATTATGCAGTTTCTAATGTTGTTCTAATCTCACATTTTCTTCAAAAAAACAATGTAAAAATCTAGCACAAATCTTCCTGTTTCCTTTCTCTTTCTGTCTATATGCTAAATTAAACTCCAGCAGTAGCTTCTGCACCTGTCCCAGGTAACTTGCTTTCTTTTTCTATCTGCTGTAACCTGTAACCAGCACATCATTAGACCATTATTAACAGGTCAATGCCTTCAGATAAAAATATGTCTTTGCTTGTGTATAATAAAAAGCACACAAATGAAGGCTTTTTGGTTCTTGAATTGTGTTTACTCAATGCCCTGTGTACCATAGATCATGCATATTGACAAAGCTGATCACATGACTTGTGTCACAGGGACAGGGTGCCATCAGTGAACGTCTGAGGAGTTTCAGTATTCCAGACCTAACACAGATCCCCTCTGAGCAGTCAGCCTTCTCCAACCCCAGCCGACGACGGGCCCTTCAGCCTTCTAACCCCAACGCTGTCCATTCTGGTGAGCACATGCTCTAATGACATCATTTCTGATTATATAATGATAAATGATTGATTATGTAATTATGAAAAATTACCACATACTGATTTAACTAAAGAAACAAATGAGCTGTAAGAGTCAAAATTAGCAAAAGACCTCAAGGGCAGATGAACCCTAGTGGAGCACATTGTCTGTTAAATAATAATTATTACAGTATGTCTCCCTCTAGTGGTAGAACAAGGATTGAAGAATAATCCTTATGGAAACTGATGGAAAGTCTTGCTGTTCAACCAATTAAATTGAATTCACGTTTATTTGAATAGCGTTTTTCACGATATATATTGTTTCAAAGCAACTTTCCAGAAAATGCATGTTTCTTTGTGCATTACAATTTAGAGTAATCTGTTATCAGGTAATTTTTCAAGTTTATTTAAATGGAACATTTCATAGACTATGGTAATTCAAAGTGCTTTACACAGAAAGGTATTTAAATAATCACAAAAATAAAAGCAAGGAAAATTAAAACGGTTAAAACGGAATTAAACAAGATATAAGGATGATATAGTTATAAAATGAATTAAAAAGAGTAAAAAGATGATGCATAGATAAACTTCTCATCTGGCAAAACACTGGTGTATCATATTTTCACAGCCGCTTGTTTTACTATGAGATTTTCCCATGTTGATTCATTGTACTGTGTCTGTGGTGCTCTTTCGGCGTGCCCAAGTAATCTATTTGTTGGTCTACAATAGACCCCTGTTTTTCCCTAAAAAAGACATATACTGTTGTAAGATAATACAAATCATGCAGTTAGCAAACATCATGTATTTATTTACAAAAAATGCGGTCATTTACTCACCATCATATCACTTTAAACCCAAATGCCTTTCATAGAGAAAGGAAGACTGCATTCACAATAAAAGTAAGCAGCATTAACATTTTCCACTATATTCCAATATATTCCAACTTTTCATGGTGCATTCTCTCTTCTTTTTTTTCATTCCACAAATTCACAAAATGAGTTTAGAGTGACAACAGAGTGCGTAAATGATGATAGAATTTTAATTTTTTTGGGTAAACTAATTCTTCAAGGTTCAGTTCCTCTTGTTTGAGATCTTTATTGCTTCCTCTGTGCATCTGCTCCAACAGAGCCATATACACAAGCTGGGGAGGGGCATGAGGAAGAAACAGATGGAGTATTCTCTGAAGACGAGGCATCAGTGCAGAAGGGCCTGCGCAGATCTCAGAGTGTCAAACTCACCCGTGCCAAAGCAGCACGCAAAGAGGTACATGCAAACATTTTTTCTTCAATTCTTCAATTAATTAGTTCTGTCGAATCGATTAATCGCCATTAATCGATTTGACAGGACTAATTCAAATCTAAAGTAGGGTTGTCAAACGATTAATCACGATCAATCGCATCCAAAATAAAAGTTTGTGTTTGGGTGCACTGTGTATAATTATTTTTTTATATATATAATTACACACATGCATGTATATTTAAGAAAAAAAAATATTATTTATATATAAAATATTTATATATATATATATATATATATATAATATAAATTATATATAGTATATACATGAAAATATTTCTTAAATATATACAAGCATGTGTATGTATTTATATATATAAAATAATTATTCACAATACACCCACATATATTATGTAAACACAGACTTTTTTTTTTTGGATGCGATTAATCACGATTAATCGTTTTACAGACATTTTCCCTGGGGGTCTCAGATATTAAAACCGCACTGTAGTATTTACTGAAGATTAACTATATGTACTGGTGTTGTATTGTTTTTTTTTTGTTGTTTTGGTTTTAAGCCTCGTTATGGATCTCTGAAGCTGAAACCCCGAAGGCGGCAATTGGTAACATCATCCACTTTTGACCATCCTTGATTGTCCAATACAAACTAACAGATGGGATCAGCATCAAAACTGCAGTCTAATCCTCGGTTTTAAAATGCTCAAGTTTAATTCTAAACTTTTGTCAGGCAATTCTGCAAAATAATGCTCTTTCAAAGCAGCACTAAACGTTACAAACTACAATAGCATGAATAATGACATTTACATTCATTCTTTTAGTAGATGCTTTATCCAAAATGACTTACAGATGAGGAATACTACAATACAAGCGACAATTATGCCGAGTGATGACTAATCTTGCGTGCAGCATTATTTGTTCAGAAAAAATACCAAAGTCTAGTATGAGTACAGTCTTATTTATAAATGGATCCGAACGCATCTGATCTGTAACTTGACCTGAACCTGCCTCTGTAGAGACATCTCTTGTTACGCGGAGTAGCACGGATATCGTGGTGTCCTCGCTCTCCCTCTGCAGGGGCAGGTGTCAAAGGTTACTGTAGCAGTAATGAAATGGAACAGAAAAGTGGGCTAACAGAATGAGTGTGCATGTTATAGGAGTTTTTTTGTATTCAGCATGTTAATGTTTACAATTTCCTTAGTTCACCCAGAATAAACATTATGTCATTGTTTATTAATCCTCATGTCATTCTAAACCCATTCTGAATGTAAAATTACTATTTTTGGAGAATATATTTTTTCCAAATAATTAAAGGGGGTTCAATCTGTCAAGCAAGCTCCAAAATGAAAACCAAAGCACAATAGAAGTGTCATAAAAGTGGTCCATTTGACTAATCAGATCTCTTAGACTATGAGCTGTCCTGTGTCAGATGGGTTTGGCTCAACTATGGTAAGATTCAGAGTAATAGAAAAAAAAATGTTGAACCCATTTTTCTCAATTTCAGTGTTGGTTTTGTTACAGCATTTTATCTAGAAAAAAGTAAAAAACTACACAAAAAAAAATCAGAAATTTTAGGTTAACACCAAACCATTCACCACTGGTTCAATTCAGAACTTCAATGTGGGGGAATTCAGTGAATGGTTTATTATATTGGGAAAAAATAACCTGGATATTATTCAAAACTTCTCTTTTTATGAAGCTTTGGAATGTCATGAGGATTTGTAAATTATTTTTCCTGCTTTTTGGGGGGGTGAACTATTCCTTTAACTTTTAAATCTGTTATAAAATATTATAATAGTTAGTTTTCAGTCTTAACAGTATTTTTAAAAGATGTTTCCAAATACATTTCTTAAGTTTGAATGTCTTGGGTTTGTATTTTGATTTTTCTTTTTACATTTTGTGCAATCTATTTTTTTAAAATAATGTACATTCATTTTAATCATGTTTGTTTCTGTATTTAGTCTGTCGTGCAAATATTTTTCAGCCGCCTTAAATTGAAATAACAAAATGCACTTATCAGCATAACATTTGACCAAAACACTCCAGATGTATCTTTGCAAAGCGTGACAGGAGAATAATTCTGATGCTTGTTGACAGAAGTTAAACATTGTGGTTTGTACATGTGTAAACCGTGGCAATGATTTGTCTGTTTTTGAACATGTTTGCGTTATGTGTTGGACAGTTAATTGTAAGGTTTGGGAAAAGCCTGAGCATTGGGAGGTGTTAGTTTTGGGGAAAACGTTTTGACTAGATTTGTGTCCAAGAGTCTTTGAATGTGTTAGTAAACCCTGGACCTAAAAGAATAAGGTTTATTTTCTTTGACCTTGGGACAAGTCATGGAAAACCATGGAAATACCAGGGAATTTTAAAAGGTCTTGGAAACATCAAAGAAATCTTTTTTGTTGTTGTTGTTTTGCTCTAAGCTATTTTATGGACTAGATATTGTTTTATGAATGCCACATGTAAGCGTGAAACATCAGTATGTCAGATGAGGATCTCTTTGGAGACAAGACTAATAAAACACTAAATATATTTTTGTAAACTAGTATGTGTAATCTTTTATATCCAGTAACTACCAGATTAATACATGAGGTACAAAAAAGATCTGCTTCAGCAATCTATAATTACTTTTCTATATTTTTGTGTACTTGGGAACAACTGGAAAGGTCATGAAACACTTGTATTGAACAAAAAGAATGGGAACGCTGTGTGTGTATATATACAGTTTAAAACAGTCACCAATTAGTTATAAATTAGCCTAAATTGTAATCTCCCTTTCGAACCGAAAGGCTGTTTATTAATCAAATAAATGCTTTAAATATATAATGTTAATTCCTTAATGGCACCCAGTTAATGATGTCTGTCATACTGCACTTTCTCCAATGACCACTAGAAGCAGTCAGGCTCTGTTTTTCCTTGATTTGAACAGGAACACTTGTAGTTAGTTTAGGAAACCAAAGATATCTTCTTTTTTTTTAAAAAAAAAAAGAGTTAACCCCTACAAGCCCAAATCGGTTTTATTTAAACATGTTAATGGCCTTCTCCATAATAAGAAATGATGAGAATCTTATTTCATGCAGCTTCAAACATGCAAAACAGAACAGAGAAAATAGTGATTTGCATCACCTTTAGATTTGAAGCGTCGGAAAGTCGTCATATCTGTTTATGTGAGTATGTGTTTAACCTTTATGGGGAGCCACCTGATTTAAATATATTTATACCTTTAGGTTATAATGACACTCAAACAGACTCCCATGTGTTGAGTTTGGTCTTGAACTGCAAACACCACATTTAGTTTTGTTTTGTTTTTTCAATAAGACATGACAGTGATGGACTCAATGCTCTTGATAAATGCAAATAGTGAGGAAGGTTTTAGTTTGCGCGTCACTGTATCTGTGTGGTCCAACGGCAGTCGTTTCATTGTGGTCTCTATCACAGGACGTGTCCAATTCTTTCAGCACTTTAGTGTGGAGACGTCCTGTGTCTCAGATGCCATCAGAGAGAAAAGAGGAAGAGAAGAGGAAAAGGATGAGAGAACTAAGAGAGGGAATGAAAGAGAAATGGGTTTCTGTCATGAGGTCGAGTTTGTTTGTGCAGACATCAGTGAAAGAGTGAAGCTACCTGTTTGTCCACAACCATGTGTGATTGAAAAACACTTATTTTCTTTAGTCTTAGTAGACAAATTTATATTGGAAGGCAGGGGTTAAAGGTGGAAACGCGCAGTTCATTATTATTTTATTTTTTTTAAGTGCTTTTATTCAATAAAATTATTCCAAACATAAATTATATTTGAGCTGTAAAGTTGTCCAAATCACATTTTTATCACTGGGACTTTCTTTTCTATGTGGGTAAACTGTTTTACTTTTGTACAGCTCAGTGTTATTATTTTTAAACTAAAATGAAACATTTTTGTTAATTAACATAAAGTAAGATTAAATAAAATACAATATAAGTTAGATGGAAGATATAAACAAAAATGTGAAAAATCAAACTAAAAATAAGTTTCAGTTGCTGAAATAAATTAACTAGAAAAAAAATGTAAAATAAAACAGCTACAACTAGAACTGAAAAAGAAAATAAATCTAGCAGTGTATAAAAAAAATGGCATTATAGCTCATAAAATTACTACATAATTAAACTTAAAATGAAAAATGAAAACATAAGCCCATTCAAAATATTAAAAACTATAAATAATACTAAAATTACAGCGGTACGGTTTAATCGATTGAACATTTACTTGATTGGGATTTAATTAGAGTCGTTACTTGTAAGTATAATGTTTCATTCAGTCTTGTTGCTTTACAGTGTATTTGTTATGTTTATTGTTAACTGTTAATAAAATATGTCTTGCCGCATAGGCTTATAGGCTATTTTAAGTTCATTACCGCAAACACAATTTCTGCTTGTTTTTAAAAATGCCACAGATGCTGTCGACAGCTTTAACTTGTTGAACCCGGAACATGCCTTGAAGGCCCACTAATCATTTGCTGTGATCTCTATCAATTGTTGTTTCAGTTTTGCATTGAGCATTATTTTAGAGCCTACTGTAATAGAGGTGAAACCGTGTATTGACGTAACCGTGTGTTTGTTTAATGAGTGAAAATGTCCCCTGTGGTGCTTTCCAAATGTTGTGTGAACGTGGCATCACCGATGAGCAGGTAAAGAATCATTGTTTCAGGCTTAGGAGAGTATCATTGGTGTCTCTAAAGTGCAATATACTATTCAAAAGTTTGCTACTGCTCACCAAGGCTGCATTTATTTGATCAAAAATACAGTAACATTTTGAAGAGCAGAAATGCTGATTTGATGTTCAACAAACAATTCTTATTATCAATGTTCAAAACGGTTGTGCTACTTAATAGCTTGGTAGAAACTGTGATACTTTTTTCAGGATTCATTTGATGAATAGATAGTTAATCAGACGAATGGCAGGCAACTCGTATACTGCTTTATTTCATTAGGTAGGTTAAAAGATTCAATAGAATCTCTCTCTCTCTCTCTCTCTCTCTCTCTCTCTCTCTCTCTCTCTCTCTCTCTCTCTCTCTCTCTCCACCTTGTGGTTTCAGCATTCCTTGAATCTCATTCCTTTCCTTAGTCTCTCTTTGAGTTTTTAACCCCATCTCACCCACTCTTTCTTTCTTTCTCTCTCTCTCTCTCTCACTCTCTCCCGCTGGGTCAGATTGCTCTCTGCCCTCATCTCTCCTCAGCCTGTCCCCAATAATCCTGCCCTCAATACCCGAAGCCCCAGACCCTTCTGCCCCGGTCCAGACCTCCATCACCCAGCCACTATCAGGTTCCTCTTTCTGCCTTTTTAGGATCTGACACCTCTTGCCCCCTTAGCAATTCCCCACCATCTCTCTAGGACTCCAGCGCCACTCCACCTGGAGTGGGTTAGCAATGTAAGAGGCAGACAGCAAGTATGAAGACAAGACGATAATGAAAAAAGGTTGAATGTTTCCTTTCCAAGTACAGTGCCTTACATATTCAATCTTGGATTTTTTCACTTTGATTGATTGAGCTTGAGCAGCTTTTAAAGGAAAAAGCTATATGGATTGAAATTCAAATAAGTTCATATAACTGTATCAGGACTAATTTTATAATCCATTTATTCTCCTTTTGGGCATAGACCTGAAATTTAAACTTAAACTGTCAAAAAATCTCTGAAGTTTAAACAAACTGCTAAAGTGATAAAGGTGAAAACTTAAAGTTTTTGAAGTTTAAGTGTATTTTGTTATGAAAAATGCACAATTAAAATGTTATGTGAAATGTATATTTTCCTATACATGTTTTACTACAAAACTGGAAGAAAAACAATGCCACATATCTAAACAAGTTGTGTTCCATAACTCAAAAAAGTAGCTTTCTGTAAGATTGTGTTTGGGTGCAGTACCACTAGATGAAATTAATTTCCCATGCATTTCTGGAGGAGAGCAAGTGTTACAATATTTCAGGATCATTTATCTTTTTGAATCATGTCCAACTCAATATATATATATATATCTATATATATAGTGACTATTCAGACTTTTTTTTTTTATTTTTTTTGCTAGTACATTATGTCCAGAGATTAGTAATCATAATAATGCCACATATTTATGTAGGTTCAATCTTGAGGAAACTGGGAAAGAACATGCACTGTTACTGTGGATTTAATTAAATAGTTGCAACACCTGATGTAACATCCTGTCACACAAAGAATGGTGAAAGAAAACAGGAAATCTGATCCTTCAAACTGAAAGGATAAAAATACTTTTATTGCATGTCAAACCAACTATGAAGGTGAAAAGTTCATGCATGTTTTTTTTTTGTTTTTTTCTTTGAGTCAAAAAGTCTCATAATGGCCTTAGTTTTCACATAAAAGAACAGGTTTATAATTAGTGTCAAAATGGTCAATTGAAATTCTCAGTGGTTTTAAAGTTGTAAAACAATAATTGTAAAAACAATAATTGCAAGCGAGTGTATACTTTTTATAGTCACCATACATCCACATTTATCCAGAAGAACAAGTATTGTGTTTAAATAGGTGCCTTACAGATCACTGGGGTGGCGTCCCATGGACGAGTTCATTTTTCAGAAATAATGTGTCCTGGGACGTATTTGGAAGAGAACACTACCATCAAGGATATTCTTGGAGCCTTGAAAGGCACATATGTATATTTAGTGTACGTGTGGGTTTTGGTGGCTCCTGTCTTGTAAACCTTGGTGATCAGACGGGACTCTGAGAAAGTCGTGCTGTGTTTTTTTGGCAAAGATTTGTGTCTATTGCAGTACTATATATGTGTTTATGAGTGCTGTGACATGACCATGTGACTACACTTTGATTACTTTTAACCTATCACCTGCTTTACATTAGGTAAAATCAATAAAATATGAACAAATTACTGTCATTGAGTGAATAGCAAACATATATGAAGGGTTCAGATGCAAAAGCCTCTAAATGCCATTTTAAATTTTCTTCTTTAATGATCATTTTTATCAAACTTGTATATTTAAGTTCAGTAATTTCACTTAAATGGCAATGAAGATTACCTATTAATTGTTATTTAAGTGAAATTACTGAACTTAAATATACAAGTTTGATAAAAATCATCATTAAAGAAGAAAATTTCAAATGGCATTTAGAGGCTTTTGCATCTAAACTCTTCATATAATAAAAAAAGTGGCTAATCTGATTATGACCATTTTTTAAAAATGTAATATAATCTAATTACAAATACATTTTTGAAATTTGATAATGTAATCCAGATGAAATATAATCGTATTTAGCTCCCTTTACACCAGTGGGCATTAATTCCTGCACGTAGCGTTCAAACCATGGTTTGTTCACAACAATAATTAAACCCATATGAAACGAGAGGATATGCATATAACAAGCTTGGTGCCCCCGGGTGCAACGAGGTCAGTGGCTGATCTTTTTGTATAGCAGCACTAATGAGAATGCAATTAAACAAAATGCGCTTCTGTCGTCACGATGACCTAATGAGAGACATGGTTTGGTGGGAAAACCCAGCACCTGTGCGAGCACGCAAGTGACACTATACGCTGCAGCCCATACACTAATGTGAACCCACCAACCGGTGCCCGCTTCATTCAGCAGAGCAGTGAAGGGGTGCTGAAAGAACAAGCTTAAGTACCAGAAAATGCAATCAGCGCTAGAGTTCACTCGCAGACAATAGCCGGGGCATGGACCTCATTGGGGTTACCCGTAAGGACCCAGTGGACAATTGGGTCATTGACATCAGATTGCTTGACAAGTCCCCGCAGGGCAGAGGAGAGTTCAAAAACCAGAGCAAAATCGAGAAGTTTGTCGCTGAATCTGTCGGAAAGGGCCTGTCAGGAGCGATTAGCACGCCCTCCAAGCGGCCAAATGATCAAAAGGTCCTGTCCCTAACACACACACACACTGGCCCCCGCCACTGCAGGTTTAATCTGAATTTGCATGGCTCTGTGTCTCAGTGTTCCTCAGGCATGATATAATTACTACGATGAGCACTGCCCTTAGTGCTGCCTGGCGTTGTTTTGCGAGCTAGCTGAGTTTGGAGAGTGCAGTTGGTCAAAGAGCTGGTGAAGATTGTCTGTTAATGGTTATTTCGTGTTAAAGGTGATTCTGTGGCATTTTTCATTTACTTATGTGCCCTATAAGCTCTGTAAAGGTGAAAGGAGCAACTAGCTGCTGAGCTGAACTTGCATTTGAACTCGGCAGGGAGTGCATGTATTGGGATGCATTGGCTCTGTCGCTTCATTTTGCATAATTTAATTAGTATCAGAGACAGCATTTTGCGTCATTGTGTATTTTTCTTATTGGCTGTGCATAAAAATTCATTAAAAATATGATGCATTGTTTCTGTTTAACTCTTGAATATCATATGGGAATGTTTTTTTTTTTACCCCAAACATCGAAAGAATGAAAATATGAGATATCCTAATGAGATAAATAATTAATCTAAGTAGTTTTAAGTAAAAAAGAAATATATATATATATATATATATATATATATATATAAGTGGTAACCAGACAGTTGACAGTAGCCATTGACTTAAAAAAAAATACTATGGAAGTCAATAGGGTACATCAACTGTCTGGATACCAACATTCTTTAAAATATCTTATTTTGTGTTCAACAGAGAAAAAAAAAAGCCTCTGAAAAAACACATACATATTTAGAACAACCTCAGGGTAAGTTATAATGATGACTAAATTTGCATTGGGGTGAACAATCCCTTTAAGTGCTATCAAATCAATCACTAAGGTCAAAGTCTGGTTTAGATGTACACCATAATTTAATCCAAATGTATTTGGTTAAACAAGAAAAACGTTTAGCTAATGTTATTGTTTTTCACCGATCCAGTACAAAGATACTTATTTGGCCTGTTTTCTCACCCCTTCAGGCATAATTTGTCCATTAAGCATGGACAAAGCCACTATTATTCAGCACCTTGATCGACTCCATTCGTCAACAACTGACGTCAAAAGGCCACGCACTGAGACTACAGTAATGGTGGTTTTGGCACTGGGAGAATGTGCGTCCACATAGGGAACATGCTGATCTCTCACTGAAAGACCTGTCCCCTTTCATCACTGTCTGATAAATCTATTGTGGCAGATCAGGGAAGAGTGCAGCTATTCCGACAAGGCTCAATTGACCTTGTGTGGCATTCCCCAGAAGCTGTCACATTGCCACACTGTAATGGAGGCAATTAGCCGCTCTGTGTGTCTTTTAACTTCACAGTCAAATCTGCCGCACACACACAGGTATCTACTGTATAGACACATCTAATGGATGAAGGAAGTAAAGTTCACACTCAGAGTAACCACTGGCGTAGTTCATGGATATGATCCATTAACATTTGTCTTACCAACACATTCTCATCCCAAGACGTCATTTAACTGACGCTTTTGACCATACGTCAACATCCGACGTTTTAGGGTACCCTTTAACGTCAGTTAGATGAAAATCCTAGGGCGTCATCTAACTGACGCTCTACCTGACGCGGTTAGGTTTAGGTCTGGGTTAGGGTTAGATAGTGTCATCTAACTGACGTTAAAGGGTGCCCTAAAACGTCGGATGTTGACGTATGGTCAAAAGCGTCAGTTAGATGACGTCTTGGGATGAGAACGGGCTGGTCTTAAAGGGGTCCTATTGTGCTTTTTTACATTTTCAACTTTCTTTAGTGTGTAATGTTGCTGTCTGAGCATGAAAAAGGTCTGCAAAGTTCCAAAACATAAAGTACTCCAAGGGGAGTTATTCTCTATATCAGTTATGTAGTTAACTAGACTGTGACGATTTCTGACTGGTTACTGAACAGAGCATTATTGACAGACTGGGAAAAGAGGTGCTGCAATGTATGAAAAAATAAGTTGTTTATAGGTAGGTCTCTAGTAATAGGTCCTCTTTTATGCTTGTGTGTTTTATCTAGTGAAATGGCATTCATGCATTAGGCCGTGTGTCCACCAAAGCGTTTTTAGCCAGCTGAAAACGTTAGACGCTCTGCTGAAGACGCCGTGCTTTGGGCGCTTGAGAGCGTTTTGGCAGCGCAGCGGTTTTTCCGTTGAGACGTTTCGTTGCTATTATACAGAATATCCGCAGCAGTTGAATGTTGTGACAGTTGGTCGGTGTGGTATTAGTCCCGCCCCTCCTCCACTGTGATTGGACGGCTGGGTAAAAAGTGACAGTGATGAGCGCTGTGTTTTATCCAAAGTTGAACATTTTTCAACTCCCAGCGACCAGTAAAAAATTCTGGGCGCTCGGCGCTTCAGAGTGAAAAAAAAAAACGCTCGGTACGCTCATGGCGTTTAAAAAACGTGGTGCTCCCATTGAAAACAATTGAAAACATACGCCAGGCGCGTGGAAAAACGCTTTGATGGACACATGGCCTTAGGATTGGTTTAAGTGATCACACACTTTTTGGACAGTTTCAGATTATGTAAATGCATATAGTTTGTAATCTACAGGAAAAAAGGGGATTTAAGGACAAGTCCATGTTAAAATTCTTGGCCAGAAATGGAGGAAATTCCTATCATACTTTATAACATGGGTGGGGCATGTGTCCTTTAGGTATTGTGGTTTGCTATTCACAAATGTCTGTGCAATACTTACTGACTAGTTTTTAAAACATAAACACCCACACCTTAACACAGTTCATCATGAAAGCTCTAGTTCTCAGTCGTTCGTATATACAGCTTTGAATGGTGGTTAGTCAGTTTAAACATGTTGAAACATTCTTGTATGAGTCAGTACACATAATTGACACAATTCCTCAATATAAAACCCTTCTCGCATCAAAGGGGAGTCCAGTGGCTGAATCACTCCATTATTTAAAAGGTTGCAATTCACACACTTCCTCTTTATATAAAAAAGTAATATTCCTGTGATGCAAAGCTGAATATTCAGCATCATTACTCCAGTCTTCAGTGTCTTTTTTTTGTAATCATGTAAAAATGATACTGTCACATTTAATGAATTTAATGTGTTCTTGCAGAATGTATTAATTTCTTTTGAAAATTGGATTGAACTGTACACACACACTGCTCTTGGTTGTATTACAGAATTCAAAGTACTATTTTGAGGCATGAATCATTTTCTAAATGGAAATTTCATTTTCCTATACCTGAAATTTGAAACTGACCCTATTATCTTATTATCAAAGGGGAAATAAGGTTGAAATATCCCTGTTCCTCTTCTTATTAAAGTTTATGGTATGGTGAATGGTTTACAGCTGGAAGGCAGAATTCTTTGGGACTTTCCTTGTTCTGTCAAAGGCAGTTTCAAACAAATCTGAGGTGTATCTCAGAGCACAAATGTGCTATGAAATGCAATAATTCTGCTTTTTAAACATATTTACACTAGTACAACACATAACTGAACTCCTGTACTGAAGCTAAATCATCAGAGGTCAGCATGATTATTATTCCCATCTAAGCTTTTTTTTTTGTGAGGATGCGAAAATTCTATAAAGTCTATATGACCCGATTCTCAAAGAGGCGAGGAGGCCTCAGACAGTTGTAATAAAGTTGACCCTGTCCTTGTTTTCTATTGTACTCTAGCGGGTCAGTGGGCCACATAATCTCTGGCTTTGATTTAGGCTTCAAGCTCAACGTAGCAGGGCTAGACTGGAGTTTAGCAGTTGGAGACTTGCTTGCTCTTGTTCTTTCTCTCTCTCTTTCCTTTTGTGTAGACATAAGCCCATAGGATGGAGCAAGTGTAATCCTGTGTTCTTAAGACCAGCGCACGGCCGTGCTTTTAATGAGAGTGACCGCACACTCACCCCGAGCAGCAAAAACACACTGGGCTCAAGTATTCAAAGGCCGTCGGAGGGGAACCTGTTTATGCCATTCTGTTTGGTGACTATAATCCTTTTCGTATAAGTTTTCATATACTTGTAAGACTTTAATTATATTTTTGAAATGACCATTGTAATGACCGGTACTGAAATACAAGCATCCTAGTTTAGGTAGTTTGAATGTATTCTAAACCTAATTTGTTGGTATTCCCATACAACGAAAGTCAGTGGTGTCCAATGATGTTTTGAACCCCATTGACTTTTACTGTTTGGACAGAAACAGTTGAAACATCCTATACAAAAGTCTGTATTTGTGTTCCACGGTATAAAGAAAGTCATACAGGTTCGGACCAGTAAATTGTACCATAATTTTCATTTTTGGATGAACTACATTTTATTACACAAATAAAATGTTTTATTTTTTATTTTTATTTTGATGGTCCCTTTTGAACATTCTTTTGATTATAAGCTTGCACCTAACTCTCATCAGTATTAGTATCTGTCTTCTTGATATCTGCTACGACTTATGTGATATTTCTCAGACATTCTACTGAAAAAAGGTTTTTATAGATTCTGTTAAAATTTTCTTGAATTTGAATTTACTTTGCGATCATTAAAAAGTACATTCTATATAGAATGAATGTGGGCTGGGCAGTATGAATGAAATTCTGATGTACTACAATCGCCATGCTGTTACTGTCGCGTTACCTACCACTTTCAGATGCGTCACTTCACTGTCATTCATAAATCCTCTCCGTTGGCCTTATGGGACTTCAGAATCTCATTTTTTTTTAATACTATGCAAGCTGTTTTTTGTTGCTGTTGTTGTTTTCATACTATGTAGTAGGGACAACCCGATCTCACGAGAATTCATATGAATTTTACGAGGTGGGTAATTCCAAACAATACGAATTAGTAAGTTTTTTTGCTAAATCGTACATATTTTACAAATTGGCCAATTCGTATGAATTCGTACGAATGACCTACCCCTGACCCCGCCCCTAAACCTACCCATCACGTGGGTTTGGACAAATCGTACGAATTTGTACGAGTGAGGTCGTATGAATTAGTACGAATTAGCCACTTTTTAATCACTCGTTCGAATTCGTACGAATTGGTCATGAGATAGCGTAGAGTATGGAAGTATAGGACACAGCAATGGTTCTTTTAAGATCTGTTTACCAAAAGGTTCTTTTGGTGACCAAAAATGGTTCTTCTCTGCCATCGCTAGAAAAACTCTCATTTCGAACCTTTATTTTTAAGAACAAATTCCTTCAAGTTGTCTTGAGAGTGTCAATCCTAGTCTCTTTCTCATTCCATCTCGATAACTGGATGAACGTCAAATGTGTTTTAATTAGACCTGCAGATGGAAAAACTAAGAGACAGAGGCAGAGACAGTAAGACTGCTTTATCAACAGCCCTTCAGGCAGTGTGTGTCTGTTTCACCCAAGTAAAGGAAAATCCCCTCTGATCTTACTTCCATCATTCCCTTGTTCTCTCTCAGCACCTCTTTTCTATCTCTCTCCCCTGTCACTCTCTCATTCACCACCAGGCCTGTGAATCTCTTTCAATTTACCACATAATTTTACAGCATGAATGTTTCCCTGCCATAGAAACAGCATGCAATAGGTCAGACATGTAATGCTCATCCATACTGAGTATTACTGTATTTATGTCTTTGCTAATTAACTTGCAGGATTATTGCATGTATAGTATGCTCAGTCCAATCTAGTGTTCTTACTTAAATCAAGGTATACTCCATTTAAAAGTGAACTGAAGTCACTTTATTTTTCAGAATGCCAATATGGGTGACATTTCAATTAATTTAATTCAATAAACTTCCTGTAGTTCTGGTTGTATTTTTGTCATATAGTTATTAACTTTAGTTATTAAGTTTTATTGTTAAAAAAAATGTAAGCCTCAATTCTTATTATTGTGCATCTATATAATTCTAGATAGCTAGCTAGCTGAAGTGTGTGCGTGTGTGGGCGAGTGTTTGCGTGGTCCTGGTAAACCCTACGTTATGGGACAAAATTACCCCACAAAATGGTAATATCCAAAATATTAAGGACAAGGCCTTGTGAGAACACTTTTTGGTCTTCATGAGGAAAACAGCTTATAATCATAATATATGATGTTTTTTGAAAACGTAAAAATGCAGAAAGTTTTCTGTGATGGGTAGGTTTCTGGTTAGTGAATAGAACAGTTTGTACAGTATAAACATCATGGAAAGTCCCCATAATAGATGGACAGGACACTCGAAGTGCGTGTGTGCGCATGTGTGTGTGCGCGCCCTCATCCAAGAAGTCTTACATTTTACTTAGATTTGACACATGCCCACTTGTGACCCCGGCTGGTCACTCATTTAACTTTTCTGGTCTTTCCTTCCTTTCCATTTTTCTGTCATTCACTCCTGTTATTCATCTCCTGTCTCCTTCCTTCTTTTCCTTTAAACTTCAGTCTCTAACACACTCTTTCTCTCTCATATGGGCTTTTTCCCAATGTAAATAATTCCTCAGTGTCTCTCCAGAGTTGACAGGTTGAGAGACGTGCGAATGAGGTGATGAACTCTTGCTTAACACTTAGCGAGTCTGATCCAACACAGGTCAAAGAGGTTTCAGTGCAGATTCAATTTAGATTACGACCACAAGCAGCTATTGTTTTAACGTGAAATAGAACCTGAGACATCTGTTGGAAAAACAGACAGAAGTTCAAGGCTATATATCTATTGTGACACAAAGTAATTCATTGTTTCACAAAGTGTTTAATAAGCAACACTGATAAAGTACTTCTGAGTTACCAAGTATATGGATAATACTAACCCCGGATTTCCACCAACTGTGGAACGGCTGCGGATCGGCTCCACTGCGTGTCGGTTCCGTGCTCCGCCATCCTTCAATTCTTACCATGTCCGGATTTGTTTGCGGAACGGATGCGGCCATGACTGACAGGGGCGGAGTCGGAACACAGCCGTTCCGCAGTCAGTGAAAATACGCACATTGACTAATGGAAACCTATGACTCCGCTGCTGTTCCACAGATGATGGAAATTGCCTATAAGACTCCCAAATCTGAAAAATTGCTCTGAGTGGTTTCTAGGTGGTTGCTATGGAAGCTTGTTTCCGCCATAGAATGAAAAATATAAAAGGTAATTGTGACTTTTTATCTCACAATTCTTTTTTTCTCACAATTGCGAGGTTACTTCTTGCAATTGTGACATTATTTCTCAGAATTGCGAGATGGAAAGTCAGAATTGCGAGATATAAAGTCAGAATTGCGTGATATAAAGTAGCAATTGCAAGATATAAAGTCAGAATTGCGAGATTTAAAGTCAGAATTGCGCGATATAAAGTCGCAATTGCTGAAGACGCACTTCTGTCTTTTTTTTTTCTCAGAATTGCGACTTTATATCACTCAATTCTGACTTTATATCTCGCAATTCTGACTTTATATCTCGCAATTCTGACTTTATATCTCACAATTCTGAAATTATATCTCACAATTCTGACTTTACATCATGGATTTCTGACTTTATATCTCACAATTCTGACTTTATAACACGTAATTGCGACTTTATATCACGCAATTCTGACTTTATAACTTGCAATTGCGACTTTATATCACGCAATTCTGACTTATCACACAATTCTGACTTTATAACTTGCAATTGCGACTTTATATCACGCAATTCTGACTTTTTATCTCGCAATTCTGAGAAATAAAGTCAGAATTGTGAGATAAAAAATCTTTTTTTATTCAATGGCGGAAACAAGCTTCCATTGGTTGCTTCAACAGATCCCAATTCCAAGAATGTATGAGATTCTGGTCAATGCTTCATTGTATGATTATTTACACCAATTTAAAGGTTTATTTCATCCAAAAATTTAATTCTGCCATTAATAACTCACCCTCATATTCCAAACCCATAAGACTTTCATTCATCTTTAAAACACAAATTGAGATATTTTTGATGAAATCCAAGAGCTTTCTGACCCCTCCCCTTAGGCTGCCGTCCAATTACCTCTTTGAAGGCCCAGAAAGGCAGTAAAGACATTGTTAAAATAAAAATAAAATTTAAAAAAAAACTTTATTCAACAATTTCTTCTTTTGTGCATGCGCATGTGCTGCTGACGCACAATCCGGCCAATAATGAGCCAGTGTTCTGATATAGAACCCGGACACACTGCTCTGTGTTTACAACATTACAACATGTACTGTGTTAAGATAACACAGTCTCATCCCAAAAAGTCATATAACTGACGTCTTGGGACGTTTTTTGACCATACGTCAATATCCGCCTTTTTAGGGCCCAATTAAACGTCGGTAGATGGCGATCCCGGGCCGTCATACAACTGACGCTTTACCTTTAACGTCAGTTAGGTGACGGGTTAGGTTTAGGGTTAAGTTTAGGTCTGGGGTAGAGTTAGGATCCCATAACCTCATCTACCGACGTTTAAGGGGGCCCTAAAAAGGCGAATATTGACGTATGGTCAAAAGACGTCCCAAAACGTCAGTTATATGACGTCTTGGGATGAGACCGGGTTGGTTAAGAGACTGAAACGGAAGAGAGAGAATTGTTGAATAAAGTAATTATTTTACAAATTAAATTATTTTATTTACGTTTTTTTGCACACAAAAAGTATTTTCTTCATTCATAAGATTAAGGTTGAACCACTGTAATCACATGGACTATTTTAACGATGTCCTTCCAACCTTTCTGGGCCTTGAAAGTGGTGATTGTAGTCTATGAGGGGGTTAGAAAGCTGTCTAGATCAAAAAAAAAATTGTGTTCTGAAGATGAACATAAGTCTTACGGGTTTGGAACGACATAAGGGTGAGTAATTGATAGAATTTTCATTTTCGGGTGAACTAACCCTTTAATTGTCCACCATTCTCAATTTACGCCACTGGTCTAAGGCATGACATTTTTTCTATCAATACGAGTCCTTAGTACCTATTATATTCTTTCTGACCCCCTGCTACTACAGAGGTAAAAAAGACTGGTCTGAGACCACCAGGGTAACCTGCAGTCACTAAGGTTACCTCTATCTACGGTCACACCAGCTACACAACACTAGTGCAACAGTGCGGAACAGAATGTCTGAGATTTGAGTGGACATTCTTTCTCATGTTTTTTTCTTTATATATCTCTCTCCAAATGCCCTCTCCCCCACCTCTATTCTTTTTCGTTCTTTCTATGGCACGTTTTCACTTGGTCTCTCAGTGTGGCATCTGACCTATCGCACACTCCAGTGCCCCTCCTCGGCCTCCACTCAATGCAGGGCCGACACACTATTCAACACGTTCACATTCTAGACATATTAATGCACACTCATGCACCAACGCTAACAAACTAACATGCACATAATGACATAGGGGCCTGCTGTCTGTGTCTGTGTGTGGCACTGGGATTTAGTCACGTTTGAGGACAGATGTTCCCAAATCTGACCTATCTGCTAAAGTAACTCATTTCATTAGAACACACAGACTCTCTCATGCCAAAAATCTGCAAAGGCACAGAATGTCTGTTTGTGTGCATGTATGTTACATCCTGGGGCAATTTTGGATCTTTCAGCACAAAGTAATTAGTCTGAACCACACGCTCCTCTGTTGTGTAATGCTAGAGAGACAAGAGGTATGTGTGTTTGTTATGTCCGATAAGTGTATGTTTAAATAGCGAGTCAACATCAATGTATTTGTCAAATGTGCAACAATACCTCAGACAACAATGAAATAAAATTTAAAAAGCCAGTTCATGACCCCTTTAATACAATACCAATCTCTCGCTAGAAATGCAACAGCAACTTTCATATGCCTTATTTATTTTTTTAGCTCAACTGACACGGAATAGAACATACAGGATTGTGGGATATCAAAGGCAGTGAAGGATATATCTATCCTGCCTTCAAAAATCAAAGAATGTGGCACGATTACTGGATTTACACGTGCCTGTTGCCTTCACAGCCTGCGGAGGCACCAGTTTTCAGTTTTCGGATGTCAAAACAATCGGCTGGAGTTCAAACTAAACATCAGAGTGGGCAAGAAAGGTGATTTAAGTGACATTGAATGAAGAGAAAATATCCAGTGAGCAGTAGTTCTGAGGGTGAAAATCCTTTGTTGATGTCAGAGGTCGGAGGAGAATGACTGGTTTGAGCCGATAGAAAGGCAACAGTAACTCAAATAACCACTTACACACCACAAGGTTTGTAGAAGAGCATCTCTGAGCACACAACATGGTATACCTTGAAGCAGATGGGCTATAGCAGCAGAAGAACACACTGGGTGCCAGTCCACCAGCACACCAAAATTTGACAATAGAAGATTGAAATAACTTTGCCTGGTCTGGTGAGTCTCGATTTCTGTTGCGAGTAGGGTCAGAATTAGCCGTAAACAACATGAAAGCATGGATCCATCCTGCCTTGCATCAATGGTTCAGGCTGCTGTAGTGGTGTAATGGTGTGGGGGATACTCTTGGCACACTTTGGCCCCTTACTACCAATTAAACACAGCCTACCTTAGTATTGTTGCTGACCATGTCCATCGCTTTAAGAGCACAGTGGACCCGTCTTCTGATGGCTACATCCAGCAGGATAACATGCCATGTCACAAAGCTCAAATCATCTTAAACTGTTTTTTTTTTTTTTTTTAACAGGACAATGAGTTCACTATTCTCAAATGGCTTCCAGTTACCATATCTTAATTCAATAGAGCTCGTTTGGGATGTGGTGGAGCTTGAGCTTCACATCATGGATGAAAATTGGACCAAAATCCATATTGAACTCATGCAGTTTTGAAGACAAAAGGAGGTCCAGCCTAGTTCTATCAAGATGTACCTAATAAAGTGGCTGGTGAGTGTATTTGCCCAGTTACCAGTTCCCCACCTCCACCATCTCATAACGGGGCGGGACAGATGTCCATCATCTCAGTATAGCTAAGCGCACTCTGAATAGGCTCAGTCTATCCCCCGTCATGACTAGCTGAGACCAGACTGACCTCTGACCTCTCACTAATTACATATGGCTAAGGCAGTGATGATGGCGCAAATCCAGTATTTTCCAAACAAGGCAGTAATGGGTAACTATAGGAAGCAGAGCAACAAACATGTTTTATCACAGGACATCTCTACCCTGAGAGGTCATTCAGACAGATGTGGAAATCACAATGCTGAAGCCACAAATGTGCACAAATTACGGTCGGAACACTAAAGACCCTACATAATATACAGTATGTTGAACAAATATAAGTTTGTGGTTCACATGTCGATATTCAAATGTTAAGTGCATTTTGGGAAAGAAGACAAAAATGAAAACAATATGCTAATTCACAAGTTGATTTTTTTTTTTTTTAATTTTGTGGTAGTTTAACCATGCTTTCCTATTTCTGTCTGCATGTTTTCTAAAGCAGAATTTAATAATAGAGCAGCACAACTTGTTGAAATAATATTCTCAATCAATGAACTATATGTAATTATTTTCCTAGAATGAAGGTGTGTTTATCACTCTTCATTGTATTAAAATAAAAAGGTGCATATCTTCAGTTTTTTTGCTAGACTAATTGCACTGCCTCTGCAATTATCATATTCTCTCAGATTTAAGTAACAATGAGGCAATCCCCACATCTGACTATCTGCATCTGACTAACTAACCCTTTAACACTGGCATAATGGAATACTTGCGCACTGCTAACTGCACAATATACACATTTACTGCTAAACTCACTTTTAAAGGTGCAGTAAGTGATTTCTGAGAAACGCTGTTACTATTCTAAATCACCGAAACAATCACACCCTAACCCAAAAGAATCACACGGCTATCTTGATAGCCTAGTCCTCAAATCACAAACACGCTATGTAAAACTTCACCCCTAATATGTGTTTTGGTGCTTGGTCTGTTCCACTTTCAACAGTGTTTCTCAGAAATCACTTACTGCACCTTTAAATATTAGTATGTAAAACAGCAAAGGGTATCAATAAACATGTCATTGTAAAATGCTACATTAGCACGTCACCTCATTAAGTTGCAAGTTTTATTTAGCGTCCAATAGCATACTAATAATGTGAATTTGGTAACTGGGCTATCAAGATAGCCATGTGATCCTTTTGGGTTAGGGTTTGATTGTTTCGGTGATTTAAAATATTAACAACGTTTCTTAGAAATCACTTACTGCACCTTTAAAAGTGAGTTTAGCAGTAAATGGTTTATATTGTGCAATTAGCAGTGCGCAAGTATTCCATTCCGGACATTCCTGATCCTGAGTCACGTTATTTGACATCCCTGCATGTCTTGACTGCCTCTATGTGTGTGTATATACATCATTCACTTTGCCAAATAACTTTCATAATATCACACACACATAAGGAAAATAGTTTAAGCATATTTTTCATTTTAAAAACAATCTTATATTTTGAATCTCATATTTTTCTTGAGTATAAACATCTTTCTCAACAGAAAGACATTAGCTATATTGAGTAAACACGAGTTGGATGGTGAAATGTGTGTTGTATATGTCTAGATGTTCACTTTGTGTTCAATGGAAGTGCGATCCAAGCATGCTAGCTCATGTCTAGAGAAAGAGTCTTTTTTGCTAAGTGTTTCTTGTGCTGTCTTGTGTGGTGGTGGATAAGTTTTATTGAGTATTACCACAAATATTGTGTTATGTCACCTTTGCGTCAGCATCACGCTAAAGCAGAAATAACAAAAATGTATTGACTGGAATCCTAGGTTTAAAGATTATTTTATGGTGTTGAATACATGTGCTTATGCACTTCTTTTGGAAAAGAGAGACCAAGAGAAACTTAGATATAGAAAATGTATTATTTACATATATGAATGTTTAGTAAATCAAAAAATATATATATATATTTTATATATATATATATATATATATATATATGGTTTAAATATCATATTTATTGATGAGAAACTAGTTATTTTTAGTGTTAATAAATAAATAAATAAACACTAAATAAAAGGAATAAATGTTATTAATAAACATTGTTATTTAGTTATATTAAAGTAAAAAAGTTAAAAATAAATAATTGAACACTAAATAAATGAATAGGCCTACACACACACACACACACACACACACACACACACACACACACACACACATATACAGTATATATATATACATATATATATATATATATATATATATAGTAAAGGCCCCCCCATAGTTTAGAATTGCTGATATATATATATATATATATATATATATATATATATATCAGCAATTCTAAACTATGGGGGGCCTTTACTATATATATATATATATATATATATATATAGTAAAGGCATTGCTTAGAATTGCTGACTTTTTAAATGTGAATTAAATTGATTCATTTCAACCTCTATTGATTGATTAGTTATCTCCATTCTACCTCTAATCTCTTCTCTCCATCATGGACCTCAAGCTCATGTCCTAAAAATGCATTTGGCCAATTAGGCTAATTTTGCAAATGTTTAATTGCATTAAGTCGGGGATCTTTTGGATCTGGGATGTCCGTATCAGCAGATTTTATCTATGCAGAAATCAGCTATTCCTGTGGAGCTCCCTACAGGCCGCAGTGCACACTTAGACAATCCCACAGAATGAGAATGAATCCCACAATTCCACCTTCCACAATGACCAACCAATTAACTCTCAGCAAATATTTACCACAACTGAGAGGAGAGAGTCCCTAAACAACCAGCTGTGAGTAAGAAAACCCTCAAAAAAGCTGAGACGGTGTGTGTAAGAAGAATGTCAAATGATTATCAGCTCACTCAACTCCTGCCATGTTAAGACAAGATAAGCATACTTAACTTTAAGTCTGCATGGTGAAGGATGCTGTAGATAGAAGAACCAGTGAATAAAACAACACACTGCCAGTCCAGGTAATTTGGCTGGCGATTATCATCAAGAACTGCCTGAGATAAAGATGAAAGCAAAGCAAAAAAAATAAAAATCAGTCTAGAAAATTTCCCTAAAACTGTTGATCAGCTGTCAGACCATGTGATCTGCAATAGATAATAGGTTTGTGGTTTGTGGAACCCAGTTGAAATGCAGATCCGTACAAGTACAGCACAAACAACATTCATGACGGCAGTTCCGCAATCTTGTTTTTTATTCAAACTTACACAAACAGTCTGTGACAAGTGCACTGTTTAAATAGTGAGCCCTAACCAAAATACGCAATTATATTCTGCTGTTCCTGTGGTCATAAACTCTAAGGCTAATTACCTTCATGGTACGAGTCTGTAGGAGAAGCCTTCGAGATCCTCAGAAGTGCACAGTGTGGTGGGAGAAGGAAACAGGCCTTGGGGCAGGCATGAGTAGTGTCATGTAATTGCTTGTAATTAGTGTAATTAAAGGCAGTAGTGTCGGAGAGAGAGCAGAGGTTAGAGTCAGGTACACACAGGTAAGGAGGGGGGTGAGGATGTTTTTGAAATTCAGTCGAGCACAAAGCTGTTGAAACATTGGTACCGTGCCAAATGACAACACTGTCTGGAGCTAAATACGTGTGCGTGTTGGCAGACTGTTTGCTCATGGGGATTTGTGCATGTGGCGTATGTAATATAAGCATCAAAGATGCTCTTAATCTACAGGTTGATTCTGTCTCACTAGATCTTTTTTGTCACAGTTTACTTTAGCAACATATCATGCACACTTGTGGGTTAATGCAACAGACGTGACCATTTTTCCATGCCAGGGAAAAGTTAAGGTTTTTATAAAGATCTTATAAACATCTGAGCAGAAAAGAGTGACTCAAGCTGTGTTGGGTGTCTTTGTCATTCATTGTTTGCTGGGCGTTAACAGGGTGAGAATGTTATATGCTGCCCTGGTGGATCCTATACTCAAGCTCTGCTGATGTAAGGAAACCTCACTTTTGATGACTTGAGGATACCTGTTGTTAAGAGAGAGATGCCTTGCATGGAACCGGGGTCAAGGGGCAAGGGTTATTGGGGTGAAGAGAGAGAGAAATAATTGATGAGGGTATTCTGCTGATGTAACACATTTAATGATTGTTTTCCAATCTATGTGTAAGATAGCGATTGATAGAAAAGGGAAAGAAAGAGGAACGTTTAGTATCCTTTTCACAAAGCACACATTTTCACTGTCATAAAACGTTTTATTCGAATGATTAGACTAATTCTACAGATCTTTTATTTGGAACGGCAATATTTGGAAATATAATTGCAATTAAAAATTCTATTTTTAAAATGTAATTTAGTGATGACAGACAAATATTTCTTACTATTATCAATGTTGAAAATGTTTCCCCCTCCCCAGGTATCTTTGATTAACAGAAAGTTTAAAAACAGCTTTTTTTTTAAGGTTACACTTTATTTATTTCCACTTTAGACATTCTACTAATCGACCCTTTTCATATTTCCGGGTTTCTAAGAAGCGGAAGTCGTCATAGTTGGGTAAAATTCAATAGCAGTGAATGAAAGACTACATTACATTTTTTTGTGTGTGTGTGTTGCAATTTCATCAAATAGCAAAATAAAAACTACACAATAGTGTTTTGACAATTTTCAAAAACAGAAAAAAAAATTAGAGAATGATAACGGCAGTGAGAAGAGAGAAATTTTACCAACACTGTATTAGAAACATCCTCACAGCAGCATTAACTAGTTTCTAGTAATTTGATGCAAAGGTAATATAATACAAACTATAGTGTCTCTCTCTCTATCTCTCTCTCTCTGCTTTCTCACTCTATCAGTCTTAGAACAATTCCAATCCAGTTCTAACACAGAAACACACACTCATCACAGATTAAGTTAGGAGGGTTAAATTCCCTTCAGTTTGTTTAGCCTAATGAGCATGTAGCAGTTTATCTGCGAGTATAATAAACCCCCTGCTGCTGCAGGACCAACATGAGTCTCATCTCTCTGATAAGACACCAGAATGAGCTAAAAGTACTTTTTTGTTTGTTTTATATCTCCATTAAACCCTTTCCGTCAAGCTACTGTATTCTTTAATCCACCTAGATGACACAATGTGTAATTGAATAATGTAAGGATTAAATCACCTCAGTCATTCAGAGCAAGCACATTATACTGAGGTCATTTGCAGTCTGGTTAAGTTTTTATAGCAACAATCACATTATTTTGGTCTGTTAGTCCGACTTTGTTCAAATATGATACCATAGACTTAGGGATAATATAGCTATCAAATCATTGCTGCGGGTTTCTTCAAAAACAAAGCCACCAATAAGCCCGTATGACTAGTAAATTACACCCAATGCTCCAGTTTTGTCTGTTGCGCTCATTTAAAACTAGCATGGTGAGCGTAATCATACCGTACAACTTCTATAAACATTCACACTTATTGCCATGACCTTATCCTCAGTAACGCCTGATGAAGACTATATAGTCTGAGCCGTAGGCTTAAGCATCGAGACAGCTGGGCATTAAATGCTGGCACACCCCGGCACACCTGTCTAACTGATAGAAGACCTCTCGTGGACAGTTCATGAGAAGAGAGAGGAGATACACAGCATGTCTTGTTTGCTTTGAAACGGTAAAGGTGATGGGTATAGTTTCTCAGTGGCCTGCAATTGAATAGGGCTCTATAGAATTAAGAGATATGTCTATAGGGCTTGACACCTTTGGCAATGCTAGTGATACTCTCACAGGTGCGTGGACACGCACACAGAAACAGAGCGTGTTCATTTACACATAATCAAGGCCCCGATATTCTCATGGTGAGGCTCTTTTTTGTTCTTCGCTTAGGGGTAAAATGAAGCTTGAAATACATTTGCAGCCATATATTGTTCCCAATGCTGCCCACGCTGCTGAGAGAGCGTTTAGATGAGTATGTAAATATGTGCTCTGCGCTTTCTTTTCAATAACAAAATACACTCACGCCAAAAATTAACCAGAGACGTTTTTCACATCAGAGAAGGCGGAGCCCCAGAGCCACATGATCGCCACAGACCAATAGTGTTTACCAAGCAAACTTTTCCATGTTTCGAACTCCCAAAATGAACTCCAAACGAATTTCGTTTAAACTGAGGTCATACCAGTTCATCCTTCAATTGAAGTATATCGGGGCTTTAATCATTGATGACTGTGGATGGGTGGAGCAGAGAGTCCTTTCATTCACCAAAAAGAAAGGGAAATATGTTCCTGCTGGTTATTGTTTGCTTGCAAGATTGACGGGTGTAAATCGCACCATATTGAGACTAGAACACACATACACACACACAAGGTCACCAGCGCACCCTTTAACCCTTCACAAAGGTGTCAATCATTTCGAATCAGGCCAGTCTGGTACTGGGCCCTCAAGTCGACCCCCAGCTGAAAAACTCCGCCCTCCATCTGCCCCCCAACAGAGTGTGATTGACAGCTTGACTATGAGGATTGATGGTGTATTGAGGGACCCCCTCCTTCCCGTAGTCTTACTTTGCCCTGCCAATGCACCAGGCGCTCAGTACATCAATGCTAAAGTAATTAGCCAGCAGTAGTCATATTTCTCAGTCTGGGAGTTCCCTGCGTCTGAATAACTGCCATAAATCATACTGAGTGACACTGACATAGAGAATAAAAGCTGGCCTGCCACACTGTACGCTTAACCAAGGAAAAGGAGCTAGTGCTCTCTCAACTCTCACCTGCCCTCACTCCCTCTATCCTCAGTCAGAGTCTATTGTTTTCTTTTTTAAAGAGATAGTTTATCCAAAAATAATGTACTCTGCCTAATGTAATTTACCCATATGCCTTTATATTCTTTTTTTTATTTCGACAGTTTTTTTGTTGTTGTTGTTGTTGTTGTTGTTAAAGAAGAATATGGTCATTTGATCTTTGCAGTATAATTAGAGTGAATGAGGTTGTCATGCTCTAAAATAACAACAACAAAAACACCATAAAAAGTATTAGTTCTTATGACTCATGTGGCTCTATATCTTCTGAAGTCGTACAATAGCTGTGTGTGTCAAACAGAACAAAATACTGTATGTACTCACTGAAACTGTTCTTAATTAAAGCTGCAGTCTACGGTTTTTCTTCTTTGTCACCATCTCTGTTCGAAATCTGCAATCGCAGTAATTCACGAAATTATCAACTTTACGTGAGTTGTACCTCGGCACTGCACAGCGCGGGTGAATCCAATGTTTCAGGAGAGTGTGTGTCTGTCCAAAACTGTCTCATTAAAGTGCGTATCTATACCACGATTGTCATTTCTCGTGGCATTTATACGCCAAAATTGTTTTTTGTGTGCATATGCTACGCACTGAAAACCCCCTGGGTAGGTTTAGGGGGAAGGGGGGTGGGGAGTTCATACTTATTATACGCCAAAAAGTGCGTATCATATAGCAGATACACGCAAAAACTAGTTTTGGAGTATAAATGGCACGAGAAATGACATTTGTGCTACATACGGACTTTCATGAGAGGCTCGTCTGTCAGTATGACCAACATAAAAATGTTGACCCAACATAAGAATTTACACCCTAAAATGTCATCTGAACAAGTAAGTAACATCTACCTTTGGTCATCTGACCAACTAACTGAAAAAAGGCATTGCAGTAAATCGCACTGATTAAATCTAACGAGACTTTGTTCTCAAATTGTTTATGTTAACAACATCAGCATTGATGGACTAAATTTTAAGCCCTTCAGAAATGTATCCTTGTTTTTGCATGGGCCGGTTGCAGTCTCTTTTTCCAAACTCTCAGTCCAAAGTATTTTGCTTTGTACAACGGGTGAATATAGTTGTCACTGGTGATTGTCGTTTGAACCTTTCTGAATCCGCCATTAAATTGATAAGTTTAATTATATTACATGCTGTGAGAAAAAGCTATAAATCTCCACCTCCAACATCTTTACACACAATATAGCCTACTAGCCGAGACTCTTCTTTATGTGTACAGATGTGACGTAATGACGCAAAGACTCATTATTGTTCATTATTGTTATTTTTAGTCATATCTTTTCAACGAATCCTCTCTATTTAGTTCACAAACCTACTCTAAATGATTCATCCATGAATCGGACTGATCTGGTTCTTGAGTTCTTATTCAAGGATCCAATCACACCAGTTAACAAATCATTGGAGGGAAAGATTATCAGTGAAATTTTTTTATTTATTTTTTTATGTTTGTCACAGAAAGTTATCATAAGGCATCAGAAGGCTGGTATTTTTGAAATTTGCAGGGTTAAAGTTTTTTATTATTATTATTTTCCAGTATATTATTCAAATTATATTACTAAAGAGTTCCTCTAGTGTTCCACATAATAAATAAAGTCATACAGGGTTGGAACATCATGATGGCGAGTAAATGATGACAGAATTTTCATTTTGGGGTGAACTAATCCTCTAAACAAAAAGGTTGAAGAGAGAAAGTATAAAAGCTAGAGGAATGTGTTGAATGGGTGCATGTGTGTGACTCCCTGCTGGGCATTTCTCTTTTAAATGTATTTCTTGTAGTAATTGTTTTGTAGGTTTTTTAAATAGCTTTTGAGATTCTGTCTGAATAGGATGACTGAGTCAGCAGGTTTTTTGGAAGCCTGACCTGTCTACAGCACTAAGGGTTTGGTAGCTAAGGAGAGTACCGGGAATCTCATGCATTGACAGACAGGGAGTGGAGTCTTCCTTTCAGAATAGCATTCACTCAGCACGGAGAAACTTAGGTCAGCCTTTAGAATAGATATGGCAGCTTTAATCTAAACCATTTGACAGTTTACTTCATACAAACAGTGGGGAGAACAAGTATTTGATACACTGCCGATTTAAAAAGCATGTAGAAGTCTGTAATTTTTATCATAGGTACTCTTCAGTTCTCTTCGAGTGATGGATTCTAAAACAAAAATCCAGAAAATCACATTGTATGATTTTTAAGTAATTAATTTGCATTTTATTGCATGACATAGGTATTTGATACATCAGAAAAGCAGACCTTAATATGTGGGACAGAAACCTTTGTTTTCAATTACAGAGATCATACATTTCCTGTAGTTCTTGACCAAGCTCCAAAAACGCCGTCGCCGTGTAAACAAAAGGCACATCCGATAAAATCTCACATCGCAACAAATACAAAAAAATGCTCCAAAATACTCACATCACAAGCAAATACAGAAATGTGATGCAAATACTCACATCGCAGGCGAAAACTCACTGCAAAACACTCACAAGTCAACCAAATACAGAAACACACTGCAAAACACTCACAATTCAACCAAATACAGAAATGTGCTGTAAATGAAGAGTTCAGATGCAAAAGCCTCTAAATGCCATTTGAAATTTTCTTCTTTAATGATGATTTTTATCAAACTTGTATATTTAATTTCAGTAATTTCACTTAAATAACAATTAATAGGTAATTATCATTGCCATTTAAGTGAAATCACTGAACTTAAATATACAAGCTTGATAAAAATGATCATTCTAGAAGAAAATTTCAAATGGCACTTAGAGGCTTTTGCATCTGAACTCTTCAAATACTCACAACACAACCAAATACAGAAATGCGCTGCAAATACTCAAAACGCAACCAAATACAGAAACGTACAGCAAATACTAACAACGAAACAAAATACAGAAACAAGCTGCAATTACTCCCAACCCAACAAATACAGAAACGCACTGCAAATACTCACAACGCAACCAAACACAGAAACGCGCTGCAAATACACATCACAGCTAAATACAGAAACCCGCTCCATACTCACAACGCAACCAACAGAAACACGCTGCTACTCACAATGCAACCAAATACAGAAACACAATGCAAATACTCACATTGCAACCAAATACAAGCACTGCAAATGCTCACAATGCAAGCAATAGAAACACACAGCAAATACTCACATTGCAACCAAATACAGAAAAGCACTGCAAATGCTCACAATGCAAGCAAGCAACACGCTGTAAATACTCACAAAGCAACCAAATACAGAAACACACTGCAAATACTATATTTGCAACACAATCAAGTACAAAAATGCCCTGCAAATAGGCTACTCACAATAAGTGACGGACCTGGCTGGGACCGCTTATGGTTCAATGTCTACTTCAGTGATTTTATCGATGACCTGTGTAATGATTGCCGTCTGTTTCCCTTGTCTTGTGTGAACTTTAGCTTTTTCCTGTTTTGTGTCATGTTTTATAGTCTTTTGTAGTTTTTTTTTTTTTGTTTGTTTATTGGTATCCCCAGGTGTTTCTAATTGACCACGCCCTCTTGTTATCTTGTTTGGCTTGTTAATCTCTGTATTTAAACCCTGTGTCTTGTTACAGTGTTTGTGGGTTCTTGATGTTGTTGGATGTTGATCTGTTCTCTGTGTCTGAGTTTTTGAGTTCTGTCTAGTTTATTTAATAAAAGTACTGTGGCTGCATTTGGATCCTGCTTCCTTCTATGTTTCAACCTGCTACATGACAGAAGAACCCACCAACACTGTAAAAAGACACAGGGTTTAAATACAGTGACTAACAAGCTAAACAAGATAACATGAGGGCTTGGTCAATTAGAAACACCTGGGGATACCAATAAACTAAAAAAAACTACAAAGGACTACAAAACATGACACAAAACAGCACAACAGTTCACTCAAAACAAGGGAAACTGACAGGAATCATTACAACCTGAAAGTTATTTTTTTGTTTGTTTATTTTAACATCCTGATAATTGTGTGTTTTCTGTTTTTGGTTGCATTATGAGTAGTTGCAGCACATGAAACTGCAGATGTTTTAATTTGCTGGCTTTTATTTGTGTTTTCTTCTGTTGCAACACGTTGCGCTCTTTCGACCACTGCACAAAAGTAACACACCTGTTTTCATTAATTAATTAACATTATCATTAATAATAATAACATCAAATGTTTCTTGAGCACCAAATGAGCTTAAAAGAATGATTTCTGAAGGATCATGTGACACTGGAGACTGGAGTAATAATGCTGAAAATTCAGCTTTGCCAACACAGGAATAAATTACATTAAAATAGAAAATGGTTATTTTAAATTGAAAATGAAAATTGAAATAATGTTTCCCAATATAATAGTTTTACTGTATTTTGATCAAATAAATGAAAGCTTGCTGTGCATATAAGAGATTTTTGAGCAGTAATTTGTTTTGGTTTATATATATATATATATATATATATATATATATATATATATATATATATATATGATTATTTATTTGTTTATTTATATTTAATGCATACAAGATTCTTTAGAACTTGATGCTTCAGTCACTTTCTTCAAATCAGCATATTGGTTACTGAATTCTTAAAAGCACCAGTACATGTTCTTCTAAAAAAAAAAAAAACTCCTGGGACATTAGATTGTAAAACATTGTTTGGTTCTAATTGGAACCCAAAGTTGATCAGTCCATGAATCAGTGAAACTAAGTGACTGTCTTTCCTGTGTGTTCAATCTCTATGCCAAAGTAAATATATTGGATCGGTCAAAGTATGTTAAAGAGCATCCAAATGTGGTTGATGGATTAGCTCCATGTGGAACAGCCCTTCATCCTCAGAAACTGTATGCTGATCTACCTTCGATTGACTATAATTCCGTAGAGGTTCATTCATTCAGTCATCTGTCTCTGTAACAGGGGGCCACATGTGTGTAATGTGAGTTTGAATGTGAAAGGACAGCAGATAAATCCAGTTAGCTGTGATTAGATTACACTAGGCTAGAATGAATGGGATCAGTTGGAGAGGTGACAGAGAAAGGGGGGTAAAACCACACAGATCCCTTTAACTCAATCCATTAGAGTACAACGACATATTCATTAAGTCAGGCCAGCCCAGGACTCTGATTTAAAATGATCTGTGGTCCTCCCTCCCACTGCTTTCCTCTTAAAAACTTCCTTCCTTTTCTCTTTCATATTGATGGTCATGGAGAGGGCTTAAAGGTGACCGAGGTGGGGGTTTCGTGTGTGTGTGTGTGTGTGTGCACGCGCCTTTCTTCCTGACTTTGACAAAGCAATACAAAGTTTTCCTTCCCTGACCAATATAATCTTAATCAGTCCACTTTAAAACAGCTTGAGTTTTTTCCCATTAATAAAAAATGCATATGATGATGAAATAAATGGTAGTGCACAGCCAATCTATAAACATTAGCAAGTTTGACTAAACATGCCTGTTGATTCACAAGGTTAAATCTGTTGTAGGCTATAGTCTGATGTCATGTTAAAAAAGAGCATCTCAGGTGTGTTCAATTCAATAGATACTTACTGTAGATCAAACCACTAAAAGAAAGCCCTAAAATTGGTTCTGTTAAAGTTCAAAAGATCTTCAATTATTTCCACCCATGCAATTAATACAATTACCAAGTTGAATAAAAACCAGAGGCCTTTATACTTCTTAACATATTCTACAATTTGACTTAAGTTGTGTCTTTCAAATGATTAGGAGGGTTAGTTCTTTATTGCAGTCCAGCCCTGTCATTCACCACAGGAAACTCCTGTCAGTAGGGAGGCGGGATGTTGAGTGATTGACGCTTTAGCCATCCAGACAACATCCTCTAGTCGGAGGAAGAACATTAAAATGTCTGGGTCCAAATAACCTGCCTTTCTAATATCCTCTTTAACATCTACCCACTTTAGTTCAAATAAATAATAAAAAAAACTCTTCTATGATTTTCTCTTGAATTTCTCTTAATGTCCCTAGACTTACATTGAGTTACTTGAGATGTTGTATGTGGCCTATTTTGCCCCTGTAAACACCACTCACAGAGCTTGTTTTCTAGGTTGTTGTCTATTAATTCAACATTCTTAATGTGATAAAGCAAAAACAGAAGAACTTATTTGACATTTATGTGCTGTAAAGTTTATATGATTTCAGTAGCAGCTTTGTGCCATGTGCTGCATGTTTGGATTTAACTTTCAATAAATCTATCTATACAAAGACAGAGAGAGAGAGAGAGAGAGAGAGAGAGAGAGAGAGAGAGAGAGAGAGGTGCATTAGTAAAATAGGCTGGCATGAAGGTGGGGGGGGGGGGGGGGTTGGACAGACATCAAATTCACACCCGTCAGAAACACATTCCAGACTGTGTGTCTGTGCAGAGGCTTGTGTGATATATTCTTGGGTACCTCCTACTGTAGCTAAGGTTGAACGTTCAGACAGCTGGAACATTAGACATTCCGACAATATACTTCCTCCTTTTATATATGATAAATGTGTGTGTATGTGTGTGTTCCCTTTCGTTGTCACTCTGAGTTACGTCGGATGACGATGAATGGGGTTTCACTTAGAAAGCCTATCAACTTTGAGTATTATAAAACGAGCCAATAGCAAAGAAATGCCATGGGTCTGCGGAATTTGCATGGCGCAACTCCGCCCCATTCGTAGGTATAAAAGGAGCAAGCCGGCCATATGCAGATATGTTTTCGCTTCGGAGCCAAGTTTATTCTTCTCTCCACAAGCCATCTCTGAACTGTCAGCTTTACAAGACTAGTGAGATTCTCCTGTGTTGGTGTGACGCCGATCTCCCAGCGAGTGCACACTTCCTGCTTATCAGTGCAGTGGTTTGCCAGTGAGTGTGTTTCTCCCTGGGCACTTCAACACTGAGTTTTCCACTCTTAAAAGAGCCTGTATGCTGTACGTCTTTTTAAAGATGCCTCGCCCTTGCACTTCTGGTTACGGCAGACTCGTGTCTGACTCTGATGGGGACGAGCGCTGTCTAGTGTGTTAGGGAATTGATCACGCTAAAGTAGCGATCGTGGGTGACTCATGTTCTGTCTGTGGGAACATGACCATCTCGTCACTACGGTCGAGACTCAATAAGCTCGCAAGAGTGAGAGTCCCCTCATCCACACCCGATCTACTTAGACCTAGAGCTAGTACTTCGGCTAGTGGCCAGGGTGACCTTAGGGTGACGGTGTGGAACAAGGAGCCGACTATTTGTACATGCCCCGCAACTCTCCCTCCAGTGACGGTGTCTTTACTGCTCAGGGGATTTCCGCGGATCCATCTTTGGACGTCCCGCGGGTTTCCTTTGGCGCTGCAGAGGAGGTTGCAATGTCTTTCACTGCATCACAAGGTGGGTAGGATTCATCGAGTGATGACTCGGTAGCGCTGCCGCCTTTGGGTGTGCAGTCATTCGCCGAGTCTGATCCCTCAGCTGGGCAGCAAGAAGTGCAAATATGTGTTTCCCCCAGACCCTGCGCAAGGCCAGGGAGGACGAGGAGCAGGTCACTGCTCTGCGTTGCACTGGCCCACTCGGACCTGGTTCTCCGAACTCGTACTCCTCGCGACAGCACCTCCCTGGCCAATTCCTCTGAGTAAGGACCTTCTTTCTCAGCGACTGGGCACCCTAAGAGCACCAGTTGATGAAGAGGTTCCACTTCAACGTGTAGGCGTGTCTCATGGACGACGCTCTAGCGGAAGTGATGGCAGCCACCACTGCTGGTGGTATAGGGTACTCAAGTCTGCCTTGTACCATTCAGGAGCTACACATAGAGGTTCCAAAGATGGTGGGACGAGGCAGACTTGAGTACCCTACCACCAGCAGTGGTGGCTGCCATCACTTGAGTATTACTCGTTTTGCAATCCTCAAAGTTGATAAGCTTTCTAAGCGAAACCCCATTCGTTATCATCCGACGTAGCATCATCCGTTTATGATATGTGATCTGCTTAGAATTATAAATCAAGTCCTTTCTTTCTGAGAGATACAAGCATACTAAAATAGTGGCACTCAACTGGGTCACAGGTATGCAAATAATAAAACGATCGTTGGAAAAAAAAAGGATCTTTTGAATTTTTAAAAGGGAGAAGAAAATATGTTTCTTTTGTTGTTAACATCAAACTCTATGGTATTTTGGTGCAAATTCATTCAGGCAAATTAGGTATATGATAACATGGGCACTGAATGCAATCCTTAAGCAAAGCCAGTTGAAAAACAATTTTCTGACACACTATACACAGCCTGAAACTGTTGTTCTGATGGCCTTTTTAACCCCTTATGCCTGAAGACACAGTAAGAGCAGGTGAGTAGACAGAGAACAGATAGCTTTAATGGATTCAGGCTTTTTGACTGAAACACCTTTTGAAAGCAAGATTTAAAAAACCATTTGAGGTCTTTGTCCTCCTCTTTCCTCTCCTCTATCCCTCTGTCTGTCTATCCTTTTTGTACTGAGGTGCATTTGACCTCTTAATCACTGCCTGAGGTAAGCTCCACATGGCTAATGGATTTTTTCCCTCTCGCTCACACTTATATAGATGGTCGGTGTCTAAGAGTGTAAACAGGGTGCCTCTTCAAATTGCCATTGTAGAGTGTGAGAAGAGAGGGAGATCCTATCCTGAAGCACAGAGCCCATGTCATTATGACCTCGACAAAAGAGACACGTTTTCCTGATTTTAAAATTTCTATAAACTCCTTTTGTTTCTCTTAATGGAATATATATGGAATTCGTATTTCTCTCATGGAATTCGTATTTCATCTTCATTTATTAATAAGCTGCCTAATAAGCAGATTCATGGAAAAATTTGGTATTTTACACTTAAAGCCCTATTTTAAGATCGTTTCTGATGAAATTGAACATTTAAGATTGAAAATTGGATTTTGGACACATGCTGCTGGCCCGAGAATTTTCGGTTTCTTTGGTTGCACTTAAATCCCCTTAAAAAACAGGGCTTTAATTATAAAATACCAAACTTGTCCTTTAACACTCAACTGGTCATTATCTCAACAACAACTATTTCAGAGTAAGACATGATCACCAAGTCTATGTTTATTTTACTGGAATCATTGAACTTTCAACTAATCGATATTCTAGAAAACAAGATGAATTGCGCTATTGTGTTTTTGCCATGTCACTATAGCGGCGGGAGGAAGTGTAGGCCTCAGGGGTCAGTGTGTGAGGTCACGGGACAACACCCAGAACAGAACCCGATACCCGCTCAGCGTCACACCCCTCTGACAGATAAGGAAGTCAGTCGGGTGGTCAGAAGTTGTTACACATCTAAAAAAAAAAACCTCCATTATGGCCTCAGGGGCTCAATGCACTTCCCTCATTTCACACTTGCACATGTACGCATACAGTGAGATTTAAAGGTCTGAGCCCACATGGGATTTAAAATCTATAAACCAGAAAAATATCAAAGTTTTAGGATTATGAGAAATTCAAAACATTATGACATTAAATAAATACATTTCAGATTCTGCTCTATTTCTGTGTCAGTCAGATGATCTTTGAATCGTCTCAAATGATGCTGGAGAAAATGATCAACACAAACTTTTTTACACAAACTTGTGAGTTAATGTAGCCCGCGTGCTGCTGGAGGGATGAACCAAATAGATACCTAATACTAGCAAAAAGACATTTGGAAATTCATGTTAATTTTTCAGTTCAGAATCGCACTTAAATTATGATGATTATTGATGTAATTATAGACCTTATTCAGAGCAGCACCATGACAGATATGAAAGTGAGGCTGTGAGGGATAGACTTACCGTGTTTCCAATGGCATCCGCTGTAAAAAGCTGAATAAAGCTCGTAGATTACTTACAATTTTCCACAACTTACATTGTCTGGAGTTTTTTGTCAAGTGAAATTTCTTGGAAATATGTTTTTCCAGTGTTTCATGAGCACAACAGTCCGAAAACACATTAAATAACAGTACAGCCGCATTGAAGAGATGCATGTCTATCCCTCACAGCCTCGCTTTCATTCTCATTAAAAAACAAAGATGGCGCTGCCATGAATAAGGCGTATTGTTATTGAATGGATAATCATTTATATTGAGAAAAAGAAATTATAATACAGACTTGACCTTTGAACCCCACAATATATCTAACTAGGTCCTCTTGTTATACCTCCTCTTTCTCTCTCCACTCATGCACACACACACACAAACACACAGTGATGACAGACAGCGTCTGAGAGGAGGGGAAAAACCCTTAAAAATCAAAGCAGGACATCCAGGAGACGAGTGTGCATCTCTCTCTTTGTGTGTGTGTGTCTGTATGTGTGAGACACAAGGGTGGTTGGGGACTACCTTGATGAAAGATAGATGCAAGTCTTTTCCACCTCTGTCCTTTTCAGTGCTCTTTATCCTTAATAAAATGTTCTTTTTATAGTCCTTATAATTCCCTCCCTGCATTTCTTCTCAGTTGTCATACTCCTTTATTAGCGTCTGATGGGTTCTGTGTGCACTGAGGGGTGTCTCTGTGTCCAACAGGAAGGGTTTTTTGTACCGTTGACAGACAAAGCTGTACCTCTGATCATCGGCCGAGACACTTTCTCTCCCCCTGACCTCTTCCACTGAGTCCAGGAGCTGTGGCCTGGAGCTGATGATTGAGCAGCATTAGAGAGCGAGGGATAAGGTGACCACTTAAAACGCTGTTTTGTGTGTCTCCTTCTGTGTATCTCTGGGGTTGGTGAGAATTTTTGTGTGCGCTTCTAGATTCCACTGAAACACAATATGGTTTTCCCCAAAGATTCCACATCAATGGAGTTGTATGTTTGAACAGTTTAGCTTGAACTCCATATGTGCTTTGTGTTTCTGATCTCGCTTTACTTTTGTTTCCTTTAAATTTCAAAAAAATATCCATAAACTGAGGGATGTCCTCCAAAGATAATATTATTCATATAGGCATTCATTAATAATCATAATATCAATGATATATTATATGGTTAATATAATTAACCCTTTGGTACTATTCTCATGTCGGTCACAAATGACTATATTTTAGTTTGATACTGTTTTTTAGGGGATTTTGTGTTACTAAATTATATTTATGCAGTAGTTACAGTCAATATATGCACTTTTTGAGCCATTTCCTGAAAATTAAAGGTGCAATAGGTGATTTCTACAGGATTTGTTTGCTATGCTGGTTGAAAGTCTCCTCATATCCTGAAAGCGCTCACTATATTAAGCGGTCTAAATGTATTTCTTTTAAATATATATCGTCTGTGGAAGGTGTAGGACCACAAAATAATTGTTCAATCATTGTATTTGGTCGGAATGAAATGAAAGTATGTGTTCCAGTCAGTCAACGTGTGTTAGCATATACCACTGCGCTGCCTGTTCACACATCATCGGTGCATTTCACGTACGCCGTGCAAACACTTTTTTTTTTTTACATTTGTTTTTGTAATACTGTTACACGATGTAATCCAATAACGTTTTCTCTAGTCTCGGTCATGTGTTTTGGAGGAGGCGTGGCTTTGGACTATGATTGGCAGAAGGCGGGATTGTATGGTTTCGATGCTAGCAGGCTAAAGTTAGCATTTCCTTGATCACCTATTGCACCTTTAAATTTCCAACTGTGATAAATCTTGAATGCGTTGCAGCACAGACTTAAGTTTGGTCTCTTTTTAACCCCCTGAGCCCGACGGCGTCGTCGACGATGCCACACGTCACCTCCGATAAATGTTTACATAACTCGATGACAGATTTATCGATTTTCTTACCGTTTTTTCCAGCAGAAAGCTAACGAGCTAGCCATCACGGGGGTGTCTTTCGGGTCTTTCTAGCCTTTACAGAAGGTTTTCTATCCAGCCTGGAACTTGTGCTTCCTTTCAGAGGTTTTCAGCAATAAATCCAAACGCTTTATGTCAAACTTTGATAATCTTGAAGCCCATAATTCATAAATATTCGGTCATTTTTGCCGCTAGCTCGATGCTAGCGGACATCCTGGATATCACGTGATGTTTTCACGTGATGGTTTTTGACCAATTACAGGCTGATCCGTTGTAAACATTGGTGTGCGTCATTACGCATGAACCAAGCGCTGATATAGTGTAGAGAGATAGAGAGACTCACGGAGACGCGCGATTCACAGAGAAACACAGCGAAATGGACGTAAATAAAGCGCTGGTCTATTTTGGTGCATTGCAGGATGAAGGATTTTCAGGAGAACAGAGCTTTTTGACAGATGAGGAACTAGATTACCAGGATAGACCCAGCTGAAGTGCCATTTATTTATTTACTGTAAAAAAGTATTATAGTAGTATAAATGTATTATAAAAGAATAAAAAGAACATAATAAATAAAAGAATAAATAAAATAGAAATGCAAAACCTGTGATGTGGCCCTCTGTGTGATTGCTGATAGGAACTGTTTTGAGGCTTGGCACCAGTGAATTTCATGAGGCCCCAAACGCCTGGACTTCTTTTGGAAAAATGTCAATATTTTTTGTTCTGTACAAGTTATAATGTTTATTCCTGTGCTCCAGGACTCCAAAGACATGAACAAACTATTTTCCAGAGGAAAATTGCTTAGCTTTTATTTATTTGTGTGTGATTTCAATAAATAATTGAGTGATTCCATTTCCGATTTATTTTTTCATTTGTCTTTATGGTCCCATAACTTATTTTAAATTCAGGTGACATCAATGTAACACAAATATGCTGAAAGTTCAATTTGTCCTGAAAAAAAAGAGGTGTGTCAATTGTCTGTGCACCAAAGGGTTGATATTTTACAAGCTTTTTTAGTAAATGACACCAGACGGAAAATTTATTGTAAAAATACCCTTAGGTCTCAGAGGGTTAAAAAAAGACACTTGCTTTTTAACATAAAAAGGGACATTTTCAGCACATCACCTAAACAGCAAAATGATCCTCCAAATGTGTGTCATTACACAAAGTTGATCAAAGAAGATTTTGATATCAAAGATCTGCATTGTCATTAAACGCACTGAAACGTGTCTGTTTTAGCTAGGGGGGAAATCAACAAAAATTACGTCATTGCCTTAGTCAACATCAACAGCTTCATGTTTCATGGTAATTATGATGAATTTCACATAGACACATGGTAAAATTCCGTTATTATTTATCTGGTGTTGTGATGTGGTTTTAATGACTTGTTTGATGATGTCATGCTTTGGGATCTGACAGGTGATGAGTGAAATGTAATGGAAATATTTAGTGTATACTAGCAATTTAGTAAGGTTGATGTGACAAATATATCAAATGATTAAGTAAAATTTCAATTGTGATCAAAATTAGGCTACTATGAAATTAATATAAAAAATGGCTTGTATTTGACACAGCTGGAGTGAGAATGTTGTATTTTCACAACTGTCATTGTTTCTGCACTTATCTTCACAGATACAAAAATGGATTTCTGCGTAATTTAAAAACAGTAAATATGAGTGATGCTTGCATCTTGAATATGAACATTTAAATCTGCGCATTTAGGAGAAAAATACTGATATTTTATAATAGAGCCTCCAAATGTTTCCATTTGTTTGTGTGTATTGCAGATATATGTGAGAGAAGACCTGGCCATGAGTGTGTGACTATGTGGCAAGCCTCTGCATGTCTTTAACTTGACTTTGAGCTTTAGTGAGTCTCTGTTGTTAAAATTAATAACGGGATTTGTTCAACCACCCGAGACAGGGAATGTCTTCTCCTTATCCTGCCCTTTCTCACTCTGACCTTTAGTTTTACATAGTTTAATCATCAGAAATGATTCAAGAAAGAAAAATGAACACTAGCCATCTTCTGCATCTTCTGACCTAATTTAAACATGCAGCATTAAACAACAAAAACTACATAAGCAGCTCTTAGCGGGTCTGCAAAAATCACTGTGATCAGAGAGAAATGGATTCTTTTTTACACTAAATTACACGGCTTTTCTCTGTTTTTAATATTATTGCAAATGGAAATGTGCTAATAATATTAAAATTTGAATGTACACTTTTGCATTCTACATTTATTGTTTTTTGTGTGTGTTATTGACCATTCATATTGTTTTGTAATTTATTGAAATGCAAAAAAATAATAAATAAATAAATCGACCAGTATAGACTTGTTATTGTATAAATGGGATAATAACAATTACATAGCAGCTTTGCTTTTATAGTCATGGATAGCCTACTATTTATCTTTTTTTTTCCCCTGCCAGCATGAGCAAATAAATATACTGGCATAATTTTAAAACGCAAACAATTGTAGAAATTATTTCTGTACATGTAACATGTCGTACATGTAGGCTACATTGACGGGAAAATAAACCACATAAGTTTACGTCACATTGCGCTAAATAGCCTCAACGCTCTCGAACAGAAATTGCCATTGCGTGAGCAGGTAACTCTCTGATGCGTGTATCGGACGACATCTAAATTGCGCAAGACGAATTTTAAACGATGAGTTCAGAAAATATAGCCTACTGATATATTTATATACTTTATATTAATTATATATTATTATTATTATATATAATTATAATTTACTTTATATTAAATATAACCAAATTATTTCAGTAAATATTTTTATAAATTAGTGAATAACTTTTTTTATATACAAAATATTATTTTAAACAAATATATATATAAACTCTACCACAATGCTTGCTTTATCAATCAGTACCCTCTCTCTCTCTCTCTCTCTCTCTCTCTCTCTCTCTCTCTCTCTCTCTCTCTCTCTCTCTCTCTCTCTCTCTCTCTCTTTCTTTCTTTCTTTCTTTCTTTATGATTCCCTCTGTGGAACCTACAATCTCAAACGTTCCCCAATTCCCAGGCTTTCCCTGTGATCTATCCACGACCTCTTCAACTATCAGAGAAAAAAAAACTGCTCACACGTCACTGGTGAAGGTGGATCATAACTTGTGCCAATACCTATAAAGCTCGAGCGCGCAAGATACACTGAAGTCACATAGCTTCCCAAAAAAAGACAGATTCTGGAAGTTTCACTGGATATCTTCGATATGATTTTACACTAGTGCTGAGGTGAGTAGGATACGGTCTGTCTCTGTTTCACCTGTAGGTCACCCTGAGTTTTGTGATTAAGATTATGTGTCTACTGATTGCATGTTTTAGCCACATATCTGAGTGATTTTTTTGTTTTGTTTTGTTACACCCTTAAAAATAAGGTTTATTCAGTGATTATTAGGTTATGTTAGTAGCCTAATAACCATCTTATTAAGATTATTTTCACTAATTCTTCGGATATTAAACACAAACAAAAAACAAAAAACAAAGAATAGCCTAAAAGTTGATTGAGGTTGAATATGCACACTAATAGCTTACTATAGCCTATATATATTATGCTTTTTTGAGAGTGTATGAGTTTTACTTACTCGAAAGTGTTTGAGATTTTCTTTATTAGACACAAATTTGTGCTCGTTTCCAAACTTCTCATAATCTCAAATTCAGTTGGAGGAGTCGGATTTGCAGTCAGAGTGGGTGAGAGCAGGGCTGTCCCAGGGGTTGCACCCCAAGAAAAGGTGGATAAACGCGGATGAAAGACATGCCAGCGCATGCAACTTGTAAAACTGTTTGGAATAGTTGTCAGTTTCTTGTCCTCTGTGAAGCTGGAGCGACTGAAAGCAAAGGTAGATCTCCTCTCTTCATGCAGCCCATGTTAAATTCAGCCTAATGTAACCTCATATTTTTATTCCATAGATATCCGATGAGCGCGTAAAGGGACCTTCTTGCGCGTCGCACAACTTTTGGAGGCGCTCCATCAAGTAGAGAGCATCAACAGCACGCACGGGCGCACTTGAATTTTTTCTTTCTTTTTACTTGTTGGCTTTGCTCATCGCTGGAGATGTTCGGGCACGATATCTGCCTCGTCTCCTCGTTGCTGGCGGCTGCCTGTGCCGTGTTACCGGTGCTGCTGTTGCTGGTGGTCTCACGGCTGCTGTGGGAGTTCAGGTGGAGCATCACCCGGGATCGGGCGTGTAAACTCCCACTTCCGCAGGGCTCCATGGGCTGGCCGCTGGTCGGAGAAACTTTCCACTGGCTTTTCCAGGTAAGATAAATACAATTCCTCTCAGACATTGGATTCTGTATGAGTTTTGAGAATTATGCATTTCATTCTGTTTCATGTCTGTTAATTAGAAAGTCGCATGTGATGTAGGCTAGGCTATTATAGAACTATTGTAATGTTATTTAAAAAAAAAAGCCTATTTTTAATTTTCTTTTGAGGTTCATTTTTTTGAAAACCAAATGTTGCTATGGTTACCTGCTCAAGTAAAGCCGATTTCTTAAACATTTGTCCACTCCGACTCATCTAGGCTAGCCTAAACGTTTGTGGGTAGGCTACTGATCTTTAAAAATCTTAAACACAAAACGTGCTTTTGAAACGTATACACAGAAACGTAATTTACACACTGATTATGTTGGTATGTAAAAAAAATATTAAACGGCAAAAAGATCTACTGAAAGGGTCGATTTGAATGCAAACCTCATTTAGAATTTATTTTAAAAGTTAGGCCTAGTTATTTTATTTCTTCCATCATAAATGTAGGCCTGTTGGTGTGTTGTGTTATTTTGCTCATGTTATTGCATTAGCCTACATTTGTCAAGCAAAGTGTAATGATGAGCTCCTCTGCTGGCCTAATATACAAATACACATGGGGAATTATTCCGGGGCATGTGTGAACTTGATGGTTCAGTGTTGCCAATGCCAGAGTTTTCCCGCGGACTTTTAAGTTGTTGGTTTTTTTTTTTTTAAACCTTCACTGAGCAATTCGTCCGAAGGAGAAAATCGCATTGGGCTATTTTTAGGCGAATTTTGACTGGCCATTGGGTTGCACAGAGCCACCGACCTGGCAACCTTCATGGTGGTAAAAAGAAACATTTTTACCTTGATTTAATACACAGGGGCAGAACAGATAGGCTAAATAAATTCCAGAAGATGGATGGTCATGGAAAACCTTGAAATTATTAGGATTTAAAAAAAATCGTAGGCTATGTAGTCCTGGAATCCAGTCATGAAAATGAATAAAAATAACATGGACATTTCATATCAGTATAATAGATGTTTGTAGTTACACTCAACAGTAAAATCCTTATAGTCACAAACAACTGTAAAAGTCTAAAGGTCCGCCAACAAACACATGTCAATCACATGTTCAATCAGCATTTGTCTGTTGGGGGAGTGTGGACGTGACAGTTTTTTGGTTTTTTTTTTTTTTTTCATAAAATTCTAAACCCGCAATGGTCAACTGGTTTGTTGACGTGAATTGGCCTCAAAGCCCCCATGAAATCAAAATTGACGGGTTATTTTTACGTTTACAATGAATATGTTAGCTGTGCTGATATATATATAAACTAGTGTGCTCCAAAACAATGACACATTTTGCATTTAGAAGATATAAGCATTCAAAACGTCTCTCACTTCTGCCAATATGGATTAATGATTTTGATGATGTCACTCAGCGCTATAGGGTGACAAAGACGTCCAGAAATCTAAGCTGTCGTCCCGAATACCGAATCCGGCACCTTACTGAAAGCAAAATCTTGAGTAGTTAATGTCTGATAAAACATTAAAAACTGTCGGTGGAGATTACAGCCAGCCCTGCCGGCTGCTCATTGGCTGCAGCTTTCTTTTTCTGCAGTTTTTTTCTTCTAAAAAGATACCATAGTCGCAAATTTAGATATGCATTTATAAGCTCATTTTCATTAATTTGTTTCGTTGACATGCCGTCCGGAGCCCTAACATGTTCCAACCCTCTAAAAGTTGTTCATTAAATTTTAACAGGGATCCAGCTTTCACATTTCTAGACGAGAGAAACATGGAAATGTTTTCAAAACTCACCTTTTGGGAAAACCCCTCATCCGAGTGACCGGTGCAGAAAACATCCGAAAGATTCTGCTGGGCGAACACACGGTGGTGTGCACACAGTGGCCCCAGAGCACACGCATCATCCTGGGGCCCAACACTCTAGTAAACTCAGTTGGTGACCTGCACAAGAGGAAAAGAAAAGTAAGCTGAATGTTTGAAATGCATGTCCTCAATAAAAAAGGCATCAAATCGAAAAGTATTTTATGCTTAAGTTTAACACATTAGTTGTTATACTTCTCCTATAAATATCGCCGTATGAACCTTTTACCTCTTGAATACATTTTTTGAATACATTTCATTTCTAGCCATTACTGATCAAGTTACACACCCCAATTCACTAATCAAGGGGTTTACAGTGTGCATCATCATAATTACAAGTAACTAACTTCAAACCTAACGCTAACTCTATAGTACAAGTATATGTAGTTAATTTATATTAATCAGTACTTATTTGAGTAGGTAAAGTGTAACTATGTCACCTTAAAATCAAAGTGTTTTTTTAAGATTTAAAAAAAAAATAAAGACTGAAAGAGTTGTCAGAAGTTTGGGGATGGTGATGTTGAAGATAGTGTATGTAGGCTTCAGAATTCATAACATTTGTGTTAATTTGTGAAAATGATCTTGATTGACAAAATGTTCAAGTAACATGAACTTTTATGTTAAAAACTTTTGGGATTTGTCGAGGGAACCAGTGTTATGCTAACTTCTGGGTTGGCCTATGAAAATACATCACTGCAGCTCTCTATTTGCTTCCTAGATCCTTGCAAAAGTGTTTAGCCGTGGGGCGCTGGAGGCCTATCTGACACGACTTCAAGACGTGGTCAAGTCTGAAATTGGAAAGTGGTGCACCGAGACCGGGTCTGTGGATGTTTACGCCGCAGCCAAGTCACTCACCTTCCGCATCGCTGTGCAAGTCCTGCTCGGCCTGCACCTGGATGAGCAGCAAATCGCGTCTCTCTCTAAAACCTTTGAACAGCTCATGAACAACCTCTTTTCGCTTCCCATTGACACCCCCATAAGCGGCATGCGTAAGGTGAGAATGACCTTCCTTCCTCAGGCCAAATCCCACTTTATCTCACAGCTTGATGAATGTCCAAATCTTGGCTACTTTCAAAATCTTTTATGAATGTGGGTTGCAGGGAATCAAGGCTCGTGAGATTCTGCACTCTGCCATGGAGAGGATCATAGAGGAAAAACTGAAAAAGCAGCAAGCCAGCGATTACTGTGACGCTTTTGACTATATGCTGAGTAGTGGAAAGGAAAATGACTATGACCTTACAATGCAAGAACTTAAGGTAAAACCTATAGGCCAAATCCAAAAATATTGTGTGCTGTCTTGGATTATATCCACCCTTGTGAAAAAGAAGTGTGTTGAATGTGCACCTGTAGTGTACTTCAAATATGAATAGTATATTTAAAAATACTGTACTTGAAATAAAAGGCCACTTAAGTGTACTTACAGTAAACATTCATTAATTGTTTTAACACTCTTAAGTACACTTTGTTTTAATGTCAAAGTAAAAGTTTTACTTTGTTACATTTGGTGTTAGATTAAGCCAGGGCTTAATCATAGTTAATCATAATTACATAGGGCTTAGATTAAGCCAGGATTAGACATTCAAGTAGCTTTTATTAGCGTTAGAAAGAATAGTATTATATTTGCGTCTTGAGACAAAACAATGGCAATTTTAAGATATATCAGAGTTGCATTCAGTTAAAACAGATCAAACATGGATTTTAGTCTGGGATTAGGTTTAAACCTAGTCTGTGAATCCAAGGGTTTATGTGTGAGCTGTTTCAACTGAAAAGAACTTGCACTGACATAGATATGTACTTTCAACAGTAATGTTTTTTGTTCTTGTTGTTTTTTTCTAAGGCATGTTAATAGCTACTTAAATATCCTAATTGAACTAAGGCCTAATCCTGGCTTAATCTGAGCCCTGTCTGTGAATCCGGGCCTAAATCTACTAAATGCATCTTTATCATTACAAATGTGTAATTACAAATATATTTAAACATAGAAATGACATGATAGTATATTTTATTTACCAGTACGCTCCACAGTACACTTTAATCACATTTCAATGACAAAATAAGTAATTATTAAATTAAAAGTCCTAACAAAAATCACTTTTACTTAAATATAATATATTTTAATTTAACTGCAATTAATATGTAATTAAGTGTCCAAAAAAGTTATACTTTAAACCGTTTTATGGGAGAATTTAAAAAAAAAAAAATTATTCCAGGCTTTTTTTGGTAAATGAATCTATTAAAATGTATTTCAGGAAACGGCGGTAGAGTTAATCTTCGCCGCCCACTCCACTACCGCCAGCGCATCAACATCCCTCATCCTGCAGCTTCTGCGTCATCCAGATGTGTGCAGACGTGCAGGAGCAGAGTTAGAGAGCGAGGGCTTAATCAGCGACGCGCACGGATCCTGCCGCTCACGTTGCTATGGAAACATCATCAGTGAGGAAAGCGATGCTGCCGAGAAGAGTACCAGCGAGTATAGATCGAAGACGAATAAAAGTATGTGTTTTGAAGAAGGAGAAAAGGAAGAAGGTTGTCGTTCTCGGACCCATGTCCCTTACCTAAGTTTGGAGAAGCTGAGTCAACTTTCCTACCTGGATTGTGTGGTCAAAGAGGTGCTTCGGTTCCTTCCACCAGTGTCTGGGGGATACAGGACAGTTCTGCAAACATTTGAACTGAACGTGAGTGTTTCTTTTACAAGTACTGCTAACACCATTTTTTTAAACATTATTTAAAGTTACTGCATTTACAATAATAACCATATGCCGCTGATGAAAAAACATGTGCATCAAACTTTAAAATGATGTACGAAAAGTTGAATCATAAACTGATTTGGGGCTAGAAGGCAATGCACTCAGTCGAACGTGATCATTTCCAGTGTTGGAAAGTTGCTATTAAAAGTAATGCATAACAATATTACATTACTCCCAAATAATGTGTTATATTACTTTTGCGTTACTTTTCTCACCTGGGCTGGGCTTGCTTACAACAACAACAACAACAAAAAAAAGTTATATTTTTGGCAAATGTTAAATGAATAAGCCTCAGGCTGAATTAAATGCATATGTACTCCTGTACAGTAGAGGGCGCAGCTCAAACAAACCTTTCAGCTGTGTGGCCATTCTAGATTAAAGAAATATACAATACAGGAGAAGAAAGTTCAACACTCTTATTTCTAAATCTAATCTAAAGTAATTTTTGCTCATTATAGTATGGCTGAATTAGATCATTGAAGGTCAGCAGCAAAGAAATTGGTTAATAAAGTGAGAGTAAATACATAAAGTATAAAAGTTTCGCGTAAAATTCTGAGATTGCATTTCACTGTTTTTATTCATTTTGAGGAATACTGAATGTGTTCGTGCATGTGAGATGAGTTAATTCATGTTTACATTTAGTCTATAACAAAAATAACAATCATGTTTACACAACACAAACAAAACCCCCTCAGTTTATTTCGCTCAACATGGGGACAGGAGAGCTGTCAGTCAATAAATGTGAAAAGTAACTAGCATTACTACTATGGAAAAAGTAATTTAGATATTTTGTTGTAAATTGAAAAAATTAATGCGTTACTTTACTAGTTACTTGAAAAAGTAATCTGATTACATAACTCAAGTTACTTGTAATGAGTTATCCCCAACACTGATCATTTCTATATTGTGCATCTGCAGGGTTATCAGATCCCGAAGGGCTGGAGCGTCATGTACAGCATTCGTGACACGCACGAGACTGCAGAAGCGTATCAGAACCCGGAGCTCTTCGACCCGGACCGATTCTGTGCAGATAGAGACAATACCAAAACCGAGCGCTTCAGTTACGTGCCTTTCGGAGGCGGTGTGAGAAGATGCATTGGGCGGGAGCTTGCTTTGATTGTGCTGAAAACTCTCGCAGTGGAGTTGCTCGCCACGGCAGACTGCACTCTGGCGACAGAAACGTATCCCAGGATGCAGACGGTGCCAATCGTGCATCCAGTCAACGGACTGCACGTGTTTTTTAACTACAGAACCCACGGGATCGAGAGAAACCGGAGGGAGTCCACGCATATATAAATAAATAAATAAATAAAAAACATCAATTAGACACTGTACCACATACGCATAAACGTCAAACTGCCTTTGGGAATCATTTGCAGTCGTAAGCAGTTTCCTTCCTGATGTTTACGCAAAGCAAAACATCTGGAAATCTGATGGAGACTTGACAAAGTCATTAGATAATGCAAAGTCTTGAACTCTTGTTTGTTAGTAAACTTATGAAAAAGGGTAAATTATCCACTAGAATGCATGAAAAAGGTGTGTAAAATACATACAAAAACACATTTTGATTTGCATGAGGACATCGATCCTACACATCTTGTTAGGAGGAAAAAAAGAATAGAAATGCATTAAAATTCATCTCAGCGTTGTATGCGGTATATAAACAAAACCTGTTTTTATGAAATGAAGTAGTAACAAATAAGCTCTAATTATATATGTATTTTTCAAGTGAATAGGGATAGCTCACTAAAAAGAAATAATATTATGCCACTTTCTAATTTCTAAAAGACTAGTTATCTGTACAGTACATACTGTCATTGTTGCGACTCTGTATTCTAATACTTACAGAATGCTTTAAAGTACATAAATAGGCAAGTAATACATAGTTATTTGTGATTATCATGAATGTAAGCTGTGAAAAATGATCTTTGCGCTGTGAACTGGAGTTTCAGTTTAAATACAGGGAAGGAGAAAACAAGCAGCACTTTTTCTCCAAATTAGGAGTATATGTGTATTCTTGTCGTGTCGGTACTTGTGTGTAATTTGTAGTTCCTGTGCTAGTGTTTGTCTTGTTCGGTAGTGCTCGTTAATTTTATATCTTTTATGATATCTATTTTGAAATGTGCATTTGGAGCTCTTCTGTTGTTAAAGATGTTTCTCTTCAATAAAGAGATTTAATGTGTTTATTTGGACTTTGTTCAGCATGAGCATTATTTTGGGGGTCAGTGCTATTTAAAAAAAAACATACACAAATTAATAAACATTATAATACAATAATTGAAGCAAAAAATTGGTGTGAGATTTTTTTGAAATAAATTAATATATTTACAAAGGATACATTTAATTGAACAGTGAACAGATACATTTAACAGAACTTCAAGTGACAGTGAAGACATTTATAATGTAACAAAAGATTTCTATTTCAAATAAACAGTGTTCTTTTGAACTTTCTGTTCATCAAATAATACTGAAAAAAATGTATTAGGGTTTCCACAAAAATATTAAGCAGCACAAAGGTTTCAACATTGATAATAATAAGCAACGTTTCTCTAGAAACAAATCCTCATGAGGTCACGTGACACTGAAAACTGGAGTAATTATGCTGAAAATTCCTCTTTGCAATTACATAAATACTAAAATTTCTAGGTTATTGCAATTTCTGCAGTGAAGGTCTCATCATCTGACTTATCTCATCTAGACAAGCATTAGGATGTTACGTTAAACACTAAACTCTAACATGAAGGACAAGACTGAAGCCTCTGAGTCAATACCTCTCTTATCAATACAATCTATTTGATAGCAGTTTAAAAACGAGTATGGACATAAAACTCATCATAGACTAATATAGACTAACAGTAATAATATTCACATTAATCAGATATTGGTTGTGTCTGAAATCGCCCCCATATCAATATATCACATTTATTTCTAGAACACAAATTCAGTAGGGGGATTGAAAGCAAGATTGAATAAGTGCACTCAATAATGTCCACAATGGTTTCGGACACCCAAATGGCTGTTACCTTAAATAGTCCTCTATTTAAAGTCTCTATGAAACGTTTTTTTTCTTTTTTTTTGGTTTTTAGTATGAATGTGTTAGCCTACTGTTATCTATAAGCTAGTGTGCTCCAAAAACAATGCCAAAATTCGCATTTAAAAGACCAAACCCAATGTTGAAAATGAAAATCAGGTTGATGTCAGACTCCAACGTCGGACTGACGTCAAATCAAATTGTATTGAGGTTGAAAATGAAAATCGGGTTGACGTCAGAACCAAATCCAACATCTTTTGACGTTGGATGTTGACTTCAATCTGACGTCAAACCGACTTTCATTTCCAACCAAAATCCAACGCCGGACAGACAAAATCATCCACTAACTGATGTTACTACTTTCTACTCAAGGACCTTGACAGAAATGTAGTACATTAAAAAGTACGATATTTGTCTTTCAAATGTTGTGAAATTAAAGTAAAACGTTTCTAGAACAAATAATGCTCAAGTAAAGTACAGATTCTCAAAAAGTGTACTTAAGTACAGTACTCAAGTAAATGTACTTTGTTACTGTCCACCTCTGCCTAAGACTAGCAGCCGAAGGGTACACAGGCATACCAGATGGAGAATATACTGTGTGTCTCAGTGAGTGTCAAGGGTGAGAGAGTTATTGGTAAGGATGGGACATGAGGTGGAGGATGGGGAGTGGTAGACAGGGACAGCTAGAATTTAGAAAGTGTAGGGAGAAACAAAGTGAAGTGACTATCGTGGGAGACTGAAATTTCTTCAATCATTTGGAATCAGTTCAAATGGAATCAAATAAGAACCCAAATGGAGTCTAATGAGACAGTGCTGAACATTTCAGTGTATTTTTTAGAATTGTAGATTCTTAGTGCCCTTTAGAACTGGTTCCAAATTAGTATAAAAATTACAAGATTTTTTTCATTGAAGGCAAAATAGATCAGAATGAGAAATAAAGATGGAAAAAAAAAACTGATGATGAGCAAATAAACACAAAATTGTGCAAGCTTTGTGACTCTGCTGTGATCTTGACTTTTGACCTTAAAAATGGAGGAGAAAAAGGTTGTAGGCTGCATCTGAAATCGCATACTTCCCTACAGGCAAAAAGTTCCCGGATGACCTACTTCCGAAAAGATTCTGAAGTTTGCATACAATGAACACTTCATTATCCCTTGAGGAAACAGAAGAGGATTTGTGAATGCCGGTAAAGCGATGTAACTGTTGCTGGCAAGTCATGTAATAATAACAACAAGGCGAATGTAGTACGTCCGGATTACATTCATACCATACTTTTTAAATGGTCGAGAAGTGTAATTACTTATTCAAAATGTGGTAAGTACCTACTCAAGAGAGTGAAAATGAAAATCAGGTTTCAGATGAATCAATAGTCCAAGCAAAGGTTCGGCTCAGTCAACCCCAGCTGGTAAATTCTGTAACGGTCAGCAGATTTTTTAGACTGTTCAATAAATTTTATCATTTTCTGTGAAAGTAAAATTACACTTGCGGTAATCCCATTAAAAAGCTACATTTTCTTAAAAAAAAAAAAAAGTAATTACAATTACTTCATTATAACTTGTATAATACATTATATACATTACGCAATAAACATTTGTGATATAGTGTGAATAATGATATTTATAATAATATTTGTTTCTGCTCTGCTGAAGTCAGTGTTAACAGACATCTTCTTCTTCTTTTTTTTTTTTTGGGTCTAATATGTATTGAAATCCATGTGGTGTCATCCTATTTCTTTCATTAGTGTTCCATCATGCCCTTGAGGCAGGATGTTGGTTCAGCTGAACTTCTGAACCGGATTACTTCTTGTGTATGTGTGTATAATGTCACACCTTCAATCATCTGCCAAAAATGTAACTGCCAAAATGACTTAAACAGTGAGATAGACTGGTAAGGTTACAATCAGCCATCCTAATAAAGAGTTTAGATGTCAAAATCCATATTCCAAAGTATCTTTAAGATTCATAAATCCTTTCAGGCATGAAGCATCGGCCGCAACAGGTAACATCTGAAGTGTTTGTGAGGGGATCTGTCATGGTGGAATCTGTTTATGTGATGTGTCATGACCTCTTTTGGCAGCATCAGTATGTGTTGGAATGCAGAAACAGCAGCTGGTGTCTACACTGTAATTACCCTATGCTTCCTGACCCAAACACACACCGTACCTACATGTACTACACTACCACTCTGTAGACAGAGCTCACAAAACAAGGGCAAAGGACAGTACACACAATATTTATATAGGCAAATTGCTATATCACATCAGATCTTTTGTATGAGACAAATAGATAGATAGATAGATAGATAGATAGATAGATAGATAGATAGATAGATAGATAGATAGATAGATAGATAGATAGATAGATAAATAGATAAATAGATAGATAGATAGATAGATAGATAGATAGATAGATAGATAGATAGATAGATAGATAGATAATGGCAGATCATGTTATTTCCTTTTGTTGTTTTGAAACATAATCCTCCTCACCTTGGATGCACATTACTGTACTTCCTTAAGGGGAATATTCGTTCACGAGGAAAATATGAGGTGAAATATCCAGCTGACTTTGATGGGACTTGCTGTTGACATAAGTTGACTGAATTTGAGTTATACAGAAATTCTCCTCAAAGCCTTGGGTGAATCCCAGCAAACGGCAGTGCTGCATATTTTGAAGCCATTCATCAGACACAGATACTGAAGTTGGGTGGGGTTCCAGGGTTCAATAACAGGGTGACTGACATGCTTTAATAAAGAAGAATCAGCTCAATGATAATGCTACACCCACTGTCAGCACATGTGCATAAGCTTTTGATGCTGCAAAAATGCTTATGAATGAATGGGTTCAGCTCGACTTGGTGTCTACAACTCTTTAGGGAGGACTTGGTGGAGTTTCATGGGTAAATGCTCTTTTTAGTGCTAAAATCAAATGGGATTAGAAATACAGTACAATGGAATCTCAATTTGCGATGGTCACCAGTGATACTGTCACTCACAACTGATTAATAAAGAAACTTTTTGAAAGTCATTTAGTTGTTCAGACAAGCTTGGCCTGCTGAAGGCTTTTACTTCAATTCCTTAAGTTTCATTCAATATCTTCCAGTGTCAATTCCATTCAAAGCAAGTTGCTTTAATAGGCATTTAAAGTCAGCATGAAACGGCATTTACTACCCTATCTCACGACCAATTCGTACGAGTGATTAAAAAGTGGCTAATTCGTACTAATTCGTACTAACTCGTACTAATTCGTACAACCTCACTCGTATGAATTCATACGATTTGTCTAAACCCACGTGATGGTTAGGTTTAGGTTGCGGGGTCAGGGGTAGGTCATTCGTACAAATTCATACGAATTGGCCAATTGGTAAAATATGTACTATTTAGCAAAATCTTACTAATCTGTACGAGTTAGGTCGTATGAAATGTTACGAATTAGCCACCTTGTAAAATTCGTACGAATTCCCGTGAGATCGGGATGGCATTTACCACACATTTTATTACCATAATGTGATGTATGTGTTCACATGAAAGCAAAACACACAATCTGGATCATCTAAACGGGCACATAACAGTGGTTCCCAACAATAGACTGTAAAAAAAAGATGGACGACGCCCCTTCGCTCTTTTCCATTGGTCAGAAGTGAAGCCGCCAGTGTCCCGATATGGCGCTGACATCTTGGAACTTGAGTCTGCGCAGAAGCGATTTCGGGACCAGACCTATTTTTTACAGTCTATGGACCAGACATGCGCAGTAGTGAGCATGAAGTAAAGCCGGGAAATCTCACTCTCGCAGAATCAATCGCAAGCACACGGTCCGGCACTTTTTTTCAATTAATGATAGAAATTTACATATTAAATTCAAAGCTCCAATCATCTCAGTTTTACCAAGATCTCGAAAAAAAAGTCTGTTGGTGCTTCAGTGACTACTTCGTTCAGAGAACCTGTCAAACACAGCTGTCAATCATGACCTCACCACCTCATCAAATAACTAACTAAAAGCAAACTTATTTTAAAAACAAAGACTTGAAATTACATCAGCGTGATAAAAACGACCGTAAATGACAGAAAACATATTTGGAAAAACAATATTTTAAGTGTAATTCAATTGTTTGGTTGGTCTCACGTGCCGTTGAATAACATGGGGAGGCGGGGTTTATGACCTATACTAGGACCGGCCACAAGGGGGGTGATCGAGACGTTTTGGCTTCACTTTTCGGGACATGTGCGGCATGCTTGTCTCCAATCTTTGTTTGTCCTAAATCAGAAGTGTCCAGTAATCCTAAAGTTTAAGAGTTTAGCTTCACAAAGTTTCTAGTGACCTTGAAGACCTCGATTAGCAAGTTTAAGTGTTTAATTAGGGTTGGTGAATACACAGGTGTATCCTTCCCTCGCATCCTAAGGAGGTGAAGCTTAGACGTGAGGAAAGGAAACGAGGATGCACAAATAAGAAATGAGAAGCACCGATACTTATAAACTTCAGGCAGATCCATAGATGATTACATTGTGACATCACAACAACAACTTGCAGTGCTCACACTAACCTTACTCAAAAGTGATAAAGCTTAGCGTGGTCCATTTAAACCCATTGTAAGGGTTCCGCCAGTAGTGGAAACTCGAGCAACATAAGCAGGACTGACGTACATCTGAGTGAAAAAGACAGAGGGAAGTTAGCGAGGGAAGGGCATATTAAAATGAATTGCAAACACATCAAAATAATTGTCCCAGGCCTGCTCCTCTTTTGTCTTGCACTGTCGTCACTCCTCTTGTCCTTCCGGAGCTTCTCCACGGCTCTAGGCCTCACCCTGCATGCAAAAGCAACCTAAATTATTTTGATTATTTTCTGATATTGTTGTAACTTAATTTATATTTACTTCACTTTATAAACTGTTTTGTCATGGTCATGAACTACATATAGCCTTTTAACGGTAAATATATATATATATATATTTTTTATTCTTTATTCTGAAGGCATTATTGTCACAGGTTCTTTTGCTTCTTTATACAGACAAAACCAGTACAGTATGGCCTGAAGCAACAATCCTGCAAGTTCAGTCTCAGGTCATATTGTTCTATGATTTTCCAAAAAATCAGGCTTCCTCCTAGGCTTCATACCTGTGCTGATGAATCACCTTTCAAACACTTTATTTCCACACCCACATATGAACACAGTCAATGACCTGATATTGAACCTGAGGTACTTTTTCTGTACCCGGTGTGTTCCAGTTGTTGTGCTTTCTGAATGTGATTATGTGCTGAAAGTAAGAAAGTGACATCATTCCAGGCTTAACTGCTTCCATTACATAAATAAAAAAAGTACTATTTAAGTTTGTATGCCTACTGTCCATTATGATTTGTGGGAAATCAGTCTTTCTGGAATCTGGAAACAGCATTTGGGTTGCTCATAGATGTGATTGAATAAAATAGGATATTCAAAGGGAAGTGATTTGAGAGGTGACTAAAATAATGAGGGCTTTTTAAAAATGTTGTTTAATTTCCTGTTTTTTGCTTTTTAAAAAATTGAAATTAGTTTAATTATGACTGTTTAATCATGCCATAAGCATCAAGTTTGGAAAAATCTTCCTTGAGAAATCAAGCTAATATGCTGATTTATGTTGTAAACAGTTGTGTTGCTTAACTTACTTTTTCAGGATTCTTTGATGATTAGAAAGTAAAAAAAAAAAAAAAAGCAAGCATTTAAAATAAAAATGTGTTCAACAATATATACCATTCAGAATTTGGGGGTCAGGCTTTTTTTTATTAAAGAAATTATTTTATTCAGCAAGTATGTGTTAAATTGATAAAAAAAAGTGATAGTTAAGATTTACATACAAACACAATATTATATTTAAACCAACAAAAGTAGGTTTATGTATGAAAGAGACATAATAAAAACACATATTTTTTTATTATTATAAGTTGAACACAAGAGAATGCACTGACGACGCCACCCCACTGTGTATCTCCCTGCGCAGTAATACAATGCCCGTCAGGCCTTGGAGGAGGAATTAAAACAGTTATTATAGTTAATGCCTGCTCTCTCTCAACCTGTTCCGTCAGCTACATGGAGCGCCACAGGCTGCGATTACAGCAAGGAAAGAATAAAAAAAAAGAGGCTTGCGGTTGAAAGTTGTGTCCCGGCTTCTTTAATACTCCCTACTCCTGAATCTTGTGGTTCACCTGAGCACTGTTCACCTGCGTCAAAGCTGACATCATCACCATGAGGCCTGGAACAGGTCAACGGCGGTTACCTCAGTTCAGGGGAAGTGGCCTTCAACACAGTGCCATCTACTGGTGACAGACGGACATGTACGTTCAAGCTCATTATTTTACAGGCATTTATTTCAAAGCTTTTCCCTTGAATGTGAAGATTAAAACAAACGCATTTTCAGCAATGTACTGAAATATACACAACTATACATATGTAACACTTCACTTCTCCTTTTGGAAAAAAAATAACTGGTCTCTTAAGTATAGTTCACCCAAAAATGTAAATTCATTTTTTCAGTGGAAAAAAAACAAAAAAAATCTCTATAAATCAATTTTATGATTATATTCCCCATGGAATTTCAAATCTCATGGTCCAATTTAAAAATGTCCTCACCTGAAGGAACTTAAATCCCTACAATTGCATGATGTTCCACAGATAAAATGCCAGCATACAAGTTTGGAACAAAAACAAGTGGCAGTAATATAAATGACATAATGGAAAAGTGCTAAGGCGTGCCACACCGAACGTGCCTTACGGTACCGAGCAGTGGAAAAGCGCCCTTAGTCTATCTGTATGGGACAACATTCTGACACTGGTCAACTGTGCTTAGGAACTGATCAAATGTTTCCAAAGTCCTTGTCTCATTCACTATCAGCTCCATTGTGGTCAATTAAATGCTTGTCTTCCAAAAGGTGGACCTGTAAAAAACACACACGGCAATCCATTATAAAGAAAAGGTCTGATTCTTATACATTAATAATAAATGTAATATAAATAAATCAAATACAAGTCACTATAGATAAAAGCGTCTGCCAAATGCATAAAGGGATGTAAACATAAGGAGACTACACATATAATATTTGGACGCAAAATACTGAGATCAACCAACCAGAAATAAGTACTCCAGAAAATTAATTAATTAAGCACTTTAATAGTCTTATGAAATGACATTTCTGTCCATGTTTACCTGCGGCTCTAAGATTCGCTGGTAGGTGGGGCTGGACAGTTCATCAAGAGTTTCGGCAGAAGGTTTATTGAGTGTCTCCGGTAGGAGGAGCCCCAGGCAGCCCGCCGAAATCCCACTCAAACAGAACACCATAAAAGGCATGGAGGCGTGCAAGGGTTTCTGAAAGAAAAAAAAAAAATCAGTACATAATCAATTAATATAATAATGATAATACACATTTATTGTATTATACATTTTTGTTATATGTATAATATTCATAAATTACTAATTATTAATTACACAAGAAAACTTTGAGAATTTTTTGTAAAATGATAAAATTGGCATTTCTTCATTTTACAATAGCTACGTACCAAACTCGGCACAAACGGTGCCAGAATTCCCCCAACTCTACAGGACATAGAACACACACCCAACCCTGCATTCCTAACACACACAAACACACTTACATTAGAATGAATCCCGCAGTGGGGTACTTTTGTTTTGTACTGACCAGAGGTCACATTAAGTGTGGTGTTGAACATAGGCTTGCTACTCTTGTGATGAAAAAAAAAAATATAGAATTTATCAACAATTCATTAAAAGATTAACTATTTTTTAAGGCAATATGAAATCTGTTTTATTTTTATTTTTATCCAATTTAATAGTTGAAATCGATTTTAATAATCAAGAAGCATGTCTGATCATTTTTTTTTATGTTTGCAATTTTTTTTAATGAAATCAAATATTTTAAAATGTAATTATTAATGAAAAATGTGACCACTCCTTTATTTTTTAGCAAACAAAATGCTGCAGGTTTACTGTTAAAATTAAAACATGGAAGAAAATGTACAATTCCTTAAAAAATAAAAGTTAATACTTTTATTATTTTTATTATTATTATTACTTACTGCAGTGAGAAGTACATTCTACTGTAGTGCTAAATTTCTGTTATAATTTCTTCAAGTTAAACCACACATGATATTATTATGATTACATATGATATGATTCAGCGATTCCATATGCGTCCATATGCAGAAATCATAGGGGGCCCTTTCACGGACCCCTGATCTAGCCTACTGTATATCCTCATCCTGTAAGTTCACGATTCAAAATAAAAATGGGAATGAAAACAAAAGCTCTTATTATTATTCAAATTTAAATTAAATTGAAAAGGTAATATTATTAATATTATAACGGAATTTGTATGACCCTGTACGTCAAAATGATGGACGATGAGAAAGTCTACTGTGGTACTGACATAAATGACTGACATTACCTACACTAGAGGGCGCAGTTTACTCAAGAATATATTCTTATTCTGTAAGGACATACATTTTATTACACATTTCTACTTATATAAGACCTAAAAAAAACATTACGTCAAAACATGCAAGTAAAGTACCTGATGACAGTTGGGTAGAGCTCTGATGTATACACATACGCAATATTAAATGCAGCACTGACCAGCAGTTTTCCAACTAAAGCCAATGATGTGGCACTTAATAAGGACCCTAAAAAAAGCAAACAATAGGCTTAACATGATGTATAATTAAGGAGAATCTTTTTATGTTCGTACAAATATTGAAAAATAATTTCCCAAAAATTTGCTGGGAAAAGGGAAATTTGCTGCTAAATATATAGAAATCTGTATATACTACATACTAAAAAATGTATACTTTTAAAGCACAATTTAAAAATAATTGCATAATAAAATAACTGCAAACCTAAAACTTTTCTTATCTATAATCATGTTAAAAAATAAACCTACTGTATGATGACAGATATACTCTGCAAAATGGGAAATTTGATTCTATTGAAAACCTAATTTATTCGGAAAGATGATCACCTGATACAGGTAAAAACGTTGAGAGCAAACAGGATACACCTGCAAAGGCGAGAAAATTGGCCATTGACTTCCTCCTGCCTGCCCTGAAAGAAAACAAATACGCTCAGATAATAATCGGAGAGAGAGTCTGATCCAGCAGCGTGTGGATGTGATTGTGCGAGTGTATTTACCACTGTTTGTTAATGAAGTACATGCAGAGAGGGTAAGCAGGGAGTTCCACCAGCCCATACATGGCAACACTAAGGTAACGATTACCTTTCTCTTCACTGGCACTGAGGGTCAATCCGTAATACACAAGGCTACAGGCATACCTGCGAAATATGCATACACACAAAGATTGAGTACATACAAATGCAAAAGTGTTCAAATAGTTCAATGCAAATACTCACCACACATACATGAGCACCACAGTCCTCCAGCGCAGTATGGGATGTGTGAACAGCTGGAAAACCCCAGGGCTGGCTGCGTCCGGAGTGCTGGGGTTGGCGGTCCGGCGGAGCTTCACTAGAATTCTGCCTTTCCCGTTCCTCACAGCAAAATACTGCAGGATGTCCTCGGCCTGCTTTGTGCGGCCCCGAGAATAAAGCCAGCGTGGAGATTCTGGCAAATTCCTGCCATAGTCAGGGAAACAGAATCACAGAAATTAGGTAGACATTCACATTTTACATTCAAGAAAGCATGTTTAAGAGATATGACATTTTAGATTATATTTTGAGTGGTGAATTTTTCAAGTGTTTCAATTATAATACAGGATTAAGACATATCCATGTGGTTGAGCTAGTTTTTTGCTCTTTTGCCACATTTATTGACATGCAATATCAGTGAAAGGACAGGAAATTACATAAAAATATGATATTTAAAAATGTAATTTTAAATGTAGTTTTGTTGTTGTTAATTAGTTATATATATATATATATATATATATATATGAAGAGTTCAGATGCAAAAGCCTCTAAAAGCCATTTGAAATTTTCTTCTTTAATGATGATTTTTATCAAACTTGTATATTTAAGTTCAGTAATTTCACTTAAATGGCAAAGATAATTACCTATTAATTGTTATTTAAGTGAAATTACTGAACTTTAATATACAAGTTTGATAAAAATCATCATTAAAGAAGAAAATTTCAAATGGCATTTAGAGGCTTTTGCATCTGAACTCTACATATACAAACATAAAATTAACGAACAAATTTCAAATTACAAAATATCATTCAAAAGTTTGGGGTCAGTAAGATTTTTTTTTTTTGAGAGAGAGATATAAATACTTTTTCAGTAAGTAAAGACATACGAAGTAAACCAAAATTATATTTCAAATAAATGCTCAAAAAGAAGGTTTGAAATCGCTGCCGTTTCTGACATCATAAACTACCTTGTAACCAATCACGTCAACGTGTGATCATCAATGAGTGGACCTCTGAGCTGGTGTGAGTAAGTGAAGGCGGGGTTAATTTGCATATTCATAGAACTGCATATACTAAATGAGGCAAGGGTGTAGAGTTACATTCAAGCTATTGTAAGGCAATTTGTTTTTAACACGTCATTTTGTTGATTAAAGATGAATTTTAAATGATCGAATTATTGATAAAGAGGTACTTTAAGAGAACACAAATAACTTTTTTGTCTAGAGTACATCTTTACAGAGGAAAAGCAGCTTTACAAAGCCCCTTTTCACTGTAAACAAATTCCTTGTGACAATATCATCCTGGTGGCTTTTAATGAAATCACAGTGCTGTAGTTTAACAGGAAGTAATGATCCGACTAAACCGCTTACTTACACACAGAGCAGGAAGAGCAAAAGTCCTGGACAGTTGGCCACAGTTGCTAGGTTTCGCCACGGCCGAACATAATAACCTAAGGCGCCAAACAGAGCGATGCCCACTGCAAAGGTCATATTAGTCAAGGTCCCTGTATCAAAGACAATAACATTCGCTTTATAAGACTACTGTGAAAGTAAACAACAAAAGTGATTTTATCATTAATTAATATGCACCTGTCATAGCCCAGTAGGACTTTCCCACATATTCCTGAGTGAGAACAAAGCAGACCAATGCCATTCCTCCATTCATCAACCCCACTAGCAGACGAGACACGGCAAACAACTCATAGCTGGGCGCTAACGCCGTGCCATACCCAAACAAGACCTCGAAAAACAGACCTGAGAGAGAGAATATTGTTAATAACAAATCACAATAATAACAACACATTAAACTGTTTAAAGAAAGATTAGGTTTTATGTTTGTTTCTTTGCTCTTGGCTTTCAGTCGGTTGTGTATCAGAAACAAAACATAACTTCTTTGTAAAGCAGCTATAGATGGTCAAATAGATGGAAAAAGAAATGGCTAATGACAATTGAGAATGCTATTTGCATTCTCAATTCTAAATACTACAATGATGTAATCCCAGATGATTAAATTAAGCACACAAAACATTCCATCATCAATTAAAAACATTTCAAATTGTATTCCTAAAAAAACCGAGAGATGAGTCAAAGCTTACACCACTCCTATATCATGTCATACATCGTCAAGTCAAGTGTTACTCTTTTGGCGTGTTCTAGGATGGCTTCAGGGTGAGTAAATCATGGGCTAATTTTCATTTTTGAGTGAACTATCCCTTTAAGGCTGACATTATCTACAAAAAAAGTTTAAATAGAGCTTAAAGGTTAGAAAACCTATATATTTGAGGTCTTGAAAGCACTGTAATAATATGAAACTGTAATTATAGTTTAGTAAAGAACAGAAACCAGTTAAAGGGATACTTCAGGATTTAGCATTAAGCTTTGTATTAGTAGAAAACCTGTTGTATTTTCAAATTACCATGCTTTCCACCCTCATATAACCCCTGAAACGTGAGATTTATGTATTTTTTTTATGCAAAAATCGCCATTTTGCATCCTTCTGAGGATTTTTTGGCCAGAGGCTAAAGACTACAGTGAGGAGTCGGGGCTGTCCCACATATTTTCAACCCACCCATAGAGGGTGGGATCTCACTCACAGAATGTACACAGTGTCAGACATCTTTTTTTTGGAAGCTAAACTAGCAGGCTCTTGTTCCGTGGAGAAAGCGGAGTAACTTATTAGGAGAAAGGGGAGTAAGAAGGGGTGTAGTTTTTACATGAACGCTAAACAAGTGATTGGTTGATGTGCGTTTTAACATTGCTAAGAAAATTCGGTAATCGGTAATCACGCCACCGTTGAGAGAGGGAGTTGTTGTCTTTTATCCAAATAAGCCAAAAATACATTTTCTCGCTTTTCTCAGTCTAGAAAGCTCCAAATTCAAAAATATTTTCACATTTCTTCTACATAAATGACCCATTTTAAAAACACATCTTTCCAGAGGTGGAGTATCCCTTTAATCTAAATCCTACCAGTTAGAAAAACCGGCTTCCTTCCAATCTTATCAGAGAGTGGTCCAAACAGGACATTTCCGATCAGCACACCAGCAAAGAACAGGGACCCAGCCAAGTTCACTTTGTAGGCTTGATGTTTAATTAGGTACCACTGCAAGAGAAATATCAAAAAGTTTGAATATGCATTCATTCATCTGCTGTCCTATCCAGACACAAAGATTTTAATATAAACACAGTAATAATTTGATAAAAGTATAGATTTGTATTCGAAAGACTGAGCAAGCTTAAGCCAAGTTTGTTTGATGCACAACACTGATGCCAGTCTCTTACCTCAGTCACGATTGAGCTGACATCTTCAGTGAACTTCACACTGTGTTGAGTTACATCACTATCCACACCTTCAGTAAAAGGTTCTACATGATATTCTGGCACAGCACCCACTAAAATTATGAGCATGGACTGACATGCCATGTAAATCTGTTAAAAAAAAGACAAATATTTCAGGTTACTTAACTTTCATTGATCTAGGCCTAGTTCCTTCCACTAAATGAACAATATTTATAAACTCTGATATGTAAGTGATCATCACTAGTGTGTTCAGAAAGAAGCATTTTTTCTTTCAGGATAATCTTATACGTGGCTTGAGTTATGGATTGAAGACGTATCTTCCCCCGATTCTGGCTTTCCTGAAGAACCACCAGATCATCACTAATCCTCCAATTACACAATGGGTGTAATTTGAGAGACTGTGGGTTGTAGGCCTCTTTAGTTCTCTGTCTAAACATTATAGGACCAGGTGTTGGGCAAAGCTGAAAACTGGTTTTATCAGAGAAGATCAGAATCAGTTAGATCTGTCTTTGTGAAGGATGCGTGACACAAGCCACGTACAAGGTTAGAAAAAAATCGAATTCCCCAAATCGAAGGATTGGCTTTTCCAACAGGAAAATGCTCCATGCCACACAGCAAGGCCAATCAAGATTGAGGACGAAGGATCACCAGATCAAGACTCTGTCATGACCATCCATCACAATATCCAGACCTGAACCCCAATGAAAACCTCTGGAATGTGCTCAAGAGGAAGATGGAAAATCCCAAGCCATCAAACAAAGCTGAGCTGCTTGAATTTTTTGCCAGGAGAGTAATATACTGTAGTCAATACTCAATAGTCATCCAACAGCAATGTGAAAGTCTGGTGGTGGAGAGCAAGCCATTGCCAAGATGCATAAAAGCAGTATTTGGAAATCAGGGTTACTCCACCAAATATTGATTTCTAAACTCTTCCTAAGTTTAAACATTAATATCATGTTTTTTTGTTGTTGTTTTTTTAATGAATAGAAGCTTAAGGTTGCTCATGAAATGAAGCTTGTTTTCTTTACATTATTCAAGATCTGAAAACATGGCACTTTTTTTTGTTTTGTTATTTTGACCAGTTGTCATTTTCTGCAAACACATTCTCTAAGCTCATGTATTTAATAATCTTTAAATAATTGTGCTTATATGTACTGTGACAAACATGATATGCCAGCTTCATGACTAAAATTTTATGGGACATTTTTTTTTATATTTAGGTTCCATTAATAAACATCCTGCAATCTTCATTAAAATGAATGCTACATTTTTTTAAAGCCTATCTGACTCATATTGAGCAATAGGTAGGAAAAACATACATTTGGAAGCAGGATATTCTGAATATTAATTCAAAGCATTACTTGACATTAACATTTTATGTTTTGTTGCCCAGTAATGGCTCCATGGCCTTTAATTGAAACCTCAATACTGACATATAACGATAACCATATGCCTGACTTATCTATCAAATACATCCCCCACTGCAAGAAGATAATGCAAATATGACAAGGCTTTAAAGGTTTGAACCCTCAAATATAGGTTTTGCATAATTACTGGCTTGTGTTACCAGAAATATAAAAATATACCTAAACAAACATGTTAGTCCAGTGTTTACTGATTTGCATGTTTCATGTTAACTTACCTGTAGGAAAACCAGGATGGTGATCATCCGCTTCTGGTGTCTACCGAATTCTCCAACCACCTGGAAAGCCTCCTCTAAATCCATCCCAGGGTCAAAACATCCGACAGCATGCCATCGAGTATATTTTTACATTTTCAATAATGGATCTGATAACAACTGAGGTTTCAGATGCTCCGCAGTAATCTGGCTTCCCCTCGCAGACGTGGAATGAAACCACGTGGTACATAGAGTGATTCTGATTGCACGAGACGCTGGCATAAAAACACGTGCTTTAGACAACGGTTCTGATTGGACTAGTGAAAACTGAAATTGAAACGGAGCTTCCACGTTATTTTTTTAAGTTAAATTTTAACAGACAAACGTTATTGTCTAGCCGTGTTGTCAAAACACGGAAGACTGATTCGCCAGTGGTTGTCAAGATTGTTATATGGTTTTTTTAATTTAGGAGAAAAAAAAAGGCGGGCTCTGGTAAATTGACAATACTCTGACGTTTTGTGCTCCAACTTAAATAAGAGTTCATATCTAGTTACGTTTTTTATTAGTAAACATTAGGACATAACTGTTCCTAAATACGTTTTCTCGATATGGGCGTGTAATTTACGTTGTTGAACAAAACGACTGAAGTATCGTCAACTGAATTCTACCCCACACACCTTATTTTACTCCTAAATTGAAAAACCCACGGACAAATCTCGAGGAAAACACTAATGGGTGAAGAGGCTTTTTGGCGTAGAGGCTGCAGCACTTTTTTTATAAAAGATGATCAATGTTATTACCGAACTAGACTATTTTAACAGGTATAAGGAAATAAACCAAATATGAAACGCTCATTTGTCCACTTGAATTGAGATAATTAGAACCATGCACAAAATTGTAACCATTAATACAAATCTATCTATCTATCCATCTATCCCCTTAGCACCCTATTTTCAATTATTTGAAAGATTTGTGCATCGTTCTCAATATGGAAAGTTTCATTAACTAAGGTTTGAGCAATTCTTACAATTAAATTTCTTTATTAATTACATGAATTCAAACCTCCTGCAAACATTTTCATTATTGTAATAAGAACCTTAAATTGCTTTGTGGAAAACCAAATCACCAAAGCCAACCAATATTACATTCAAACAATTTTAATAGAAAGAATGAACTTTATACAGACATTTCAAAATAGAACCATATTTTAAAATATGTTTTATTGGTTCAAATATGGAGTGAGCATTATTTTAGCTTTTAATTAAACAGACAAATATTCAACAAAAACAAACCACAAAAAAGTAAGCTCTAAACTCTAGTGAAACTAACAGGAAAATTAACAGTAAGAAATCACCCAGAAGGTATAACTTTTAATATTAAACTGTGACTGAGGAAACAGACATGAAAAAGCAAGTACACAGACAAAACATGTTTAAAAAGACTTAGACAGAAGTTTAAAATGATGTACTTCTGTACATCTAAGGAGAGTAAAAACTGCAAAAATTTAATTCTGACACCTGAGTGGTAGTTTCGAACGTGGTGGCGTATTCATAGACTCATTCTCCACCTTTGAACGGTTCAAGGACTTATTGCTGTTTTCCTTCTTGTTTTTCTTCTAGTTAGACAAAAAGAACAAAATATTGTCAATCTACATCTACAACCAATGAGTATTTGCCAACAGTCAAGGCGTGGTCACATTTTCACATTGTTTGAAAAATGTTCACGGCAAAATCTACTCATTTCAATAGAAATTCAGGCAATTGCAATACTTACCAATAAGTAATTGAAATACTTTACCACACAGAAGTTTCACAAATTCAATGCATTGATCAACATAAGCTTGGTTTGAAGTTAACTTGTGTGAGCAGTACTTCATACATCACAACACTTGACCGCACCTTAAGCACAACATTAATTAGCTGCAAAATGTCTCACCTTGAAGAAGGGAACCCTTCCATTCTCAAAACATGTCAGGTTCTCATCAGAGCAGGACTGTTCATTGATGTTTCCATCACTAGAAACACTGACTTCATCCTCCAGAGAATCCTAAAAACAGAATTGGTTACACCAGTCCAAAAAAAAAAAAAAAAAAAAAAAAAGTATCTACAGCACCTTAAAATAAATCTTAATACATTTTAAATAGCAAACACTGATAGCATTTCCACTGATTCAAACTCCTCCTGTAATATAAAGAACATGGATGGACTACCTGGTCAAGAGGTTTCTCTTCTCCCTCTATGACAGTTTCACACTGGCTCAGCAAACACTGAAGCTCTTCCTGCTGAGCTCTGAACTCCTCTGCCAGCTCCTCTCGACTCCTCGGCTTGTTCAGCACACGTGGGTATGTGTATTCCCTACGCTGAGGGGTCGTTCCTGTAAAGATACACACACACGTCACATTACGGACCCGTACACATGGACCGATTACTTGCACTTGAGCAGTGGCTGTACCCAAAATGCTATATCACAGCTTCTCTCATACCTGTTGGTAAATCTTGCCGTAGCTCTGAGCTGATGAAGTTGTGTACAGTGTCCAGAGCCAGAGTGCTGATGCAGGAGAGGATCTCTTTGTGCTCCTGCATGGTAGCATCATCTTTACCGGTCTGCAATTCCACACGACTCAGAATTACTTCCACTTCCTGCTGCATGGGAGTCAAACGGGCTTCACAGTCCTGAACGGCTTTCTTCCCCTTTTCCTCGACAGACTGCATGCACACACAAAATAAGAGAGTCTCAAACACTAGAAATGCATCATGGAAGTATACAAAAGGGCAAGTGCTAAAGACAAACTAACCTTTCGTAAGTCTTGCAGAGCCGTGTCTGTCTCCCTAATGAGTGTAAGCTGTTCTTGGGCTTTATTCTCGGTTGCGTTTGAGGCTTCGTGACACCACGCGAGTCCTGACTCAGCCAGCGAGTCAAGCGACGTCTGTAGCAGTCCGCAGTATCCGATACACTCCTCCAGCGTTCTCTCTCCCTCTTCCGTCACTCCATTCATCTCTGTCATCACTCCGTCCACAGAAGACCCCAGTCGAGCACGGGCAGACACATGTTGCTCCTCAGTTGCAGTACATTTACTATAATAAAAACGATTTATTAGGGTTTTGTTACAGGAAACTTGAAGTTATATGTTGTGAACAGGGCCTGAAATTAACACCCGACCACCTGCCAAATGCGGGTGAATTTTGCTATTGGCGGGTAACACTGTCAATCTACCTGCCACATTGGCGGGTAGCCAATGAGAATTGAGTGATTCATTAGGATTTTTACATTTCAACGAAGTCCGCTATTGCGGGACTTTAGCTAAAATGTGGCGGCACATTACTGGGGTAAAGAGGCCAGCTGAAACAAAACAAACAGCCAACAAAAAGATGAGGATGAGAAAAATAAAAGTAAAGAAGACATTTTATTACAAAGTGAACAATCGGCGGCAATGGCAAGGTTCGTGAGCGGCTGATTTATGACAGCGACTGTTGTTTCGTAACGTTCATGCGATCAGAAAGAAGATGAGGCTCTTTTTCTGACTACGTGTGCGAGTATTAAACTGTTGATGAGATGGGATGAGATAATGTAACGCGTCGCTGTTGTAGGTTACAGTACAATGACAGTTGCACAGATGTGTGTGCGTGTGCAACTGTGCATGTTGGGAGTTGGGAACCGGTGAGAAAATGTCCGGTACCCGGTAATTTTATCAGTAATAACATTATTAATTTAGTTCATATTTAACCGTTCCTGAACGCTGTAACTAAAAGCTGTTAAGAGTAAGACCTGTACGTGACTAAATCCGCCATCAACACAGCCGCGTGTGATTTGTTTACGAGCTGCGTAGGTCTATCTGTTGAGTATATACTAGCCTATACATGTTGTGTGTGTGTGTGTGTGTGTCTGTCAAAATCAATGAATAAAAATATTTTTTTTTTATGTATGTTATTAGAGTTATTATTACTTGACAGCACTAAAATGTGTGTTCTTACAAGTTAAAGAACAATATTGTGAAATTCCCGGGTTTTTTTTTTTTTTTTTTTTTTTTTTTTTACGTTTATGAGGCAAAAAAAAAAAAATGGCTGGTAAAAAGTCTCTGTGGCGGGTGAATTTTTAAATCCACCTGCCACAGTGGCCGGTGGCCGAAAAAATTAACTTCAGGCCCTGGTTGTGAATATACTCTCACCTCTGTATGGAGCTCTCTAGTGTTTCTAGTGAAACAATCGGTGCAGATGCTGCCTGTGAAACACCCTTAAAGTCAGTCTGAGTGTTCATCGCCAATAGATTCAATTGGTTCTGCAAACACTGAACCAGCTCGGCCACATGCTGTAAAAAAACAAACAATTTAAGCAGTTTAAGAACCAATTCTGTCACATAACTTTACAGAAGAACATCTTTTAATTGGTTCCATTCATACCCACACAACTTGTGACCATCTGAGCCAATCAATTTAAAAGAAATGTGATTGCTTGGATTAAAGTTAATCCTCCTCTTCAAGAAACTGTCCAGGGGTTATAGACCTACCGCCTGATGGCTGTTTTCAGCTTGGCTAATCTGTTGCTTGAGCTTGTCATGTTCGGCACGCAGAGTGCTGAAGCCCTGCATAGCGCACTCTCGCATACTGGCAAACGATTCGGTGTAAGAGTCAAAAACTGACATCATCTCTGCTTTCAGACCCCGCATCTGTAGGAGACATTTTTACCATGACTTATTACAAATCTCAAATAAACTGGCATAACAACAGGTCAAATCATCATTCTCACACATACCTGCTCATTTAGAGTGTGGTATCTGTGAAAGGTTTGCTTCAGACTGTCAGTCGTGGCAATGACAGACCTGATTCCTGGCACCGCTTGGGCGAGCAGAACCTTCTCTAGATGCTGTTTGTGTTCATCCTGAAAAAAAAAAAAGTGCATTCAGGCATCACAACATCATAAAGCATACAGTATGAAGAGGATCTGCATTAGATAGATTTAATAGAGTAAAATTGTGATGATGGCAAAGGGATAAATTGGCGTGCACAATTAAAATGTTTAATTTTTGATCATAATCCCAAAAGTCATGGAAAACCTGGATATGAAGGCAACAACTTTAAAAGTGACTTACAGCTTAGGCCTGGAAAAGTAGAATCCTATACATTTGGATTGATAGAGTTCTTACCAGTATTTCCAGCATGCTGTTCTGAGCCTCCTGAGAGAGCTTCTCCTGACGTAACACTCGTTCCTTGCACTGCTCTACAACTTCTCCAACAGTTTCTTTAATACTGCCGTAAGACTCAGAGACAGCACCTAATGTCTCCTTAAACACTTTGCAGTTTGTATTCAGCAGCTCACCTACACAGAGACATTTAAACAGGCATTCATTAGATCAGTTTCCTGGAAGACAGATTTGAAACGCCCAAAAACAGGGTTATTAAATGAAGAGTGCATCCATGTGATGTATCTTACCCACAGAAGAGCGGTAAAAATCAATCATCGCAGCATGTTTGTGGCTCTGCTCCTGCAGCGAGGTCTGCATGCTGTTGTAACAGTTCTCCATGCGTTGGGCGAAGCTCTCCTGGACCTCCCCGTTATGATGCTCCACCTCTTTCTTCCTCTGCAGCTTAGCGTGGAGACCGCTAACGTCATGCGTGCTGGCCTCAGCAGTGCTCAACAGCTGGATGAAAGAGACTCAGTTAGGAGTGCGCATGTATGCATTTATTATCAGTGCATCATTGAATGACACACACACAGCATCACAGACCTGGTCAGCAGTGCTGTATAGTTGACTCTCATTACTCTGGAGCTGTAAAGCAATGAACTCCTCCTGAGTGAGGCGGTGCCTGGTCTCTGTTAGGTCCTTTTGAGTCTCTTCCAGTTTCTGGCTCTTTTCCTGCAGGTCCTCGGTGCACTGGTCAAGTTTTTGCTTACTGTCTGTAAACAAGTCTACAATCTGCCAAGACAAAATTCATCAGATACATCACTCACACTCAAAAGTGGAAGTTGGGTAGGTCTGGTATATAGAAAAGCAGAAGTAGACTGGATTTGAAAGACGCTCACCTTCTTGAGCTCCTCCTCCATAGCAGCGATCCGATCATTGTACTCTGTAATTTGCTCTTCCTGAGACAACAGCTTACTGTTTATATTCCTGCAAAAAGGCAAGTAAAGGATTAAATATAGTCTGCTTCTTAATTATCTCCTTCAACCAATAAGTCTTGATTCCAAAATAAGTCTTAATTCCTGAAACATAGTTATACAACATATACATGCATAGTATATACGTATGCAAGTCACTAGCCAAAGTGTAGTACTTAGTATAAGCCGCATTACCCAAGGGCCAATGATCAAAAAAAACTACCCATTAAAAAGTTTGGGGCTGGTAAGTATTCATTCTTCTAAAAGAAGTCGAATATTTACCAAGGCTGCATTTACTTGATAACTACAGTAAAACTAATATAAATCATTCTGATATCTAGACTTTTTACCTCAAGAATCATCTCTTATTGACAACAGCTGTGCAGCAAACATTTTGTAAAAGTAGTTCAAGTCAATTGGTGTGTTATCTAAATGCATTTTGAGCTATCCACGTGTATGTCTCTACGCCATTAAATGTCCGAGTGATTCCGTGTGTATGTACATGTCGTTAAATGTCCGAGCGAAACGAAGCAAAATGTAGATCTACATCTGGGAACGATTTTTTTTTTTCCCTAGGATGGTAGGGGAAGACTCATGAATCCTATAGGCTATCATAGGGATGGGGTAGGTCATATATTTATATACAGTAATGTAACGTTAAGTCAACAACGTTTATAAACGCGCTGAAAAGCGATTATGCGCATTGATAGCATGCCAAAAATGGAAATACGAATTGGCGTGTCATACATACGCCATTTTATGAGATCAGTCTGAGCAGTGATAACGTTTCAGGATTCTTTGATGAAAATTTTTATAAACAATTTTGTAATCACTTTGACAATTTAATACATCCTAGCTCTGTATAAAATTAATTTCTTAATCTAACTGACTGCAAACTTTAGAAAGGTAGTAGCAAGTACACAGAACTTACTCATAGTTATCAAGAGAGAGATATACTCCATGTTTGTCACGGGTGGCAGCCAGATCTCTTTTCAGTCGCTCAATCTCCTCTGTGTATTCCTGCAACATTTATTTTAGAAACAAATTTGTCAATGCTGATGCGCATGAAAAAATTGCCAAGTCTTCAAATTTGCATCAGTAAAGAAACTTGCCTTTATCAGAGTTCTCTTGGTGAGTTTCTGGTTGACCTCTGGCTTATTCATGATACTCTTGGCCCTGTTAGCATAGTCCAGAGTGCTCAGAGTTTCCTAAAATAACAAAAATCAACATACAAGTCAACATTTCCGATAATGCAGAAAAAACAAAGAAACAGTACAAAGCCAACAATCACACGACATACCTCCAGATTGATGGAGGCAGGAGACACAGTGGCGATAATGGAGGTTTTGGTGCGCCCACCCAGCGAGTCCTGCAGTATGCGGGTGAGTTTTGACTCCCTGTAAGGCACATGAGGCCCTCTCTCCACTAGAGCCTTGATTACACGACCCAGAGTCAGCAGAGACTGGTTTATGTTGCCGGCTTCACGGGCACGTTTATCAACAGCACCAGAGCGCCCGATGTTCTCACTGCCCGCAAGATCCACCTGAACAGTGTGACAGACGAATTGTCAGATTAAAAATACTTTAACACTGGTGAACTCCCACTATTGAACCAGAGAAGTAGACTCACTAAGTTCAGTTTTCCGATCTTAACCAGCTCCTCTCCGTCCAGTGTGATCTCTTTCATGTGAATAGTCACGGAGAACACGGAGTGCGATCGACTGGTGGAATAGAAGTCGAAGAGGGGCATTATATACAATGAACAACTTAGCGCTGGCGTACAATTTTTCTTGTCTTGTCTCTTAAATTGAGATGTAAGAATCTAGGTATTACCTTGAGTAAGCATTCATGAGTGTGGAGGCTGTCTTCCTCTTGGCCGCTCCTCTCTCCAGGATCTGATACACCTCATTCTTATTGTGCACAGTGACCTCCTCCAGACCTTTAATGGTCACACCCCTCTGACAGAAACACAGAATGTCAGATTTTAGTGAATATTTTCATATGTTTTATATACAGTATATGGAAATTATAGGGAGATGTAATACATTAAAAGCATACTTTATTTCTGGGATCATCAAACAGTTGTAGTCTCTCTGTGACATCAGGGGCAGGGCTGAGCAAGTCAAACAGTTCTTCATTATAGATTTCCAGCAGAGATACCTTCACTGAGAATTCTGTGCCGTTATTGGACAGTTTCTCAAAGATCTGATGAAGAGTTCTGGGAATAATTCCAGCCAGAGGGTCCTGTGAGAAAAAAGGTGAAAGTAAAGGAAGAGGGAAGGAAAAAAAAAACTAACCTGAGCAGATACTCAAGGAAATAAGTATTGGTCATGATACGCTGGCCCAACAGCAAAATCTCAATGAGAAAGCATTATTATTTAGTTAATGTGTAAAGATCATCTACTTCTGAGTCATAAAGGTACAGTAGCAAAAATAAAGAGTCAGAACAGGACTAGAAATGGTTCCAATAAAGTAAATTTAAATAGTTGCAAGAAACCTTTATTAACATTAGTGGCCTTTAGGAAAGAAATCGAACACTAAATGAACGTATTATTCTAAACAGCCATCTGCCAAAATGTAACTCAAATGTTACCTCTTCCCAAGTAAACTCCTCATTGGGCGATCTGTCACCCTCCATTGTGAAGGTTTTCCCTGTTCCAGTTTGTCCATATCTTTTAGCAAACAGAAATTAAACAATATAAATACAAAATAGTGTGTTATTAATACCATGCCAGCTAAAAACATTTGATAAAAAAAACCAAACACTTCAGACAAATTTAGAAACATAACAGGTAAAGCTGAATGAGATTATATTTAAAGAGAGATACTCACGCAAATATAGTACAATTGTAGCCCATAATAACTTCATCTAATATGGGGCAAACCACACTTCTATAAACGTCAATTTGTTTGGCAGAAGGACCAAAAACCTAAAGCAGAGATTTAATGAGCATTACTGCACAGGAAAAGATTTGGACATTAGTAAGACTCGAAGACTCGAAACGAACCATGTCAAAAGTGTATGTTTTTCTTGAGGATTTGTCCGTGGCACCTCCAGTACGGACCGTCAACTCTTTTTTGTTCTGGTCACATTCAACAACAGTATGAGAGGCAGATTTACGCTCCACTGTGTTGAAGGGCCTGTGAATTGCACATCAGACATGACAATGATATTGACTGAGACATTAATTTTCATCTCATAAACACACATATTTTATTTAGATATTAAAATGTATTAAAAAAAATAAAGAAAAAAAATAAAGAAAAGATAGTTAAAAATCACAGTTAAAAATAAATATTATGCTTCTCAGCAAATTTCAGCAATTATGAAACATAACACAAATGAACAAAACATAATTTTGGCCAACAAACACTGTAATGAGTAAATTAATTGATTTAAAAAGTGACAGCTCTACATTTGAAGAGAATTGTCTCAGAGAAGAGAAATACAAATAAATATCACGGATCACCAAACGGTTATCACAATTAGCATAGTATTTAAATAATAAAAAAACAAATCAAATGGGTTTGGGGGGGGGGGGGGGGGGGGTTGTACCAGGAGTAGCCATAAAAACCAATATACACAATAATCACTGCCAGAAGAAAACACGTGAGTGTGGCATGCTTGAATAAATAGCCTTTATTTAACATAAACATTCACCTGCATCGTACAACCACTTGAATATTTCTTCCTTTCTCATCTTTTTTGGCTGCTGGTATCTGTGATGATGCCATGTTAACGGGGCGTCTTCTGGGCTCCAAGTCAGAAAATGCCCTTTAAATGCAAGTTAACCTTTAAACCAAAGAGTCAATTAGCAAAAATAAGTTACATTAAAAGGTCACATAACTATATATATATGCGCCACTTAAATACATGAATACACAAATATATAGCCTACACACACAACACAAACATCAGATCCATGATTATGTTAGCATGGTCTAACGTTAGCCTAAATTACGCCTAAGCGAAATAAATTATACAAACAAGCTAATGAGAACAAAAGAAAATTCACATACCGTTTAACTGATATATTCCAAAAGCAGATCACGTAAAATGATAAAGCCGTTTAAATGCTTTCAATAGCGAAGGATATCTGAAAACACTTTGCTGTCCGCTCTGACTACGAGTCTCAAGCTCTGCAAGTTAGCTGACTTTGAAAATTGCGCATCTGCAGCTTTGAGCCAATCAGAGAAAAGGATTTTCTGACCATTCTTCTGATTGGTCTAAAGGAAGCGAGCTGTAGCGATGCATCTCGGGAAAGTGTCGCGTTTTCGAATGAGAAGTATCTGTACAAATAAGACTAATCAGCTAAACACTAAAGTAATAATAATTTTCACTTATACAGTTTATACACTGTTAGTTGATACAGTGCAGAAAATAGGAACTATGGTGTCTTTCCTCTTTTGTCAGTGTTTTACGGTATTTTTTATGATCTAAAAACCATTCCCACTTGTTCGGCTCTCTCTGTAAACGTTACAATAAAACAGGAACCGTGATCAGTACAGCACCGTTTTTTATGGCTCAAATATAAACAACAGTATTACAACGTCATATTAGCCTTGCCAGGGGGCATCATATACATTCAAACAAATTGTAAGTAATACAAATATTTCTAGTTTTCATAGCCTTTTCGTTCAATGAGCCCCAGTACAGCACCTCTCACTGTGATCAAGATATAATATCAGAATATCAGATTCAAATATACGTCACAAACGTATATTTGCACTAATTTTGCATATGAGATGCAATGGTAGGTATGTCTCTGAACGGTATACGTATACAAACATCAGAAGTCATGTTTATTCATGAAGGATGTCGTAGTGGTACACATATGCAAACAGATGTTCCTGGAAACAATACAGACAACAGCACAAACTATACAACCAACTAAACACCAAATAGCAAAACATTATTATGTGAACGTGAATAAACTTATGCAGGTACGTGTGTGAGTGTGTGTGTATTTAGTTATAAATATGTGCTGTATAAGTTAGCCTATAATAGTTTTGGAAATTATAACTAAAAACAAAAACAAATAATAACCCACATAGATAAAGTATAATAATTGTATAATATGGATAATTAGCACTTAATATAGGCTACACTGTAACATTACTTTACTCTAGCATAGTATTCAGTAAAGCAATAGCCTACCATATGTAGACATCTAAATGTAAGTCTGTTTTGTACAATCTATATCAAAAGTCTATGAGTAAAAAAGTAACACGTAAAAACACGGCGCGTTAACGCGGACAAACAGTGCGTGTTAAACGCGGTCAAAATTCAGGCGTTTCGTTTAAAGACTATTGGCCCAGTAGTTCCTAAAATCATCAGCAGATGGTAGTAAGATACCAGGCAGGCTGGGCAGGCCTACCAGTTTCTGTCAGAGAAAGGTGGAGACTTTTATTTTAAAAAATCCTCATGGCTTTGGAATAGTTGTGTTCATAGTGGCTGTGCTCACACTTCCCGCTTTTTCTCGTAGTGGCAGCCTTCACTCGCGTGCAGAAGCCTTGACAACAGCAGCAGCAGGAGGGAATGGGGAGAGAGGGGCGCCGCAACGTTTAACAAGACATTCTTGAACACAACACGACCAATAAAACAATTCACCATCGGTGAGCACGCACCTCAATCTACAAACACATCGCGGTCCGATAACTTAACTGTTATGTTTTTCCTCTCGTGATCCTGAAATAATAAATAAAAACAACCGAAGCTAACACGAGCTCGCTTGCTAACCACTAACGTACCACCATTAAAATCAGACCTGTCTCACAATTAGTTAAAAACTGTTTATGGTTTCAGCCCCTGCCTGTTTAAATGCAACACATGGTTTATTATAAGACGTTTTAAGTGAAGTGCAGCAAATCAATGCATGTTGTGTTTTTTTTCTTGCATGACGGTGCTTTTTTAGCTACACGCGTCTGTTAGCTGTCTGATTCACATGGCAGACGTATTTATTATTAGGACATATTCGGTGATGTTCTTCACATGTAATCAATTATGAGCATAGTACAAGAGTCACGTTTGTAGCTGGCAAACTGACAGATTCACGATTTGTGTGTGTGTGTGGGGGGTTGGGGTTGGGGTGTGCTGGCTTCAAGGCCAAGGTCGCAATGAGGCCTAACTGATATGCATAAATAATCATATTTAGTTGTTTAGATGCATTTGTGATTATTAAGTGTATAGTGCGGTAAATATGTTGCTGGAGGGCTTTGGATTTCATCTGCTTGGCTTCTGTTTGTGTTAGAAATGTGGGCGAAACTGCTTGTGTGCCATCAAGGATGATTTAAGTGTCTTGTCTTTTCTTTTCATTTTAGAATAAAGTAAATTTGGCGTTGCATTGAGATTATTTATTAAAAAAAAATTTAAAAAATAAAAGGATCTGTCAGGTTGTTTGTGGTACCTTGGTAATACCATGCTATTCAGACATGCACTTTTGGTAATACCACAAGCATCTGATTTGTTTATGATGTCTCTTACAAAAAAAGTGCTGTGGTAGAATTATTACCATGATGTAGCTATATATCTTAAAACAAAAACAAAAAACAAAAAAAACTTGTATGGCAGTACTATGGTACAGTTATGGTATCAGGTGGTACTACTATTGTACTTTGATTTTAACCATGGTATATGAATATAATCCAAATAATGAACACTCATTTTGTTATGCAGTCTGTTGACATTTGGTGTTTTGATATTAATGCTTTGGAGGTAAAATAATAATTATTTTAATTGATTGATTGTGATGTGAAGCTTTAATAATGCTATGTCATTCACAAAAGCTTCTGTTGTCATTTTTTTATTGGACTAACAAGATATGCCATAAATTTGGCATCTTATTAATATAATAAGCAACTTACTAAAGCGTACTATTCTGGTGGTGGTTGAGGAGATGTAAATCGAGTTGAGTGCTGAGAAAAAGCATTATGTAAATGTAATGAATTATTTTAAAGCATCTGGACAGATCCATCGGATCCATATTAAAGGCTTCAAATTCAAAAGTAAGTGTGATGCAAGTTTTATATATGCTTATTTCATGAATTGTTATATCTGGAAACCATTTTTAATAATTGATTTTAGTCTGAAGCTCAGGGTTACAATGAGCTCTAGAAATACAGACACCACAGAAGAATAACACTGTAAAGTTGTGTACTTGACTAAGTTTATAGATTTGCTGCTGCATCTCTTTAGAAAATGTCACGTGCGCTGCAAATGCCAAATGTAGCCGCTGAATCAACTAGTTGCATTCTTCAAAATAAAGTGACAGTAATGTAAGCAGAATGAATTATTGATGAAAATTTATGAGTGCATGAGACGGGGTTATGGAAACTTGCCCTTTATTTTCAGGGTCAGATCAGGTGACCCGCTGGATGGGTTGGCCTGAGGGGCCCTTTCATGTGACAAGTGTGAGTTGGGAGGCCTGAAATCAGGTGTTGGGCACGTTTACGCTGGAACTCCTGCATGTGGAATTACTTTGAAGCCAGATTTTGTCTTGTTTGTAGATGAATATCTTATTGGGGATGTAAATGATTAGAGTCGTAATGGAACTCATTGTTCTCCTAAATGTATTATTCAATGTATTGATTTTTTTTTTCAGTCCATGTTTAAACCAATTTAAGGACAGCTGGTTTCTCTACTGTTTTTTTTTCCACAGCGCAAGTTCTATTTTCTTGTCCACGTGTTTCTGCTGTAGTGGGCACTTTTTTGAGAGGTTTTAGCTGTTTAATCTTGGATTGAAGCTTACTTGTAAACAATCTGTCCTCACAGAATCCTAGCTGCCACTATATCCAGAGAGTCATTCACATGGTAATGTAGGTCATGTTCTTTGTTCTGAAACTCGACTGGGTCTGCGGTATGCAGCCAGCCGTTTTGCCTTTGGTGCTAGAGGTTAACAGGAAGTCTAGACATCCATGCTGGTTTGTTCAAGTGGATGTAGGTCTGCTCAGTTAAAATAAGAGCACTTCACTTCATCTGTTTTGTTGAAAATAAACCTAATCAAATGGTCAATTATCTTCTCTCTTGATTATAGATATAAGAATACTAGCTTTACAAAAATTAACCCTTGTATTTGGGTGTTGTAAAATCTGCTTTATTAGGCGTTTTTTTCCCCCTTTGTGCTGCTTGAGAGCATGCTTTTATTAAAGGGATAGTTCACTTTGAAATAAATTTTTGATATGTTTCAGCTTACCTCAAGGGCATCCAAGATGTAGGTGTCTTTGTTTCCGCAGTATTTTAATTTTGGACATTTTTCAGTCAAAACGATATAAATACTGTTTTCTTACACAAACCGCTCGTTTCGTGTCTTAGGCCATCAATGTGTACTTACAATTACGAGTCATTAAATCATGTTTAATTTTGACTTCTCTGTTCATGCTCTTTGACATGGACCCCCTATACCTGCATTATATGACTGATAGACACGAACGGTTAGACCGAAAAATGTCAAAATTGGAAATACTGTGGAAACAAAGACACCTAGGCTACATCTTGGATGCCCTTGAGGTAAGCTAAAACATCAAAAATTAATTTCAAAGTGAACTATCCCTTTAAAGCTTTTGTTTAAATATATATACATACATACACATAGGCCTGCTGTTTAATGTTAATGTCAACTAAAAGGGAACTTTAACATATATAAAAAATTAACTTAAAATTTAAACATTAAAAAAAAATAGCTTATTTTTCATTAAACGTCATTTAAATAAACGAAAATTCGTTTTTTTTTATGAATAGACGAATATTAGTTTTTTATGAGCCGAATATTCGAATGCAGTATTTAAAAAAAAAAATGCCTATCCCTAGTTCCCATTCATCACCTCTTTGTCATCCACCAATGGGTCCTTGGCCTAAAAATGGTTGAATTGGTTGTCTGCATCATAAATTGTTTTTATTATGTGCAAAAAATGTAATATAAAGCTGTTGAATATTTAATACTTTAATTGTATACACTTTTTCCCCTTGTTGCAACTTTGCCTATTCATGCATTCTGTTGACTATTCATCCACAAGCGATAATGTAATTTTTTTGGTAACTGTTTTATATTTCATATTATTTTATCTTATTTTATTAGTTGTTATGCAAAAAGACAGAGATTTCTCGAATCCTGTTTAAAGGAAATCTCATCTATTTAAAAAAAAAATGGTTTTATGATACTATAATTACTGTAGTAACTATGATGGTCTTGATCTGACTATTTAAGATAAAGTACCAGTAACAAGTTGTCCCGAGCCTTGATTTTCAACACTGGAAATCTGCTTGTGCATAGTCGAATCGGGCAGCCGTGACCTGACCAGCTGTTTTGCGGCCAAGCGTTTAACATCGAATGTTTCGTTCACCGAAACAGATGTGTGTCAGCGTTTTCAAAATCTGAAGGTAAATAACCTATGTGGTTGCATTAGAGATTCATGAACCCGAACATGAAGTCTTAGAGCAGATTTTTAACCAAGAGCAAATGTGTTCACTCACTGAAAATGAAGCCTTGTGTTACTTGAGCTGAAATGACTTGTGGTGATTTGTTGCAGCTGTGTCGAACAGCGGTTGTCAGGAGGAAAGTGTGCGCTCGATCCTGAGTGGCAAAAATGTGTTGACAAGCCAGTTGTCATCCAAATTCAGCTGTCCTCTCCTTGCCAGAGATATGTCCATTATCACAAGCTATGTTTTCTCTCTTCTTTTTCACAGTATTGAAAGAATATTATCTCAGGGCCCCTCCCCCATCTGCAGCATTAAGGTACTGTGATCATTCCTATCTGCTGAAATAGTCACATCATGTTTTTAAAGCAACACTAAGTAAGATTTTTACCTTAAAATAATGTTTCCAGTGGTTCAATAAGTCTAAACAGGGTAAAAGGCAATTCTGGATTCACTTTTCGGTCCTATATCTGCTATAACCACGCTATGTTAGATTGCCAGATCGGGTCCCGTTTCTGTAGTTCTAATGAGACATATGAAAAACTACAAATTTGACTTGCTTTACGTCAAGCGTTACAATAGCTTTGTCAATAAATAAGGCAATAAATGTCATGCTTTTAAATATTATTGATTTAATTTAGACTTCATATTGTGTGTAAAATTGTTTTGCTTAAATAGTGTGTAAAATTTTAGCATTATCATATTGGTTTGTTTCACATCACTACATTGTAGTAATGTGCTTGCTTGATTCCATAAGTAAAGAAATTGAAAAATACTTTATAATGTCAGGTCGTGTTTGCTCAATATGTAAAACACATTTGTTTTTGCTTTAGAGTTGTGCAGGTTCGAAGTGTGTGTCTGTTTTTCCAAGCAGGGTAACTTGAGGGGAACGAGAATGAGCTGATTTTAAGAGCTCTGATAATGATGCCCAGAATAAGTGCGGCCTGGTCACACAGCAGAGTGGGGAACGTACATGCTGTGAGTAAACACACTCATCTGTAATCAGTAACCCAGATGAATCCACCCTAACCAGCACTGAATAACATGTCGCTCAAAATACCACAGAACGTAACAGCAGTGTGGCATAGTTGAATTCAGCACTATTGTTGGTGACCTACTGATCTGATGTAACATGGTCTGTCTCTTGCAGTGAGCATTAGAAGTCCACGATGCAATGAGATAAACACTGGATGACTGGAGGTCCCCTGCTTAACAGTCTATAAGCATGGCTGGCCTACAGCTGGTGACCCCTGCCTCCTCACCCATGGGGCCCTTCTTCGGCCTCCCGTGGCAACAGGAAGCGATCCATGACAACATATACACACCAAGAAAATATCAGGCAAGCCTTTTGAAATGGTTCTTAGGTTGGGAGATTTACTGTATTGAAGATGTGGGCGATATATTGTTTAGACGATACTATTCTAATAGTTGTCTAGACGATATGCAAAGTTGGGATATCGAATATTTCATAATTTGCATAAGCCGACCCCCCCCCCCCCCTCCCCCAAACATGAAATGAGCTGAAGGAGGTTAAAGAGAAAACAAATAACACACACTATAACCTTCCTTCTTGTTTGACTGTATTTTATCTAACAAAATCATGGGCGTTCCTCAATTGCACGGGAGTAAGCTGCAGCTACTACTTTGCAAAACAACTACAGAGTTCTTACCTGTGTGTTATGACGTTTCTTAGATTGAAAGACGTAAAGAGTAAAGCCGATGTACGATTAATAATATAGCTGCTAGAAAAGGCAAAATTCTTTTAACTTCTTGAATAAACTTTTTTTAGTACAAACTAAAACATTTTTTATTAATGTATCAACTGCCCATAATGCCTCAGTGCCCCTGACGTCTTACGTCATTACAGTGTGCCGTGCGTATGTTACTCATCAATCACTTAATCTAGCTTGAGTGCAACAACACACACATGAGCGAAGAAAGCGGAAATACACAGTCATCTTTGGAACCAGTGCCAGAAGAGCTAACAGCGAGACGTGGGTCACCTTCTTTAGCCTGGAGATGGTTTGGTTTTAACAAAGACAAACGTTGCCCATCACCCTCCTGCATGTTTACACTTACTGTACAGTTTACACTGGTGTTTACCAAAGAAGTGTTTTGTAATTTCAAAAGCATGCCTATAACAAATAGAGTACTGTTTGCTATGTACATATACATTGCTACATTGTACTGAAAAGGCACTGTTCTTGTATTACAGTAAATATTTAGTACAGTAACTTGGTTCATGTTTAAATCATAATGCCTCATATCTTCATGTACTAGTAATTCTATACAATAATAGGTCAGATGCAGCAAGTCAAAAGACCGACTGGCTCTTCTTTGCCAGTTTGCACACGTTTCTTTGAAGGATTGCAAAAATATTGTTTGTGATACAGTATTTTCAAGATTCTTTAATGAAATAAAAAGTTCAAAAGAGTAGCATTTCTTATGAAACAACGTTATAAATTGTATATATTATAAATAACATTAGTCACTTTTGATCAATTAATGCATCCTCGCTGAATTAAAAAAAAGTTTAATGTTATTGTACATGGTACATTGCATTTTGCTGAATAATTTCACCCAATTGCATTTTCAGGTTGAACTTCTTGAAGCAGCTCTTGAACACAATACTATAGTCTGCTTAAATACTGGCTCAGGGAAGACCTTTATCGCAGTGCTCCTAATCAAAGAACTCTCCCACCAAATCCGTGGAGAGGATGAAAAGAGAACAGTTTTCCTTGTGAATGCGGGTGAGTAACTGTCTAGTCTGCCATGTCACAAATGTACCCCATTAAAGCATGATCAAAACTTTCCTTGCCTATTAATCTACATTCGGTGTTGTTCGCTTTCCCCGAACTAAAGCATCATCTGTGGTTCAGCAAGCATCTACTGTAAGAACCCACTCGGATCTCCAGGTAGCCGACTACATGTCAGAGGAAATGACATCATGGCCTGAGGAGATGTGGAACAGGAAGATTACGGGGAATCAGGTGTGATTTAAACATGTTTGATGAATTCATTCATATAACTGTTGAACATCTTGATGAGGTGTCATTGTTCAATCTGTGATATTTTCCTGTCCTCCTCATCCCTCTCTTTTCCATAATGTCTGATCTTTCAGGTGCTGGTGATGACGTGCCACATCTTCCTGCATGTGTTAAAGAATGGAGTCTTGCCACTATCAAAAATCAACCTGCTGGTTTTTGACGAATGCCACCTTGCAATCACGGACCATCCTTATCAGGAAATAATGAAGGTGAAATTGCAGTCTGTTACGGCATTGAACGGAGGCTATGAAATCACATCTGTCAGTGTAGAGAGAGGGATGATAGAACTGTCACTCCATGTAATGCTAAAAAGATGTCTATCCATTGGTATATTAATTGGCATGTATTTAGTCCTGAAGGTTGAACAAAGGCACCCTGAGAAGATATTTTAATGCCAGTTGGCCAAATGACAAAACATCAGAGTTAAAGTCGACATGAAATGGAAGTTGTGATCATCTTCTCTTTCGTATCGTGACACATTCAAGTGAAAAAGCTTCTAGAATGAGAAAGAATTTTAGGGCGGGACTTGATTTTGTCCATCTGGAATTAATTGAATCGTTGTGGTTTGCTTTTGCTATGATCTCATGTGAGTGACTGGTTGTCACTCATGCCAGTAAACACGTCATCAGAGAAGAGATGTCGCTGCAAGAGGCAGTGGAAGTTCATTTATTTAAAGATTACGAGGGCACTTTAATTTAAAAACGAAGGGTGTGCATGGATAAATCCTTTATAATAAACTGCAATATTTAATAATAATAAAAAAACAATAATTGTCCATTTTGATTTCATTGTGAAATTCTTTCATCATTTACTTGCCCTCACCATTGTTCCAAACCTGTATGATTTTCTTCTGTGGAACACAAAAGAAGATATTTTGAGATATGTCTCCATTTGGTAGATGTCTCAAACATTGTTTGGTTTCCAGTGTTCTTCAAAATATCTTTATCTTCTGCGGAGGAAAGGAAGTTTTGCATGACATGGATGAGTAAATTATGACCGATTTCATTTTTCAGAGAATTATCCTTTTGACTTTAAAGATTGGCAGAATGCATTTTTAATTTGAACTAAAGTGAGATATCAGCCATCACTTAATTTAGGGAATGCAAACCATCAACTTTTAAGTTGACTTCAGAGTATTGCTGTAGAATACATTAGCTATAATTGGAGTTGTGCTAATATAATAATGTATTGAAATATAGTGTTTTCCTGATATTAAAACATTTGCTGGGGATATAAATTAGTTTACACAATTATGTTTTCATGATTAATCACAGTTGTCAACTGAATATTTTTGCCTAACTATAATCCAGATATCATATTGTAAGTTGGTGGTATCTATCCCTCATTATATTGCTTTTCTAAATGGTGTAAATCATCTTTGCAGATTTGTGAGGGTTCCCCAGGCTGTCCTCGCATTTTGGGTCTGACTGCTTCCATTTTAAATGGCAAATGTGATCCTTGTGATCTGGAGGAGAAGATTCAGAACCTGGAGAAGATTTTGCAGAGCAATGCAGAAACTGCCACCGATCTTGTGGTGCTGGATAGGTAGTGTTTCCTTGTAAACATTTCGGTCATATGATGCCATTTTAAAGGTTCATCGTTTTGATTATTGGGTGTAACAAAATATGATAACATTCTTTAATGTAAGAAAAAGAAAAAAACTCATAATTTTTTCACATACTGTACATTATTGCAGCTCCTCAATTCCCAATCCCTCTGAAACGCACTGATTTCTACAAAGCCCCTCGTTCCGAAATGTAGAGTGTTCTGATTGGCCAGCAGAGTCAGACCTAGTGCATTGTGATTAACCAAACACCTCAAGTGTCTGTTAAAGTAATGCCTCTTACTAAAATCACAGGCTTCAGCTCCCAAGTCTTTAAGAAATTGTAAACACACAGTTAATAATGTTGTTGGTTTTCCCATATCAGTTCAAGCCTGAGTTGGAATCTGAATTTGCTGATGATGATCAATCAAATCGATCAGAACCAACGTTTCACAGTGGTAAATAGTTTTTGTATTAAACTGGCGTTGTACGCTCCCAGGTTGAGGAAGCTGTCCTCTGTAAAATGTTCTCTGCTCTAGCTAGCTTTTGGGTTGTACTGCTCAGGAACAGCTTTATGGTCTGTATCTTTTGGTCAGTTGATTTCCTGTTTAGAATGGAATAACGAGAAATGAAAACCAGTTCGTTTGTTAGGTTTTTTTTTTGTTTAGTTTAAAAAAATAAAAATTGGATTTTGGCTCGATTTTTCGTTTGTGGTTTACAAATCGGTTTATGGGTTTGATATTTCATTTGCACATGTGGGTGGTGCTGAAACGCCCCCTTTCATCTGATTGGTCAAACCGCTCCGCCTTCAGTACAAGCTTTTCAGTAGGCCCACTGAATTTGTGCCGTCGTTTTTTTTTTTTTTTATGTCAAGGACATTCTGAATATTAGCCTAATGTAAAATTAGCAGGCTTAAAAATGTGGATTGATATTGCACAGTTGGGTTTTCGTGTTTTATGGGAACTTATGACACAATGATTTTTATACTGTACAAACTGCTATCCCCCAACTATAATATAACTGTTATGGGAAAGTCATCTACGGACATCTAATGTTATGGACATTTTACATGGTACAGTTCAGTTAATTTTTATTTCCACTTCCCTTTTATCCAAAGAGACGTAACTATTTGCACTGTATTTATCAATGGGAAATACATCATGCTAAAATAATCTGTCATATGTAGGCCTACTGTGGTTCACATTAATGGGGCCGCTTGCAAGTCGTAGCAGCACTTGTTACGTCACCAGCAACATATTTCTGCTTCAAATATTGTGCGTATTTAACAGTGAGTGGTGGTTTCTGACATGTGCAAATTAAATATCGAACCAATAAACCGATTTGTAAACCACAAATGAAAAGTGAAAAATCGAGCCAAACTCCAATTTTTGCTTATTTTAACTAAAAAACAACAACAAACAAATTGGTTTTCATTTCTCTGAAAATGAAAATCAAATGACCAAAAGATACACGGACCCTTTAAAATTAAATCTTAACCCCCTATTCCATATTTCTGTTTTCGGAAAGTAAAACAAATTGGTTTTGCTTTCGCATCTTAACACACAGCATCTCCATGACATGACGCATCATATATGACCCCTTTTGAGTGCCATCTATTACAAATATTGCTTGAAGTTTCTTACCTGTCAATTTGCATCCAGGTATGCGTCCCAGCCTCGTGAGGTGGTGCTGGACTGTGGGCTGTACCAGGATCAGAGTGGGCTCTCTAAGAGGCTTTTGAGCGAGTTGGATGAAGCCCTTCATTTTCTTAATGACTGCAACTTATTCACTCATCGAGAAGATAGAGACCCCACCTTCATCTCCAAACAGGTGCTCCCCTTAGGATCTTATTTTGTCTCTTGCCACCATCATTAAGCACATGATGGTCACAATCTCAATGTTACCTCCTCTAACCCTAGACCAAAATTAAGATGTTACAGACAAGTAGAGGTCGACCAATAGAATGCCGATAACCGATTATTCAACCGATATTTTTTTTTATGGATACTGGATTAAAAACAAACATAACACTCAAAGTAAAACAGTGCTGAACTGAAATGTGCTAAATTAGAGAACTTCTACAGAACGAACAGAAAATAATTTAAACACTAAAAATATTACAGGCCAAATTTTTTTTTTTTTTTTAGCTATAACCTATAAAATCATTTGTAAATTTCATAGGTAGCACTTTCCAAGTCCCATTTGTTAACAAGGATGTAATATAGCTTTCATGAGCTAGCATTATGCGATATACAATATACATAAAAGTGACCAGCTGGATATAAACTAATGGAAATAGATGCAACAATTGCAACACGATGAATCGGTCGACCTCTACATACAAGACTCTTGACAGAAACTGCCTGTAGTTGTATGATTTGTTTTGATCGTTTTATTTTTTTTTTATCCCAAGGTGCTGAATGACTGTCGTGCCGTGTTGACTGTGCTGGGCCCTTGGTGCGCAGATAAAGCTGCGGGAATCATGGTCCGGGAGCTGCAGAAATATATCAAACATGAACAGGAAGACCTGAACCGCAAGTTCCTGTTGTTCACGGACACCATTCTGAGAAAAATCCACGCCTTATGTGAGGAGCATTTCTCTCCAGGTTCCCTAGACATGAAGTTTGTCACTCCCAAAGTCATCAGACTTTTGGAGATTCTTCACGAGTACAAACCTTTTGAACGGCAGCAGTTTGAGAGTGTGGAGTGGTACAACAATCGCAATCAGGACAATTACGTTTCTTGGAGCGATTCTGAGGATGAAGACGAGGATGAAGAGGCGGAGGCAAAGGAGAAACCCGAAGCAAATTTTCCCTCGCCTTTCACCAACATCCTCTGTGGAATCATCTTTGTGGAAAGGCGATATACAGCGGTTGTTTTAAACAGGTTTGTTTGCAGTGATCCACTGTCTTTCTCAGAAAATACTATGCAAATTATAAGTGCTCTAAAAATGCAAGTGAATTTAGGCATCATAACATTATAATCGATAGTATGAAAGTAGTATATTATTATTTAAAATAGTAACTGAGCTGTAGATGATGGCAAAGGTAATCTTATATAAAAAGGCTACAATATATATAATTTTCTTTTACATTTACATTTACAGATGAAATGTCTAGTATTTACCATAACCTTTATGATTAATATATCATGAATTCCTAATGTGTGCAGTGTCTGTATTTAGATTCAGACTTTTACAAATACACAATTTTTAGATGAGTTGATCACTTTTATGGGTTAGATCTTTAGTCTAATAATTTTTCTTGTTATTTGACACTTATGAAATCACTAAATATTATAAAATTAATGAAATATTTCAGTCAGTTAGATTTTCTAATGTTTTTGATAGAAGTGTCTTATGCTCACCAAGGTAGTTTTTATTTGATAAAAGTAAAAACTATAATATATATTTTTTATTACAATTCAAATTAACTGCTTTCTATTTTAATATATTTTCAAATGTGATTTACACAGCTGAACAATGTTTGACATGTTTTTCAGTAGTCGTTAAATAGTTAGTACGGTAGTTCTTTAGGTTGTTCATGGTATTAAGCAGAAACATAATCTTTTGCCAAAAGGAATAGATATGTTTATCTAAATGGTGGACTTTTTTTTACCATATTGGAAATCAAAACTAGGAATCGATAAGCAGAATCGGAATCGCTAATATTCAAACTATACTCAACCCTAATTATAAATGTCTTCACTGTCATTTGATTTATTTAATGTGTCCTTGTTGAACAGTATTAATTTATTTTAAAAAAATTTGAATTATCCAAAGCAACTTTTTGCACTTTGTATTATTTGTGTGTATCAGACTTATCAAGGAAGCAGGAAAGCAGGACCCAGAGCTGGCTTACATTAGTAGCAACTTCATCACAGGTCACAGCATCGGCAAGAACCAGCCTCGCAACAAACAAATGGAGGTGGAGTTCAGAAAACAAGAGGAGGTGAGTGAATTCGGCAGTCCAAAAAAGCCTCATGTGTCACATCCTTAGCTTTTGCTGATCATAATTGTCCTTGTTGATTCACACTACTGTACAGGTCCTGAGAAAATTCAGAGCCCATGAAACCAACTTGCTCATTGCAACCAGCATTGTGGAAGAAGGTGTTGATATTCCAAAGTGCAATTTGGTGGTTCGGTTTGACCTGCCGACAGAGTACCGGTCGTACGTGCAATCCAAAGGTCGTGCCCGTGCTCCAGTCTCCAATTACATCATGTTAGCTGACAACGAACGGACAAAAACGTTTGAAGAAGACCTCAAGACCTACAAGGCCATAGAAAAGGTCGGCAGGTTTAATGAGAACTATTTCTACTGAAGGGTTTTTGTGCATTAAAACATGTAATGTTAAGAGTTGTACATCTTTCAGATCCTCCGAAATAAGTGCTCGAAATCAGCGGAATGCAATGATTTTGAACTGGAGCAGGTGACCGATGATGACAACGTTCTCCCACCTTACGTCCTGCGCTCAGAGGACGGAGGCCCCCGCGTCACGATTAACACAGCCATTGGGCACATCAACAGGTCAGTTCCCTTTCCTAAATCGTAAGATTTCTGTATTTTGTTGCATTCATTCTTTAATGTATTTGTGTTTTGTGCAGATATTGTGCTCGTTTGCCCAGTGATCCATTCACTCATCTTGCTCCGAAGTGTAAAACTGTGGAGTTGAAGACTGGAGGATATCGATCCACACTCTTTCTACCCATCAACTCACCACTCAGAGTTCCTGTCACTGTGAGTACTGGCCACAATATATTGATCACATTTTTCTAAAACAATTCACATTTTGTCAGCTTTGCTAGGAGTTAAAAGTAGGACTGTTTGATTAATCAAAAATCAATTTAGGAAAGCACGATTCTGAATGTTGCATGCCTAAATTTGCCATCAGAACAGAGAGAGTTTACCATTTCGACAATAAAGAAAGTACAGAAATGGAGAAGATGATTTCAGGGCAGGATAAGGACTTGGCCAAAACAAACATCTGTGGTTTTAGAATTTTGGATAAAGGAGAGATGATGTATCATAAATGTATCATGTAGGAGCCATTCACACAGAATTTGCAAAGCTAAAAAACACTCAGATGTTTACATTTAGTTTTATTGAGATGATTTGTGTGTTGTTGACAGGTTTTCATGGATTGCCTCAGATCATTTGCGTTTGAATAGTGCGCTCTCCATTGCGATTAGCAGATAATGAGTTGCCATGAGAACAACTGACATCTCTCTTTTCATACAGATTACATAAACAGAGAATATTTGTTTTCGTTTTGAATTAGATCATTTAAAAGTATAAATTTAAATGATTATAAATGTATATATTAGTTTTGCCTGTGTGACTAGTATTCGCTGAGTTTTGTTTAAGTGAAGAGACGTGCTCCAGAAAAAAAAAGTTGACGGAGAGGAATCGGAGAGGCAGAAAGCACAGCCTCATTTTTTTTTAGACATTTAACAGTTCATTTTTTCATATTTCTGTGTTACCATAAATTACGGATTAAGTCTATTTTGCTGCTATGTGGGAAAAAATCCAGAAACATTCGCTTGTGCGTTTGTCGACCCCAGAGGGCTAAAAGACGCTTTAGTGCTGCAAGTAAGAGTATAACGTTCGCCACAGATGCATCAGATGAGTTTAACTCTTTTGCTATCTGCTCAAAGGGGGCATGTTTGCTGCATTTATAAAGCATGCGCCTCTCACGCTACGTTGGTTACTATTTGATCGCGTCATCCAAAACGCCATTGCTCTGTAAAATTTATTCTGTCTTTTTATTTATTGGGCTGAACACCAAAAGTGCTTTTTTTTTGCCATTTTCTGCCGAATAATTTCAGTTGCCAAACATTCGGTGCATCCCTAATAAATTCATACAGAAAGCCATGTATTTTTGGGTGAACTATCCAATTTAAATAGAAAAATGTGCAGAAAGGTATATCATTTTTCTATAAATTCCTGATTGAAAGTAAAAAGAATACTTCTAAACATGTTCTTCTTCCCATTAGGGGCCAACAATGAATTGTGCAAGACTTGCAGAGAAAGCTGTCGCTCTTCTCTGTTGTGAAAAACTGCACAAAATTGGTGAGCATGAAAAAGTGTAAATATACAATATTTGATGCATTCTGAGAGCCGCTGATTGATACGCAATGTTCGTGTCTAGGTGAACTGGATGATCATTTGATGCCGGTGGGAAAGGAAACTGTAAAATATGAGGAGGAGCTTGACTTGCATGATGAGGAAGAGACAAGCGTGCCAGGAAGGCCAGGCTCCACCAAACGGAGACAGTGTTACCCAAAAGCCGTGAGTGTGTGCCTTTTTAACAGCATGTAGGGTCAGGTGATGTAAAAAGAATGAAGATTAAAAGACTGTCTGGATTCATGCTTTTGTTGGTACCAACATAATAGTGATATACAATACATTTACATAAACTACTGTTCAAAGGATTGGGGTTGGTATGATTTTTTTTTTAAACATAATGTTTTTGAAAGAAGTCTCTAATGCCCACCAAGGCATTTATTTGATCACAAATACTGTAATATTTTTAAATATTAGTAGTTTAAAATAACTGTTTTCTATTTTGATATTCCCTGTGATTGCAAAGCAGAATTTTCAGCATCATTACTTCAGTCTTCAGTGTCACATGATCCTTCAGAAATCATTCTTAAATGCTGATTTGGTGCTCAATAAACATTCATTATATTATTAATGTTGAAAACATTTGTGCTGCTTAATATTTTTGTAGAAACTGTGATACTTTTTCTTTGATTAATAGTTCAAAAGGAAATTGTAACAGAAATTAACGAAATTAAGAAAATTAATTTTCTAACGTTATTTTACTCTCTTTACAGTTATCTTTTGTTCAATTTTATACAACCCTGCTAAAAGGATTATTTTCTTTTGACAATTTAAAACAATGTGTAGACAAGACTATATAACCTAGAAACTATAACCATGTTTGGTGTGTAATGTCTTGTAGATACCAGAGTGTCTGCGGGGGTGTTACCCAGTGCCAGAGCAGCCTTGTTACCTTTATGTCATAGGGATGGTCCTCACCACCCCTCTTCCCGATGAGCTTAACTTCCGGCGGAGGAAGCTGTATCCGCCAGAGGACACTACCCGATGTTTTGGCATTCTAACAGCCAAACCAATACCTCGGGTAATCACCCTTAAATGTATTTTATCTTTCTGAATCTGGAAATCCTTGGAGAAGAACTTTTTTGAAAAGTTTAACACTTACTTTGATAATTATCTAGAAAACAGTCAAATGTGTTATTTATTTAATATCCAATTGTGTGTCATCAGATCCCTCACTTCCCTGTGTACACACGTTCTGGTGAGGTGACCATCTCGATTGAGCTGCAGAAGTCGGGCTTCGCTCTGAGTGCAGCGCAGCTGGAGCTGATCACGCGTCTCCACCAGTACATCTTCTCCCACATCCTCCGTCTGGAAAAGCCAGCACTAGAGTTTAAGCCTGTCGAGGCAGATTCTGCCTACTGCGTTCTACCCCTCAACATTGGTGAGTACTGCAGATGTCGTCTTGTTTGTCTTTAAGATTACAGTTAGTCCTTCCTCTAATTGTCAATGTATAATATAGTCTTATCTAGTACTGTAAATAATTTTTTTGATTATTATCATTGCAACATTCTCCACTCCAAAGTGCACAGACCCGGCTAATCTGGAATTCTTTATCATCTACCTATTTGTTACCGCTAGTGGTTGACTTATATATTGCCAAGGCTAATTTTTGCATTTTTAAATTATCAATAGTACTAAATACATTTTTTTCTATATGGCCGGTAAGTGACGGAAACAGGACTTTTGTTTAAATAGCTCTGGGACTTTCATTTTGACATCACTGTGAGTCTCGGCTCCTGAGCAGTTGACTAAACTGAACAGTTCACTCATAAATTAGAGAACTTTGAAATAAAAAAGTCAATGGAACATGTATTATAGCCTTTTTGTTATTAGTAATAGAGTAAACGCTGTAACTTTCTGATTTACCATTGGCATTCTGTAAATACACATTAAATTTGACAAAATTTGCAAACATTTACAAATATATGTGACATTTCTAAATATGAATGTACTGAGTGATTGTCCATTTGTCAAAATAGGATGTTTACTGGAAAGTTTTTCTGTTAATAGACACAAACGAGTTGAAGAAAATCCTTAATTTAGAACTATTCTGACCAATATCCAGTTGGCTGTCATATTCATTATGTACTGAATGTACAATTAGTGTTACCTAGTCTGTATTTTAGAAAATATGGTTCCAAGTGAAGACATACCATATTACTCGGTGCACTGTTTACTTCCTTTTATTCGTGTTTTTAACTGAAGATATAGAGTATTATAATAATATAATACAATTACAGAATTAAGAAGTTGCTATCTAAAGTATAAATCTGTTTATACTTTACTGTGATGTTTATGCTATTTTTTATCAAGTTTAAATAATCTTTTTCATATCATTTAATTTTCAAATTATTCATATTTCTAAAAAATAATTAATTTCTAATGTAGTAAATGTTATTAAATTAAATTAAATAGTGTGGAATCACACACACACACACACACATATATATATATATATATATATATATCAGCCATTGGCCACCTACCTGCTCTCTAAGATATTGTGCTCTGTTCAGTTGAGGATTCCAATACCTTGGACTTGGATTTCAAGTTCATGGAGGATATTGAAAAGTCTGAAGCACGCATTGGCATTCCAAATACTCAGTACACCAAGCAAAACCCATTCATTTTCAGATTGGAGGACTACCAGGATGCTGTCATCATTCCGAGGTACAAAAGTTACTTGTGATCTCTGAGTCTTATTACCCTTGTAATTAAGCTCTCATTGATGACTTATACTGTGTTTCTGTTTTCACTGTAGTTGAACTCCACTCTTCTGTCTCATTCCTCCCTCTCAGGTATCGTAATTTTGACCAGCCACATCGGTTCTATGTGGCTGACGTTTACACAGACCTCACCCCGCTCAGTAAATTCCCCTCTCCAGAGTATGAGACTTTCGCCGAGTACTACAAAACCAAGTACAACCTGGACCTGTCTAATGTTAACCAGCCTCTACTGGATGTGGACCACACATCTTCAAGGTAGGAAGTGAAAAAAAAAAATAATAATAAAAAATTCTGGTATGTGCTTCTTTTTTTTCTCCCCGAGAAATTCATTATATATCCATGGTGGTCTTTTCCTGTAGATTGAATCTTTTAACTCCTCGGCACCTTAATCAAAAGGGGAAAGCCCTTCCTCTCAGCAGTGCGGAGAAGAGAAAGGCCAAGTGGGAAAGCCTACAAAACAAACAGGTATTAACTGACAAAGAATTTGTGGTGATAATTAAAAGCCATCATACTTGAATTAAGTCTAATCATACTGTGTGTGCGCGAGTATTTCCTTCCACTGAGAGCGGTAACGGTCATACAGAGGTTTGACTAGCATCAGATAACAGTCTTTGGTTGTATTTCTATTCCATCTGCTTAGATTTTAGTTCCGGAGCTCTGTGCCATTCACCCCATCCCAGCCTCTTTGTGGAGGAAAGCTGTCTGCCTTCCCAGCATTCTCTACAGACTTCACTGCCTTCTGACGGCCGAAGAACTGCGGTCTCAGACAGCCATTGACGCTGGCGTCGGGTCTAAGACCCTGCCTCCTGATTTCAGGTCATTTGAAAATCCACAAATCAGACGCATTACACTTCTTTTGCTCTTTTACAAAACCTAGCGAGCTCCCTTAATAGGTGGCATTTCAAGCCGTTGTCACCACACTCAAAACAAGAAAGGCTATTCTAAAATGTAGGCAGCATTTTGCTGCCTCTTCTACTTTGATTTAAGTGTCAAAATTGGGACTTTTATTTTGACCGTACTCAGAATGCGGGACTTGTATTTTGACAGCACAGATGTACAGAGGCTACCATTCTCTGACTTATTTAAATGACTGTCTTTGTTTAACAATTGTCAAATAAATTAGTTGACTGAAATGTTATAGAAAAAAAATATATATGATAAAGTATTAAAGTGTGTTAGCTAGTAATAGACTACCTAAGGCTACTGCTATAACACTTTCTCATAAAGCTTAACACTGACTTTCTTCAACAAATATGTATTGAAACAAATCTTTCATTGCTCTGATATTGCCAACGGCCATCAAATAAAAATCACACTGGGCAACCATTAATTTCAATTTCTAAATGGCTGTTTATCCTAAATTTGGCATGTGCAATGTTCGTTTATTCACATTAGGGTTGTATAAATAGCTTAGCAACATGTTAACATCAAACTCTATTGGATTCAGTTGAGTCTTTAGTGTTGCACAGAGAGTTACTGTTTTATAGAGTTTTCCAATACAGCAATTTGTGAGGTAACATCTTGGTTAGGATGCTACCTTAGAAAGCAATTGATTTTAATGCGAGTCCTAATCTCACTGAATATTGACCCCAGGTATCCTAATTTGGATTTCGGATGGAAGAAATCCATCGACAGCAAATCTTTCATTTCCTGCCCCAGTGCATGTATGGAAGAGGACGATCACTGTAAACAAGACACAAGCTCAGATTCAGACCACACTGCCGAGGAGAGCTGCAATACGGAGGCCTCCCAGCCTCCAGAGGGCGCTCTCCCCTGTGAGAACTGCAACACACCAGATAAAAAGCTAGAAACCCACATGCTCCCTGTGACTGATCTCCAGACGCTGAACAAAGACAAGAACAACTGTGTCTGTTCCCGAAACCTCCCTAACAGCTCTCGGTGTGACAGCGACGACCTCCCACACAGACATGACATTTGCCAATGCTCTCAGCTGGGCTCTCTGGAGAGTGACCTATCAACTCAAACCACTACCTCAGTTCCTGTGCGGCGTTCTCTAGCCGGCGAGCCACCGCCTCAGCCCAGCGATGAATGTGCCCCAGGCAGTAACTCAGATCTCTGTGACAGACATGTGAAAAAACCTACCTCAAACTGTTGCCCCAAACCAGAGATGGCAACCAGCACCACAGCACCTTTAGAAGTGTCATCAGAGGTCTCTGACGTGACATCTGTAACATCCTGCGCAGGTCCAGCCTGGGATTCTCCGAAAAACTTGGGCCCCAACCCCGGCCTCATCTTGCAGGCCCTGACCCTCTCCAATGCCAGTGATGGCTTCAATTTGGAGAGGTTGGAGATGCTGGGTGACTCTTTCCTGAAACACGCCATCACCACCTACTTGTTCTGCACGTATCCTGATGCCCATGAGGGCAGGCTGTCATACATGAGAAGCAAGAAGGTAAGGTTAAAAAAGCAACTGCAAAGCAAAAAACACTAAACACACACCAGTAACCACATTGCAATGCATTGGGAGCTGCTCACAGTATTCTAGCGTTGTGGCAACAACTTTTAAATGGGCAAAAAAAATACTACCTTTTAAAGTTTAAATGATTCATTTATAATATTTGCATACTGAATTGTTACTGGTTTTCGTCACACACCGCCTTGCAATTACTGATGTCAGAGGATGCTAGTTTAATTTACTAATACCATTTGGCAGTTGCTATGCCTCTTTTTAAATATTGATTCATTTTTACTTGATTTGTTAAACCTAAAACAAATGTTTTGCCTTTGTTTTCTCCAGGTCAGCAACTGTAACCTTTACCGCTTAGGGAAGAAAAAGGGCCTTCCTAGTAGAATGGTGGTATCCATCTTTGATCCGCCGGTAAACTGGCTTCCTCCGGGCTACGTTGTGAATCAGGACAAAAGCAGCATGGACAAGTGGGACTCAGATGAGGTATGAGTCAGAGAGCATCTACATTTGTTTACCCGATAACTCATGTCAAGCTTAACCCAATATCAACATGCATCTTCATGCACAATTACAAGTCTGTTTACATGGCTCTGTGCCTTGAGCTGAGGAACATCTTGGCATCGTTGAGCTGTAGCTGTTTCCTGTCTCTGCCACTAGGGGGCAGGTTCATCCTTTCTGCTCAAAGCTGGGTCTCAGAATAGAGGGCATGATTTGTTTATTTATTTATTTTACATGAAAATATTAGACATTTTTAGTTCAGCATGACACACCTTTGATTTGATTTTAAGCTAATGCTAACAAATTTTCCACAGTTCACTTGTTGTCTCTGGGGTAATTACTTCCAAACTTCTAAATACAAGAAATGGATGAATAAGTAAAAAGGTAGTAGCCTAACTCATAGATTAAATGTAATAATGCCAACCTAATGAAATGAGTTAGCAAATTACCCTTATACAAATTGGATTTGATTGTTAGGTAAAAAGCATAATATGGAGGGCAAGTGCGATATGCAAATAAATTAATAATAATAATGCAATGATAAAATACGGTAATGTTTTTTAAATGTATGATATTTTATGCAGAACATTGAAAAAAATTTTAGAAACGAAAGTTTTTGGTCAGTAAGATTCTTTTTTATTTATTTATTTTTAGAAAAGAAAACTATTATTTAGCATTAAATTGATTAAAAGTTACAGTAGAGACATAAATAATGGTACAGAACTTTCTATTCTTGAGGAGCAAATCAGCATGTTAGAATGATTTCTGAAGTATCACGTGACACTGAAGACTGGATTAATGATGCTGAAAATTCAGCTTTGCCATCACCTGTATAAAATACATTTTAAAAATATATAAAAGTTATTTTACATTGTGATGATAATATTACTGTTGTATTTTTAATCAAATAAATACAGCTTTGGTGAGAATAAGAGACTTGTTTCAAAAAGATTACAAAATCTTACAGAACCCCTAATGTTTTTAACATTTTACATATATATATATATATATATATATATATAAACTCTTGATCTGTTGTTTGGATATTCAACCTTACCATATCGCAACCTTCACTATAAGCTTATTCGGATATATCATGAAATTCAAGAAATATGCTGCTCTTAAGCCAAGACACGATTCAAAGAAATATATCAGGTCAGAAAGAAGTGCTACAATTACTTAAGAAATGTACCGTCTTTTATTAAATGTAAACCACAGTTTTCCATCTGTGTTTGATTATATGCGATGTATTAGGACACGTGAACTGTTAACACAACTAAGTAAGAAAAATGGAAAGAACTCTGCTTCTGGTTTCTACCAGCTCTCTCCATGGTTTCGAAGGAGACTGTCTGTATGTTTGGGTCGCTCTGTGTGGTTCGAGGTGTATATGTATGGTAGGAGTGCACTTAATTTGCCTCGGTTGCTGTAATTTTAAGTGTCACTTCCATGTATTATTACAGTATTAGGTGTCATGGATATTAACATTTGAATGCATATGCAGTAGACATTTGCTCATATGGTCAAAGTTCTGGCATATTAATGATATAAAAAAAAGAGTACGTTTCAGCTTTTGAATCACATTCGATTGGATGAGTCACTGACTTGGACTGTGAGCCTCGGCTCTGTTAGAGCTCTCCTGAGCAAACACAATACTGTGGTTGAACTAAAACACTTTTAAATTGTAATCTTTGCAAATCTGTTGTAGATATTGAGCCTTGGCTTCACAGGGCTCTTGGACTGTGAGTGTTCCTTTCATGATGTTGTTTGGTTTGTTGAGCTATAAGACATTGGGAAATCTGTTTTTGTTTCTCAGAATAAAGATTTGGCGAACGGAAAAGCCAGTGATGATGAGGAGGAGGATGACGACGACGATGAAGAAGAAGCAGAGGATGTGGAGGTCGAGCAGTCTAAAGAAGAGGTCAATGTGGAAGATGATTTGGAGTACTACTACGAGCACATCAGATTCATCGATAACATGCTGATTGGCTCCGGCGCCTTCGGGAAGAAGATCTCCCTCCAGCCGGCTGAGCCTGGCCACGAGTGGAAAGCACCCAAAAAACCTCACAACTCCCACTTTTCCCCAGACAGTGGCGCTGACGAGTTCGACTACAGTTCCTGGGATGCCATGTGCTACCTGGACCCCAGCAAAGCTGGCGAGGAGGATGACTTCGTGGTGGGCTTCTGGAACCCTTCCGAGGAAAACTGTGGCACGGATATTGGGAAACAGTCCATCTCCTACGACCTCCACACCGAGCAATGCATCGCTGATAAGAGCATAGCTGACTGTGTGGAGGCCCTGCTGGGGTGCTACCTCACCAGCTGTGGGGAGAGGGCAGCCCAGCTGTTTCTGTGCTCCCTCGGCTTGAAGGTGCTCCCGCCGGAGAAACAGAGTTCAGGGGGATCGGCCGAGCTGCAGTACGGCTGGCTGAAGATCCCTCCGCGCTGCATGTTCGACCACCCGGATGCCGAGCGGACCCTCAACCACCTCATTTCGGGCTTCGAGAACTTTGAGAAGAAGATAAACTACACGTTTCAAAACAAGGCATATCTTCTACAGGCCTTCACGCACGCCTCGTATCATTACAACACAATAACAGGTCCGTGGTTTAGTTCTGATTCCATCACTGTTTCTTTTAGGATCTCACTAAACTAAAACAGTACTTTTTGGGCTATATTTTTTATCCTACCTTTTTATTTATATTGCCATAATAGTAATAATATTTTTTTTAATAAATTTTGTAGATTAACGTTTTAATAATAACAATGATACTTTTTAATATATTTATAAATGAAGGAATTATACAATTTAATGTACTTTAAATTGTTTAAATTACCACTAACAAACTGGTAATAATTATTATTTATTATTATTGTTATTATTATTGCTACCCATTTTTTGTATAATCTCTGGTGATTCAAACAAAAGTTTGTTTTAATTATAATGTAGTTTATTATGAATTAATATAGTGATAATAATTATTACTATTATATTAAATTGTATAATAATAATCAAATGTATTTTTTTCATTATTAAATTACTGTAGTTACCCATTCATTTAGTGTAACTGTTTGGTTCCTCAGTTGATTTGGGTGACTTATATAAAATAAATATATTGTATTTATTTATATAATAAATACATTAAATATCATTCATGTCAGGTACCGAAATTAAAACAAAAAAAAAAATAATTCTACTGCTATGTCACACAACTCCAAGTTTGAGATTAAGTATTCTTATTTGCATTACTTAACCATTTTCAGTTTTGCATAACTTTTTTTGCTTAAAGTGTTTTTTCTTCTTCTTCTTTTTAACAACAAAACTCCCAACTTATGCAGTTTCGATTTAATTTTAACCAATAACTCATTAACTTTTTTTTCTGATTTATTATTAAGAAACATTTTATTATAAAACAATCATTTCTTTGTAAATTGGCATAGGCTCATCACACCGTTTGTTTGCTATGTGTGCCAGGCGAGAACAACTACATAAAAATATACTGTATTTTCACTTGTGTTTATCACAATAACTTAATATTTCCTATGGTGTGACGCTGATTTATTAATGAAATGTGATATTAATGGTTTCATTTGTACCACTCTGAACTTCGACAGATTGTTATCAGCGATTGGAGTTTCTTGGTGATGCAATTTTAGACTACCTCATAACAAAGCACCTTTATGAAGATACCCGGCAGCACTCTCCAGGCGTGCTGACCGACCTGCGCTCTGCACTTGTCAACAACACCATATTTGCTTCCCTGGCTGTCAAGTACGATTACCACAAGTACTTCAAAGCTGTCTCACCCGAACTGTTCCACGTGATCGATGATTTTGTGCAATTTCAGCTGGAGAAGAATGAAATGCAAGGAATGGATTCGGAGGTGAGCCATCATCCCACTGTTATCTGTTTAAGTTATTAGGCCTTGGAAATGATCATTTCATTTACATGCCATTGTCAGCGTAGATGTATAATGTTTCATGAAGGTTTAGTACCGTGACATCCTATCACTGGCAGTCATCGGGAATCTGGTCTGTGTTTGTATTTGTTTTCGCTTTTGGATTGTAAAAATGCAGTTGGATTTAATTTATTTTGAAATGGTTATCTTGGCACTGAATCTAGTCTTGTTTGACTGGAAAGCATTTTATGCCTAAGGGACAACACTGGATACTGAAAGAGGAAAGACAAATTGAATAAAATAAGTAATGTTCCCCTTAATTACCTAGCTGGGTAATGTTGTCCCCAATATTGGACATTCAGGTATTTTAAGTGTAATACTTAGGAGTAATTGATCGCAGTTCATTTTGAGAGGAAATACCATTACAGTGCAGCATAGCTGTCAGTTCACATTTAAGTTATGACCACAGTTATATATTTTTTTTCCACAAATCATTTTCTGTTTTTTTTTGTTGTGTGTTATTAGTTTGGGGATGTGAATTTGACATGGATAAGCACAGTTTTCTGTCCTGAGAGGAAATGCGTATTTTCAGTGTATGGGAAAGAAAGAAAAAAAGGAACCAGATTTGTTTTTACTCTCTCATAGCTTCGCCGATCGGAAGAAGATGAGGAGAAGGAGGAAGACATTGAGGTCCCCAAAGCAATGGGAGACATCTTTGAATCGCTAGCTGGTGCAATTTACATGGATAGCGGGATGTCACTTGAGACAGTTTGGCAAGTGTATTATCCAATGATGAGGCCGCTCATAGGTAAGGGGCAAAGACATACGGATGAGTAAATCAGTTCTGCATTTCTGTTTCGTCTGATTGTCTGCCGGCTCATGTGGCGAAGACCATAAGTTCAGTCATTTTCAAACATCGTGCCATTTTTATGCATGATGGAATGGCAGATTGAAATGCTCTGCTTTTGTTTTCGCCCTATTTTCTAGAAAAATTCTCCGCTAATGTCCCTCGATCCCCAGTGCGTGAACTCCTGGAGATGGAACCGGAGACTGCTAAGTTCAGGTGGGAATGTCTTTCCCTTATACACAAGCAACCGCTCACATATTCATCTGCACAATACACGCATAGTAGCGATCATTTGAATGTGCGAAACTTGATGCTCTGTAAAAGTTACTCTATCAGTGTGTGGTTCAGAGCAAATATGAGTCATTTTAAACATTTTGAATCCTGACAATTTCCGATTAACTACAACCTGCTTATAAGAAATTGGAATCTGAAATGTGAGTACGGTTGGCAACTTTGTGAGAAATGTGAAATTTGAGTAAATTTAACTCATTTAAGACTGTAGTTATGACGATACTTGATAAAATAGGCATTTTAGCGTAATTTTGTGTTTTTGTCTTCTCAATCAGCTTTCTGTGCGCACAAGTCGCGTGTTTCACGCAGACAGCAGATTCATAGACAATCTCCAGCACTGCGTTCTCTTTTGTGTTAGGATCGGTCCGCTAGTTAGTCCAGTTATGCCGTCCCATTGCAAAGTCACATGTCTTTTTCGTGCATCAAATAGTTTATTCGGTAAAGGTTTTTCCATCGTAGCTTACGCTTATTTTCTTCCTGGATAAAAAGTTTATTCAGGAAGAAAATAAGCGTAAGCTGTGATGGAAAAACCTTAAAAAGTTTATCCAGTGCAGAAGTTTTTTTTTTTTTTTGTGCGCATTTTTTGCTTCCGTCCAGCGTGTTTTTTTTTTTTTGTTTTTTTTTTTGTTTAATCAGATTATTCCAAAAAGCGCATAAAAATAGGTCAGTCGAAACATAGCTACTGATGGATGCTGTAGTTTAAAAAAAATTATAATTTTATAATTAAAATACATTTTTAATTATTATTTTCAACCAGTTTTCAACAGGTTACCTGCTTTTTTTAGTCATGAAAATTTTCAATAGTCATAGCCATATCAATGTTTTTCCTTTTCTGCCTCCAACAGCCCTGCGGAGAGAACCTACGATGGAAAAGTACGGGTGACAGTGGAAGTGGTGGGCAAAGGCAAGTTCAAAGGCGTGGGACGCAGCTACCGGATAGCCAAGTCAGCGGCCGCCCGCCGAGCCCTGCGCAGTCTCAAAGCCAATCAACCTCAGGTCCAAACCAACTGAGCTTCAGACCGCAGACACCCCAACACACCAGTCAAAAACACAGCAGAACCCCTCTCGGCTCCAGTTTACGACCGAGTGAAGAATTGTCGCTGACTGCGTTCTCATTGGGGTTGTCTAACTTAAATGAATCGAGTCAAAAGATTTCAGAGTAATTCACATAGGGTTCATATTTCATTTTATTCTTTACGTGCGCAAACACAATCTTTATTTCTCCCCAGCTTTGTTTGAACACGAGTGCTTTTTTTTATGTATTGCAAGTGTTAAGAAAAAGGTCAGGTCCCCCTTTCCCTATTTTTATTAACATTACAAAAGATATATGCTCTGCTTTGTGGTAGTGGTTAAAAAAAAAAAAGCTAAAGCTTCTAGGTAGTATTACAGTGTACATAGTTAAACTCCAAGGTATCAACTATATAAGAGAAATACAACAACATAGAAACACAAAATTCCTCAATCTGTGCACTAGTGCCATTTTGCTGCCGTTCGGCAGGAAGGGCACGTGGAAAGAAAGAGTGTTGGTGTTGTTGGAAATGTTTTTTCTCTATCTTGAAATGATATATTCTCAATCATAATTGCACTTCACTAGTGTCCGCTTTTATTTTGACGAGAGTCATGAACGTGTTTTTTTTTTTTTGCCAGCAAAATTGTTTAGATCACTTGTATCGAGAGAGAAAGGCCCTCGCATCCTTGAGACGGATAGGAATTTGACATTCCCGATAACTGTAATCAGCAGTTGTAAACGGCACTTGAGGATGCGTGTTCGTGTAGCCAACCGGGTTGTGGGTTGTGTAGACGTCATAACTACGTTATATAAAGTAAATATTAAATGTTTATTACGAAATATGCGTTGATACTTGGGTTTCAGTAATGTCTTTTGATACTGATATTGATGATATTTAGTTGACAGTCTTTATGAACATTAGATGTCTCCGTAGACTGACTTGACTGACTTAGTTTTGATATAACGACACGAACGATAAACAGGAGGACATATCACCTGGGAAAATATGCTGCAGATTTTATATTAAAAAGAGGAATAGAATCGGAAAATTCTGTAAGACACAAAGCACCTTTACATACCGTCTTTTGGACAAACCGATTTTTCGCTAGACTTCACGTGCATCGCTTACCAAAGTCGATACTGATGCAGCGTTGTGAGGTTGCACCTGTTAAATCAATCCCTCAACATTCACATGTTTGGAGATGTGGTAACCAGCCTTTTTTTTTAGCGTAAATGTGTTGTAGCCTCTTGTCTAGACTAAATGTTTTCATTATTAATAGGCATTCTTCACTTGAATACCTCAGTTAATTGCATGCATGTTTTTTTTTTTTTTTTTTTGGTGCTATGTTTAAGCTTGAATTTCTCATCTTTTTGCACTGTAACTGTATTACCTCTTTAATTTTACCTTTTTGAAATCTGTTGGGTTGTTTTTTTTTTCTGTTCTGTGTGCTCGTCAGGCTGTGGAAATTGTTTCCCCGTTTGTTTTTTCCTTTGGTTTTTATGCTTGAAGGGGAAATGCTGAGAAGACAAAGGTTCTCCGCACATAAGCTTGATGCCTCTCTGAGGTTTTTGCTTCACATGAAAACAGTCGTGCAGAAGGGTTACTTAACACTTGAGAAAATCGATAGATTGCACTCAAAGTTCTTATAAGCCATGCGTTTCGCCTTCTTCGCTTTTCTCTCTCGCAGTCTTACCAATTACGTTTTGTTTTGTTAATGTATTAATAGTGAGAAAACAAGACACCCTTGTCTATCATTGCTACTCCAAGAAATAAGGGTGCAAATTTGAACAATTTTTTTTATCTTGAAGGCTACCTAACTTTTCTCTTCCTTGTTCTGTCTATACTTCTGTTATTATGTTACGGACAAACTATTCCTGAAGTTACATAATCCCAGGCATTGCTACCTCAGAAGACCCTTGCGAATAGTTTGGCCTTATCATAAAATGTTGATTAATATTTTTGTGGATATGCCTTTTTACAAATCTGAATGGCATTCAGGCATAGTATACACTCATCAGCACCTTATAAGGGGATACACATATATATATATATATATATATATATACTCACCACTATTTGCACTAGAATACATTCCCACTGACATTGAATTTGCTTCTTTTAATGGAGTATGCTCTAAAGTGGTGCCTTTCAAACCTGTAACATCTAAACTGTCATCTTTTGCTACTGTAGCGTTATGGTTTCCATAAGGTGAATGACTTTTGGTGCCATGCTTCATACTTGGAAAATTGCCTTCCAGTTTTTGTTTTCCCGCTTCTATATCTCATAGGCTATTTTAAATTGATTTGTCGGTTACAAACTGTCTTGTAACCCGATTAAAGTCAAGATTTCACAAACATTTGAGGCTCCAACCGAAGTACTCCCCTTCTTGAAAGTGAGTGCAATCTGATTCTGTTTTTGCAAGAGTTGAGTGACCCTCTTTACACAAGCTCAGTCGCTACCCCAAAGTTGAGTATTGAAAGTCATTGGAAATCAATGGGTTTCCATATTCCCTCAACAAATGGCGCGAGTTTGTGCATCAGGGTCAGTGCATGCCGGCCCTGCGATATGACACTGATTCTGTAACCCTTAACCCTCAGACTATTGCAAATTTGTGTGTGTGTATTTGTTTGTTTCTTCATTTTTTTTCCCCCCAGCTTGTTACGTTCTTCCACCCCCCAAGCCTCTGAAAGGCGCACACTTTTTTTTTTCCCTTCACTTTTTGTTTAAGCTTAATTCTCACTGTTGTATTTTTACCTTTCAGAGAATGTGAAATCACACGTATGGTGCCACTGCATAGATATGGAGATTTTTTTTTTTTTTTTCCTGAGAACCAATTTTATTTTCACAACCAATAATCGATCATCATGCCAGAGCTATTCCCACAGAACAGATATCACAGTAAAAAAAAAAAAAAAAAAAAGTATCATCTGTGGGAGTGTTTTCTATAAGTGGTCCTCCATCGTATCATATGCTGCAGATTGTATTTTCCTTCATGGTGGAGAATAATTTTTGTTTTGTTTTTTCTTTTCTTTTTTTTAAACATGTAGCACAAATAAGCATTGCACTCGGGCGCCATACTTTACCTCATGTCAGAACGATAAAAAAAAAAAAAAAATTACAAAACATGTATATATGATGCCGTAACGTTTAAAGGAATAACTTGTGATTTTGGCCTTGCTGCTGTTTGCATCGCTGGTATTTTACCAATGTATTTAAAAGTGATCAGAGAGATACAATGTGCCTGCAGGATGTAATCAGAGAAAATACACTGTAGAAAAGTAGTTTCAAATCTCTACAATCTGGGGCTAAATATGTGTCCTATGTGTACATTAATGTCCTGCCTTAATGTAATACTTTGAATATGGAATTGTAATGTAACCCGTCAAGTCTTTCGACTGGCATGATTTTAATATGTTGGGACGGAACTGTCCCACATCCATCGCCCCCTCGCCATATTAGATTATATGAATTCAGATGTATTAGTGCATGTCATTGAAAACTCCTTCCCCATCCACCTGTACTTCCTTTTTGGACTAAATACATTATATAGGTCTCATTAAATCAGCCCTACATTTTATTTAAAAGGGCATTATTTCATAAAAAAAAGTGTCATACTTTTTTTCTTTTTTTTAAGGAAAAAATATATCCTGATTTACAAGTCAAATGCACTCTTAGCAGCAGCAAGGTGTTCAAAGACAACATAGCAGGACTGGAATGTGTGGCGAGCTCCTCTTGAAGGTGTTTATGGGAATGTTGAGCACCGTAGAGCACTAACAGTACGGGGATTTAAAATGGGGAATTATGGGTCACGAACTGCAGCGCAATATCTGTATTTAAATGTCTATTTCTCACTCATACTGTATCAGTGCTGCAGTGGTTTGCATTCTGCACCTTATGGATCACAAAAACCTTTAAAAATTCTGTCCCCTCTCCCCCCCTTTTTTTTAAAGTAATTGTAGCTGAGTATATCTACAATAAAGTTATGGTATGGTCGTTCATTTGTGGTGTTATGTGTGTTCCTTTCGTTGCTTGCGCTGTAATCTATATGCATTTCCAGATCCTGAAAGGAGAAATGATGTATTAGATTGTTTTATGAGCTGCACGGCTGTAAAAGCCGGACGCGCGCCACAGTGCAAGTGTGGGCTTCGCAGTGCAAGCATATGCTGATGACCTCAGTATTTTCCTAACCCAAGGAGTGCTCTTGCCTCCCGTTTACGAGTGCTAGGAGGCCGTTCGCGTTTAGATGGACTCGGCAACCATGACCGATGTTTTAATCACATTTGCAAGGAGCCTTATGTAATAGATGAAGTAGGTATGAATTGTGTTTGCGAGTATACTTTTTCACTCTCGGCGGGCCCTTTTATGGTCTTGTGTGTTCATTTCGCCACTTGCACAGTTTGTATTGCTGCATCAATGTTTGCCAAGAAGTAAAAAATAGAGTTGGAGCGCTCACTCTTGGTAGGTGAGAAATGATCTCACATCAGCTGTGCAAGCATTGGAGCATATGTTCTGATAGGAGAGTTTTGCTACAGTATTACACTTTCTAATTAAATGTTGGATCCAAAACAACATTAGTTCAGCAGTATGCCATGAATTATGATTATTAGTGTGATATTTGCTGATTTGGTGGGACTGTTTGAGACTAATAATCCCAGCATGATGCTCTGAGTGTTCCTACTGTGGGGTCCAGACGTTTGAGATCGTATTGAAAATATGAAACTGAAACAAATACATTTATACATTTAAATGGGAAATATTAGTTCATACTTTATATTACGTGTTTTTAACATAAATGCATACATATTGGTATGGGGAGTGATAAAGGAAGGTTCTACTTTGTAATTATTCATGTATAACAGAAATGTAATGTAATTACATTCATGTATTTTTTTAAGTATTAGTACAATGTAAAAAAGTGTGTATATGAAGAGTTCAGATGCAAAAGCCTCTAAATGCCATTTGAAATTTTCTTCTTTAATGATAATTTTTATCAAACTTGTAAATTTAAGTTCAGTAATTTCACTTAAATAACAATTAATAGGTAATTATCATTGCCATTTAAGTGAAATTACTGAACTTAAATATACAAGCTTGATAAAAATCATCATTAAAGAAGAAAATTTCAAATGGCATTTAGAGGCTTTTGCATCTGAACTCTTCATATACACAAGTGTTTTGTTTTTGTATTAGACAAAATACTCTATAATGCTATCAAATAATATATACAATATTCTATATTTCTAGCTGTGGTAGATGTGAAATAAACTGAGAAAACATTTAGTTCTGTTCCATATTTAAAACATACACATACACACACAGTATAAATATTTGGTAACACTTTAGTCCAGTCTCACTATTAACCAGGTGCTTATTAGCATGCATTTTATTAGTACTTATAAATCACATTTGAATTCCTTATTCTGTATGAATCATATACAATACCTAAACTTAACAACTACCTTACTATTAATAAGCAGTTATTATAAATTATTGTGGCAAAAGTCATTGTTTATAGTTGGACCCTAAGCTAAAATGTAACCGTATATTTTTTTTTTTTTAATGTGCAAAGAAATTGTACTTTAGATAGGGTTTGTGTTCCGGTTTCATTTAGAAAACAAAAAATATCAGAACTGAATGATTTTCAATGAGATTATAAGTGTAGTTAATGACTCATTTTCCATCAGTCCTTTATGTGTACGATGCTCACACACACAAAATACAGATATTACAGTAAATTGCAAATTACTTGACAATAAGACAAAAGTGACATTATTGTTGACATTATCAAGTATCCAGTATTTTTATTGAATATCAATATATCTTGAACAGTCTTGTGGCATTGGGTTAGAAATTATTCCTGAACCTCATAGTGCATGTTTGAAAAGTCCTAAAATATGAATAGTTTTTTCTTTGTTTTACATGTGTTATTGAAATAATCCCTGTTGGCAACTAAATTAGTGAAATCATCAAATTCCTTTTTCATCCCTAATAAAAAAATACATTTATTGCAGCCCAGTGGTGTAGTTACAACATCTACCAACAGGGGCTAACAGGGTCACGCTAACCAGCCAAACCTTGACCCCCTGATCCAAACAATGGTAGATGGCATTATTACTGCATTAATTATTTTCCAATTTTGTTTGGTGGCACTGGTTGCTTTACTTTTAACATTTATTTCCTGGTTCTTGGTTTTATTAAGGCTTTGTTCTTACCTCCAACTCTGACAAGCAGAGTTGATTAAACTGCTTTGCGTCATTTTAAAGTACAAAAAAAAAAGTCTAAACCAGATTTGACCAAAGTACAGCACTTTTGATGAAGTAGGCAACTCGAGCATGTCCGCTGAGATGATCCAGGAGGGAGAAGTTGAATATGGCTTTGTTCATCAAATAATGTAGATAAAGGAGGAAAAGACATATCTGTAGCTGTTGAAAAGACGTACATATGCTTCTATGGGTTATACGTAGGTGGAATGCAAATGACGGCCAGTGTTCTGTGCTGGGATCAGGCGGGGCTGATTTGCTGAGTGTGGGAATGAGAGGCTAATGGTGACTTATTACCTGTGTTGACAATGTGCAGGCTTGTGCCGTGTCATTTGAGCCATTTATTCTCTGCGCTATAAAAACAAAGAGATGACGAATAAATATGCAGAGGGGGCTCATTGTTTTCCGCTTGCTCGGTTGCCAAAACTTTTACTGACCTTTCGAGCGCAGGTCCCAAACCAGCGCTAAACCGTCTGTCACTCAGCGCACACGCGCTTACACAAGTCGCCCTTTCGACCTCAGCATCTTGTTTTTCTCTCTTTCAAGCTCCAGGAGCAGGCGACAATAGTAATCGAGCATAGCATGCATTCCGTGCAGCGCGCCCTCTTCATCCTCGTACGGCCATTTGTTTCCCTCTTTTGTAAAGTCTCTTTCGATTCCCCTTCACTTGAGGATTACAGTGTGTTGCAGTCGGGCCCTTGCAATGCGCAGGTCAGGACTCCAACAGGTTATTAATGCGGCGGTTTACTGATGGCCCTTCAGCTTCAGGAGCGGGTCTGCGCTTCCTCACGTGTAATTGGATCCAGCTCCATGCAGCCTGTCATAAGGGCAGGCCGAGGAATAACCCCGGCATCAGGAGAGATAAGGATCGCACGCGCTTCCACATGTACGGCCCCAAATCAGCAATCACATTTAGCATCACTCTATCAGTCAAATCTCTTTTTCTCCATTGGTTTGCGGTTCTTTCCGTCTCCTTTGGTGACAGAGTAGTCTTTCTAAGAATTGCTAGGTGGGCGCTGTGGTCAATAGAGTTGCTTTGCATCATCAGTTTGCAGACTACATTTATTAGTTTTGCAGATGCTTTTATCCGAAGGGACTTGTAAATAAGGAGTATACTAGAACGAAAATGATTTATCGTAATGTAAGAAGTGAGAAAATGACATAGAATGAGGTAGTACAGAAATGTAAGTGAACTTTACTCTGGATACAGTGCTGTTCAAAAGTTTGAGGCCAACTTTAAAGAAATTATAGCCTACTTTATTCTATAGTATAGTATCGCCTACTGTATTTTAGATAAATTCTTTCTTATTCACTAAAGATAATGTATAATGGTTTGCACAACTGTTTTCAACGTTGATTATAATGATTCTTGAGCACTAATGATGTTGAAAATCCATTTTTTCCTTAACTGTTTTGTTGCCATAGTTACCTAATTGTTCATTGATTAGTCCCACCTGTTCCTTGTTTTCTCCCTCACTTATCCTGTGTATTTATAGACCTTATGCACCAGAGAAACGTGGGCGCCGTCATCTTTAGAATATTGTCTTTGAACTTCCGGTTCTGTATATTTCTATGGCATCGCTGTCGAGGAGTAATTAGCTGGTGAATTGGATTTACTTATTGTAGAGTTAACAAAAGTTATCATAAGCATTGTAAAGCAGATGTCTTAATAAATGTCGACTGGGAAATTTTTTTTGAGCAGTTCATTCATACCTATGCAAGATCGCTGTGAAAATACAGACCGGAAGTCAAAAGACAACGAGTGCAGTGCTGAAAAGGGGCGGGGCTACATAAGGTCTATACAGCTAGTTTGTTTCAGTTCTTTGTGTGTTCTCGTCAAACTAAGTTTGGTTTTGTTGCTCTCCAGTGATTTTCCTCGTGCTCCTGTGTTCCAGAGTGTTTTTTTCTTCACTTAGTGTAAATTTAATACACACTGATGCGCTGCACACATAAAAGTTTTTACATCTCTAGTTTACACAGAGATGATAAATTTATCGTATTCAGAAACTTGCACTTTAAAACCCATTTTCAAAGTTTGTATTTTTTGGTCCCCAAAATGCCGTTGTCATGTAAATAAACGTTCAAAATACTTAAGAACTTTTTCATTTTTCAGTTGAAAACTGATTAAACAATATACCGCCTGCACATACTGTAGATCTTACTAGATCTTAGTCAAACTGTGAAAATATCAAATATTTTATTATAAATTTGTAAAAAAAAAATATATATATATATATATATATATATATAAAAAAATAAAAAGTTATTTTTTTCCAAAAATACTGAGGCATTAAAGCATGTGCCTTAATATTCAAATAAAAAAAATGAGATCAGCAGAAACAAAGTCATTGTCTCCAATATTTTGACTGGTAATGCAAATTGTTTTGATGCATACAAAATCATTGCTCTAATGCATTCTCCTCCCTCTTAATGTAGCTTATTAGCGGAGTAAACAGCGGGGTGCCTGGGCCCCTTTACCAGCATATGTATGTGTGTGTGGTGCATCTGAAAGGTCTGTCTCATGGGGGATTTACTCTCTGGGGCTCAGGTGTTAATGGAGTGTCAGAATAAACACTCAAATCCCCACTATCTTTTCACTTAGGAACAATTACAATTAGGAAGTCAGTTGTTAGCAGGCTAATACGCCAGAACCATTGTCCCCCTATTTAGGATGAATTGGCTCGTGCTAATTGCTTCATCTCATTATGCATGGAGAGCTTTGTAACTGTGGTTTAGAATAGGAGCGTCCCCAGCATTCTGTTAACACTGTGTATTTTGTTTGGAAACATCATGGATGTAAAACAAGAAGATATGCATTTACACGGCTATTAATTGCTTGTATGTTTAGTTTACCCAGCTTTATTAACAGCTGGATCAACTGAAACCTGATGATCATGCTCATCAGCATGATTTAAGATGGATGCAAAACATCTGGCCATCTATCCTTATTTTTTTGTCAACAAAGAATTAGGTTGTTTTCTGTGAATGTACAAGACTTCTGATTTATTAGATGCTATAGGTAAACAAGAAGAATAACAAAGATTACAATAATAAATTAAAAGGTTACTCTTTATTTTAAGGTGATTGTAGTTACATTGTACTTTGTACACTGAGTAATATTAACTCCAAATACTTACTACAGAGTTAAGGTTAGTTACTTAGTTACTCATTTTGCAGTAAATATGTAGTAACGTGTAACTACATCACATAAAAGAACAACTTAATAATATGATAAAAAATAGTATGATAACAAATACCAGTTTGCAACGTCAAATAGCGTAAACGACTATTTTGAATGAATCCGGAAGCCAACCACATTTGAATTACAAATTTCAATAATGCTTGGTGGATGTTAAGTTACATGATCAATTTTTTCATTCAATTAAATTTTGGAGTTTATTGGTCAATAATCATAAATGTAATATTTATTTTTTTATAAAACTTTCTCTTTATTTCCAGGTGAAAATTCCAGATTCTCAATATGGTCTCAGGTTTTTGGACCCTGCAGTGTATGTGTACCTACAGCCAAAATAAGGAGGGAAATGCTTTGACACAGCTCTATTTCTTCATCAGCTTGAACATAATTTAGCCATTATAGAATTCCCCATTAATCTGCAGCAAGGACGTATTTTGCAAACACATTAGAACAACAATGCAGGCAGGCATACATGTAATCTCTCATTTTACGATTCTTAAATGCTGAACAGAAATGGAATATGAATATTTCTGAAAGCAAATCCCCAAAGAGCCCAGGTTATAATGTCCACAGTTAGCAGTAATGAGAGCAGGATGAAAGCCATGATCAGATGGTAATTACTTGACACAGCTCCTCTGATGAGCCACTGGGTATGTTTGATTTGTCATCATCACCTGTCGTCAGCTCAGACAAGCCTGCCTCCCTTCTCTTCTCACTCCTGGCCACGCACCCATTTTCTCCTCTCATGAACCACAAAAGCAATCTGGGGAATATTGAAATGAAGTCTGAGCATGGGGCTTTGGGAACAGCATGACATCTCGGGCTGGCGAGATGCAGAAATAATTAACCGAATCATTTGGGTCCCAGGGCCTATTTCCATTTGCAATAACAGTGTTTTAGTCTTGAGTGGTGTCTGTAAATTGCCCCCACTGTTTGCAGAGGAGAGTAATGAGAGTTTAGTCTAACGGTCATGTTTCCCTCGTTTAGCTTGAATGAGAAATGTCATCCGTCTGAAAAGCAATAAGGGGTCCGTCAGAATGGCATGTGCCAGTCCAAAAAGCAATGATTGAAGGAATACGGGAAAGTGCGGAATTGACTTTCCTGACACATTTTAGCCTGGCTAAATTGCATTATCGTAAAATCAACAACAACAAATTATTAGCAATTCATTTACGTGACGCTAAGCTTCAATGTTTTATCCCTCTGGTGTCACTTCGGTCATAATTTTATGTTTTGATTTGTATTTGACTTCAGAACTTGTATGACACGTAGTGAGTTTTGTGGCACTATGAAAACACACACACACAATAGGAAATTATATATATATATATATATATATAAGCACTCAGCAATGAAGGGATTTTACAAATTGTATAGATTAATTGTATTGTAAAAACTGGAAACAAATGGATATATATGGTATCATATATATTAATGCATCTTACCATAAAATTTCCTCAAAATATTAAATAAAAACATAATAAATGATGAGCACCTTAAGCTATGTGGTTATTGGGAACGACAAAAATCTATAAAAAATCTTGGCCTGATGTCTGTGGTCAACACCTGTTATTCGCGACTTGAACCATCTGAGTTTTTAACCGCTTCATTTCTGTTGTTATGGATACAGATTATAGTATTTTCTTTTTCACAGCGCACAGGTTGTGTTCAGTGAAGTGGTTCAGCCTTTAATGCCTAACTTTTCTGTGGGTTTGTGGTCAGCCGTGTTCCATTTCATCTGAAGGTAATTACCCTTATAAGCTGAACCTCCACAAATGCAGGTTTTGTTGAGATGTGATACTAAGCAGTCATGTCTTCACACGAGGCCCTAAATACATGGACAAGTACACCCAGTCGAGCGACACCTTTCGCTTTTCTCCCAGGAGTGCTTTGGACTCGGCCTTTTCTGAGTTTCTCCCACCCACATTATTTCTGGGCAAATGCTTACAGATTGTTTCACTAGAAAGTGGAGGTTTCTAATTAAATAATATAGCCCTTTTTTAATATTAGTGGATAAGATAATGGAGAGAAGTGGCTCTGACACATTTAAGATTGCTGTAAAAATATAAAGTAACAACTATGCTCGGTGTTATTGTTCTAGGGAGAGCTGGTTATTTATTCCAGATGGTGGGAGGTGAGAAGACCAGAGTAGAAGATTTGTTTTTGTTGAACATAAGACTGTTTGATCCTTCCTGTCCAAGAGAGCAACTGATGTCACGGATAGGCTAGGTATTAAAAATTATTTTCTGTACAGACATGATATACATGTATTACCTTGTTTTTAAAAATAAATGTATTTTTCACAATAAAGCAACAAATCAATACAATATATGCAAAAAATTATAGATACTGTGACAGTGCACATTTTGTTAAATATTTTCTATGTACAAATTCAGAGAAGTTCCTCACAAAAGACATTATTTTATGATAAAAAAAAGCTTTTAACATTTTATTTTGGTGAACCACCACTTTAAAAAGTCTATTCAATCTTAAATATTACTGAATGCCAGGAATGACCCAGGCCACATATACACACAGGAGTGACAACCACATTTAAAGTATTTAATGCTGTTTACATGTCTATGTGGCGTTTTAATATGCTTTAAGCAAATTCATAAGTCAACACCATTGCTGAGTATTTTCTCCTTTACACTGCAGTGATGATACCGTCTCCACTGACCATACACTTGTCACTCCACTGCACACCGTGGATCTCTTACTCCTCATTCTTAACCTCAGCATGGCTCAGGACGCAATACACACTCCTCCACAAGTCACCTTTCGGCATAACCAATCCTCACTCTCACCCTCCTGCCTATTCTCTTTGGTCCCATCTACACTTCCTCCCCCTAATCAGCTCTCATCACTAGATACTAATAGTGAAACTGACACTTTTTTAGACAACTTCTGCCCCCTTGCATCCAGGCCAGCCTGGGCCACACCTTCTGCCCCCTGGCTCTCTGATGTTCTCCGCAAGCATCGCTCTAAATTCAGGTCTGCAGAGAGGAAGTCCCACAAATCGAATCCACGGATGGGTGAGGAGGAGTCTACTTCGCTATGTTTAGCTACTGGGGTGCCTCAAGGCTCGGTGCTTGGTCCACTTCTCTTCTCCATCTACATGTCATCACTAGGATCTTACATTCAGAAACAATGATTTTCCTATCACTGCTATGCTGATGACACACATTTCTACCTCTCATTCCAACCAGACGATCCGACGGTAGATGCTTGCATCTCGGCTTGCCTGACAGACATTTCTCGCTGGATGAAAGACAACCACCTTCAGAGACCGAGCTGCTTGGGGTCTCGACCAACCTTGCACTTCATCAGAAGTTCTCCATGCAGCTGGGTTCATCAACCATAACTCAGGACATGAGTTGTGATAAACTTCGGATAAACGATAAACTTCATAGACCACATTGCTAGAACTGCCCGTTCACACAACTCCTTTTCCAAGCTTTTGTTTTATCCAAACTGGACTACAATGCTCTCTTGGCAGGCCTTCCAGCATCAACTGTCAACCAAAGAATGTATATTGACAAGAAGTGAAAGCCAATAGAACGTTCCATTGTAACACCAGCGTCCAACAGCAGCCCTACACTTCCGCCATTTTGGGGTGAAAGCGTCTCGGCAGTCTACTAGTGATGTGTCGTTCATAAACGAGTTCGCCGATTCTTTGAAAAGAGCAGGACTTCCTATCGCTATCCACTAGCTTCTTACTGTTGCTATGGCAATATCAGTGCTTGGTTTATTAAAAAAAAGTACATTAAAGATCAAATCCACATACAATCATTAGTGATTATTAAATCCCTTTTAACAGTTTATTTCACAGACTTAGGCAAGTCTTCTACTTTTTCCCCACAAGACCTTTAGTATTAGCATTACAAACACTGAATACCAACATATAAAATTAAGTAAAGTAGATGCTATATTTTTTTTTTCCATTTTTTCTTTTTTTATTTCAAACATACAATGAAGTGTATAACATAAGACAACAAACAAACAATATAAATATTAATAAAATATAATATAACACTAATATAATTTTAAAAACACGGTAGCCCAGGTGAGTTTTTATTATTATTATTGACAGATGAGGCTGACTGACTGCAAACTGACAGGTCAGAAATTCAAATGACGTAACATCCGTCCAAAATGCCGCCCAGAAATGCACAGGAGTGTATAAAATAAGTTGTTCACAAAATTTCTTGTGATAAATTAGTATTGTAATAATCAAATATTTGCTTAGTTATCACTGTAGTGGTCTGAACTTGGATCATTAAACCGTTATGCTGCGTCAGAAGATTGTCCGAGTAGATGTTGAATGGCCCCCTCCATAACAATACTGTATAAGCCTATGTCCGTATCAGTTTAGTTCCGCTGATTTGTGTTGCTGATAGGAAAGATATACCATGATACTGACTGCTAACCATTCATTTACTGTGTGTGTGTATGTGTGTGTGTATACACTTACAAAAACAATCATAGAATGGGGACATAATCAGATTATGTATATACTGTACTGTATCACTGAATTTTTCAAAGATATTGTGAAATTGTTTCTGTAGTACAAGGCCTAAAAAACAAGAAATATGTTAGAAATAAGAACTGATGTACAAATCTCAATCCCGCCCAGGATTTCTTGTGAGCCCACATAGTGTGATTAGACGGTCTAGTCTTCAAACACTGGTTATTCAGTTCTCTTTTTTTCTCTTAGCCATGAGTAACTCGATACAAATCCGGGATCTTGATTGTGCCGAGAGCCCTGTGAACACACAGCCATCAGGCATGTATTATTAAATGGGATGAATTCAAATAATTGTTGTATGCTTGAAAAATTAAACCACTGCAATTTATGTGTCCATTTGAATTAGGAATTGATAACGTCACATATTTTGTTTGGCGTATCATGTTTACGCCACAAGACTGACGAGAGCGTGAGGAGACCGATGACTGGCGTGCCAGGAGGGAAATACTGGGAAAATGACTTCCATTGGAAACGCTTGCGTGTTATCTGCACTCCAGCAGAAAAGGTAAAAATTCCTCTCTTTTTCTAGTACCATCAGCCTGGTGGGTTTTTTTTTTTCTTTCTTTTTTTGTGGCAATCAAATTATTAATGGACAAAAAACCCATTTAGGCTTGTTTTCATTGCCAAACTTGATTTTGCACATGCCAATTCATCATTGATGGAGCCTCAAAAGGAGTGTTTCAATCATGCACGCCTGAAGTGACATCGATATCTGTAAGATAAGCCGCAATATTCCGCCCATTCCCTAAAAAGAAACCACAGCTCAGTATGTATAGATGCTGTGATTGCTAATACAATGCAGCTGTGACCATGAAATCAGGACTTAGTGTAATGAGCTTCTTTGAAGTAGAGACTTGATACTAAAATCTGCTACAAAATAAGGGGGAACTTGTGCTACTTGATGATAATCTGATATCCAAGCCCTTCATCTATATATTTTTCCTTTTAAGAAGGCCAGATTTTCACCAAGAGGCAACCTGGGATAGATTTGGACTGTCTATTTTCTGTCTAGGCACACATATGAAGTGAAATTCCTGCCGGGTGAACTTAACACAACACATGTATTATTTAGGAAAAGAAAAATAAGCCAATATATAAAATTACAGTATTATTAGAGCACATATTTTCTTACTGTATGTAAAGTGCTCCATGCAGGCATGTCAGAGGACAGGCTTGAATTGATTTTATATGGTCGCAATGCATGAGAATGTTAGGCTGGTATGTAGCTTAAATAAACCAACAGGCCGACAATTAGCCAGATCTGTCATGGGGCGAATATAATCGATGTGCTTTGCGGATGATGGAATCAGAAGAACTGTGACATGCATGTCAGAATTTTTATGCTTAAATGTATTTTGCTAAATGTAATGTCTTTCACTGTGCATAAACGTCAAAATGGTTTAAAGCAATTTTGGTTTTAGTACAAGGTAAAGGCCCCCTGGAATTAAAATGTAAGTTTTTTTTAGCTTTTAGTATGTATATGTTAGACTTAAGGTAATGAATAAGCGGGTGTGTTCCAAAACAATGGCAAATTTAGCATTAAGAGATATAAGCATTCAAAATGTATAGTCTCTCATTTCCGCTAAAAATGGATCACAGATTATGACATCACCACAGGCTTCAGCTTCTTATCACATCTTCTGTCCAATCAAAAGCTAGAATCTAAAGCGTCCTGCTCCCTATGCTATAAATACCACCTGGCCAAAGTCACACGTCAGGGAGGGATATGGGCTGGATATGTGTGTTTGGTTGCTCAAATGCTCGAGTTTTATTCCGTTTTCCAGCTGTACGTTGGTTAAGAATGAAATGGCAAGAATTTATTTACACATCTACTTTTGAATCCAACTTATCATCAGCATTCGGATTCACTTCAATGTCGTCGACCTTTACGCTCAGTGAACAGCACTTATGGCATAATGTTGATTACAGAAAAAAAAAAATTACCACTTGTCCTTCGTTTTCTTTTAAAAAAGAAAGAAAACAAATCTGGGTGACTGTGAAGCACTTACAATGGAAGGGAATTGGGCCAATCCATTAATGTTAAAATCACTGTTTCAATAGATGTAAATACTAAAATGACCACACAAACAACTTAGTTAATATACAGCTCAAATAACTTGTTTTAACATAGCTATTAATATAAATGCTTTAATAAAATTTTAAACTGAACTTTTCAGCTTGTAATCATCCAAAATTGGTCCCCATTCTCTTTCATTGTAAGTACTCAACTGTAACCTCCCTTTTTGCTTCAAAATCATTTTTGTGTTAATCAACATAAATGCTGAAATTAAACTTAACTTAAATATTTCTTAAAATCTACTTGGCCATCAGGAGTAATTTACTAACTGGCGTTTTTTTCGGAATAAACTGGAGCGCTGATTCAGACAAAGTAATCCCTCTAAACTAGCAATTGGTTGTTTATACAATTATCCTAAAAGCCATCAAAGCTGATTTAAACGGCTCTTGCCTCTCAGATAACATTTGAGTTAAGACCGCAACAGCTGATGATGATACACAAACAACCCAGTTAGGCCCCACCACAACAAACTCACCATGTCAACTGCTTAATGCCTGTTGGAACAGTGGGGCATAGTTTTGGGAGCCCTATTAAGTGGTTTCATATGTAAGGTCCTTTCAGACTAGGCCTCTTTTTTTTCCCATAGCGCTGCACAAGAGCATTTAAGGTTTGCTGAGTGTTGTGAGGTTGAATCATCTATTTTCTGGTGTATGTTACCTCAGTGTCCAGATTTAATGAAGCTATGATATATTTATGGCTTGCCAAATCCTACCCTAATCCTACCCTTGATAATAAGCGGAGTATATTAAGCTCAGTGACTGTTTTGTTAAACATGCTTCATAGGGTCTGCTAGGACCAGTGGGCCACTGCTCTGTGTACACTACTGGGTAACCTAATTTTCACTTGGAGTGTAATGTATACCTATAAATAGCAGGGGAGCTGATTCTCTGGGTCAACTCAGAGGTTCCCCAGTGATGTGTATAGCTCGCTGAGTAACTTTTTTTTTTTTTGAGCGTCATGAAGTGGGCATCCATTTAGGCACACCTGAGAGGGTACTTGTGAGTTTTTAATGAGGTGTTTCTGGACCAGGTTCTCAGTTTATATTACACCACTAAGATGTGATGTATGCCAAATGCAAACGTGTATTATTAGTATGAAACCTAAGAATAAAAGAAATGAATAAAGGTGACTGTCTTAAATGTAAACGTAAGCTGATTTTGTTTTTTTGTAATTGAAATAAAATGTCTCACAATTGAAATTACGCAAATCACAATTAAGATTTCATATTTCACAATTGCAACTTTATTGTCTCGTAATTGCAGCTTAAAGGGATAGTTCACCCCAAAATGAAAATTCTGTCAGTAATGACTCACCCTCATGTCGTTCCAACTTCGTTCATCTTCGGAGCACAAATTAAGATATTTTTTATTAAATCTGAGAGCTTGATCACTCCTCTGAACTAGAAAACTGAACTAGTGAAACTACGCAAAGCTTCTAGGTTATACGTCAAATGCATCACACACATGACCAATATATATAATATAAAATAATATAAAATAATAGTGAGCCTGCGTGTGACGTGCAAAACAGAAGCTTTGCGTAGTTTCACTAAGTGAAATTTCACGGCCCACAGAGAAGGAAATGAGTAGTTGATTAAAGTCGTTATTTTTGTTTGTTTTTTGCGCACAAAAAGTATTCTCGTCGCTTGATAAACTTAAGATTGAGCCACTGTAGTCAGTAGTCAGTCTGACTATTTTAACAATGTCTTTCATAACTTTTGGGCCGGCCAGTTTCGATCCCTTAAGAAGCCTATGGAGGAGTGATCCAGCTCTCAGATTTAATCAAAAACACATGTATCTTAATTTGTGTTCCGAAGATGAACGAAAGTCTTACGGGGTTGGAACAACATGAGAGTGATTAATTACTGACAGAATTAAAATTTTTAGGTGAACTAACCCTTTAAATCTAAAAGTTGTGACTTAAAGGGGCAGTTGGCAACCTGCTCCCCCCAGCGTTCCCAGGCGGAAAACCAACCTTGCACCGTTAGGACTAACGTCCCGGTAAGTTGGAAATAGAAGTCTCGTGAGAAGCGAGAACGAGCGAGAAACACAAACTGCTTTATGACAATTCAACATAATTCTATGATACTGTGTATGATGCATTACCCACTCGGTAGATATAGCTTCACACGATAGAGTTGGCCGGCTCCGATAATAACAGAAGCACATGAGCAGTGGTAGAAATCGGGAGGAGGGCGCTGCAAGTGAGTTTCTTCATGACAGTGTTGTGAAATATACGCTGCACAGCTGTAGGGGGCGCTGATGAGAACACATGCGACAACAAAAGTGGAAATCAGCGAAGAAGTGACTAGAGTTGCCAAGTGCCCCTTTAATGTCTCAAAATTGTAGTTATTTCTCACAATTGCGACTATTCTCATTATTGCAATGTATCTATTGTGAATTTAAATTTCGCAATGTATATCTTTTTTATGTCTCAGAACCACTTGATTTCTTGAATTATAATCTTTATCTCACAATTACTTCACTGTAAAAAATATTGTTGGTTTAACTTAAAAAATTAAGTAACCTGGTTGCTTTAAAATTTGAACTGGAAAAAGTGAGTTAATACAATGAAGGAGATTGATTTAATCATCAGAAACTCAAAATAATAAGTTATCTGAACTAAATAACTTATTTAAGTTGATTTGACAAAAGAAAAAAATGTTGTGATGATAAATCACAGTGTTGTTTTTTTTTTTTTTTGTTTTTTTTACTCAGAGGTGGAAACAGGCTTATATATTTTACTAATGAAACGTTGTTTTTCATTACCGTGTCTGAATTTGAATGAGTATGTACATATCTTTTTGGATCTCTAAAATTAAGGATAGATGGTAGACAAATTAATTTCTTACTTTTGGGACCCAGGTCACTGCCTATAAATGTGTGTCTTTGGACTCTTAAAAATCACTTACGATTAAAAGTTTTTCCACAAGGTGAGCCTTTCACACCTGGCTGGGCGAGAAGCGCGATCCGAGCTGCAGTCGTGTTGGGAGGCACTCAGCGTGACAAAGAGCAGAGGCCGTCCTCCAAATTGTTGATGCCAACCCCAGCACACTGTTTATTTTCAGCATCTCACACAGGAATTTAAATTTATTTCTTCATTCTTTCATTCTTTTTCAAAGACTTTGACCGTTGTTTAAGGATACCTCATTCCCCCGTGCACAGCCCTGAGCAATTACTGTGTCAAAAGACTTAAACAACTGCTGCGGAGTAACAGGGAGCTTTACATTTTGAATGTATGCGTCGCTTCTCACTGCAGCTTGTGTGAATCCACCTCCCCGAAGCCCTTCAAATTGTTATAATCCCTGAAATAAAATCCTGATGTATTTTCATCACTGCTAGACGTTATGATAATATCAAACAAGACACTTTTGAATCCCAATCCCTCAAACGTGCAAGAAAGTCAATTGCAAATATTAGCGAACTCAAAACAGGGTGTTTAAGGGTATGCTTGGATGTGAAATGCATTAGAAAATGCTGTGTGTTTATGCGTTTTGTGTGATCCTTATAATCAAAACCTTAAAGCCAGCTCTTGGCTCTTGATTCGTCCATTTCTTCCCTTTCACAGCTGTGCGAGAATATCCTGACAGCATTTTTGTGGAGCAATAGTCGTGGCTAAAGATGGATTAGCATTCTTTTACCAGATATGTGCCTCTGTTAGCTCATTATCTTTTGACAATTTTAGGAGATATGCCTTTAGAGTCTGTCTTTGTTTAAGCTATGAGCCTTCCTATAAGAGCCAGTCAGCTGTATGTATATGGCCAGTGTCAGGCATAATTAACTCTGACAGGGGCATTTAGTGGTTGTAATTCAAATCTAATTCAGAACATCTTAACCTTCAGTCTGTCAGAAGTTGAAATGTGCTGGAAAACCCACGGCCCCAATCATGGCCTTGTGTAGCGGTACAATGATGTGTCAACATGCATGCTAAGAAAAACAACTTCCCTTGAGCACAGAAAACTCCCCTACAGTACACATGAAGGAAAACAAAGGCCTCAGATAGTCATGGTCGGGTTTGTGCGAATTGAGCTCGTAATTGGCTGACGCTGTTTAAAGTCACAAAAACTGAATAATGTAAATACAAGAAATCTGCTTCAGATTTTCCCATTCCCAGTGTGATTGGCTTTAAAGTCTCATCGCCACATGCCGTACGTTCTGTATCTGCTGCCGCACTCTTTTGAAGTAAACTCATAAGATTGTCAGCGGGAATGAGCTTAGCTTTGCCAAGAGAATGAAGATGAAGAAGAAAGTGAAGATTATTGCATTGGAAACTTAAATGACAAACATACTGTATAGAACAGCTTCAATATTAACATGCTATTTGGATTTGGAATAAAGCACAAATTATCTGAGTGAAAAACAGGAATATTAAAGGCCCACTGAAGTGCCTTGGAACGCACAGCTTTGTATGATGAGTCGATGTAATTTCTAATGAAACAGGAAGCTAAGGTGGGACATGTTAAATGACTCCTCCCCTTTTTTATATAGTCAATAGCGTTTAGTTTACCTCACAGACTGCAAGTCGTACTTGACAGCGCAATGGAAGGGAATCCGAGCGCAGTTGGATTCAATAGTAGATGTGTCAATAAATTCTAGAAATTTCATTCTTAACCAACGTACAGTTGGAAAACGGAATAAAACTCGAGCATTTGAGCAACCGAACACACATCTCCAGCCCATAACGCTCCCTGACGTGTCAACAAGCATTTGATTAGACAGAAGATGTGATGAAAAGCTAAAGTCTGTAGGGATGTCATAAAAATCCGTGACCCATTTTAGCGGAAATTAGTGATTGTAAGTTTTGCATGCTAAATTTTTTTGGAACTCACCTGCTTATTCCAACGCATTCATCCTTTAGCGTCATATAGAACGCTATATGACAAAACGGCGCTATACTACGCACTTGGCACCCGTTATCGTTAATAACACGCGCTGTGAGGGCTAAGTTTAGGTGTGGGGTAGGGTCTGCGTGTCATATTAACGCTAAAGGATTTATGACGTCTTGGATTCGCGTGTTATATTAACGATAAAGGGTGCCATGTGCGTAGTATAGCGCCGTTTTGTCATATAGCGTTTTATGTGACGCTAAAGGATGAGAACGGGCTGCTTATTCATAACCTTAAAGCTAGCATATTCATACTAAAAGCTAAAAACCTTCGATTTTGATTCCAGGGGGCCTTTAAGGTGAAGTCATGCAAAAATAACTACTGTTTTCAAACAGGTTTCCCAAACTCTTCACTGACCTTCAATTGGGTGTTGAATACATGGCCCCACCCCAAATGTACGCTATTTGTTGAGTCAGTGTTGCTTTGTTATGCTAAGTGTGATACTTAAACAAGAGGTATGTAGCTCAATACCAAATTTTCTTTTTGGAATATGTTTGTGACTCAATTACCTCAACGTGAGGGGGGAAAAAACATCAGTTCTGCCAGAGCACTCATTTCAATAGGACAAATAATGTACCAGAGGACTTCTTGTAATGATCTTTACAGTAAAAACAGTGTGTGCACATTCAAAGAGAGGAAGGGAGCTGTCTGACAGTATTCATTCAGCTCAGCACATTTCACCCGCGCGCACGCTATTGCCCCGCCGCTCAATGACGGATGATTGATGATGCTAAGACCGGTGGCTTTTCTAACCCTGTTAAGTGCTCTGAAAACAAATTACACCTTTCATCCTGACAACATGTCAATTACTAGATTTGGTAATAGCCGTCGTTCTATCAAATATTTTGTGTGTCTGAATAATTCGTAGAAATTAAACTATTAATCATCCTGGAAAGACGTTGGTGAAAGATCACGCATTATGGCCGTCTGAGCATGTGACCCCGGCTACAATACACTTAGAGGTGTTTATGGCTTATTCTGTGAAATAGTTTTAATTGCCTAATTGCCACATTGCTGCTGGTTCCTGGGTTGTGTGGCTTTGAATTATCAAAAGTAAAACCAAATGCTGTTTCTGGAGTTTGTTCGCAAAATCAATGACTATTTTCATTCTTCCACCCCACCCAACAATTATTTTTTGCAATAATAAAGCTAAGAGATTTAATTTTCTCTCTTTCTATTTCTGTGGGTGTGTTTAGTCACAGAAGTAGGTGTAAAGCGGCAGCTTGTTTATGTCTGTAATGACCCCCCTCTGTGATCGGACTCGAGAGCAAAAAAGCCTTCGCAGATGGTGACATGCTGAAGCGTCAAAGCGCCTGTGCCCTCGGCAAGCCATAGACATTCACTTAGGCCACTCAGACTTCTCTTTGTTATAAAGCAGGTCCAATAAAAATACAAAGGGATACTGTTTTTTGTATGAGTAATGCATTAACCTGCTCGGGAAAAAGTTCACGTTGAAAGTATGGGCTCGGACAGCAGAAGATTTATGGCGATGGCTGCAGAAATTATGCTTTTTTTCCGCCCATAGGCACTTTAATTATGTAATTATTAGCAGCTGGTTTTCATTTGTGCTGGGTTGTTAATTAGGGGTAGGGGTCTCCAGTTCAAGTGCTCTGACTCTTGCGATAAGTTGAGGATTGTCCGGGGGGCTTTGAGGCATGGGATGATTAGCCAAATCCGCAGCAAACTCATTTGTTATTCAGGCTTTACCCAGGAGCCTCCTGCCGGGTCCACGGAAAAGACCCGGGTGTACCGTTTCCTCTGAGTGGTACCTTCCTTATCAACAGCTCTCATCAGATACAATTGTCCATAGATAAGATCCAGAGATATCACTGTTTGTTTTAACTATTAGGCCTAAAGGTGGAGTAATCAGATTGGGTTTGGCTCATGCTGCTGATAATCTAAATTAATCTCTCAATCTTGGGTTATGGAATGTCTTCTAGCGGAACCGCAGGGGGGTGTGGGGCCTGGAGACGTCCCCTCCAGTGAGCCCTCTGCCTAATTATTGGATTGAGAGTCAAGTCAAGGGCAGTGTTCTTGAAGAGCTGCAGGTCTATTCAGTCGGCTTTCTGAAGGCGCAACATCTGAGCAAACGCAGATACATGCTATAGAGTTGAAGTGAGTGTGTGTTTGTGTGTGTGAGAGAGAGAATGTTATGTTTCCAAAAAATATATACAAGAACCACCAACTGCCATTCATTAACAGCTTTCGCACATTCATTCTCCTGCATAGAAAAACTGGAAACCACGCTAAAATACTCTGACAGCCACCACTGTTGTACATTTCCCCCAAAAAATGTACTTTAATGAGCTGTTTTTTTTTTGTTTGTTTTGTTTTTTTTGTTTTTTGGTAATCAAAAACATACAACGTGTAGTTCGATTCCTGAATCAGCCGTCGTTTCTGTTTAGTGATTCAAAAACATGGACTCTCAAACTAATTACTTTGAGCCGGTTCTTTTTAGTGAATCACAAACAAGCAGTGCGACAAGTGAAGTTTGATTCATGAACAAATGACTCTTACGACTATGTTCCTATGGCAACGTGTAGTAAACAAAAAAAAAAGATGTAAAGACTGCATTTTGTCATATATATATATATATATATATTCATATATATGAAATATGTTTTTTTTTTTTTTTCTTTAAAGTATTGTTTTAATTTAAGCTTAAGCTACAGTGCATTTTATGGTGCCTCTAAAAAGACTTGCCTCTACATTTTTTTCCTATTTTTGCTTCTCTTTTTTTCCTAAACATGCATTTCATAAAAAAAGCACAAAAAATCATTACAGGAGCTGTTGAGGAATTCCAAACATTATTAACATAATTCTTTATGATGATTCTCATATGTATATAATCCCTCTTATATTAGCCAAAGGAACAGTGTTGTTATAGAGAAGCCTAATAATATATTTGATACCCACAAGGATGTGAGAACCCATTTTTGTTGTCTGATAAATTGTAAATTGAATTCCCTCGCTGCACTTTTGCAGCACAAACGTGTTATGTCTGTCAGCAATGATTATGAATTTAGTGCACTTATGGTCTTGTAAGGAACAGTCAAAACATTTTATGTGTGTATAGCTAATTCAATGAAAAATGAACAGGGCCAAAGTGAATTAGTTTTCGGTAAACACTTCTTCGATTTGTTTTCAAAGATATATTTTGAACAAACATCACAAATTCACTGGAAAATTACCTCCAGGGGATTTGAGAGAAAACCCGTAGTGTAGCAGACAAATAGCCCTTGTGCAAATAGCAAAACGGTCTGTGTGTTCATAGAGTATTCATGAACATCTGAATCACAGATGATGTAGTGCACTCCGAGGCCTGACAACACGTGTTATCTGATATATAGAAACAGTGAAATTGCGCAAGACAACATGAGAAAGTTATTTCAAGATTAGCTGTGTTGTCTCTTTGCTCTCTAATACATCATTTCAGCGTACTGGCAAGCACATTGAGAACATCTTGCTGGATATGTTTCTCTCGACCACATGAAAAAGATAGTGGGATATTTATTCACCCTCGGACTGATACCCATCTGCTATCAATGATTTTTAGAGGCGTCTTCATTATAGAACATGACGTTTATAGTACATGCCATGACCTATGGATGTTAACATTCACTAGTATATTTTCTAAATCATGGTAGGATCTGAACCACAGCTCTTTTTTGTCCTTACATGCAACTTCGATATGGAAAGCGGCAGATGAGAAAGAAAAATAGTCCATAAAAAAAAAAGATGGAGGTAAATTGTTTTTTTCAGACCTCTCTAGCATTAGGCCATCAGATGTCAGTGTGTAGTGGAAAATGGAAGAGAAATGACTTGCAGCGGGCTGAGTGCGGGCGGTTTTTCTTAGCCAGCCGGGCCTGTAATAAAAGTGACACTCAGAAAGGACACGTCCACTGTGCATCCTACGGCTCCTGCTGATGTTTGGCATATGTGAATGAAATACTTCCCCCATGTGCATTACTATTCATCTCAGCATGAGCGCTCGCGATCAGAAAGAAGCGCTGCCTTGATGATTCTCTGCCAGTTCTAACTAGCGCACATCAAACTTTTACTAGTTTCAATGGAAGGAACTGCAGGAAATGTTGTCGCTGTCACTAAGTCTATCATCACTATCTCTAACATCACTAAATGGTCAGCAAAGCACAGAGATATCTGCCTCAATACTGTTTTGAGTGTCTGTGGTCGGAATGGAATACTTGCTTGAATACAGTGCAGTAAATAATGTACACTCCCAATGTAAAATGGTATCCATTCTATACTAACACGTAGTTAGTTTTAATTTGAATGCTAAATTTTTGTTAAAGGACCTCATTGTATTGTTTGAATGTTTAATTCAATGGCGTCAATGTCTCATCTTGGAAATAATTGTGGATATTTAGCATTTTTACTTTCGCCTTCAGAACCGCCTTAATTCTACGTGGCATTGATTCAACAAGGTGCTAAAAGCATTCTTTAGAAATGTTGGCCCATATTGATAGGATAGCATCTTGCAGTTGATGGAGATTTGTGGGATTCACATCCAGGGTACAAAGCTCCCGTTCCACCACATCCCAAAGATGCTCTTTTGGGTTGAGATCTGGTGACTGTGGGGGTCATTTTAGTACAATGAACTTATTGTCATGTTCAAGAAACCAATTTGAAATGATTCCAGCTTTGTGACATGGTGCATTATCCTGCTGGAAGTAGCCATCAGAGGATGGGTATATGGTGGCCATAAAGGGATGGACATGGTCAGAAACAATCCTCAGGTAGGCCGTGGCATTTAAACAATGCCCAATTGGCATTAAGGGGCTTAAAGTGTGCCAAGAAAACATCCCCACACCATAACACCATTCCACCACCACCAGCCTGCACAGTGGTAACAAGGCATGATAGATCCATGTTCTCATTCTGTTTACACCTAATTCTGACTCTACCATCTGAATGTCTCAACAGAAATCGAGACTCTGAAAAAAAAACTGTATTTATCGTGTGACATTGACAATGTAAATGATGCAGTGAAGATATAAAGTATAATGTTTGCATTTGAAGAGGAAATGCTCTTTAGTTCTGGATCAGACCTGGAGTTTTTATAATTTTTTGGGCCTGTTTTGTTTTATTATGTTTTCTTTTCATTTAAAATAAGATTTTTGGAAACTAATCTGCCAAACAAAACACATTTAACTAAGGAACCAGTGCCTGATTCTTACAAAATCCAGGCCCCATAGCTAAAAGTAAAGGGAAATGCCCTTGATACTTTACTTTACGAGAGTCTGAAGTCCCTCATCATATAATAATATATAATGCCTGCTATAGTCGCCAGCGCCAAAGCTACGGCCTTGACCCCGACAATTATACATAGGCATCAGAAAGCCTCTCTCCAAGTCAGCTCTACCTCAAATCCTCTGACAATGCATATTAACGTCCTGCCAGGTCAACCCAACCAGAGGGTTTAACACAAAAGCCTATAACTAGCAAAGTCTTGACATTTGATCATATTTGGAGAAACACTGCGTTCTGTAATGTTGCGGACCTTTTCACATACAAAAAACCCTGTGGCTTAAGCAAGAAAGGTGATGAATTTGGAACTCAAAGCAGGTATGACTGCAAGTTTTTGTTGGCTTGTCTATTTGCAAAACAAATGAATACAGCATGTTCATGCCCAGCAGATCCGCTGCGTGGCATATTGTACTTCTTTTGCCCCATTTTTTCCTATAATCACTTATCTTATTTTCCTTAAAATAAGACACATCTGAATTTTGTTAACCCATACTTGAATGTGATAGGGCAGTCCGGATGTTCACAAGACTTAATAAAGAAATATATATAAAAAACTACAGCATGCTGCACATCATTTAAATCATAGTTGTTTTATCTATCCAATCATTTTACACATTGATATGCCTGTTTCCTGCTGAACCCGAGCAGGACCTCATAATGGTTTTATAGGGTTCAGCAGCTGTTTATGGGCAGCAGCTGCCAGAACCCGTATACTTTTATGAGTTGTCAGAATCTTCCAATGCATAGCGGTCTGAGCAGAAGAGCAGTGAATGTGGTGAAACACAGAGGGGGCGGGGCTTACCTGTCAACACTCTGTCAATCATTACGGTTCAACAAGAACATAGAGAGATTAGAGAGTATTTATCAATCGCTGCCATCTTGCATGACACGTTTTTGTTTGTTTTTTTCGTTTTTCTTCCCCGTCTGATTATGTAATTAATAATAATTATGTCTTTGAATTACTTTTATTTATTTGATGCTAATATTGATACATGTGAATAATTACAATTTATTGTTTAATTAGCATATTATATAATTAGTTACAAAACAAAATTAACAGGCTTGATATCTTACAATTGTGAGTGGTTGGTTTGCAGAGTGATTGTCAGCGACTGGCTATTTATAATAATAAAATTTTTAAAAATATATATTTTTTTTTATTTCAACTTGAATTTAATTATTAAATTCCAAATAGATATATAAAAAAACATATATTTAAAAAGTTTTTTTTTTTACATGTTTTCATTTTTTAATGAATATATACAGAAACACCAAAGAGCATCTATTTGTAAAGAGCAAGTTTTCAAATGCGCTTTTTTTTATAAGGTTTCAGTATCCTGAAGTTTAATTACAATATTTGATTTCTATTTGTATTACTTCAAAAGGTTTTCTTGAAGCGTAACCATGTTAAATCACGTTTGCTAACCTTGCGCTTAAACTGTTTTTGTTTTAGAACGAGACCCCTTGATCTTCAGATGTCACTCTTCATGTCCTCTGCGACTTTTGCCCCGTGGCTGCGCCTCTCCCGCCGTCGCCGGCTCAGTGTTTACGCGAGCGTTAACTTCTTCAACCCTCCGATGATGAGGGCTAATCACATTTGAAATGCGGGCTCTGCTCTGTGAGTTAGTGAGTCTGGGGTAAAACAGTTTGACTTTAGGTGTCTGTCAGAGCCCTGCTGTGTTTAGACAGAACTCAAACAAGTGTGTCAGCTCCTTGCGTGATCTCACCCCCTCCACCCCACCCCCGAGTGCAGCTCGCCGCTCCATCAGCCACTCAGATCCGTCTCCGAGGTGCTAATGAGTCAGCTCGCTCGGCCCGGGAATAGTTAGAGCGCCGCCGGGACTCCGCCGTGATCGCCTGCCGAAAATCAAGTACGCAAATTCTGACCTTATCCATCCCCTCCCATCCCCATCATCTTGATTTGTAAGTAAATCATGCCTGTCAGTATAGTAGCAACCCTGATTAAAGTTCAGGGGTTTAATAGATCATTTTAAATAACCCCAAATTACTCCCCTCTCCCTTGCCGATCCACCTGGACCTCTGCCCTGGGTGCATGGCTGTTTTCAAGCAGCGCAGCTCAGGCCAAGTCCAAGCTCGTGGTTCCTGCCTATTCCCAGAGGGTCCCACGCTGCAGGCCTACACCAACATTCTCAGCTGCATTTAATCTGCCTTCAGACAAGCTGGCTATGAGAAAATGCAAAGGAAAAGGCGCACCAGTGGAGACATGGAAAATCCTGGACAGTTGGTGTGCTTTGTTCACTTGGTGAACTGGAGGCCGTCCAGGAACACCCCCCCACCTCCGCCCGCCCCGCTCCCCTGGCGATGCGAGTCCGTTCCAATTAATCGTGTTTAACCATTCTAATCACACTTTAGCACATTAATCCTATTTTCAATCCAAAACACATCTGAAACGGGCAGCATGTGGAGGGATTTCTCCCACCACCCCCTCTCCCCTGCACCTTTATTGCCACCGCAAATCAGATGAAACCCAGAGACTACGGGGCCCTGGTTCAGCCTGCACTCTGACTGAACTTGGACTTCATAAAACACATGGTCCACACTTTTTTAAAGGTGGAATTTATTGAGAGATGGTGATTCCACGGCTGAAAAAAAGGATTCCCTGAAGAGTTTTCGAAATTGCCTATGATAAAGAGGCAGTTAGGAAAATGCTATTATGAGAAGGGATCAGGGGCTTTTCCGGCCCCTGCGTTATTGCTGTGTATCCCATAAACACGTACAGTCGCTGCGTCTTATCAGTCGTGCATCCAAAGTCGCGGTCTTTAAACCCAATTCGTCTGTTAACGGACAGCTCCCCAGGCTGCCCAGAGTATCCAAACTCTTGTGTTTACTTAAAAAAGTACTAATAATTTAAAGCAAACGTCTATATTTCTGACATCGCAATGTATCTCTAGGGTCGATGAAATAAAAAAGGAGCTTTGCGTTGGCTTCGGCGAAGTGTCAAATTCTCCCCCAGGCTCTTCTAGTGAAATCCTGCATTCAATATGGGGAGGTACTTAAATTTTACAAGCAGTAATGTAATAAATGGCTCTGCATTGTTAATTAAGGCCCGCGGAGCAAACAGAATAAAACAGTGCCTTTAATTGCAGCTCTAATAAGCACTCAACAAATAAAGTAGTGCATGATGAGCTGTGGCTAAGAGCGCGCAAGAGAAAGAGAGAGAGAAAGAAAGAGAGCTCTTTGGCTTGATTGAATTTTAGGGACAATGTAAAACAGCCGGTTAATGATATTAGGAATTAGTGAAACAAACAGTAGATTTAGTCATACAATAAACCCATTGCAGAAATTTTGGAAGCTGCTCAGACTTAATGACATCATTGGCCTCAACCAGAAATGCAAAGCAATGATGCAATTACAGTGAGTGAAGCAGAGTCTCACTACAACTTCTAAACATCAAGGAACTGGTTTAGACTGAACTTTGTGTACACTATAAATATTATTTTTAATAAAAAAATACAAAGATGCATTAAATGTATTTAATTTCTTTCAATCAAAAAAAAAATCCTGGGAAAAAAAAATGTAGCACGGTTACCACAAATGTGTTCAGCAGCATAACTGTTTTCAAGATTACTACTAATAAGAATTGAAAAAAAAAATGTATGCACCAAATCAGCATATTAGAATGATTTCTGAAGGATTGTGTGACACTGAGGACTGGAGTAATGCTATCACAGGAATAAATAATATAGTTAATAGTTTTCTAATGTTACTGTTATTGAGCAACACCTTTTGCATCTATTTTTGGATAAAAGCTGAGTAGTCTCAGAATATATCATATATGTATCATTATCCCTCAGAGCCAAAACAGGAGTGACTCTCGGCAGCGCTTTGCTTTCCATGGTGGCTCCCCTGAGAGGCGGGACTTGTGTGTGGTTATGGAATTCCGATGACCCGTTTTTTCTTGGGTTTTCACTTATTATGTGACATCCCAATGGGTCTTTGCTTTGTTTGACAAGGCATTTTCCAGTTGGTAAAAGCAGTAACTCAAAAGTCTTTTTTTTTAAAACGCAGCTAGGCTTCGGGACGGGAATCATTTCTCTGATGTGTTTGAAAATATTCCACATAATATCTAAATATAAAGTCCTGAGGTGACCATGTGTTGGCCTTTTTGTGGTGAAGGAAAAATGTAGGGGGAAAAAAAACACATTCCTTTTCTTTAGCAGCACTTGGGTAAACTATTAGACTTCATAGTCAGACCAAAATGTGGACTGTGAAATAACATTTAAAGCCATGATCTGTAATTATTTGCTCCTTTTGGATGAACGCAGTTGGTCCAAGTTATTATGTAACAGCAAAAGACGTGAAATAAAACAAGAATATTACTGCCGGGACGAACCGCACACTAACTGCAGCACTAACAATAATTTAATGACAGTGCAAACTGCATTAGGGTGACAGATTCACGGGCTGGATTGTGCTTGGCCATCACTCAGTTATGATATTCCTCTAAAGAAGGTCATTGGATATTGTTCTGGAAATTCAGACATGAAACAACTCTGGTTGACTATTTGGTTTCTTATGCCTGTAATACCTTGGTGAGAGCTATGGTTATGGTTTTAGCTCAGTCACAATTATCTATTTCCAGTGAATGATTTGGCCCGAGAGGATTGTTTGCAACCATTTCGGTTCTGTATGTGTACGCACCATGTTGAAAAGTCCCACAATTATAAACATTATATTTAAGATATTACATGTTTCTTTGGATAAGAAAAGCCTGCTTTCTGTATAGCTCTCTGTCCAGTGAAATTGTTGCCGGTTGTACCACATAGCTATTATATCGGAGCAGAATCTGAGCATGTTGAAAAGTAGAAAATGCAACTTTTCTCCACTCAACAGCAATGTGGAAAATGGAGCTGTTGCACAAGCTTACAGAACGACTCTTTGTTCCTCGACTCTCTTCTCAGCCATCACTTAGAATGTGAAAAATAAATAGGTTGGCAGCGGTCAAAAACACAACGAGACAGAGAATGTGTACTCTGGTGGCTTTCCACCACCCAGTTGCCGGTGTGTTTGTAAGTAGGCCACAAGTGTGAGCAATCACTGGAAATTATACGCTTTTAGAGGGATTTGATATAAGGTATTACGCCCGGCTGGGATGTTTGGCTGCTCAAATCATGGAGAATTAGATTCAGGGACAAGACGGGCACCACAATCTGAACTTTTTTAGGTCTCATCAAATCACATATTTTCCAACTGTTTGCCAAGATGAATTGGATCCTGGTAGATTTCGGTAATGGGATAAATGCAGACGGGGCACCACATGGTAGGTGGGATGGAAACTTTATTCTAAAGCTGTCTGCCCTGAAAGAGTCCTCTTCGACAGAAACATCCCGGGAAATTTCAGACAAGGGCAGAGGTGGAGGATCGGGAACTAACATACATCTGGTGCTTCTTATTCAGCCTACTACTTGAGTTTACATGCAGGGAGAATCCACTGAGAGCATGGGTGATGTCTTTAGCGTCTAAAGTGGGGAGAGGGGCATTTCTCATTCTACCATCAACTTGCACTGTGGGCGCAGAGCCATGTAATCAGGTCCAAATTTCAGGCTTGGTTTACTGTAATGTCTGACATGCTCTTTCAGAGTGCGTGAAGACGGTAACTCATATGAAATCATTATATTACTGTATGGCTTTATGGAATTCTGTCAAGGGGCCTCTTGTTACCTACTGATGAAACAAATGTGTATGTGCTTTCTAGGAAATTACGAAGCTGCTGCAATTTTAGTGTAACCAATCTTCATGTTTTTTGAAAGGTGCATGTCCAGACCACGTAATATTCGATACACCCAGTTTTGCTTTCACATGTATTATGCATGAACATTTTGGCTACTCAAATTTCCCAAGGTATTTAGTAATTCATATTTCCTCACACACACAAAAAAAAATGTCTTTGGTAAAAAAAAAAAAATAAAGTAAATAAATACATGTTGGTGTAGATGTCTGAGACTAAAACACATTTTATTTCTTCTTATATTATGATTTTAGAATTTTTATTGCCGCCTTCCTGTTTTTTGTTGTTGGTTTATATATATATATATTTGTTATATACATATATAGCGCCGAAGACTTGGCTAAATTAATTCCAAGTGAAAACCTGCTTATGTTTAGTTTCAGATGTTCTTGAATCTGTACTAATGAGAAATAACAGACATAGCAAATCAGCAAATAAAGTAATCAGGAACATATGTAATGAAAACCTAAAACAAATTAAGGGTTATGGCATGAGGAACTCCATTTAATTTCTATCTCTAAATACATCTTCCCTATATCAATATAATCTAATCTGGGGTGCGCCCAGCCAAGAACAATATTCACAAAGACAAGAAATTGCATATTTGGACAGATTTGTGTTTACGAGGTATAGCGAATAATAAAAAAAAAGGAAAAAGAAACATTAAGAGAAGGTTTCTTCATCAGTGAAGAGTAGCTATTAAATTCTTATGTTTGTAATGTGACTCAGCCAAAAGAAAGTGGAAAAAGGAGGTTGTGTCTGTGTGTGTGTGCGTATGAAGGCGCAACATTGTCCGAGCAAATACAGATATATGCTAGTAGAGTGTGTGTGTGTTTGTTTGTTCTGTGATGCAGCCAGAAGTTCAGAGCTCAAATGCATTTTGTGAGTGTGTACTGCAGAAAACATTACACTGAGCACTCTAAAAAATGATGTGTGTCTGACATTCAGCCTAGCTTTTATTTTCACGGAGGGGATGAAAATAAAAGCTCTGCAAACATCGGGTAGTGTTTAAAAAAGTTATATTGCCAGTCTTGACATATGGACGTGCTAAAATGTTGTGATATTGTCGGACTATTTCCTTGTCAGACATTTTTTTGTGTGTCTGAGTAAAAATGTATTTATGGTGCCATTACATATGTGGCATTGCTGCAGAGTGTAGACGTTCAAATCAGTTTCAGCATCAAATGCACTGTTGATGGATACTGTGTAATCTTCATTAATAAGGTTTTAATTGAAACCTATTTATTAAAGGTGTAATGTGTAATATTTCTGAGGATCTATTGACATAAATTCAATATAAGATCCATAATTATGAGTTCAGTGGTGTATAAAGACCTTACTCAATGAACCATTATGTTTTTATTACTTCAGAATGAGACATTTATACATAACCGCAGGCACCCCCTTATATGAAGGTCGGCATATTGTGACGTTAGGTTTCTAACGTAGCCGGCAGCGAACAAACAGCGCTACAGAAAGCTAGACGCTTTGACACCATGAGTAGTGACTTTTCCCTTGTCAGTGGTGTAAAATATGTAGTTGGATTGTTTCATGTAACTTAGTTCCCCTCCTTTGCTGTTACAGCTTTGACAATCAACTGATTAGTACTATTGACCGTAAAACAGTAACGTTACCGGAGTCACCGTCGATCGCGGTCGACAAGTCAAGTCAAGTCAAGTCACATTTATTTATATAGCGCTTTTCACAATACAGATTGTATCAAAGCAGCTTCACAGTGATAACATGAAAGTAGCACAACACAGATCAACAACATTGCTAAACACTAAATAACCCCAACTGAGCAAGCTCAAAGCAAGCCAAAAGCAAGGCGACAGTGGCAAGGAACCAAACTCCATCAGATTGGATGGAGAAAAAACCTTGGGAGAACCCAGGCTCAGTCGGGGGCCAGTTCTCCTCTGGCTTACATTCATATTGTTTAAATATAAATATTAAGTATAAATATTGTTTATGAATCAAACGGCGCCATAACATATCGCAGGCGTTGAGTCGTCTCTTCACAGGCGTTGAGTCGTCTCATCACAGGCGTTGGGGCATCCGAAATCCCCGTGAGAGGCTGGACACAAAACTGGACCTGACGAACGCCATTTTTCTCGGGACAAGCGTCCCGAGATAACAGCAGAAAGGCAGATGGGAAATAATTAGCATAGCTGATGTTCATAATGATTTCCGTTATAACTCACAAACTCTCCGTAACCTGAACTCTCCGCAACCCAACCATACGCGCCGACCCGTTTGTCTAAAAGGCTGTCGAGCCCCACTGGTGCGACAAGTCAATCTTGGAAGCATTTTAAGTTGATTGCAAAGGGTTTTCAAAACCAGAGAAAAAAAAAATATATTTTTATTCATTATTATTTATTAATTTGTATGGTGTCTAGGGGATGTGGAGCCTTGAACGCTGTTACAATGACTGAATGTTTGCCGCTCGGACCTTTGCGCTCATGCGGACGCGTTAAGTATAAACAATAATTTACGCTTTAACCAGCTCTGCCACAGCCCTACAGCATAACAGCTCATATTAGCCAGGTAAACTTTCACTACTCTGTTAGAAAAAAATATATTGTTGCATAGTTTCATGTGGTATAGACTTTCACAGAGAGGCTGAGAAGTGTGACCCCCCTGTAGTTGGAACACACCCTCCGGTCCCCTTCTTAAAAAGACCCCGGTCTGCCAGGGGTACTGGAGAGGAGAATATGGCCGATAGTGGAACCTCGGATTCAGGAGGAACTGTGTGGTTTTAGTCCAGGCCGTGGAACACTGGAACCAGCTCTATACCCTCTACAGGGTGCTGGAGGGTTCATGGGAGTTTGCCCAACCAATCCACATGTAGATTTGGAGAAGGCATTCGACTGTGTCCCTCGCGGTGGCCTGTGGATGGTGCTCCGGGAGTATGGGGTCCGGGGGCCTTTGCCAAGGGCTGTCTGTCCCCTGTAAGACCGAAGCAGGAGCTTGGCAGTAAGGCAGCAGTAAGTCAGGCAGTAAGCCATAAGGCAGTAAGCCGGCAGTAAGTCAGACTTCTTCCCAGTGCATGTTGGACTCCGGCAGGGCTGCCCTTTCTCACCGGTTCTGTTCATAATTTTTATGGACAGAATTTCTAGGCGCAGCCAGGGGCCGGAGGGTGTCAGGTTTGGGGACCAAGCAATTTCGACTAGGACCTTCAGCATGCACTGGGACGGTTTGCAGCAGAGTGTGAAGCGGCTGGGATGAGAATCAGCACCTCCAAATCCGAAGCCATGGTCCTCAGACGGAAAAGGGTGGCTTGCCCACTTCAGGTTGGTGGAGAGATCAGGCCTCAAGTGGAGGAGTTTAAGTATCTTGGGGTTTTGTTCATGAGTGAGGGAAGGATGGAAGGGGAGATTGACAGACGGATCGGTGCAGCTTCTGCAGTAATGCAGTCGGTGTACCGGTCTGTTGTGGCGAAGAAGGGTCCGATTTAACGGTCAATCTACGTTCCTACTCTCACCTATGGTCATGAGCTTTGTGTCATGACCGAAAGAACAAGATCCCGGATACAGGTGGCCGAAATGAGCTTTCTCCGGAAGGTGGCTGGGTGATCCCTTAGAGATCCCTTGAGAAGCTCGGTCACGCGGAAGGAGCTCAGTGTAGAGTCGCTGCTCCTCCACATCGAGAGGGGTCAGCTGAGGTGGCTCCTAGACGCCTTCCCGGGAAGGTGTTCTGGGCATATCCCACTGGGAGGAGACCCTGGGGAAGACTCAGGACATGCTGTAGGGACTATGTCTCCAAGCTGGCCTGGGAACGCCTTGGTGTCCCCCCAGAAGAGCTGGAGGAAGTGTCTAGGGAGAGGGAAGTCTGGGCATTTCTGCTTAGACTGCTGCCCCCGTGACCCGGCCCCAGCTAAGCGAAAGATGATGGATAGATGGATGGATGAATGGATGGGTTTCATGTGGTTCTTCTCCCTGTATTATGGGTTTGCTATGAGGGGAGAAATGTGCTGATTACTATTATTATATTATATATTACGACCCTTGATCCTCACCTGACTATGGATTTGTAACTTTATCCATGATACGGTTTATAATGGACTGTGGTACACAAACTTGGCTTACTCTGGCTATTCTTTCCTGTCTGAGATGAGAGCTGAGCCCTTAGTGCAACTCGCAACCGAACCGCTAGATGCTGCTAAAATCTACACACTGTGTCTTTTTAGGGAATTGTGTGTAGTACTTTTTCAGACTGGGACAAATTGTATTAATTTTACATTAAACTCTCCATTTTGTTTTGTGCTTGTAATCCAGAAATATTTTAGATTGTATACTAAAATCTTTATTCTCTCTCTCTAAATTATGTAATAATTTATTGTTATGATTTGTTTATAAATGTTTTAAATACGTTAGAGTGTGTATAATGTGTATTATACTGTGTAATATTATATATAAAATGATCTATTCATTATTATAAATTTTATAATTTATTATTTTATGGAATATAATTTTGATTTATATTTATAATATATCATTATATAAATGTATGATTTATATATATTAAATTAGTATTATTACTATAGATTATATAATATATACATTTATTTAATACAATTATGTACACATACATAAGTGTACATAACTTTTTTTGGTCTGGATCTCAAGGGAGCTGGAGATGCTGCTTGGTACTCACACCTTTTGCAGCACACTTCTCCTACAAGCAGTCTTCATCATTTTCTTCCTGACTCCTCTCCTCACTTTAACACTATTTGTTCAATATAGAATTTAAATATAGGTTCAATCTGTATTTTGTATTTTATTTTAACATTAATGACAGGAATATTAGGCTGCTGACCGAATGCACAGGCCGAATATAATGAGACACATACGGTTTCTTTTTCACTTAGGACATAACCGAGAGAATACTTCCCGAGACAGTTATTTTGACATAATTTTGTGTGTTCGTTTAAGCTCAAGTAAACAAGTAAAAAAATATATATATATTCTTATTAATGATAAACTAATTTAAGTGTGTAATTGATTATATACACACACATTTAGGTCTGTAATCAGGTCATTTCTATGTCAAATGAAACTATTGTCAAAGTCCAAGACCAAGTTCACCCCTTTTGTAATTGAAGACAGCATCTGCATGGTGGGCCTTCAGTGGTCCAGGACTTGAAGAACATCTGATTGCTACTCTAAAACCAAGAAATTTGCCTCAGCAAGCGTTGTGACAGCCAAATGAAAAGGAGAATGTTACTACAGAGAGCATGTTATAAACCGGCCCATATTGTAAGTGATCTTAATCCCCCAATCTAACCACTTGTATTCCCTTTTTTCCCTTGAAATGATTCCAATTGCTCTTTGGCAGGGGAGACCCACAACCCAAGTGTGGTGTGAAGAAGATTTCCAGATCTGTGCAACTGGAATAAAAGGAGGGGTCGGGGAGACCACCCGTAAGGATCAGATAAGAGCATGGTAAGCCTGGCCCGAATCAGTTTGGCATTGGAAATTACAGTGATGTTTGCATGGGGAGGAAAACATTCCCCTCCGCTCTCCGCATAACCACACTATTCTCAGTAATAGATTTCAGGAGGCTTTTTTGCCCGCGTCGGTGGTTGTTTATTATTGTTCCAAATGATAGAGTGCAGAGCTGGGGGATGAGGAGGGGGCGAAGGGTGCACTGAAAACAATCATCGTCAAACTCGAGTATGCTGACTGTCACTCTAGAGAAAGGCTTTTGGAACGGCCGGCGAGAAGGAAAGATTTATGGTGTCTTAAAAGACACGCTTTAAAAAGCAATGGTTTCGGTTTATGGATTGAAAACACTTTTGTAAAACAGGCTGTGCTTGTACGGGCCACGGTCTGCATATGCAAGTGTGACTACAGGTAAGGGCTCGCTGTTGACTCACCTATGCAAGCACTTAAACAGATGCTGACAGAGTGAGTATGTCTGCATGCTAACAACTGAGCTATGCATTTGTAATCCTGCAGAATGCATAGGAAAAAAAAAATAATAAAAGAGTCCGAATTAGCTTAACAGTTTAACACGTTTGTCTTCCCAATCGCTCTATTGTAAGGATGACTAGAAAAGCTGCGGATTAGTGGGGTCAGATGGGTTTCATTCAGGACAGTGGCCTATTGTGCAAACCAACATTTCTGAAAGGACAGTGAGTCTGGAGATCACCATAAAAGTATTGTTCTTTCCAACCACCCACCCACTGCAAGAGATTTGTGATTGTGCTTCTGGTGTGTTTTTAGTTTTACTTGTTTAAGTGCTGTCTACTCGATGTTGGAGAACAAAATATCTCTGATAAAACTTTGCACATAAAATAAAAAAAAAAAAAAAAAGATATAATGGGGTAAATGAATAGCAGGTATAGCCTGAGGTTATCCATGGAAAAGTGAAATAACTGATTATTTCGTATCATGACAGTAACTAATACTAAATTTAATAACTGCAAGTCATTTCTTCTCTGAAGGACGACGTGCAATCGGAGAGGCTGACTTCAGTAACAACTGATTTTTTTATTTTGTTTTAACTAGCATCATTCATTGCCTTGAAAGTACACGAGGTCTCTTTAGCTAGATGGAGAAACACTATCCAAATTCTCCATCCACAAACAGGCATAGTGGTTGCATTTCACTGTTGATTTAATAGAAATAAAACAGGATGGATTTGGGGATATTACATTAATCTTTCTTGCCTTTCACTTGAGAGGAAATTAAACCAAATGGAGTTCAAATCTCAACTCCACCATTGTGCTCAAGGCTGCCAATGTCCATTCTCCCTTCGGCAAGGTACGTCTCAATTCGCTACACAAATTCCTTCCTGATCCCCATTTCACTGCACTGGGTGAGGTTTCTGAACCCAGCATATGTGCAGGTGCAAAAGTGTAACACTGTCTTAGCAGTAATACACTGATACAAACAGCTTAAAAATAGCCTGGCAATTAGCTTTGCAGAATTGCATTTTCTAAAATGCATTCATCGTGTGAAAACGTTTGTTACTGTTAACACTTACCTTAATCAGAAGGTAAATTGAAATGTAAAATTTAGTGCTGAGCAACAATTAATCGCATCCAAAATAAGTTTGTTTACATAATACATGTGTGTACTTTGTATAATTATTTTGTATATAAATATATTAAGAATATATATAAGAAAAATGGGGTTTTTCTATATAAAATATTTATATTTATAATATAATATAAATTATGTATAAATATATACAGTATATACATGCAAATATTTCATAAATATATACATGATGTGTGTATTTATATATAGGCTACAAAATGATTATAGGCTACACTCTAGCCTACACAAACTTTTATTTTGTGTGCAATTAATCTCGATTAATGGTTGCCCAAGCTATTATATTTTAATTTAGTGTCAATTAACCGGGATTCGGAAAAACAACAGTTACTGATTGGTCAATAACGTTTTTTAAGGCGGGGCTTCTCGAAGGGTCGATTCAGGTAAACACTTCTACCCAAAGCACTGATAAATATTCCAGATTCTCTGAATAAAGATTAAATACAAATACTTTTTCTTAATGGTTGATGACATTTCATATTTTTGTAGATTAAATATTTAGATAACCAAAAAACTATGGCTACACAATTGTCTGATTCAATGCTAAATGCTTAGACCGCATCGGCTCAAATAGTGCTTAAAGCATTGCTGTCTACCACAAAGAACACAAATACATATTGTTCTGATTGAATCAGCTCACGATAAAATCAAAATCATCGCAGAGCCAATAACAACATTCTGAAGCAACCCATAATGTAATATGATGCATCGGGGTTGTTTAAAGGTCCCCGACACTGGCCTGTGTTTTTAACCCGCACGATGCAATTGAATACTGACTGGTTTAAATCTCTATTTCAGTGACTGGGCGAATCCTACGACCTTTTGAACAAACGGGCAGAGAGCAACAAAACTTTTTATTTGTTGTTACTGAGGCATTGCAACTTACCCTGAAGCTGCACAGAGAATAAACATTCAATTCATTGAATGAAAATGTGGGAAATGACCGCAGCAAGGAAGGAGGAAATAAATTTAACAACGTTCCTCCGGGGCAAAACGCTGACAGTTTGAGGGTCGGAGGGCCGCATTAATATGTATTTCCAATGATTATTGAATTATGTTTATGATATGTTTCCTGAGTCAACATAGCATTAGTGAAGCTTTATTGGTAAATCCGTTCGCTGCGCGCTCCAGTTACGGCTAATGAGGGTAATTATTGCATAGCTTAAATGTAATACTGTATTTGATTCTCAGGCTCCTGAATAACCCCGCGCGCTGGCACGGTGCGTCTCGCGCGCTAACAAAAGGCGCGTTGAGCCCCGGTGAGCGCGCGCTTTGTGCCCTCGGGTCCAGAGGCCAACACACTGATGCCTCAATGGGGTTAATACCCCACCGCATAAAGACGGGATTAGGGCCTAGCTTACACAACGAGGAGGAAGAAAATTGAATGTTTGGGAGAAAATATGCGGCTAATTCCATTCTGTCATCGGTGGATATTAAAGATTATTAGCTGGCACGTTCACTTATTTGTAAATCACAATGGCAGCACTGTGTAATTTGAAAAGCCAAGTGAAACAGAGCCACTCTTGTGCAATGCAGTGTTAGAGTAATTTACTATAGCCTCACAAATGGTTATCGTTATCTTAACATTTTACAAGGCTGTTGAGATATAGATTTACATTAAGATATTTCTGAAAGAAAGAAAAATGTCTTTTTTTGTGACAATACTCAAACCAAAGGCTAATGACGAATGGAAAGAGGATTTGGAGAAGTCATTTGGATATGTAAACTTGATTTACAAAAAAAAAAGAATTCAAATTTAAGTGGGACAAAAGGGAGGACTGACAAACAAATCTCTGGTATAGTATCAGGCCAGGGTCTTTGGCACCTGTGGTGGATTAATGGAGACCACCACCAGTAGCAGTAGGCTGAGGTAAAGCTCAGAGATTGAGTTTCTACTTTAAGTTGCCGTCGTCGGTCCAGGTGCTCTCCCGTAATACCTCCCAGATCCAGACAATATGTTTCTGTTTTACTGCCTTTCTTCTATTCCCGCATCATCCGGAAGTAAAAAACGCTATGATTAGTTTTTGCTTTTCTTTAAAAAGCCAATTATGCAATTAATTTGCTTTGACTGTGTATTTGTAATTTAGCAATTTTGCAACGCCTTTCCCTTGTAATATTTTTAAATGAGCTGACAATCATCTCAGTTTGTTAATGTAGCATGATGTTGTGGTTAAGATAAAGATAGGCATCTGTGGGGTTGCAGTGTTCTTTGCACACCTGTGCCCTCTAATGGTAAGCATGTCACAGACGCCTCATTGTTGCTGTCCATGGTATTGTCCAGCCTTTTAGTCATGTTAATGTCAACAACACTTATTAGGAATTATAAAACAAATGTCATACTTTATATAAAGAACAAACTCAAACTGCGAGTACCAACCTGTAGCGCAAACGTAAATACCACTTAGAGGCCTTAACGTGTCTTTGAGTCAAGAAAAGAAGGAAAAATTAAAAGAAATTGAAGTGTCACAGGACATTAAGAAGCCTGAGTTAACGCACTAATATTCTGCATTCAATTCATTTGTGACATGCGCTGTTCTGACGTTTTGATGGACTGATTCTAGGTTCCATTATGATTCTGTCACGTCCTTCAGCACCCATTTGAAATTCTTGTGATTCCTGCATGGGCAAATTAGCGCTTTACAAAGGCTCTCTGACAGGAGAGAGAGTGCAGAGAGGGATGTTTGATTCTAAGATGTGTAAATGTGTCTCTGATTCTCATCTTAACGCTCGGTTAGATAACAAGCCACTGCATACGCTCCTGTCTCAGAGCCGCACAGCCAGAGGACCAGCTGCTTTTAATCAGTAATTACTGAGACTGGCTGATAGTTTCACACTAGAAATAATGATTAATATAAGGCCTCATATAGAGAGAGCTTCTTTTATGCACAATGACAGGTTCTCAGCGTAAATTCTTTCGGAAATTGTGTCAAATGTAAGAAATGAACAGGGAAGGGTCAGAATGGGCAGTAGCAATGTATCAAAAACTGAATTAAACAAATTAAACATTTTGACTTTGCCACATGCTACTGATTATTCAAATCTTTCTCTTTGATGAAAAAAAAAGGTTTTCTATGGATAACAAATTTGTTATAGATTTTACATGTTGTATAAAAATAACTTTTTTTATTTAAAATTAGTTCTCTGTGTTTGCCACCTATTTAATTACTAAAAGCACTCAATTAAAACAACAGATAGATTTATTTTTTTTATAATGCACACTGGAAATTATATTTCATTGAATTAAAAATTCCACGCAGGCCTAAAAAGGTAAACACACACTATATTTTACTAACAAACACTGATTCAATTGAGATTTGAGGTTTTAGTATTTGTTTAAAGTAAAAATTCATAAAAACTAGTGCTGTCAAATCGATTAATCGCATTTAACAAATGTTTTTGTTTACATAATATATGTATATAGTATATCTATGTATGTGTGTATACTGTATATACACATTTATACACACACATATAATATATATATATATATATATATATATATATATATATTGTGTAAACAAAAACTTTTATGTTAGATGCGATTAATCACGATGATTAAGCACTGCTGTTGTTTCTGTTATGTGAACATACTGGAAATCTCAAAAATCTATGAAAAGTAGAAATAGTGAGCTGTTATCTTCAGACATAACACTAAACACTTGTTTCACTCACAAAATATTCACATTTAATTATATATAAATTATATAAAAAAACAGCATAAGTAGTCATTCCAAAATATTTCGAGTGAATGTTTTCTAATCTTTGTAAGTCACTGTATGTGCTCTGGTCTCAAGCTCTCAAGGCGTCTGTTGAACTGTTGCACCAGTGAATGCCCGTGTTTCAGCACTGTAGAATTCAGCTCAGGGGGTCCTACAAAAGACATACTGTAAAACAGGCACCCGCCATATGACAGCCATGACATGAACAATAAATATGGATTTCTCGTCGGCACTAGCATGGAATGAAAGATTAAATGCAAAGAAGCCCTTTTAATCCAGTGCCAGGTTCCCTTTCTGTCCCTGCTGAAATACACAGGAAATAAACACTGCTGTCTGGCACTGTTCATGGCTCTGCCTCTGTCTAGCACTCTAAATGCAACACACACAGGAGGAATGTATAGGCTATCTATCTGTCTATCCTGACATTCATTCATCCACGCAGATATTTTCTCTCTGAGACATGATGACATGTAAAAAAAAAAACGAAATGGAGAATTGTGCACTTGAGGCGATCAGGAGGCTCTGACAGCCTGTCTCACTCCGAGGTTTGTTTTTGCTAAAATGTGGTTATATTACAAAGTCCCCTTTGATTTGCTGCATTACGATAGATTTTACAGATCAAGGCTTTGAAATATATGTTGTGCCGTGAAGATGCCGGTGTACGGACCCTCTATTGTACAGGCCTGTCTAGGCCTGTCTGCAGAGCCACCATTTACTCTCTGTGATTGATGTCAGCTATTCAGCATCTAAGTGGTGGCTTCACACCTCTTTCGCGGCTTTTAATTTCAAATGGCCATCTCATTTTTTTTCAATCCTTTTTACTACCTCCTTTCAGTGCCTCTTGAAAGTTGAGATACATGTACAAAAAGAGGAAATAATAATGCTATAGTTGCCTTTTTGAATTACAGAGAGCAGAGCTGAAAATGCAAGTATCCTTTCATTCAGTCATAATAGGCTAAAGTGTTTACATAAGGGCTAATCAATGTGTCAAAATCAAGTTAAATGGTGGTGTAATGTATTTTTTAGTATTACAAATAAAGTAAAACCGCTCACATATATTGTGTGTGAATTTGTAAACACACACATATACCAAATTGACTTTGGTTGAGATAGGGTAGGTATATATATATATTAGAACCGCAAAGTCAATTTCAGCGAAGAGTTAAATAATTTCCGCATAGTTAAGCACCTTGTTCCCGTTTTTAATCATGCGATAAACATGCAATTATTACAACAAAAGGCACCCATTGAAAAGTAATTGCCGCTCGTATAAGGCAAACTTCCACGCGTAAATGGCCTTTTGCATTTATTCCTGTGATAACTTGTGACCATTGTTTGGCCGATATTTTAATAGACCCTCATTGTTTCATTTGCGTGTCTTACGTTTTAAACAGTCTAATGCGGTGGGTTTCAGCCTTTTTGACTCCCAGGTCCCCATTACAATATTCAAAGCCTTATTCATGTGGACTTATTCATCTGCTTGTACAAACGTTTTTATAGGCTATAGGCTACGGAAAAACAGTCAGTAGACTAATTCCGTGATTTCTTTAAAAAAAACTATATTAAATACTAACTAAAAGGGGACAAATGAGGTGAGAGTTAAATGAGAAATGTCAGTTTGAATGTTGCACATCTTGATTTTGGTGTTTCGCTTACATAATTAAATAGGCTAATAGTAGGCTAAATTAAAATTGTAATAGGCTAATATAATACTAAATAATGATGTCAAAAGTTAGTGTGCTGAGTCCCCCCTGACTAACCACTGATTAACGTGTGGCAGGTTCATGAGAGAGTTTTTTTTTTCCCCCCGCATCTAGCGACATTTTGTTATGCAGTTATTATGCCTGTGCATAATTAGTAGATTTGTGTGATTCCGTAAATTTAAATCAATTTTATACTCGGTGAATACAGTCCATAAACACTATATGAATGTGTTATTCATAGTTTAGATTTAGTTTAGGCTAATCAACCGTGCCATGCCCACGGATACGCTTCCTGGATCTCCTCTGGTTTCCCAATAAACATTTAGACATTAGGCTACAATTGCGCGATATTGGAGACAAATTGAATAGCCAATGTAAGCAAGCAGCATCTTCCCTCATGCAAATTCCATTTGATCAAGCAATGTAATTGCAATAAGTATGTTTTAGAGCTGGAGAATAGAGCCGCTAATGGTCGTTATCTTATCACAGCGAGGGTCATATGTTCATTGAGCGCGTGCTTATTGGAGGTGTTATAAGTTAACACGCGCGATTTCCTCCCTACCGGGAATCCGCTCGTGATGGAGTAAACACGCTAATCTGCTCAGCATTATCTCCCGTGGACAGAGCGCGACAGTCGTGTCAGACCGAGCCTTCTGCAAATAACATGTACTATTAAGCAATTTAAGATATAGTCCTTGGTAATGCAGCGGAATCCGTGGACATCAGTTCAGGGGTAACAAAGAGAAATAAATAAAAAGATTGGTATACGAAGCGGGAGTGCTATAACGTTTTTTTTTTTCAACGTAACTCAGTGATTTTGTTTCAAAACTTTGATATAAAAGCCTACTGTTATAAGCTATACCTGCTACAAATGTAGACTCGTTTTGAAACGGTTTCCCTAAACTGTGTAAAGTGATGTCAAGTAGCTAGGCTATACAGATTTAGCACCTATTTAAAACATAGGCTACATGTAATTTGATAATGTGTATTTTATTGTGGTAAACAAATAGATTATTTTATGCCATAATATTGTATTTTTTATTTAAACAGGAAACATTAAATTGTAAACGAGAAATTGCCTATAGGCTACATAAAACCGAAAGTCTCACAGTTCTGTCAGATATAGCTATTTTGTGCATTTTCAGGTCCATTATAGAAAGTAATGTTACAAGCCACGTCTGCTCTTTCATTTATTTTTATATTTTTTCATAGATGAAAAGCTTGGGTGGATGTTACCAGAACCTGCTGATTCATATGATTTCTGCCATAGCCTAACATCGCAAATCAATTAATAAAACATGAAATTATAGCTACTCTCTTATGTCAAAATAATCCTGCAAATCATTTATATTTTATAGCTACTTAAACATCTTCTGTCCACCTCTGTTAAAACACTTGCCGGTTTTAGAAATTGAAAAATAAATTATTTGAAAGGAGTGTCTGTTGATATGAGAGCGAGATGTTATACATTTTAAAAAAAAATCTAGTCTAAATAAAAAAATAATCTCACCTGCATAGGACTCAGAATCTGTGTTTGCTGAAGTGAAGTCCCTTCTTCTCATCAACACAGGAACAAACAGATGCATTTTACGCATAAAGAACTTTACAGCTATATTGTATTTTTTTTTTTTTAATTTAAAAGGAGGAAATACAACTAGACAACAATTTACAACTTTAAGTACAAGTGTTGACAGAATCCATCTGACTGTCTCTTTAAAAATGCTGACTGGAACTAAATTATTTGTTTCAAAAGTCAGCAAATAACTTTAATCGAATTAATTCTCAATACACAGATCGGTGGTTTTCACGCCATTGTGTGCTAACCTTAAACCCAGCCAATCTCTTATTGGAGAAGTCATTCACAAATCCTTCAATGACGTCAGCGGGGTATAAAACTGAGCAGGAGGTTGAGCTCAGCCACAAACGAGTCACTGAATCTCTTGCGCTTGGTCACTCTTTCCAAAGGGAAAAAACTCGAAGAATTCGCTCTTTTTGCTACTATGAGGAAAACCTGTGATTTTTAAAAGGACTACGAGAACATTTTAGTACGGTTGGCACCAAGTCTCAAACAACTTTTCGCTTGTGATGCCCGCTGGGATGTTTAGTATCGACAGCATCTTGGCAGGGAGACCCAGCTGCAAGGACTCGGTTCTGCTCCATCGGAATGCTCCGGTTGTGTTCTCCAACTTGACGGAATCCTTGTACACAGCAGCTGGCGAATTTAATGGACTGTATTCACACACAGGACCCCCAGCTCCTAACTTACAATCGATAAATGGAACCAGGATAGGCTACAACAACTACTACTATGGACAACTTCATGTCCAGGGGCCGACTGGGCCAGCTTGCTGCGGCGCAATACCAACCCTTGGCTCGCAACAGTGCCCGTGTATTCCCACAGGTAGGCTGTGTTACTTTTATTGCTTTCTATCGGTTTGTAGCATATATGTATTTTTATATAGCCTATATATTTATTTCAGTGCATCAGAATTCTCTTAATAAAATGCATGGTGGATTTTGCCTCTCTTCATTTTTGCAGCACATTTTAAATAAATGGCTGCTATTACAGCCAAGTTAAGTTTTAGCCTATAGTCCGGTGTGATTTGTTCTTTTTTTATTACAAAAGCATCAAACCAACACGAACCTAATTGTAACATCAAACACTTTTAGTCTAAAAAAGGAACGCAGAAAATTATATTTCTTGATCAGAAGGACTTTTTTTGTTGTTGTTGTTGCAGAACTTAGCCATTTGTTTACGTTTTACACAAGTCCGAGGACTTTGAAATTGTGTATTTATGCTTTTTAATCCAAAAAAAAATAAATTTTTATCTTATTTTCAGGTTACGATAGCGCCGGTTCAGTGCTTATTTCTCCAGTCCCACATCAGATGATGTCGTACATGAACGTGGGCACCTTGTCCAGAACCGAGCTACAGCTACTCAACCAGTTACACTGTCGGCGCAAGAGAAGACACCGAACCATATTCACCGACGAGCAGCTCGAGGCACTGGAGAACCTTTTTCAAGAAACCAAATACCCTGATGTTGGCACACGAGAGCAACTGGCACGAAAAGTGCACCTACGTGAAGAGAAAGTAGAGGTGAGTGACATGTATTATTTTTTTATTATTTTAAATAGTTAACATTTAAAATGAAAGTTAACGTTGGTTTGCAGTCTAATATAGGCTACAATATGGCCGAGGTTCTAACACTGTTAAAAAATGTTCATGATTTATCACTTTTTTTTTTTTTTTTTTTTTGTCAAACAATCTTAGAAAATGTGGTTCAGATTATGTAGTTGGCCTATTATGAGTTTCTGTTGAACGAAACAATCTCATTCATTGTATCAATTCAAATTTAAATGTCAAAACTAAAAAAATTAAGCTAAACCAACAATATTTTGTCACAGTGTTTTTACTGACAAGAGAGTGTGTATAACCTATTTAATGTAGAATTATTTTGTGGAGCTGCCTGTAATTTTATATCAGGTTGGCTATTGCTATCACAAGTATAGCCTAAGATCTAACAGCCGACATTCTACAGCATTCCATAAAAAGGCCTTACAATATAGGCCTAGTTAATTCAAATAGGATTTTAGGAAGACAAATACACAAAACACATCAAACCACTAAAATGATATTCAATTTCGTTCTTTCTTTCTTTTTAAAAAGTTTTTTAAAAAGTAGACTAATAGGCTACGTAGGAGAAATCAGTGAAATTGTGACAAGTTCTAGGCCTATAAATATATAAAACATAAATAACTCAAACTTTTTTAGGAACCACAAAAGTTACATTTGAGTTTAGTCAGAATGCGCTTAGAAGAAGTGCTCGCGTTTCAACCACTGTCATTTATCGCTTTATAGATGAACATGTCACAAAACCGTTTAGTGTTTTGTATATAACTGAAGAAAGATTATTTATTCTAGTTCGCGGTGACATGGGCGCAAAAGTCTATTTGGGTTTTTTATCAATGAAAAGTACTGGCATTTCTCGACCCCCTGCAAGTCAGTGAATAATTCGCACACTGCATAAACAAACTCGAGATTTTAAATGACATCTGTATATTTTTTTATAGCTATATATATATATATATATATAACTATATTTTTGAAATTAAGCATTTTACCCATTTTCTTCGCTTAGGTTTGGTTCAAAAACAGACGAGCAAAATGGAGAAGACAGAAAAGGTCTTCATCAGAGGAATCAGAAAACTCACAGAAATGGAACAAATCCACGAAAACAACCACGGAGAAAATCGAGGAAGGCAAAAGTGACGTGGATTCTGACAGCTGATAAATAGAATATCAAACCGGGAAATCTTGCACAAAATACGATTCGGACTTTATGTACATATTGAAAAGTAGGCTACCATGTGAGTAGGAGTAAAATGTGTTGTCATGCTGTTGCACAGATGTATAGTAAATGTTACCTTTAACAATGATATTGTTATTTATATTAATTTAAATTTACACAGACAAAATAACGTGGATTGTGGCCATATATATTGCCTACCTGATATACTGAAATCGTTTTTGAATTCTTGTCGTAGATACCAAAATAAAATGTTCTTGAATAGGCTGTAACTGTACTAGCCTACTATGGCAGGACGATCAAGTTTGAAATGGATTAAATCAGCGTTTAACCGCCTGAAAACAACAACAACAAAAAAAAAGAACATAAGCAACTATTAAAGTAATATCTAAAAAAGAAGTTTGACTTTTCTCATTTATTTAAAATGTTGCAAATATTCTCAAGCATTTCAATTCACCGAGTCCTCTTAGGATTTGCTGATTATCAGCATTTGTTAAACGAGGGGTTTTCTAATTTAGATCTTTATGCTATAATAACATTTTCATAAAGTGTAGGCTCGAGAGACCTTATTCTAGCCTATTATCTCACTGTAATTTATGCCTGGGTAATGAAAATATATTTGAGCACACTGGTTGTGAACAAGCTTATTAGATATTAGAACTTGACATGAAAATGTCACAGGATGTCTCATTTTTATCTCTTTTAATAAGTCCAAAAGTCAAATAAAGAGCCGATAAACGGCCTAAATGGATTGTCATATATCTCCTAGCTCGCTGATGACCTAATAATCATCAGATGAATGACATGAAGTATTGAATGGTGTAAAAAGCACGAAAACCACCTGTTCTTTTTATTAACCAGTTTGCCGGAATGTAGGCTATTCAAACAGCAAAGCAAACAAAACTACATATCGAACTGTTTAATGATGATGATTATTATTATTATTCATTTTACGCGAATTTCCCTCTGCTACATATTATAATAGGCCTAAATATAGCCTAAGCTGTGCCGAAAAAAAAATCAAACGGTGAAAAGAACATTCCACGTATTCTATCGCCTCTAGTGTTTTGACGCTGCCATGCGTTTATTCAATGTTTTGATGTCACTTTATGCTCACACTGCACTCAATAGGCCTAGATATATTTTCTTCTTATAGTAACTTGAACACATCGAAGTCAATTGAAGTCACCATTTTAACCCGGAATTAGAACTGTGGCAGTGTGATAATGGTGTTGTGTTTCTTAAACAAGCTCATAAAATGTCTGGCTATGCCTGAACAGATTATTATTCTTTTTTACATTTTAGCACATGAAAGATTTTTACATAAGGTTTATTAAACGTCTCTCACACTGTCCAATGACACTTGACATTGTAAATTCCTGGTAACTTTTATAATAACAATAATTAAACCCTAACATTATATTATTTTGACACTATTAAAATGAATTAGCCTTCCCCTAAAACAAGCTAACAATTTCCATGAAATAGTCCAAATACAGTACATTAACCCTACAGATATTTCAGTTTCTGTGTTATCTCCTGCTAATGGACCATAACATCTATCCACACAAGGGTGTGCAAGAAAAATTATATGGAAACTGCAAATACAGATGTGCGTGTTTGCCTGTCTGTGTAAGGAATGGACAGGGATACTGCCTACATATTTAAAAGAATAATTACAGCTTAGTCTGTTTTGAAGGTATATAAGCTAATTAAATATGATTTGTGACGCTGGCAACATGCCAGTCTTGCCTGTAAGAGCACTCTTTTTGAATTACATTGACAATTTTCTCCTGATGAAACGCAGATCTCGAGTCTTGAAGGGCAACAGTGTGAGCCGAATATTTATTTGTGTTTATGTGCTTATGCATTTGGGCTATTTATCATCAGAAATAAACATCCATACCCAGTCCTTGACTTAGGGAAGCATGTTTTTCCAGACATGAAGCTGATTAAGTGTGATGTTTTTACTAAACACTCCAGCAATCGAAGACATTGGTACTTTCTTAACAATTTGTTATTCCTTCACAGTAAATAGTTAGTTGAGTGATTTTAAATCACAGTCTGCTAATCTGTACCTGCAGTCTCCTTTTTTTTTTTTTTTTTTTTTTAAACAGCACACTATTCTAAAACCACACCGAAAGAATAATACCTTAAACGTCTTCGGTGGCTTTTTAAAAACAGATTAAATGCAGGTACTTAAAGATTTGGCAATAACACAAACCAAGAAACAAAGCGTGTTGCACTAATAATCCTTCACATGTGTGATTTATAAAGTGTTTCTTCACTGAGTGCCAGTGAGATATACAAAGCACAGGACTGAGTCTTTTTTGTTGAAAGCACAGGACTGAGTCCCCCCAGCACTAGCTGTAATTCAGTATTTCAAAAATTTAATACACACTTTGTTTAGTTTTTTTCAAACCATTATTTCTTTGACCTTTTTACACATAGTTCCTGAGACTTGGAAAAACATAGGTGGAGTCCAAGAAAAATTAAGCAGCAAGTCAAGTCCAGAAACAGATAAATCTTTAGCCGTGTGCTTGTTTTCAAAGAAATGCTGCATTTTGCTCCATATTCTCGGTTGTGTACAAGCTGCTTTTTTTCTCTACATCTCGCTTACATAATTAAAATCATAACGCTGGTCTAATAAATGGTGATGCTTTCATTGAGAAAATGGCAGATGTTCTCAATTTCTATTACTGCTAACATGTATTAATTGAATTAGATTGTGTGCTCTGATTTACCTTTTCTTCTGAGAGATGTGGCCACATGATTGACAGCTTTTGGGTGGATTCCCCCATCTAAATATAGTAACGGGTGTTGGCCATCCTCTGTGGTGCGTTTCGAGAAACATATAAAATGGCGCAGGAAGGACTCTGAACGAAAGAAAGACAAATAATACATATTTTTACCACCATAAACATTTTCCTATATCATTACCGTATTTCAGTGGGATGGCATGTGGTTTGGTACTCTGCAAAACCCTAGAATGCCCTACAATGCGACATCATGTTTTTAAAATTATAAGTTCAAGAAACAAGTATACTGTAAAAAGTGTTCAGTTCACATACTTAAAAAATCCTTCAATTAAGTAAATAAACTTAACTTGATAATAAGCATGACGTTTATTTACCAATAATTTTAAGGCAATGGGTTTACTCATTTTTTTTTTTTTGAAAGTTAGGTCAACTAATCGCTTTTTACATTGTTATGTAGTGAGCTTAGCACCTTTATAGGTTTTAGCAATTGTGGCCTTTCATTCTGTGTGTAATTACTAGGCTTGTCACCACATTCATTCCAGCACGCTAGCTACCAACTGCCTTCTGTTAGCGTCCCTCCCACCAAAACCACGGCCGCTGAAAAGCAAGTGGGACCCCAGGTCAGGACCGCCAGCTAGCGGCAAACACATCTCTCCGAAGTAAATCAGGTAATCATATACTAAAGCCAATTTTTCTTTCATTTACAAGGCTCAGATCACATCTTTATGTTCTCTGGGCCCTCAAGGTCCAGCTCTTTAGAGAAGGCATAACCGTTTCCCTCTCAAGCGTCCTGCCAAAGCAAACAAACACGAGCAATATGAATGAGCTGTATCTATGGAGAATGCATGCATGAGTGTGTGTACATTCATAAGGGTGTGGAACAAGTGCTGGGAAATCAGGAAGGGCCCATCTTACGGCACTGCCCTGGCTTCAGTGCTGATTAGCGGTGTGGGCTAGCCTCAGCCCTCCAGTAGGGTTTGCCTCTGGTGTGGGGGTGAGCAGGACACCCGCCTGTGGGTAAGCGGGAGGAGGAGTGCACACTTTTGACCCGCTGTGAAACGCTTGGCCCTGCTTTCAGAACGGCCCCCGGGGAATCGCAGGAACAGGCACAGGGCAAGTTCGCATGCAGCACACCGGGAACACGGCTTATGACACTCTCCAGATAGTTTAAGACCTTTAATGTACTCGCAAGGACGCTCAGATTAGAGCGTGTGTTATTCCGCAACCTTCAGGGCAATTCACTCCCTCAAAAGCATGCCACAAATGACAGGCTGTTGCTGAGACCCAACAGGGAAGTCGTTGTTTTGTGACCTCATAATGCGCCCTTTTCCTTCCACTTGGTGAGAGCTGAAAGTAAATAAAACAATGTGGGGATTAATGGCGGAATGTTTCAAGCGCTTTACTCGTCCGTGGCAGGCGAAATCACAGGCGTTTACGGGAGATAAATCAAAATTATTTGTATCAACAACACAGGCAGCTTGGATTCTGAATGATAGATCATATGAAAATGAAAATCTAAGCTTAGGTTTAAAATGTAATTTTCAGTGATGTGAAAAAAAAATAAAAATAAGGCAAAAGTGAATATGTTCGCGGTATTATATTATTAAAGAGGTATGTCCTATATAGTACAGTATAAACATATTGAAAAGACAATTGATTGAAGAAATGATTTCCTTGCGTTGTTCTTTCCGGACAGAAAATTACATAGCACATATCATTTTACATCTGAAAAGAATGGCATGTTTCAGAGGACAATTCCTGTATATAATAAAACATAAGAATATGCGCCTTGAATACAAGGGATATATAATTTTCTAACTTTAGTTTTCAAGCCGCAAGGAATTTAAACAAGTATATCAAGAGCTGTTTGAAATAACATGAGGAAACATGAATTTAGCAGAAAACCCAAAGGCACAATGATGTACGACACTCTGATAGATGAAGCGCAAACAAAGATTTAAAGCAAAGCATTTTCACAACAAATGAATTATCAATAAATCACAATGACAGATTTACATTACCGTGACAAATGAACTGCTCTGTAAGCGTATGCTAACTTTTTCGGTGCTTTTTCCCAGACACTCTCCTATAATAAAACCAAGAAAAGCAATATGTTATCTATCAAAAGCAATTTATCTTATCTTATGCATGGGGTATTAAACCCAGAAGATTAGTTCCACAAGATCTGCAAAACAAATAAAATGTGTCATTAAAATAATAGCTAATTTTGCAGATCATGTATCACCATTTCAATGAAAGAAAGCATTGATTTAAAGTTCAGTGGGGTACGATTCAAAACATTCAGTCAACACATCTCAAAGGCCTAGCATAATTATGAACACATTTAAACTGGACTTTTCAGATTTAAAATGATTAGGGGTCCCAATCTGCCCTCTAGTGGACACAAAGGATCCAGATACATGGCATATTTAATAATACCAAGTTATAAAATAACTAAAATGAATGTCATGACTTCCAACCAGCTGAATTAGACAATAAAAAGTGCAAACTTTAAATGTGTTCAAAATGATTGCATTAAATTGACATATTGTACAGTTAACACGTCAACTTATGACAACCTTAAATATGAATTCTCTTAAATTTTCCACACACCCCCTTGCGGCTGTCTGGGGGGTTCCCACTTCCCAAGCCCCAGCTCTCAGTCCCCTATAATCAAACTGTGATATGTTAGCTGCACAACAGCAGCTTTACCTAATAAAAAATCATTTGTTTTTTGAAATACAAACTGCCCAGGTATTCTGCGCACCGTAATTATGCTATGATTAAAGAAGCCCGGTGATGATTATCATCTGAGGCCAATTACAAAAAGTGATATTACATTGAACGATTGCAATGAAACAAAACACCAAGAGGCAGAGATAGTGTCCGCTCTCCCTCTCTTCCCCCACGTGCTATTTTCCCCAATTAATTCCCTGACAGACGATATCCACCATGCACCGTAGCCTACTTTCCAGTTTCCACAAAACATATCTTAGGTTAAACATGCAATCAAAGCACCAGCGCCACGAGAGAAGGATAGACCTCTCTTGGCAGCCTTACCCAGAATCCCTTCAGTCATAACAAATCTGCCCCGTGGCCGCTGATGGACAGCTGGTTTACAGCCAATGTCAGGCATTAACAGATTTGATCCGTATTCGAAAAAGGAGGCCTGGGAGCCGCCGAGGAGTGGTGGGTGGCGTGCGTCTCACGCCAGGGCCTATGCGTGATTTCACTCTCACATCCACAAGCACAAGCGCGCTCGCTGTATTTCTTTCTCTTTCTCTCTAGCATCAATAAACATTATGCTGCAAATACACACACATTATTTATGCATTACGCGCACATTAAAAATATCAAGTCTACAGATAAAAGGCAGGCGGTTATCCATTTGGTAAGCTATGCAGAACCGAATGTGTGCGCGCATTCACTTTTGGTGTTTAACCGAGTCTGTGGGTGGGATTCGGTGCGGATGGCTTTACACTTCTCTTCGCTGAATTTAACACACATAATCTGAGGCTCGCGAGGGCCCCGCAGCAGAAGCGGGAAGCTCTCATTAAAGAACCCGTGTTATGTTTTATGAACTATGAAATTCACTTAAGACCCAAGGGGGAAAAAGAACTGCACTATAGTAAATATTTATCAGTTTTATGGATTGACTCGAGCGGGAGGGTCAGGAAAGCGGGCTGAAGGGACGAACCCGAGGATAAGAGAGAGAGAGGGAGTGAAAAAGAAAGCGATACACCAGCGGTTCTCAAACTGCTCTGATTACAGTCTCACTCTCGTGACCCCGAAGGCAACGGTGTTGGCAGCTCCCGCAAACTAATCTTCCGTTGCTAAGTGAGTAATTGAATGTGAGAGCTTATGTATTTTTTTAATGAGCTGACAGCATATTTCCACTCTCTGCCCAAAAGGTTACTCTAATCAACATGGTCACGCTGTTTCTCTCAGAGTGACAGCGCCGCGCCAACAACATGACAAAGCGGCCAGCCGCGCAGATGTCGGCCGTGAGAGACCCGTCTGTTCCCTGGCAAAAAGTGGACCGTTGTCACGGAATCAATGTCAGCGTGCAGTATTTTTCTCGCGACACAAATTAATAGTTTGTCTTCATTCCTGTCTGAGTGGAGCACGTGTAGAGTCAGGAATAGTGGGGTTTGTTATGTGGCCCCCAAGGCACAGCGCTTTCTCTGGTCCCAAACATAGCCAACCAAATGTAAATTATAAAATGTCATGATAAAATGATTCTCTGGTGAAGTATATACATACTACAGGAAAAAAACAAAAACAACAATTTCTTGTCTACATGGAACATTAGGCTAGTTCAGGCAAGAATAATAAAAAAGTAGCTTAGCCTACTGAATTCAAGCTTGTTGAAATTAAGCTGTAATTATCAATGTTATAAAATTAAGTAAAACCTACTCAGCTTTTCTGACAGGCCTACTGGTGTTCCCATCATGCACTGGGGGCATGAATAATTAGTGGGCCTATGGTTGATTTTTCACTATTTTCCAGCCTACACAAACCTTTACTGGCCAAGTTAGACTCATTTTCTTTGTTGAGTTTACTTAATTCCATTAAAGTGGCTTATTTTCTTTGTTCATTTTACTCAACTTAGTTAAGTTTACTTAATTCCATACATGAAATTTACTTAATAAATCAAAAACTTTTTTTGAGTGTATGTATAGCCTGTTTTTATTGAATATTGATGGAGCAATATAATTGGTGTAAAACGAGTAAAAATGGTAAAATATATAGTATGGACCAAAAACAAAAATATTTTTAACAAACATTTCAGTATACTAAAAATGTACAAAAAAAAATCTAATTTAATCAAGTTGAGAAACTTATAACATCTTCACTAAATAAGAACCTGTATTCTGATTTTAGTAAATTAACAGTCGACATATTGGAGCTAAACGGTTAGCCTATATTACAGGTTTATTTCACATATTAATCTTCGTTGTGATGGGAGCTGTGTATATGAGCCCAATTTTGCACATCCTTAACAAATAATCTCCTCTAATGGTAATGGAAAACTTAGAAAGAATATAATTAATAAAGTTCTGTATTTTCACCCTCTGACAACCCAGTGTTTTGTGCAGTGTTTTCACACTGTAAAAAATATTTTCATGATTTGCAATCACAACATTTTTTTTTCTTTTGTCAAATCAACTTAAATAATTTATGTAGTTCAGATAACATACTATTTTGAGTTTCTGATGATTAATTCAATATCCTTCATTGTATTAACTCAATTTTTCAATTTCAATGAAATTTTAAGGCAACCAGATTACAGCATTTTTATGTTAAGTTAAACCAACAATATTTTTTTTTTTTGTGTGCAGGCCTTTATCAACAACTGTTGATTTAATTACATTCATCAAAACTGAAAAGCTTGTTGTCTTAAAACATACAATAACTTCTTGACTCTTCTTTACTTGTTTGTCACAATCAAACTGTATGAATTTGCTGGAATAATTACATTTTCTCATGAGATTGGGTTGGATAATTTCAGAGATTCTCAAATTGACAATATTTGAAAAATTAATACATTTCACAAACTTACCTCAAAATTATTTTTTTTCTAACTGGACTCAATAATCTTGTGTGTCACAACAATTTTGCACTGTGTAGTATACCAAAAGGCGAAAGTGGTTAAGATTTCATTTTCTTAACACTAACAGCAAAGACCAGCACAGCACTGGGTGTTTGTTGTTATTCAGAGTTGTGTGCGAATTTAAAAACGTAAAAGGCCTTTTACCCCAGGGGCCTTATAGCCCCGCTGTACCCTGTTGAAGGAGCGAGTGCACATGTTTCACTACAACAGTCAGTAATAAGAGAGTGTATTGCTTGTGGGATTAACGGATACTTCGGCCGAATGTGGAACCTGAGTGAAAACACACATGATATAAGGTGGATTCTGTCTTTTGCATCTGTAACTTTAGCTGACGGGTTTGTGGGAAATCAGCGCAGACCGTGGAGCTCTGCATCGAAAGGCTATCACTTTGAGCGGGCCTTTAACCACAAATACTTCCCCTTTCATTGTCCACTGGAGGATATAGAAGCACATGGAAGATTATGTTCAGTGACATACGGAGGTGTTCCATTTAAAATGCCAAGACAATTTCATTCCGACCTCTGAGATTGTATTTTGAACCCTTCTGAACTACTTTACCCATAACAAATTCCAAACATGTGACATGGAAGAACTTGCATTATCCGGTGTTAGGATGGACACTAACTATTCTGTTGCACATATAGGGAATATTCATTACAGGAACCTAACGAAAAGGAAAAACGTATAATGTACACACTCATTTTTTTTTTTTTTTTTCAGGATAAATGCAATCAAATGCATATTGTTGAATTGACCTCGTGTCCCAAAGCATTTTCCCGGGACACTTTCCGTCTATCTGCAGCGCACGAATCGTCCACACATAATGATATGTAATGTAATCAAAGTCAGCGCTGTGTTTTATACAACTAATCAGCCTCAAACAATCTGCGAGAGAGGGAGACAGCCCGAGTGGTGTGGTACTCATCAGCCTCAATGTATTCGTTGTTTGGATTGCTGTGTTTGTATAAACCAGATTGGTTTGCACTTAACCCTGTAATATATGCAAAACAATCCTCTAGATAGTACTCTTAAGCTTTGCCAGTTACCACTCTGGCAGCTGCAGTAAACTTGGCTGTGTAAGAAAAATAGCGTGTAATAAATTATGACATGAACCAGCACACATCACACGGGCAGGCCGGCCTTCAGCTCTGATCAGCAGTCAGGATATTAAAAATGGCAGTTCAATGCACAGATGCAGGTCAAAGGGTCATGGTCTTTGGGAGACACAGAAGGACTGAGCTCTCATAAAAACGTATTTAAATAAACAGAGAGAGGAGGTGTGGCGAATGGACTTCGGAGCTGGTGGTGATATATATTCAGTATGAAAACTCACATATACAAATGACTGGGGGAGAGAAAAAAACTCTATTAGAAATCAGATACTTTATGAGCTCCGTGGCAAGAAACGAAAACAGTTGGCCAAGAATCTTCACCGAGTTACTCGCTTTGTAGTCTTGAGGCTCAATTGTATGTAAAACAGATGTAAAAACGGGCCTATTTTCTGTTTTATTTATTTTTGCAGTTATACTTGATATATAAAATAAACATGACCCGTTTCTTTATTCATCAGCCGCTATGCTTCATTTCGGATGGGACACTGCCCAGACACACAGCCTAATGTTAGATGGGATCTCCATTTTGGAACAAGTAGCCCTGTGGTTTTCATAGTCCACTGACACAGAGAAATGCCGGATTCCCTTGTGGTCCCCCATATTTCCCCCCACTGAAATGTAAGAAGGGGTCGGCCTAGAAAACATGCAAATGAATTCATAATCAAATCTGTCTGTTTCCCTGAGTTCAGGTACACCCTAAAGCAAACTCTGTCAGCAGGCACTCAGTACACTAAAAGTAATCCATGGTCTTTACACCCAACCGACAGTTATTAACTCACATTTTCTCTCCCTGAATAATGCCTGCAGCTGCAGGCAATACAAACAGTCTTACAATTTTATTCAATCACTTGTCATAGCCACTCACCGAGAGATATAGGCTTATATATACCACCTGAAATTCCATGTACAGTATTTGGTTGCACCACCTGACATAAAAACAATAAATATATATTTTAAACACTTAGAAATGTTATTTAACAACTGAGACTTAATTGTTTAAACACATTCTTCATGACTCACAAAAATGCATTTCATCAGTCATCAAAATATATAAACCCCTTTTTTAAGCTTTATTTGTCAATAACCCATATCTAGCCCTATGTCTTTTGGTGAAAGGGTATGACAAGGGAATCAATGTGGGCATACAGTGATATATGTGACAATTTGCAACTCACTCTATAATCTTGAGAGGTAGTTTGAGACGTTTGTGGAGACAAAACTAAAACCTTAAGCTAATATCAGTTTTCAAATTACGTCATTCTTAACGTGGAATTCAAACAATAAATGTCTTATTGGCACAATTTAATGTGATATGACAGATCACTTAGAGTGACCAACAGTCTTGTTTTCATGTGGGCGTCCTAGCTGTTTTTTTTTTTATAAAATAATGAAAAATGTCCTGGTTTTCAAAAAAAAAAAAAAAAAAAAAAACTGCTGGGAAAGATCAGCTACAGCAAAATATAGATAGGCAAACAAGGAGGATGAGGAGGAAAAACAGGATAAAGAGGAAGAAAACTAAAGATATAAATTAGGGCTGTGAAACATCCAAAATAAAAGTTTGTGTTTACATAATACGTGTGTGAACTGTGTATAATTATTTTGTATAGGCCTATATAAATACACACACACTGTAAAAAAAATCCACCTTACAAAACGTTAAACTAATGAACAACTTTTAGTTAACTGGACAATTAAATGCAAAAACGTTGACTTAACCAGTGAAAAGAAGTTGGTTCAACAATCGTTGGACTAACCTAGTATTAATTGTTAATTCGATTTGTAAATATCTAAGTTAACAAGCATACAAGTTGGGTTAAAGGGTGGAGCATGCGCATTGTAACCGATTGTAACGACCACGAAGTTGACGCATGTGCAATGAAGCACGCGCCAACTACGAACAGACTGACGAAGGAGGAGCCATTTTGATCATCTGAGAGTTCGAGATGTAGACTACGGACCTACGCAGTACGCACAGCCAACGTGTTTCTTCTTTCTTCAGCTTATTTACACCGCGAAAATCATCGTTTTATGTAAGTAATAAGTATATATAACGTTATATTGAAGTCGTTTGTAAGAGATCGCAAAGCCCTGGCTATTATTTTTTTCACGATCAGGCTGTCTCCCAACTTTAGCATTTAGCATGTAAAATGTTTAGAAGTCGTGGTAAGTTAGGAACAAGTTCTAAATCGCCACTTATTATTTTAAACTTTGACAATAATGCACTAATAAATGTACTAGCCTATTTAATTTGGCAATCTTTGCAATACACCAAATACATATTTTAGAAGTTGACTCTTTATCTTAAATTTAAATTCACACACGCTTTACAGTGGCCTAACATTTGAATTTCACGTTTCAGACTTTTTCTCACGTTTCAGATCAATTTTTTCTGTGCCCTTCCAAGCTGACAAGACTGCAACGTCTCATTTAAAGTAAGTTATGGAGTTGATTTAGATTTTATTATTAACACATGCAGAAAAATCAATGAATTTGATCATATTTGCAAATGTATTTTGTTATCCACAAACACGCATTTCAACTTGTGTCTGTAATGAATTTCATTGAATTTGAACCACAAATTGTGATACATTAAAACAAAAGAGAATATTTGTACAAATCTTTGCACATTCATTTAATTCTAAATTTCACAGACAGAAGTTGAATGCTTTTGTTTGTGGATTGCAAAATAAATTTGCAAACTGGATCAAGTTCATGGATTTCTGTGCATCGATAAGGTGCAACGTGTAACTTTTTTTTTCAACATGAAAATAGGAGGAGATGACAGGAGAAATACAGTTTAAGAACATAAATGAAAGATCATCTCAACAAATCAGCAGGTAACTTGTTATGACCATCATGTGCCAAAGTTACCAATAGATAGATAGACAGATGTAGCCGTTATATAAATGCTATTATATAAAGAACATTAACTGAAGATTTTTTTGAAGCAAAATGCCAATGTATGTCAAGTATACACTGGCTGATTAGAATGATTTTGGACCTGAACTTAGAATACTGCATACAATCTCCTATTTAACCCATCTAATTTGATTCAGTACCTCATTAGAGGTTCTATGACTTCAAACATGCATACAAACTCATAAAAGGTTAAAATAATAATAGTGCATTAAAAATATAAAATGTTTGTTGTTTTGTACCCATCTGCACTTTTTAAAACTTTAAAAATACTGCCTAAAAACTAAAAACAAAATTTTTAATACTGCCTGCCTGGTGAGTATCTTTCATTACTTAAAAAGATATACAAAATATTGCCACATGACCATGAGTGACTAATAGGAATGTGAATTTGTGTTAACAGCAAACAGATTGTTTTAATGATTCATTGGTTTTTGATTCAAACTATATCTTTGCAAATACGATTCGTTTTTATACTTTTAGGTGAAATAGCTTATTCAGGGCAGTACTAAATTGAAAACAAAAAATAAGATTTTTATTTGTGTGTATTTAAATGCATTTTCTATATAATATGTATATGTATATATTTAAGAAATATTTGCTTATATATTGCTGTATATAATTTTTAATATACATAAATATTTTATATATAAATAATACTTTTTTCTTAAATATGTACATGTATGTGTGTGTATTTATATATACAAAATAATTATACACAGTTCAAACACATATATTGTATAAACACAAACTTTTTATTTGGATGTGATTAATCGCGATTAATCGTTTCTCAGCCCTAATATAAATATATTTTGTTAGTTCGTTTTTGTAAGTTTGTGAGAGCTATATTTTTTCTCAATTTGGATGTATTTATTTTAGTTATTTATTATTTATATATTTAATTTTCTAATACAGAAGAGACACTATTTCTATCATTAATTCATTCATTATTTTTGAAACCTGTCATAATAAAACATGTTGAGGAAGCCTATCTGAATTCGTGTCTTACAACACATTTCTATCGATAGGAGGCATAGCCTACTTTAAATGTATTGAAATTAATAAGGCATCTTTGAGTAAACTTTGAGTATTTTAGTTTCTGCTTGCCGGGCCGAGTGTCCTGTTTTTTGGTAATCAACATATGGCTTGCCTGACCCACGAAGGCATTGTGAACCAATCATCTCTTCCTCTTGACTATTGCACAAAAAAGCACACTTGGGGCGTTGCTAGACCCCTTTCACTGGGGCACGTACCCCAGTAAATCTGAAGTTTGAGTTTAACAATTTATTTTATTTGTCAGTGTATTTAATAGAAATTATATTATTATAGGGTAATAGAAATGATTTGCAACGCAGTAATAAAACAATAATCTTAATCTTATTTTTATTCATTATTGGCTTCTGTAGACAAACCTCTCTACATGCCACGCTGTGTGAGTTTTGTTTTACCCCCTTGAATTTCTGTTTTTTATTGCATTATATATGTGGGCTAGCTATTTTGTGTTTTTTGTGAGTTAACAATTTTTGGAGTTTAAATAGTTTTGAATGTTGACAATACACATTAACATTTTGTTGTATTGATTGCAACATTATCTTTATTCTCATGGTTAAAGAATCTGTTATCTGTTTGACAAATCGCTATGATACTGTTGCCCACTAACATGCCTTTGAAGCTATTACCAAATTTGTTGGTCTTCAAACACCTTAAAATGCACATAAGGTCCGAACAAGTATGTAGCCTACCCCTGAATTTCGCCCCTGCCTGCAGTACGTAGCACAGAAAACAAACACATTGATTGTGTCTTTGATTGTGTGTGATAACAATGACTCATTCTTTCGGATATGAAATGTATATTTAATTGACCTATCGGTAAGCCCCGCCCTCCTTAGTTACTGTTGCTATCTCTGACAAACAATGAGAGACCTGTCTATGGTAATTACCCAGTAATAGTTTTCACATAAAGATGCCAATAAATCAGGTTTTGACCTTGTCACCTGATCTGACATTATAGTTGCCTACATTTACCGGAGAGTCTGAAAAAAAAAAAAAAATTAGAAACAAGCATAGTGCTTAATGAAATAAATGTAATATAAATTCATTCTATTTTTACTTGACCTGTTATTAATGTCTTAATTATTAATGTATGTTTCAATAAGTCTAATTGCTTACAAAATGTCTAATACTGATTACAGAGCTTGACCACAAGATGGCAGGATTGCAAAGTCAGTGAAAATGCATCCGTGGCCCAAGCTGCACATCATCAGAACGGCTGCTTTAATGAGGTTCTTATGGTGTACGATTGCCACTAATTACCTCTAATAGTATTGAAACAATACCACTTGTGTATTAAGCTGGGATCACGACTTGTCATGTTGCACTGCTTGTAATTAGACCTACAACAATTAGCCTACATTAGGCTTTGCAAGAACCCCATCAAAATCTGCCTGCGTTCTCGTAACACGTGACTGGATAAAACATACACAGTGCCTGTGTCTGCAGACCTTGGGTTATGCATAATATGCAATGCTCTCTGGTCTTCACAGAAGTGGTGTTATATGAGTAGGCAATAAATGTCATGCTTACACAGAAGTTAATTGCTTGACTGGTTGTTCTCAATTGACATCACTGATGTGTTGCATATGTGATTATAAGAAGAAAAGATAGCTCTCAGGTTATGGACACTGCATGTTGTTGGGTTGCTAGGTAACATACAGACCAAGTGCACAATGAACTAAATCTCCAGAATATTTATGCCTCAGGAAATTGAAACATCTGGTGGCGTTTGTGAAGTGCTGATTGGCTTCAGAGTAGCTAGGAAACCTCTGTTACTCTAGGCTGCTGTGTTGTGCCGTCCATGTAGGTGGCAGTTGTTTCTACGAAACAGAGTGGATCTAATTAAAGATCCTGTCATTGGAGGATAATAGGTTTCTAACTAATTAAGAACCGCTGTGGCTGATGATGATGATGATGTGTAATCTGTTTGTCTTGCTTAGTTAGCACAGCTTTCAACAGTTAAACCGTCAGTCAAACAAGAATTTAAATACTTAGGAAAAAGGCATTTTCAAAAACAAACCAGAAAATGTGTTTTTATTTATTCTATTTATATTATTTTTCATTTACTTTTAGAATTTTATATTAGGCTATTACTTTTGGCTATAAAACAGTTTTATTTTGACAATCAGATCTCACACCCCCCTGCGCTGATTGCACCCGATGATCCAGGAGCGCTGGGTTTTTGCAAAACCGAGCAACATTTAGAGCAACATAAGAGTGAGTAAATGATGACAGAATTTTCATTTTTGGGTGAACTATCCCGGCACTGTGAATTTTGGGTTTTCTCTTCACACTAGGTGGCACTGTGTAGTTGTTCTGTTACTGTATCTAAACCTGTTTATCTCAGTACCCACTAAGGTCATCTCAGACAGAGATAGGCCCATACTTTCTATTGTTCATTTGTTTGATCTGATGTTCATTGCAATACTCAAGTCTGCCCAAGGGCAAAAAGATATACATGCAACCCAACAAGCTAACAAACAGCTAGCATGTGCTTTCCTCCCCCACATTCAGCAACATTAGCATGACACAGCAGTCCTCTGGAATGTGAAGAAAGCTTCTATCAGAGAGACACTTTCATTCACTTCTAATTGGTGCTGTCTCTAGGTGGGATAGGGGAGCCACTCTTGTTTATCCCTGTCACAGAGTTGCGGCACAGCGCGCAGTGCTCATTTCCACACAACACACTTTCAATTAGTGGCCTGCCTTTCATAGCACGGAGAGAAGGCAAGATCACTAACAAGTAGCTGGCTATAGCTAATGAGTTAGTGTGGAAATACGGTGACATGTGAAGGAAATGCCCACGAGACGCGTAAACGCAATGGGACATTGACAGAGGAGGATGTTGGGATGCTGGGCAAAGCATATTCGCATGGTTCATGCTGATAGTAGAACATGACAAATGTAAACTAAATATAGTAGAATGTCACAAAAAACAACAATTTATGATTGAAATGTTGCTCCAGGATCAACAAATATGTTGGTTTCTCAACATGGCGACAACTATAAATTATTAAAACACACACACAATTTATATTTGAAATAAAATGGAAAATAATAAAAAATATTGATTTTATCTACATAAATATTGATTTATCTACATCTACATAAATATGTGATATATATAAGGATTATTAGGAACACCATACTAATACTTTGTTCAACAAGGTGCTGAAAGTATTCTTTAGAAATGCTGGCCCATATTGATAGGACAGCATCTTGTGGGGGCCATTTTAGTACAGTGAACTCATTGTCATGTTTAAGAAACCAATTTGAAATGATTCCAGCTTTGTGACATGGTGCATTATCCTGCTGGAAGTAGCCATCAGAGGATGGTTATATGGTGGCCATAAAGGGATGGACATGGTCAGAAACAATGCTCAGGTAGACCGTGGCATTTAAACGATGCCCAATTGGCTCTAAGGGGCCTAAAGTGTGCCAAGAAAACATCCCCACACCATTACACCACCACCACCACCAGCCTGCACAGTGGTAACAAGGCATGATGGATCCATGTTCTCATTCTGTTTATGCCAAATTCTGACTTTACCACCTGAATGTCTCAACAGAAATCGAGACTCATCAGACCAGGCAACATTTTTACAGTCTCCTACTGTACAATTTTGGCGAGCTCTTGCAAATTGTAGCCTCTTTTTCCTATTTGTAGTGGAGATGAGTGGTACCCAGTGGGGTCTTCTGCTGTTGTAGCCCATCCGCCTCAAGGTTGTGCGTGTTGTGGCTTCACAAATGTTTTGCTGCATACCTCGGTTGTAATGAGTGGTTATTTCAGTCAAAGTTGCTCTTCTATCAGCTTGAATCAGTCGGCCCATTCTCCTCTGACCTCTAGCATCAACAAGGCATTTTCGCCCACAGGACTGCCACATACTGAATGTTTTGCCCTTTTCACACCATTGTTTGTGAACCCTAAAAATGGTTGTGTGTGAAAATCCCAGTAATTAGCCCATTTGGCACTAACAACCATGCCACGCTCAAAATTGCTTAAATCACCTTTCTTTCCCATTCTGACATTCAGTTTGGAGTTCAGGAGATTGTCTTGACCAGGACCACACCCCTAAATGCATTGAAGCAACTGCCATGTAATTGGTTGATTAGATAATTGCATTAATGTGAAATTGAACAGAATCCTTTAGGTGAGTGTATATATGAAGAGTTCAGATGCAAAAGCCTCTAAGTGCCATTTGAAATTTTCTTCTAAAACGATCATTTTTATCAAGCTTGTATATTTAAGTTCAGTAATTTCACTGAAATGGCAATGAAGATTACCTATTAATTGTCATTTAAGTGAAATTACTGAACTTAAATATACAAGCTTGATAAAAATGGTCATTTTAGAAGAAAATTTCAAATGGCATTTAGAGGCTTTTGCATCTGAACTCTTCATATATATATATATATATATATATATATATATATACATCACCATGTTGATAAAATGCACATATAATGCCTTTAGTTGTATAAATTATACATAGAATATATCTAAAATCAGCACATCCAATTTGATATGAGCTGATATACACAGAGGCTGTACAGTTTACAGTTTTTGAGGAAGAAGTTATTTTTCTTTGGCTGCAGGGGGTCACACTGCATTTTTTTTTTTTTTTTTTTTTTTTTACAAAGACTGTACTGTGGCATTCTAACAGAATAACTGTTGTTATGATTAGCCAAGATGTGACAGTCTAACCAGAGGCATGGCTTGAAGTGCGGCTAATCATAAAGAAATCAAAGTATAAAAATAAAGGAAAAGAGCGATTACTTGGTAAAGTGTCTTGCCTAGAGACATTTCATTATTAAATTAAACTCAGAGCCTCCTTCCATCTCTCCTTTGGTGCTTACAGGCACACAGATGTTTTTAGACTCGTCCTCATTACTGTGTTCCTTTTCAATGATCATTTGTTCGACATGGGATCATTGATAAAAGGGTAGTGCACAATTTAAAGCAAGGTTATCCAGACCATATAGCAGGAAAAAGCTGTAAAATCAGAGGACATAGTTCTGATATTTCTGCTTTAATTAAAGCACTTTGAAATGCACAGAGTAAACAGGGAATGATGTAACAGTAAACATGGAGATGTTTGTAACTTCAAAAACACTCTGATCATACCGGATGCTCCAATCCTCATCAGCTTGCTTATGTTGTCAGAAGCCAAAATCTGTTCATGAAAGACAAAAAAGGATGAAAAGTAGAGACAATCCAAGAAGCCAAATTCCGTTCAGCAACAGCTCAGCTAACAGTATTATTCAGACAGACTCATCAGATAAAATGTTTGCTTATTACATCTGTGCCAGAAGCATGGAGAGCATTTAAAAACACGTCAAAAAACGAATTAGAGAGAATACTAGAACATTGTGGGTGTTATGAGAGCTTCAGCTTGGCCCCATTCAAAGAGCTTCTTTTCGCCATAGAAAAGCACACGGCTTTAAGTTTAAATGATGCTCTAAAACCGTTTTTAATGTGCTTTACCGTGTTGATTCAAATGGGTATGAGGGTGGATATAGATACAGAAGCTTAAAACAAGCAGACTGCATGCAGGCGTTTCTTCCTTCAGGAGTTACACTGTTTTAAAGGGGTCCTATAATACCATTTTTGTACAAGTTAATATGAATGTTTAGGGTCTAAATGAAAACTTTGCAACATACTTTTATTAAAAATTCTAAGTAGTATTATAAGAAAACACCAATTTTACCTGGTCAAACAGCTCTGTTTTCAGCACACCGTTTCAGTGCATATGCCTTTAAATACATAATGAGTTTCGCTCACTCCGCCCCTCTGTTCTGCGCGTGTTTTTTGATACAACGCACATGGAGTGTTGCCTTGACAACAGTTGAGGGTATATTTTGAGAAAGAATGGCAGTGAGATTTATAATCTTGAAAATGTATACATTTTGGATTAACTTGTAAATATTATTTTGATAGAAAAAATGGGGTAAGGCTCCTAACTCTTGAACACAGGTCTTGAACACAGGACCTGTTGAACACAGGTCTTATTTTTTTGATATTTTCCAAAAGTGTATGGGGAAAATGCATAGCTTTTCAATCAAGGGAACCCATGCACTGCTAACTTCCGAGTTGTCCTACAAAGTGACGTCATAACTTCGGCACTCTATTAAGCAAAGCACTCTATGCACTGGCAGAGTAGAGTAGTGAGATATGAACACCATGTGTTTACTGATACGTTAATTCATTGACAGATTGACGTTACAACTAATGATCATTAAAACCTTTTTCTTTTGCGATTTGCAAAGATTAATATAAAGGTTACACTTTATAATTAAAAAAATAAAACTTTACACTTACTTCTTCTGGAGGTGCAGCAGGGACACAAATAGTTGCTACCAATTCTTTTTTCAGAAGCAGCTTCTTAGCAAAACCAGCTTTATATTGACACTCGTTTATAAAGCAGTCTGGTGAGAAATGATTCGCGCAAACTTGAACGCATTGACATTGATCTTGGGAAATATTGCCTTTGAAAATCCCAAGAACAGAACACCACAATCGCTTAGACGGCATTCTGCTCCAGCGTATCAAAAATGAGACGTGTTGAAACGCTGCGGTCAATCAATTGTGGGAGGGGCGTCTGACCGTGTGACGTCACATGGTCGAACGGCTTGATTTGAGACAGTGGAAATCATATAAAGAGATTAAAAAAAACACTGGATGGATTTTTATCATTATATGATGGTTGCGTACAGGCACTACCAACACACATTTCAGTATAATCAACTTGTATGACAGCTGCATGTACAATTATATGACCCCTTTAAGATTTGGCTGTCTTGGAAGTATACTGTGTTATGTGTTTAAGAGATTGATATAGCTACAGACTCCAGCAGAGAATGTATGAACATATAGATGTTCACAAAAGGGATTTTGGATTATCTCTCTTTGGATGTGAGCACTCTAGTGCCGGTGAAATGACTTGCAAACAAAAAGGCACATAAATGCATTATGCCTTCTGGGCCGTCAGCCTTGAAAAGAGACAAATAGAGTTCTCATCAGGGCAATGATTTGCATGCTCATACTGCTGTTTGAATGTAATTAAGGGGCAATAATGGGGACAAACTGTTCTGTGAGATGCCCATAGCCTGACAGTCAAACTATTGTTTATGGGGATCTTATATTCCAGATCCGTAGTGAGCAAAGTCTTCGCAGGTTAAAAAATGGTTGTCCATGCACACAATGCTGTTTATCAATTCAAAAGAAGTCTGACACAACATGTGCTCAGGGTAAAGCTACTGAAGCAGAGAATTCATCATAGAAAGGGCACATCGCCTGTCTCCTCTCAGCAGCCAGTCTGGGATTTAGATAGACCGAATACACTCGGCTGGTGAGAAACAATAGAATATGCTTGACACTGGTCATAGTTCAGACTTTAAGCGGATTCGAGCGCAGAACACCGCGTGAATGCAAAAGCGGAGCGTGCCAAATGTCTGATATCTTCTGATGGAGTCTTGCAAATTTGGTTGCAAGAGTTTCTGGGGCAGAACTGCCTTCTCTCTAATGAGCATTTGCTAAATGAAGGCTCATTAATCTCTTCTCACACAACAATGTAATTTTTTGTTTCCTGACTAGAGTTAACTCGGAGTTAAGTTGGCAGATTCTGCTCAACTTCATGGCTCTGCTCCTGATCTGTTGTTATTAATTGTTTATTTGGGATTCATGCCACTGTTCAATAAGTCTCAAATCCCTCCCAGAGTCTTTCCGGAGCATGCCTCTATAGCTGAACGTAAACAAGATTAAGACTTAAATCCATTTCAACATGACAGAATGTATTTGTATCCATAAGAAAAAAAGAAAAGAAAAGAAAGATACAAACATTTTATGGTCCCTTTCATATTAAATGAAACCAACTGACCATTTTTAAGGGCAAAGTGGTACTCAAGATAAAGATATATAATAGGATCTCTTTGTCTTAAGTATTATGTATTTGTTTAATATCTATGCTCTAATAATCCGACAAAAATAAACAGTATAGGCTTGGTTTCACAGACATGACTTTTGCCAGGATTAGGCCTAAATTCAATTAGGATATTTAAGTAGCTTTTATAAATGTGCCTATAGAAATAATAAAAACACAACTGGTGTGCATCTTGAGACAAAACAATGGCACATTTTAAAATATGTCAGTGCAAGAAGCTTTCAGTTAAAACCACAAGGTAATCAAGAAACAGCCTCGAACTCCTAGCCTGGGAAAACCCATACAACTTCTTTTGCTCTGAAATTCAGTCGGACAAAGAGCTCATTCAAGCCCATTTCCAATCCGTCGAAATCGAGGCACCAATCAGAAACGATGGGGCGGGCTTTACATGATGACGACAGCGGTGGGATTTTGAAGCAGATTTTGTAGCCTACCTTACAATGGATGTCGCCGTCGAACATCACTCGTTCAAATCAGCTATCGTGTCTGTTTTAAGCATTTTGAACATTTCTTTTTTGTTAAAAACCGAGCAATGAAACAACACTCGGAGATGTTTTTCCACTGCTCTGCATACGTCATCTCCTTCATCACTTTGATTGGTTGTAGGTCTATCCGCGACGTCCGTTTGGTGACGCCCCTCTGGAAATGATTTTTCTATGACGCTTTGCCAGACCATAACTCAGCTACAACTGAGAATGGTCTGGTTTTAACCAGGCTATCGAACTCCCTCATTACAGTGGTTGGAAATTAGACTTTCTCCGTCAAAGAATCACAAGTTCAGAACTGACTCCAGTTTCTGGAACTTATGTTCATTTCTAAATGAATTCTATGAATTTGAAGTGTATAGGTTTTTGAGACTTCTGTATATTAATTTCGCCACTGTTTATTAATTTCACCACATAATTAAAAATACATATTTATATTTAGCTTTGCTCGAAAGTAAAGAGTGACATGTTGGAACCATAGCCACCAAAACATTTTTTTTTTTAAACAAGCAGAGACATTATTTTAAACCAGAGTGATATTTATATGACACAAATACAGTCAGGATCACTACAGTGGCAACATTACATTGTAACTAAATTAGCCAAACACATCTCAGGTATTTATATTTTAATAACAATATAAGAAGCTTAGCATGTGGGAAATACAGTTATTTTATGGGAAACTCTGTCTGTCTGATAGCTAGTCTAAATATTTCAGATTCAAATCTTTCTTTCTTTCTTTCTTTCTTTCTTTCTTTCTTTCTTTCTTTCTTTCTTTCTTTCTTTCTTTCTTTCTTTCTTTCTTTCTTTCTTTCTTTCTTTCTTTCTTTCACTGTTTTGCTGGGTTGTGTTGTTGTGTACTTGCTAGTCCACATATTTCAGCTGCCCACCTCTCTGATGACACAGGTAGAAAAAGATTAGTTCCCATTTACTAAGTCCTTCCAATCTGACTTTGATGTATGACCAGTACTTACCCAATCCTTATTGGTTCAAATTGAATGTAATCAAGATGAATGTTTCTTGCGGGTCCAATTATGTTCATGGTCTCTTGCTGGTTAAAATCCTCTTGCTTTACCATGAAAAAAGATCAATACGTTATTTATTGTTTTCATACCACTTTCCAGAGGATGTAAAGATCCACAGTATAGACGCCCCCTCAAAAATATCCCTTATTCAGGCCTCTGATCAAATCTCACCTCTGCATAATGATTCAACATTCCACTTCGTTAGGCACTGTTAAAAGCATAATGGCTTGGGAAAAAACCCAATCTCAAACTGGATGACTAAGCCAAAAATCATATATTAGACTGGAAAATCCTGTAAACATCTGGTAATGTCGCTAGACTGTATACAATTCAAAGCCGTTTTAATCTCTAATAGGCCCATGGATAGGCTTAAACTTCCCTAAAAAAATAAAATATATAAATCCCATGTACTATGTTCACTGTGCTAAATCCAACCACGTCAGCAGTAATCTAATTAAAGGCTAGATTACTATTAAAGGCACATTCGGAACGGTTTGTTTATGTCTCACTCTTTAATGTAGTCTTGGACTTTATATTGACACCTATCTGAGTCCACTTCACACCAAACCTATTTGTATATTTATTTATTTATTTGTACTTTTCATTCTTCCCATCTCATACATACATCGAAAAACTGACATTAATAGAAAGTTTAAGAAAAACAGTAACAAATAGAAATAGAAATCTTTTTTAACACTTCGAATGTCTTTATTGTCTTAATTTCATTTTTGCAGATAGAAGTTGCATATTCAAAACAATAACAAAGGCAGCATTTTTCTAGTGTAAGTTCTAAAAATAGATCAATCCAAAATGAGTGCTTAAGAGCAAACATGCTGAAGATTAGCCGATGGGCTGTCGATTCATTAAAGGATGAGCTATTTCCTCACAAATGCGGCTTATTCAGCAAAATAAAGCCACTCTACCATTGGCATTCATAAAAAGAATTTCAGTCACACACCATTTGAATTTGTTTTTCAGTTGTCATGTTTGTTAAATTGATTCATCATTCAGTTCAGGTGTGTGCAATTAATTATTCTTGTTCCTCTGTTTCTGTTCATTGCTGTCGGGTCTCATCTGTGGTTAAGTTGTGTTGGAATGCTGTCCTCTGGATATACCTGTGGATTTATTAAAGATGCCCTTTCCCCTTTATCTTAATCATAATCTTCGTGCTCACAACACAGTGTTGTGACCGAGTCTGCTTCCTCTACGAAGTTTGAGCCAGTGCTAACGGGAGCAACTGAGCAGAACCCAGAGCCGGAGCCAGTAGAGTGACCAGTTGTGCAAGCTGGCTGCACCATCCATCGACAATTTATGAGTGTAGTGGAGAGATAAATTCCTTCCCTTCCTGTCCCTTCATCATGCCTGAATGTGTATCATCGTCTTCAGTCCTGCTAACCCCGCCTAGCCTCCCTCTCCCATTATGAAGGCTTTATTTTTTTGTTGGTTTTGGTTCTTTTCTCCATTCTCCTCCTCAGTCCTCAGCCACTCCTGCCACCCAGTCGTCACTGCCTCCCATTAGCCCCTCAGTACCACCCCAGCTTCCTCTTAGTGGTGTGGATACACCTTGGGACTGCTGGGAACCATCTCCTCCTGGATGTGAGGAGCTTGTGGCTACCCTCCGGCCTTGACCCATCACCCTGGCTCCTGCACCGGCGATCCTTCCTCCCTCGACTCCAGCATGGCTATAGGGCATTCGGTTTCACTGGGCTCTCGGACCGTTGGCTTCACCTGGGTCGGACATCGCGCCTTCACCACGGACCTGTAGGTGCTCCCCCACCCACCCCTACGGATTCTGTCCTCTGTCGCTCCAGCTCAACCTCTGCCCTCCGGATCCACCTTGGGGGTTCATTGCTGCTGCTCCTTCCTGGCCGCCTTGGTCATTGGCGACTTTCCGCTTTATCTGCCTACATGGTGGGCTCCATCTCCAATGTTGTCTCTATGGTGTTGTCAATCTTCCTCCAGCGACGAGTTTTGGTAGCCATGCTAACCCGTTGCCATTCTTTCTAATGTGGCTATCAGATAAACTACATTAACATTAAGTTAGCTTAGCATGCTAATCTCTCCTCAGAAGTCTCGTGAATCCGTGTCAACTGACGGAAACCCTTTCAGGTCATAGGTTTTTTTTTTTTTTTATCCTGTGTGGCACATTCCCAAACCGCAAGAGATGCTGTGGCCAGAAGTGGTGCAAACGTTGCTTCTGTTCCAGATATTGTGTATTTCTGAGAATGATCTTATCTGAACTTATTAAATATAACACGCGGTGCATTTTCAGTTTGAGCTGATTCTCACATGAACTTCGGTGGCTGTGTGAACACGTCTACCCAGTTGTGACCCAGAGATAGTGGGTTTGAGTCTTGTGTGGGACAACTTTTTAAAAATTTTTGCAATGTTGTTTCATTTTAATTCCTTTATTATCCGGGTAAGCTTTGTAATAATCTTTCTTCCTCTTGGATTAGAAATAAGTGTGTTTGTTTAGAAGTCTGTGTTTGCTCTCACATGTACATCTGAACAGATGGATGGAGGCAGGCAGAGAAGGTGAGAAAGTTGCTGGGTTGGCCCTGTATAAATGTTTGGAGTTTCTATTAGTAATAATTAATTTATCAGTAAAACGGCAAGTCATGTGACCTCAACATGGCAAATAAGACCAATGCCCTATATTTTTTTTTTTCTAGAAGACTGGCCAGTATACATCAATTTTATCATATTTATGTTGATGCTTTATTTATAAAACTTTTATGAAACCTGTAAATGATTAAATATTAACCAGCCCAAAGGATTTATGTTTTTATAACCATATAAGAAGCTTAACATCCTCTCTGGGCAATGCAGCTCTATTTTGGGAAGCTCAGAGTAAATGTCAGGACAACAGAGCTGGCCTCTGACACTGACCTATGTTGTCCGTGAAGCATGTGACGTTATCTTGCTTTCACTGCGTTTCAGTCCAGGGTGGCGCAGGCACTGGTTGGGAACAACAGCTCTGCATCAGACTCTCTGCCTTTGCATTCAAATGAAGAGCTTGTCACGCACTGGATCCCTGGACTGTGCACGCGGGGACTAATATAACGCCGTGGGGCAGACTGCTGGTGGTGGTTGATAACCAGTCAAGACAAATGGCTGATTGTGTCTGCATGTTATATGCACAGTGAGGCAGGTGGGTGTTAGCAGCGTTCAATAGGCTTGCAATTTTACCCTCTAGCACAAACACCAGACAAGCGCTCACCCACAAGACATGGCTGGAATGTGGAGATATACACACAGAAATACATGCATATGTGCACAGCTAGGGAATGTGTTCCCTGACATCAAGAGAAAATGACCATTACAACTTGTGGGCAAGCATTGTAAGCTTTATGGCTAAGGCACCCGAGTGAGGTTTGGGGAGCGGACATTGTACTGTCAGGAATGCTCCAGTCTCTCTCTGGCATGGTGTCAGTACCCATTCCAGGAGCAGTGATGTCTCACTGTCGTCGACAGACCGGCTGCTACGCCGGGTGGGGGAGAGGGGCCATTCAAGCAGGAAGCAGGTAATCTGGAAGACGAGGGTTGAATAGCTACAGCCAGAGAGGACAGGATGAGAGGAGATAGGAAGCAGAGGAGAAATAATGAGTATTGTTCGATTATTTCCTTTGTCATTCACACCAACAGTCAAACAACATGCAATCTACACTCTCGCCAAATGTTTCAAAGGGCTTTTAGTGCTGATGGGACACTAAGAAATGGAAAATGTACCGATTTGACCATGACAATTACTTTGTTACCAACAATTCTTATTTTTCTATGGAATCTTGCAGTATTTATTAGAAATGATTTATCCATGCACATCATTCTTTTTTTTTAAATGCATGTAGCCTAGTAATCTTGAAATTATTATTTAAATTAATAAATTAAATTAATTAAAATAACTTCCACTCCCTCTTGCAATGACAGAAGATATGTCGCAGGGTTTCGTCTTCAGAAATTGTAAAAATCATGATCTCTGGATTGACAAATGACCAAGATGTTATTGGTCATAAGCCGCTTTCCGACCAAGTAGTTACAGGAACTGTCCACTTCTAAACAGTTCTAAGAACTACTCTCCCCCAAACTCGGTTTTGCTGCTTGCGTTCGCACTGGCCAAGTGGCCATGGAACTGGTAGGAGGGTAACGCAAGCATGGCGATGGTCTTTATCACTAGACGTAGCGATACAACAACAACAAACCAGCATGGAGGAGGCTATTATTGCAATGTTCCTGTTCTGCCTTGCCGGGAGCTTAATTAACGGAGAACGAACGGCGGCGTTTAAAGATTATGCTTGAGTTCTGTAAGTTGACGACATGAGCGTCAACGCGGCACGAATGGTGATTCTTCTATATCCATAGACAATCGTTATTCTGACGCGTAATTTTACATGTGAAATGCAGCCAAACATTTCACGTGTACATTTCACGTGTGTTTAATCTCCTCGCTATCAGCAGACGTTCGGGGAGTCTCCCGCATATTGATAACGGCTCCCGGATGATCGCAAATTAGTTCAAATCTCCCGGAATCTAGAGCGAGTGAGCAAGAGCGCGCATGCAAGACAGATCCGACAGTGCTTCAATAAACCGTATAGGGCGCGCACGTCGGAGAGGGAGAGGGAGACAGCGAGAGACTGCGTGTGTGCGCCTCATGCCACAGACTCAGGCATCGAATTCAGGCACCGAAATGTTCATTCTAATTCGGTTTCGTTACTACCGTTTACATCAGAACCGGTTCCTCATTGGCACCGAGTTTCGGTACCCAACCCTATGAAAGAGTTATAGGAACTACGGTCTGAGGAACTAAAAAATCCCCAATTTAGTCTGGTCGAAACACAAGAAAAAAAGGGTTATAGGAACGTTAGGTTCTAGGAACTGCAAAAGTCCCTCCGGTCGGAAAGCGGCTATTGATACATAAATTAACTAACAAACAAAACAATAAATAGAAATCAAATAAAATGCAGAAGTAAACCACCAGACACCAAAATATATAGAGAGTAACTGACTCTACTGCACTTACTAATTTACTTTACCGCAGGTATAAAACATTTACACATAATGCCCAAGGGTGTAACAGCAGGATGTTGCTCAAAGGCTGACCTCAGGCGTATGTTTTTCACCTTAATTGCCAAGGATAAACTTAACACACACAATCACACACATACACACAATTTCTCTTTCTCACAGCATGGGAAATAATTTCCTTATAGAATGTACCTTGAATTATTGATATGCTGTTTGAATGCCTTTCTCTCATTGTTTTCGAAACATTGAGAATATCTATTATTAATAATGCTCCCATGTGAGTGATCTGTCTCACTGCAGCTCTAAATTAATGAAACATGAGATGGTCCACAATACGCCTACACTTCTGTCCTGTACAGTGCACTTACAGTGGTGTCTCCACGGAAATCGCATACTATCAATAAAACGCTTGCTTTTATTTCGTTGATCTTTTTTAAAATAATCGAATAAAATAAAACATGCATTATTCTTATACTTACATTTATTTCTTCCAAATTTGATGTGTGATAACAAGACCTACTGGTTCCAATGTTTCTGTCTTCTTCATTTCAAATTCTCTTTCATTGAAACACAGCTCCCCATAGGACATAATTACTCACCAAACACTCAGCACCTATTGCTCCAAATGAGCTTGTGCATGCCCTCTCTATATATGGCAGAATGTTCTGTTATTCTGATCTGGGAATAGAGCGATTCACACAGAGTCAGAAACTAGACACATCATTAAGAAACGTCGTCTACACACCATCTTTTCAATTTCCGTTTGTGCAAGAGTCATATAGCGTTATTATCTGAAGGACAGAAGGTCTGTAAAGTCAAACAAAAATAACAAATTAATTTGATGAGCATTAAATGCACCAGAGATATTTCCAGATGAAACTTTTTAAGAAGCTCTTTCAAAGCCAGACAGAAATTGCACTTCAGTCTCATGGTGGAAAACGTCCGCGATCGGATACAGATCAAACCAAGTGAGATTAATATTCAAAGCTCCCGTGTTACCAGACAATACTTCTTTCTTTACTAAAATGCAACCTCACTTGGTTTAGAAGCAGGCCGAGGGACATAATCTGGCCTAGTTCCCCTGATTTATGATGAGGTGTCAAACAAACTTTGGTAGACTTCTCCCCAGCTGACTTAGGAATGCAGGACTCCTGTTCCTTATGGATAATTAGCATGGATCCGGGGTTGTCATGATGGTGTCACTGTGTATGAATGTGGGTGTTTCTTTGTATTTGTGTGTGTGTGAAATGAGTAATAACCCTGGAGAATGAGCCTCAAGGCCGTGTCAGGGGCAATGCGACTGTCACAACTGGGACAGAAACCTCAGAGCCGTGAACCAAGCACACATCACATACGTAGGATGCGTTGTTATCAAAGGAATAACGGTGTTGCAATTAATCATAAATGTAAAAAGACACACAAGAGGGATAATTTTCAGTGCTTCTACTTAGGCTTTAAACAGGTACATAAAAAAGTGGGCTCTTAATATGCTCTTAGCGTGGGTTTAAACTGCTCCCAGCTAAGGTTGAGAACTCTCCGATGCTTTGTAGCCAGACTTTCGAACAATCGCACAGTCGTTTGGGAGAGGAAAGAGCCATTTAAAAGTATGCCTCCCCAGGCACCAAACCTATAAGTGATATTATAGAGATGGCAATCATGGAGCGGCTTTAGCTCTAAAGTCCCCAAAAGTGCTGTTACGAAGCGTGGAGGGTAACTCATAGGTCTGACTTTAATGTGAAGCACGCTCTCTCTCTCTGATGGTGCATAGCATCTATTTCCCCGACCGCTCTTTTGGACACATGCAGCCATGCAGAGAGGCTTATAATAAGTTTTTACACCGTGGGCTGGTCAGCATACAAGCTCTGTGTTGTCTGTTGAATCCGTGTGGCTGGGGGAAACAGACAGATCCCAGATCTCAGTCTGGTCTTTCAGTGGATCTGAGCTCTGGACAACTTGGCCGAGTTTGCTGTTAAAGTCCAACGCATTCTCATCCTAGGGTATCATATAGTGACACTTTTGACAATGCGTATACATCCAACGCACATGGCACCCTTTAGTCTCAATATAACACGCTTCGGTTATGGGTAGGCTTAGGGTTAGGGTTAGACCACTAGGAGGCACCTTCTGGCCCATATATATCTGCGTCTTCATATTGACGCTAAAGGGTGCCATGTGCATTGGATCAAGTCGTTATCATCCCAAGGCATCATATACTGACGCTTTTGACATTTCTGCTACGTCCACATTAATCCGGATACATTTGAAAACGGGGTTTTCGTTTAAAAACGCTCTCCGTCCACATTAACGCTTTCAGGTGTTTTCCGTCGTTTCAGTGTGGATGAGAAACTTCTAAATTCACTTTACTGCGCATGCGTGAAACTTCACAAAAGCTCACTGAGATGATAGATGGGAAAATAAATAATAATGTCATCGCACAATAACAGGATAATTTTATTTAGCAAAATATCTCACCATCACGGATGCGTCCAGGTCGCATTCAGTCACCATATGTTTGGTCTAAAACGCAACTGCTCTCCTGTTTTGTTGCAGGACAGCAAATGTGAGTAGACTACACTATCTGTTATCTTTGCAGTACTGTGCTATGAAGAATAGCACATATTAAGTAACATAGAAAGTAACATATTTTAGCAATAGTGTAAAAATGAATAACACATAACAGGCACAATACCGATAAACATGAATATCTATTGGTACTACATGGATCACATGAAATCCGGTTTCACTGTCCACACTACAACGCGAAAATGGCGTTTTCAAATTTATCCACTTTGGAGAGTGTTTTCCAAACGATACGTTTTTGTTGACTTAAAACGACGTCTCAGTGTGGACGGAAGGCCAAAACGGAGAGAAAAATATACGTTTTCAAACGAAAACGTATTAGTGTGGACATGGCTTTAGTCTCCATCCAACGCACATGGCACCCTTTAGCGTCAATATGAGACGCAGATATATATGGGCCAGAAGGCGCCTTCTAGTGGTCTAACGCTAAATCTACCCCAGAACTAAACCTACCATAAACGAACAAAGCTCTGTGCGTGTTATATTGGCACTAAAGGGTGCCATGTGCGTTGGATTTAGACGAAATTTCAAAAGTGTCACGAGAACGCATTGGTTGGATATATATGCATTGTCAAAAGAATCAGTATATGATGTCTTGGGATGAGAATGGGCAGCAAAGTCCCATGTGCTCATCCAATAGTATATTTGTATATTTTGAAAACTAAAGCCAATCAATACTTTTAAGCATCTTTTCGTTCTCACTGACCCAGAATTAGTCAAATTTGACGGCGTTTATTGCAGAAGCATTTTGGCTGTATGCCACTGTTATTGGAAATTAAGATTGAAAGTCAGTATGAGGGTAAAAAAATAAAATCACAATGTATCAAAAATAAAGGATGAATGTATATTCAGATGTTTTTTGTTAAAAAAAAAATAACACTTGAGATATAAAAAATGCCAAAACCTACACTCTCAGTTTTTTTTTTTCGAACTTATAGTGAAAACTTTGTATGTGTTGTATTTGCTCCTAAAAGGTTTAAGTGTACTTATTGCTATTCTTAAGTACTAACATTTTAAGCGTAAAGTTACAAAGTTGCCCCTTTCGGTACTGCCCCAGTTACAAGCTGTTACAGTACAGTGCAGTTTAAGTGCATATATGTATATAAAAAGGCCATGAAACACTGCTAACAATGTATTTGTATTGTTCTGACTCTAACCTGCTTTTTAAAACAATTTCTTCTACTCCATAATATGTCACTGTTATGAATGAGGAAGAGTTTTTCATTTTAATTTATTTATTTATTTTTATTTTTTTACAAAAGCCAAACAATAGTTAAAGTAAGCATTAGCCAAATGAGGCAGTTCTTCTCAGAGGAGCGGCACATTATAAAAGAACAGCTTTTGTATAAGGGGCTGAGTTCCTTTTTTACAAAGGCAAAACCCAGCACCCTCGGAGAGTGTGGATCTGTGGAAAATCATTAAAAGTGCATTGCTTTAATCAGTTCTCTATGACTGGCCGATATCCTTTCATCAGTGCGATATACGCTAGGTTAATTCCTCACTAGTCACTCATTTTACGGCACCCCATCCCACTCATATCACAACATGCATTTTCCACCAAGGAAAAATAATCACTACGAGTCATCTCCCTGAAACATAAATCAGAGTAATGCGAAAATAATGCTGTCTAAAACGCAATGTTTAAGAGCATCTGAGTTCAGCGATTGCACATTTGTAACAACACAGCCAGTGTTAAATTGCCATTTTAAATACTGATTAATCATACAGATTTCCTTTCAGAAATTTAATGTGTCCTTCATCTTGCAGAAAGGACAGGAAAACATTCTGTGGCCGCTCATGATGGGTGAATTAAGGCTTTCTCTGCAGGGCAACGTGGCACACCCAGTGAACCATTACAAAGTCATTATTACATCTATAAATGATTGATCTTTAAAGAGGCACTGCACAGAACACCTTAACAATTAACCCACCAGCTATTACAATTTTGGCAGAGCTGCGAGTCTCCAAATAAATCACACAATTTTTATATCTTCTGCATATCGGATGGGTGAGAAGAGAACTGCCATAGCATATTGAATCTATTTCAGGCATGATGTCTTCCTTCAAAGATGTGCCATCTTTACCAGAAAAAATCTAATCATATGTAAAGGCCAAATTGTTTGGTAGGTTTTTTTTTTGTTATTTAAATATAGAGCTTCTACAATGAGTACTTGTGCAAAGTAATATTTTAGGCTATGTATATAATATGGCACTTTACTTTAGGGCCCAATTCTCGCTATTAAGCTGCTTGTTAGCATGCATATTAGCAGCTTATTACTTATAATGCCTTTTTCTGTATGACCATATAGAGTATGACCAATTATATATTTATTTTAATATGCTTAGATGCTTGCCCTTTTCTGGTTCATTTTGCTCCTATGAGCACCGAAACAGTTCTACATCATTGACTGGCATTGTGGTTAAGAGTTAGTGTAATTACAGTGGTCTAATTGAATTTTAATTGCATAGTTACTCAGTGTCTGCTTGAAAAATACAAAAAAGGAAGTGCACATCAACACACACTGTGGATGAGCGCACTTGAGCCTCAAATTGTGATATTTTATTGTCACTAAGTTAATTCTTGCTCACAGTTGCAAAAAATGCTTAATGTTGTACTTCAAAGAACTGAACCTGGACAGAATACTTGGCAGATGTTGGAGATGTTTAGTGAGTGAGTTCATTTACCACCTCATTAGCCAGCAGTGGCTTTCCAGGAGAAAGTGAATGTTGTCTGTCTTGTACTGTTGAAGCTAAGAACATCGTTTAGCATGTTAGATATGAACTGTCTAAAACGGAAACAAAAACTGTTTTGCCTCATCATGAAAGTATTGAAATCATCTAAAATGACATTTCTGTCTGGACCACTATTGCAAAATATGATTGACAGTTAGCATACAGTTTGGATTGGTTCCTTTCTGGAAGAGAACTCCCTGCGCATCCATCCAGCCTAGCATGGATAAAAGCATGGAGAGCAGCAATAACCCCCTCAGGGTAAACAGAACAGAACCAACATGAATGTATTGCAGATATCATTCATTCATTTTAATGTACGACATAATTTGAGAATTTTAATCTGATTCGGGGAGAATCAGAATCCCAAATCCTGACTGGTGAGAGGAGGAGCTGGGAATGGAGGAGGGTAATTTGCTCCTGTGAACACGATAGATGCTGATAATACTGAAGGAGCTTATAGGTAGAAGTGTATCGGCTGATGTGAGCTTGACTAACGTGACCTGCCAGAACTGACCCTATACGCTTAATTTTTGCAACACCTGTCTATGTAGTAAACTGGCAATCATGCATCGCTAGAGATTTAGATTCAGTGATTTAATAACTGCTAAATTTTACTGTAATTGGTACCGATCACTGAAATTTTGGTACATTATTTAAATGTATGCCCATTTTTCTACAATATCTGTAGATGAAGTTCATTCTCTTATCCTTCTTTGTTCTGTTAGGGTAGTCTCATATTAACGCTAAAGGATTTGACGACTTGGGTTCACGTGCTATATTAACGATAAAGGGTGCCATGTGTGTAGTATTTCGCCGTTTTGTCATATAGCGTCACCTATATGACGCTAAAGGATGAGAACGCGCTGTGTCTAAGACATTAGTTCTGGTGGCGGTTATGAGTTGCATGGAAGATGCAGCCCAGAAAGAATACAAATGTAAAAATAATTCCCACTCTGAAGCTGCTTTAAACATACACAGTTGGTATTTTTAAGTCTAATTAGAAGGGTGTTTTTTTTCAGTGTATCATTCTTTGACTTAATCTTATTATGTTGTTGTTCTCAATAAATTCACCATTTACTGCCCTGTTACTCACATTTTGGCAAGTTTGAATATTTGGTTGCAATTGTTCAACTGCTTAATTCTACATGCACTTTATATTCCCTATTGTATTTAAGCATCCTGGGAATGCATTGATGCGTGAAACTGTAAGGATGCCAGAAAAGCACTATGTCTGTCTTTTTGAATTAGGAATAAAGGGATGGATATGAACTGACTCTAATGTGGTGGATTGTCATTAAATAGTTTGGGAGTTGGAGAGCATGTGGGCTGTAGTCCCACTGCAATACATGAAGAGCATTACAGCAGAAGCCTTGCATACACCCTCTCACATGTGTAATATGCTTATTTTTGCATCTGAAAAAATAGTTTTATGTGCTCTTAGAACATTTTTTTCTCTCTATACATGTCCTTTTAGGGCAAGCTAATAGAAATATAAAAACATTCCATGTTGCTAGCAAAGCCAAATTCATGGGTTCAATTCCCACGGAATTCAAGAACAGACTTTTATACTTTGAATGCAAGACGCTTTGTGTAAAGCCATCTGCCAAATGCATAAATGTAATAGGATAATTAATGACAGGTTTCCATTGTGACAACTCACCACATACAATGTAAAACAACTTCAACAACATTTGAAATCTGTAACGGTGTTTAGTCTCTGACTATACTTTACTAAAAATAAACCTATTATTCACTCTAGGAAAAATAGTGTCCCAGTCTCCGCTCATGGTAAAAGAAAAAACGAGCCAGTTTTGGAGAATGGATTTTTGATCACTAACCAACTTATTTCACTTCCAATCTTCTGAATTGTGTGATTACATTTTTCAGTCGCATATAACTGGGAAATCAGACATTTGATAAAATCATGTCACCTGTAGTTTTATTTAATACTATTCTCATTTAGTGCAAAAGATCTTAAATAATGTAAATGTCTTTCAGAACTTTCTGAACATTATGTCTTTCTGACAAATAAGAAAAAAAAATCATTTTCTGTTCTTTCAGAAAGTCATTCACTGAGCAAATGTGTGTGACATGGATTTTATATAAGACACCTCTAGTATATAAGACACCTTACCTTCCCTTCCAAAGAGCATAAACCCAGGCACACCGAACTCCATCTGACAATGACCTTTACCGAACCTGCAGGAAATGCAGAACACTGTTAAGCACATGTACTGCCCTGCTTATTCATGCAGAACAGTGCGCGCCATCGCATTGTTATTTCAGAATGCCCGTACGTATTAGACAAAGAGTGATGAGCAGGGGACATGAGCAAACCGAATTCACACATGGGCAAGAAAACAAGCGAGCTGTTAATGCACGTATAATTAAACAGTCCTCCAAAGCAACTCAACACTCCGCCAAATAATTCTCTCAGGTTTGGAGGCTCAGTAGTGATGTCCAATTAGCTGTTGCCAGCCGCATCTCGCTAGCTGTCAATGCATCTCTATCTAATGAAGCTCATTTTAATGAACCAACAGCAAATGACAGTTCAGATATGAGGGATAGGAGCACAATTACCAACACACTTACTTATTAAATGCATGGAGAGGAACACTAATAAATTAGGCTTCATCAGAACACCATGTGTGTTTCCGCTGCCCCTAGGTACTTCGTTTACAGTTCGTCACGCGTGAAAGATAATATTTCATACAGGAAGTCTCACTGCCAGCGGCTCACTTATATTGAATCCAAGCACACTATGTTTATTCATCAGCAGAGGGCAGTGAAAGAGTAACTTTAAGACAAACAGAAGTTGAAGAGACTATGGTGAAGTTGTTTTGCTTGCCTTGTTGTGTTTTAGATGTGGTTTACTGAATATGACATCAGAGACATTTTAAATGTTGTGATGATGCTCTGTTTATTGAATGAGCTTTCAGTTTTAAGATATACTATAGCCACAAGCATGCAATTAGCAGGATCCAGTGCATTTTGGAAGTGTTTGAAAGATTAATCCAAACGTCAATGTTTTTTCCTGACATCTAAATAATAATTCTGACTCCTTTTTACCTGGTTGAATTTTGATCTGTGATTTTAACATTGACACTTCTCATAGTTCATAATATGCTCTCCCAGACAGAAACATAGTGACGGGCAGATCCGGCCCACATCTGGTATGTGGATTTCACACGTGCCAAATGTGGGCCGGATCTGGGCCAATACTATGTTGCTGTCTGGGCTCTGTCATACAAATACAACATTTAAAGGAATAGCTATTTTTTTAAAAGGAGTTCATAAAAGTGCATCCACACTCTGATAATGTATCTTCTTGATGCATGAAAATTCAACAAATGTTTAAAATTTTGTTGCAATGCCAGTTGCAAAATCAGTTTTTGTGTGTTTTTAGTAATTGCTGAATAGCCTAGGCTATTACACTGGAGCCTAAACTCTGAGAAAATGATAATGTAAAGCGTTTTAAAAAGAAGAATAGCTACTTTTTTTCCCCAAAATAATCACAACTTTTTCAAAAAGAATCTCAACTTTAAAAAAAAAATCGCTACTTTTTCAGAACAGAATCGCTACTTTAAAAAAAAGAATCACTACTTTTTCAAAAAGATTAATGTAAAGAAAATATAATTTAAATAATAGTAATAAATGTTTAATTATCAAATGTATAATACATTTTTTTACACTTTTTACTACTTTTACTACTTTTTTTCAAAAAGAATTTCTACTTTTCCATAAAAAATTGCTACTCTTTTAAAAAAGAATAATATAACAAAATAATAATGTAACAAATGTATAATAATAATAATGTAATAAATGTATAATAACACTGTAATTATATGTATAATTACATTGTAATAAACATAATAACACTGTAATTATATGTATAATTATAAACGTGTAATACCTCTGCAATGCAGAATTACATTGTATTAAACATATGATTACCATGTAATAAATGTATAATAACAACCTTGAAAAGAATCGATACATTTCTCAAAAAGAATCACAACTTCAGAAGTAAACAATTTACCTGACTTAGTTTAGCTGACAGAATGTTTATTTTTTTTTTATTATTTAAAAAAAACACCATTTTTAAACCACAACAGTCAGAATGTTCACAGCTTCAATGTGTGCTTCTTTTACAGATATATTTAATGATATCCTTTGGATTTACAATCCAAACAATGTCAAACTCGGCATTGCACTTACTCATGCCCGTAGCAAGACACCTGTCAAGTTTGAAAACCATCGGACAAACGGTTTGAGAGATATTTGATTGACAGGCAGACAGACAGATAGACAGACCAACATACAGACAGATAGATAGACAGATAGATAGACAGACAGACCTGTAATTTACAGATAGATTTGTTTGAATTTATGAAATCCATGTCCTTCGACAAAAAAAAAATAAAATAAAAAAAAATCAGATCGACTGTACAGGTGGTTAATAAAGCCCCATTCAGACTGCACCGACAGAAGCCAACCATAGCACATCACCTTCAAACACCTATTGAACATGTTAAAAGCAAGCACCAATGCCAACTGGGTTAACACACTCATTCGTCAAAACTTGACAAAGTCTATCCGTGCAGTGTGGATCATTGGACAGTGTGGATCAAAGAAAAAAAAAACTTAAATGTGGAAAATTTAATGGAACTCGATTCATAAGAACTATTTGTTCTGTGTGAGGAGAGGTGCTCTAATGTCAAATTTAATTATTTTGTTAAAAAACAAAACAAAAAGAAAAACTAGCAAGGCTGATGTTTTAAATATTGCAAATTTAACCAGTAGTTGCTGGGCAACCATACATCTCATCTATCCCAAAATCACACAATATGCAATTAGCATACACATGAGACATCATGCATGCAAAGTTCACTCTTTTTTTCCTTTTCTTTATTTTTGGCCTCTGTTCAAATTGAACAATAATAACAAGCCAAAGCAGAAGCAATTCTCATAAAAATCACTATTTTGAAATTTCATACGAGTGAGGTTTGGTTTTATGTGAAGCAAGCCCGGCTGTTGTTGTGTTCCAGCTGTCACTTCACTGCCTCGGTGTCGCACTCTCATTCTCTCAAATCTGTTTCTCTCGTCATTTTTACCGCTTTCTCTTTCAGTCGCCTCCACCTTATGTGCACACACATGTACTCACACACACATAAATATACTCCTCGAGTATCCTCGATACTCCAGACAACAGAGGAGCTGACTGACAATGACTTAGAAGCAAAGTCGAGGTGTCCACCGAGGCAGTATGCATTATGGAGGATGTCTCTACAGAGAATGTGAAAGGTAAGGCAGGGGTTGAAAGATACTGGAGAAAGATCCTTTAAGTTTTGGCCTCATTTCATCTCAGTGTGCCGTCATGTCAGCCTGCCAGCCCCTCCGATTCATTATCAGTTCCTCTGACAAGCATGTGGAATAATCATGTACAGTAATCCATTATCCCACAGCTATGTCTACTGACTGAAAAAGGTTGGTTTGGTTAGAGCTCTTGGAAACAGGAACATGCAAATGTATTTAAATCATTAATTTACCCATATAGGGGATGAGAATCTTTTTTTTTGTCTCTGTAGCTGATTTGAATTGATTACAGTGTCTTATGAGAGCTACATGCCTAGCCTTTTGAGGAGAACCCAGCTGCATGGTAGAAACTAGATTTGCATCTCCTGAAGGAAATATCAGCACTCGAAAGGCAGCAAAAGAAGTTTTAGGTAGGCTTAGGTTTGGCTAGTTAAACAAATAAACAAGATATATTTGCATAATATAATCTGAAATGGTTCAATCGCCATTCAGTATTCAGATGGTTCTGGATCAACACCATTGTTGATTCTGGAACAACATTCCAGCCAACCAATCAGATTTGAGGGAGAAGTTTACAGTTTATGTCTTTCAACCAGTTTTAGGTGCTTCTACATTAGTGTGATTCACTCTGAATTTTGGGATAAGTTGTAGGGTAAGGTTAGGTTTAGGGGTAGAGATAGGGTTAGGACTACATTTTCTGACAGGAATGTTGTTGCGGGATACATAATTTCAACATTTTCTTGAAACAACTCTAGTCAACTAATCAGATTTGAGGGTAAAGTTTACAGTTGATGAAGACATTCATCAACTATTCCTTCAATTTCTTTCTTTTTTTTTGACTAAACTTGATTTCCATTGTGGACAGTGGTTTTCATGGCAAAATATTTACATATAGGTTATGTAGTGAATATGATATTCTACTTCATTTACATGACAATAGAATTACTTCCGCATTTTTTTATATGTAAACTTGGTTTTTAATATTTGGAAATGCAATTTATTGAAATGTTTAGGCTATATGGATATATAATTGTCGAAACGAGAGTAGCAATTCCAGTGTCACTTCCTCTTACATACCTAGGTAATTATGTAACAAATTTGCATAATGCCAGCCTACGGCCTTCATTTGCTGCCCGTTAACAACGTCTACTTTGCCCCCTCATACCCCCTCCCCCCAAAACTGTAGTTGTAGCTGAGGATTGATAGAGTTCGGTTTGTGTTATCGACATGTCGAGAAGACGCTGTTTTCAGTGTGCGAATGTGAAATTGCATACAGTTCAACATCGTAGTTTTATTGTAGTTTTTGTCCAACTCCATTGACTTAAATTGGAAAAAAACTACGATAAAACCTTTTTTTTTTTGACTGATTTTTGTGTTAACATATCAGTGAACACCCCAGACCACACGGTGAGTTTAACATCGTTGTAAACTTAAGTTTAATGCGTTTTATGAAGGATTGTGCCAGTGCACCTATGCAACCATTGTGTAGATGGCGGTGCAACCACAGAAACTGAAAATTCTCCGGACAGCAGCATGTGTCCAAATTTTAATCTTAACCGTTCTATTTAATCAGAAATGATCTTAGAACAGGGCTTTAAGTATAAAATGCCGAACTTGTCCTTTAAAGTGTTATTTGACCTTGGATGCATGTAAATATATTGTAGGAGACCTCCGAAACAAAATTAGGAACCTTTAAAATAGCGCCAAGTGGCACTTAACGATCAGATGCATAAGATGTAACAGGATTACTCATACAGATATCAAGAGACGAGTCGCAGTCCAACTCCTGCTCCATTTAGCTCATCCAGATAATAAATCAACTCTCATGGATGGCCTGAGAGAAACCACAAACACGCCACAGTCCTTTTGGATTTTATGGGATTAGTAATGGAGGGCATGGGGAGAAGTTAATGTGATGGCTGATAAATTGTAAATGAAATGCCACTCAACCCATTCAAGTCTTTTCCTTATTAGCGACTGCTTTGCCAATTCTCAGTAATGACATTGCCATTGTTTATTTGCAAATTTGATGATTGTGTAGAATGGCCACTAAATGTTATTTAAAGGAAACATTCTTTGTAAAGTGCTTAATGGACAGCTAAATGTGTGTGACATTAAAATGCATTCACAAAATCCTGAAAAAGCATCGGTAGCTTTAATAACACTCTAAGGCTAATGGCTTTAACCTAAACAACACACAAATTGCCACTTTTCAGTTTTCAAATCAATACTTCCTTTCAACCAGTGGAAGAAGAGCTGTACTCATGCAGTCACTTAATTATAATATAATACATCAAGCCGTAGAGCTGAGTGTTAGGCTTGTTTATCCACTGCCAATTGTGCATTTGAATATTTTGATACAGTATGTCTTTTTAACATTTTCATTCACAAAGAAGAAAAACAAAAGAAGGACCGTAACCCCCAGTTTTTTAAACGCCTGAGCTCTTCTTCTAAAGTTAGCCATACAGTTTAAACTATTGCATTGTCGGATACCCATCACTGTCTGCTGACATTTGTGACATTTTTACTCATTTGAGGACCTCAATAACAAGTGAGAGTTACAAAAACCAGAGCTTGCAACAGGAACCAGAGCTTGCAATAGGACCTCAATAATAAGTGAGGGTCAGAAAACCAGAGCTTGGCCAATCACGGGGCCTCTCCTTGGGGTGGTCAAGGCTATGTCAGACAGTGTCCACAGTCAAGCCCATTGCCTCCTGCTGAAGGAAGATCAGAGAAACTCCCTCCACAGGAAGCTGCCAGTGGGGCTCAGACAGCTCTGATGAGAGGAATTGCAGTGGGGAGTCATACTCTGAAGACAAAAGAATGAAAAGTGCAAAGGAAAAAATAAAAGAGAATCTGGCGAAAAGCAGTGGAAACAGAAAAAAAGTCTGCAGCCTTTTTTGGATCACTCCTGTTGCCTGTTTTGATCTTTATGTCCATTTCTGATTTAGTTCACCGAAAGGTTAGATTTCTCGAGTTACAACGATCACTTGATATATTCGGTTGGTTTGAAGAATGGTGAATGTTCTCCGTGGTTTCTTGGAGTATAAAGTGACAGAAAAATCTCCTTTTATTTCCTTTACTGTGTGCCATGTGCAGAATTGCTCCAAGACATAATTAAAAACATTTAATTAGAGGGCTTATGGCTACAGTTTCAACTGAACTCAAAATGCAAAGCCTATTTAAAATGGTTAGGTCATCAATTATGAACAACATAGGAACCTTTCCAGATTTTTTGAAACTTCAGATTTATTGCAAGATTGGTATTCTGTCAGTTGTGAAATCAATCCTTACAGAAAGTGATCAATTATGTAATAACTGATCAAAAATGACCTGATACCTTTCAGTAGTTCAACAAGAACCAAAAGACAGAAAACTATGAGGAAATAAATAAACCTGAAATATTGAGTATTTTTGAATATCATTTGCAAGCCGTAGCTGGGTAAGGTCAAATGGGCATCAGTTTCTTTCTATCTCTCATTAATGTTGGCATTTGTGAAGCTATAAATACCCATAAAAACTTCTCTGTTAAGTGCAGTTCAAGTGGAAGGAACAAGTTGGCTCAGACAGTACAGATTGTTTTGTAATAACACAACAATCTTTGGAAAACAAAACAGATTTTGACAGTAAACTCTAACCAGGCTCCAACAGAGACGGAACAATAGATCCCCAATTTACAACTCAGATTGCATGTCCAGGAATAGTGTTTGTTTGGCACTGAATTGCGAGGCATCTGTGAATTCAATTGTTTTAGTACTTGCTAATTTCCAATATTATCTGTCACACCTCTCTCACCACACATAAACAGTTTCTAATATCACTCAGTTTCAAAAGCATGGTAACTCAGAATATTTCCTGACCTTGATGATGAACAAATGCTGGTTTGTTTTGAGGAGAGTGTGAGAACCTAAAATATTTTTTTCTAAGGTTGACGTTATATTGCCATTGCATGACGCTATGTATGTCATCAAAATGAATAAATACAGTGCAACATCTGAAAAAAAATGGACGAACTCAAACATTGGGTTAAAAAATGTAACCCAATGGCTGGGTTTGTCCATATTTGACCCAAAATTGGTTTAAAACAACCTCAGCATTTTTTAGAGTGCAGTCATAGTGATCAATGACAGATATTTTCATTAACAGACATATCATTTAACTCATAATTCTTTAACTTAATTATTTACTGTGCTTTTCGTACATTTTCAAAATTTTCCCATATCCCTTCTGTCAGTATTATTTTAATACTGGGGATTCTTCTGTGACTTTTTTCTGTAGGCTAGATTACGTAGCAGCCAGTAGTTGGCGACAAATGAGTGAACTACTTTTTTAAAGTTATTTGAATCAAACCTTATCAGATTCGTTCAGTGATTCAGTAAGTAACATAAGAAACTAATAAATCATTGAATCATTCATACAAGAGATTCATTAAAACTCCCGAAACTGCGATGCCTGACCGTGGTACTCTAGCAACGTTCTGGTGTTTGGTATCCGCGATTCTGACCAAACAAATATTTTAGCGACAAAATATTTATGTTCAGAAATTTTGACTAAAGCACTGTCGACGGAGGAGTCGTGTTTTGCTTATGCTTAACAAAAGCGCACTCACTCTTGCAGTGTTGCCATGCCCATTTATTATAAGCGTATTTGGGCTTGATGTTTAAGCTTGGCTCATAAAGCAATCTAGTTTATGGAGTTATTAAAGTCCCCATGACCTAGAAGTTGCAACCGACTTAAGTGTGACGTATTGAAGTGAAACAAAATATTGAATAGAGGGTGGGGTTTTAATTTAGCGCACCTCCTCTCCATCTCTCGCTCATAGGCTGACGGTTGGAGGGGAGTGGTTAAGCATATTCAACCCAAGCCGTCTAACTGACGTCATCAGAGAAGGGACATGGCATTACACAGTTTAACTGTTCACCACCACAAGACTAATGAGGTCACTTTTAATATCTTGACAACTTTTTTGATCTTATTTTCAGCATAAAGCATTTAATTTAGTTTGGAAAATGAATTTGGAAATATTTTAGTTGGAATTAGGATCAAAAATAGACAAAGTAACTGGCAATATTGTGTCTATATTTTATGTTGCCCAATATTTTCTCTTTTTTATTTGTTTTTATTTAATTGTTGTATAAAAGCAATATCACACCCTGCAGCTATTGCTCATGATATAACTTAAATATTACATGTGATATGCTACTGTAATGTAAATATAATGCCGGGTACTGCAAACTATTATTGTTCAAACGTCTTTAGATTGTTCTAATTGGAAGATGGGACTGACCAACCCGATCTCACGACCAAGTCGTACTAATTCGACGAATGATTAAAAAGTGGCTAATTCGTAACAATTCATACGACCTCACTCGTACGAATTAATACGATTTTGCTAAATCGGACATATTTTACGAATTGGCTAATTCGTATGAATTCGTACGAATGACCTACCCCTTACCCCGCCCCTAAACCTAACCATCACGTGGGTTTAGACAAATCGTACGAATTAGTACGAGTGAGGTCGTACGAATTAGTACGAATAAGTCACTTTTTAATCATGCGTCGAATTCGTACGAATTGGTCGTGAGATAGTGTTGGACTGACCACCGTGTGGTGCCTCTTGATTCTGCTAAATAGAGATCTAATTTAGGAGCTGGCTGCTTTGAACACCCGGTGCGCAGAAATGCAGACGCTTAGAAACGGTGTTGGTGTCCTCTGGCCCTTTTTAAAGGGCAATCCATAATTGCTACAACTGACAGACCGTTAGTGGCATAAGAATTGAAAATGCCTTTATACAATAACCATGCTTACATAACCCTCTGCAGAGACCACAGCTATTGCAAATGTAAAGGATTTTCTCCATTTGTGTGTATTCCACTGACATCTGCATTCTCAGCGCTTCTTTAGTAACAATAAGCCCTGCTCACAATGTTTTTGACAGCCCTGTTGCAAATTGACCTAGTTCTGGATGGATACCAACTGTGTGTCCTTGCCTTGGTTTTGACACATTTCCATCAGAAGAGGAGGGTAAATAATTTATCTTCATCCTGTCCACATGTGTCTGAAACTTTCTTGGACAACAAATATTGCGATTTAAAAAAAAAAAAAAAAAATTAAAAAAAAAATATATATATATATATATCAAAGTAAAACACTGCACATACGTTTAACCCTTTGCCTAAGCCCTTAAGGCATACACAAAAGTAAAGACTCGTAACTCCAAAACCATAGCAAGGAGAGTCAAAAGTAACATTTGATAGAAAACTTTTTGCATTTAGAAAAAAAAAAAACATACATCTGGCTGAGTGGCGCTGGGATAAAATAACTAATTTGTTGGGTTAATAATTATAATTTGTTGGGGCAAATAAGCATTTCCTGCAAGCCTCTCCTGTTGAATCAACTGTGCCATGACAAAAAATATAATTAATTATCCGAGTTGTGAGCTTGCAGCTAGAATTAAACATGATGGGATAAAAAGTGTATTACAAAACATGGTGAGAAAACACGTCTTTGTAGTTGTCCTTGCAGGTTCCACGCAAAAACAACCACAAATAAAACCCAACTAGCCCAATTCATAACTCTGACAAGCTTTTTTTATGCAATCAACAATATACCCTGCAGTGTGTCCTGCTTCATGAATAACTGACTCTTGAGGAGGGTTCTTTTTAGTGAATTAAAATGATACCTTTCAAACAGAATAGTGCGTTTCACAAACAAATGACTTAATGAACTGTTCAAAAAGATTAATCGTGAGATACTGGTTTGAGTTAATTGGCACTTTTCAGCGTGGATTATTTTGTGAATCCTTTACAATGTGATACAGGATTTGCAAAAACACTTTATTTAAAACATTATGCAATTGAAACTATATTAGGCATAATTTATTAATTACAGTTTCAGAGAGTTCATATTTGCAACGATACCACAACAGTATAGCCCAAACCTTGTGTTCTCATCATTTTAATGACGAATCATTCAAAAATGAATTCAAATGTGGATTCGCAAGCCGGTTGTTCCCGAAGGAGGGCTCAGTATCCAGTGTATATGGATCAGGGTAATCCTCCTCCGAATCACAATCTGTAAGTATTATTAATAATGGTTGCGATTATGTTTTCTGTAGCATGCACAATATAGTTATATTCTGTTGTTTGCGTTTTGTACACTCCGCGCAGCTTCCATTCACCAGATATTCACTGAAAAATGGCAATTACCTCCTAAACGACTTAGCCAAATATGACTTTGCTCTATATAATAAGCACTGCCTCTCAAAAGCCGCCACAATGTGAGTATCGCCGGGAAAGTTTGCTCTTGACGGACACGCGAGTAAGGGACCGTGTGGAAAGTGCAATTTTTCTGACACGTTTGTTCATACACTGTATACAACACTTGACAAGCTATAATCCATTAATGGTGATGGGTGTTCCGTTTCCGACAATCTCTGCCTATGGTTTACCAATAACAACTGAATGGGTCATTTGACCAATCGCCGCAGATTCGCGTCACTCAAAGGAGGTGTTGGGGAAAATGAATCGTCGAACGAATCATTTGGGAGTCATTGAGCAAATCAGTTAAAAATAAATGTGTATTATAAGACAAATAAAGTGTTTTTATCCTTGCATGCACGTTAAACTGTTTTTGGGAACTCCTAAAACAAAAATAGGATTATTTCAAATGCTATGATGGGGCTCTTTAATGGAAGATAGCAATATTTCTTATAAATGATTTATTTGTGGCGTGAACATATTTTTATCTTAATTCATGTGCCCTCTCTTCTCTGATTTCCTGTTTACTGGCATGAGGACGGGATAACCTGTCACTCGCATGAGATCACAGCAACAGCAAACACAATGATTCAACAATTCCAATCAATTCCTGATGGACAAAATCAAGTCCTGCCATACATTTTTTTCTTATTCGAGAAACCATTTCACAAACCAGATATACGTCACTATAGGAAAAGAAAAGCTTTAGTTTGGCTTTGGTATTAGAAGTGTGCTCAAGACTACTTTTCATTCTTGTTTACACAAAGTCTCTGCCTACAGCCCAGGAGATTGTGTGCTTGCTTGTTTTCTGTGGTATCACACCTGCCTTTTAGCCAGATAAGCTAATGACTGCTGCTCACTACAGCGATAGCACAGCAGAGCTGAAGTTCTGACATCCATGGATCAGATACGCTGTAAGCAAAAAGAGTGTTCATGCCTCTCCTTTTCATGTGTGATTTGGCACAATGCATCTTTTGTTTCATAATTCCACAGATTAATAAAGAATTTTCCTTTTCTAAAATCATCCCGTTATAGTCCCGAACGACTGTACCTTCCCAAAACTATTTTATTCCAGTTCTTTTGTAGGCCTGTTAAAACACTGTCCATCAGCAGATTTGACTTAAACATAATTCAAGAAGATCATGTGGCAGAATTTATTTTGATTTATGCATTACAAAGATAATATTATTAACTGGGGATGTTTATGTGGATGCTTCAAGCAACTGTTCACCTCTGGATTTCTGGTGCTCAGGAGAAAATGGCAGTTTGATGGATGGAGTTCATAATTGACTTCATCCACTAAGAGCGCTTCTAATTATTTATTTTTTTTCACAACCAGAACAGATGGGGGTACATGATAAATTGAATATATTTTTTCACTGTAGTGAGGTCTTCTTATGAAATCAGATTTTATGCAGTTAGACTATTTAACTACAATGATACATTAAAACATTTTCTCATATTTATAAAAAAATAATTTGAATGAATTTTGAATGAATATTACTGAGGTGCTTTAAGGTAATTTGAAAACTGTATGTGGAGATTCTGTAAACTGCTGGGCTATTATAGATGCACGTGCTTATATTTCAGCTTAGGTTTAAGTGGTCCACTTGTATTCATCAATTTCGGTCATTAGGGCCTTATTCAGCATCGCATTAGAAACATTGTATCACTCCAACTGTGCAAAACGATATCCAGTGAAAGAGACAACAAGCACTGTGAGAGCAAATATGTCATGTCATGGAAAAACATGGGGAAACAAGCCTGAATTCTGTTATTAAAGGTAGGGAACACACTTATCCAGGTTGAACAGCATACAGTTACTGTATAAGCATCAAATCACTGGCTTGAATTGAAGAAAAGGTCTTACCCCCTATAGCATAAAGGCCACTTACTAAATAATGGCCAACCATTAAGAGTAGATGTGGCAATTTTGTCCATGTGGCGCCACTTAGGTCTATACGTGAATCAGCTCAGATATCTATAAAGTTAGACAGACATAATGCTATACTTTTCTAGATAACTGACTAATATTTCAATTCAAGACAATAACAACATACTGTCTATACAAAAATCCAACCATATAAATCCCTGCACATAATATCGCTGCAGTACTATAAATGTACTGTAACAGAATTTAGAAAAGGCATGTCCACCTGTCACCATGTGAATAATACCTTCAACATGACTAAACTATCACTACATAGCGCACTGTACAGTGCTAGCCAAAATATCACTGCAGTATTCCGACTGTGTCTGCTAAGGATGTGCCTGTAACAGAATGGTATGTTTGGAAATGAAATGACGCAGGCTACAGAGCCCCTAAAGGGGCATGGTAATGTTTTTTTTTTTTTTTTTTTTTTTTAACATATATTTGAATACTTTTGCATTTTCTCGCAATTGCATAGTTTGGTAATTATATTGTATATAATATGCAGTGTAACGGAGGCCAGTTAGTGAGAGCTGTGCAGGTAAGCTTAACTCCTCAAAAGGTGCACTAGTGACTGATGTAGAGGATGTAGTTTTAGCGTCCTTGTTAGCATGCCCATCTCCCATGCTGGAGACACTGTTTCGAGTAGGACCAGAGGGGGTACAATGGTGCTGTGACCTGGATGGGATTGAGGTTTAGGGGGTTGAGTGTAATGGAAGCCAGCTAGAGAGAATTGTTCAAGTAAACCTAAATCCCTTGATCTCAAGAGGTGCACTAGTGACTGACGTTAGATACTGCAGTCTTTTGCGTCTTTGTTAGCATGCATGCCTCCCATGCCTGCCAGAGATGCTGGTTCGAGTCCTCTTTGGAGAGGATCGAGTAGGACCAGAGGGGTTACACGGGCAGCAGGGAGCCATTTGAACGCAATACAGAAAGAGTCAAAGAATTGCGAAATATCTATCTGCAAGTGAGTCCCACAATTGATGTGTACTCTCAACACTGTATATACACATATTTCAGCATTGTAATCATGATTGTGCTTCACAATAGTGACCACTCCATGTCTATTTCTGATATTATATGATATTATAGTGTTTCAGAGAGTCCTTGAGCTGGAGGTGGCTGCAGTGGAGCACCAGTTCATCTTCATTAATGAGGTTGGGTTCAACCTCACAAAAAAAAAAAACGAAAGAGGGGAAGGAATATCATTGGCCAGCGAGCCATTGTTGAAGAGCCCAGAGCAGCTTAGGTACTTTGTCATTTGGGACAACGCAAGTTCGGAACTGGTTCACTGCCCACCCATGCTTTGTAGTTGTTTATCACCCTCCATCTTCTCCATTCCTCAATCATATTGAGGAAATTTTTTCTGTCTGGAGATGGAAAGTGTATGACCGAAATCCACAAATGTGTATACCTCTTGTCCAAGCTATGGAGGATAATTCTCGCACTGAACGCGCACTTCAAGTCTGTCAGTTCCAGAGCCTTTCAATTTGCGGCCACATGAATCTTACTGCTTTGTCTGAACGTGGACATTTTAGAGATGTCCATGTTCAGACAAACATGTTGAAAACACTTTCATACTGTTCTTACAGGACATCAACAAGTGGAGAGGTTTAAGTTCACTCTGAACTGAATATAATTGATTTAGAACAGGGATGGGTAACTTCAGGATAACTTCCATTGTCCTACAGAGTTCATCACAAACACTGAACAAGCTAATCAAGGTCTTCAGGATTACTACTAAAGTTACAGTCATGAGATTTTTTTCAGGTTAGAGCTAAACTCTGTAGGACAGTGGCCCTCCAGGACCGACATTGCCCATCTCTGATTTAGAGTAACACGGGGCTGTGGGGAGATCCATTGTTTCACCTTTTATAGTTTAATGTGCTCATCTGATGTCTTGATGTGATGCATGATGCCCTTACCTACACAGTTGAGGAGATATGGTCGACAGAGCAATAGCGCGCCTTGCCCGTAGGACAGCTATATCAATTTCCTGCAATTGAGTCAAATGCTTGTGTTTGCGCTCCCATCAGCACAAATAAGGAGCTATTGGGGGATGGTCGAGGAGTTTCGATTTCCTGCGGCTGCCGACCGCCTGGGCGTTTGTCACTGTTTCTGCTGCTGGCAAGGAGAGTTGCTGTGCTGATGCATTGGGAGGGTAACAGATGGGGTTTCTAATGTCATGAAGCAGCTGCTTGTTGGCCAAAGTTAATGATGATGGGCATGTGCATCTGTAGCAAACGCTGAGCTAGCTTACAAGTGAACATTGCAGTTTCACAAGGAAATGAGATGGAGGGAGGCAACTGTTACCTGCTACAAACATGCTGGCTGTGTTCATTAGCTAATCTGCTTCTGCTAGGTTAAGATAAGGTGGATATGAGAAAATGAAGGTCACATTATTGCATTGCCACCATATGGAAGATTTTTTTCTTGAAATTTTCTTTTCCAGGTCAGCAGTTCTGACTAACCTACCTGCCAATGATGATTAAATGAAATACTAAACTGTTCAAAAAGCTTCTGGTCAGTATTTTTTTTCTTTTTAGTAATTTAATAACTCTATTCAGGAAGGACACATTAAATTGGTCAAAAGTGACAGTAAAGACATGTATATTGTTAATATAATATATATATATATATATAGAGATTATTAAATGCTGTTCTTCCATCAAAGAATCTTAAAAAAGATCACATTTCCATAGAAAATTTTAACCAGCAGAACTTTTTTCAACATTGGCAATACAAATTGACAATAATACATTTTTTCAACATTGACATAAAATCAAGTTGCTGTTCAGCCCCTCATGTGAACCCTGTTAACATGGGTTTGAATCAGACTGATTTGTTGCAATTTAACACTTTATTCACAGAGACTTCAAAGCTATAATTTCAACAGAGCTTTTTTAGACTGTCAAGTGGAATACTAATGTTGTACACACAAATACTAATGCTGAATAAAATCAATTAGCAGCTGTAGTGTTCAACTTCTTTGTTAACTAAGCAATCTTGTGTGGATAATTGAAACAAACATAACTTCTCTTTTTCCAGAGCTGGTAACTGTTTACATTACTGACGTCTGTAGAGTTTACATTATCAGCTCATTAGCCCTGATCACATGGAAGCCAATATTAAATGCAAAGCAAAGATCAATTAAGAAAACAGGGATAATGCTGAACTAACATTTACAGCAGTGGATACTAGAGGAAATATTGGTTCATGAAGTTTATTTATTCTTTATTTAGAAGTACTGTAGTAAACTTGGCCTCATGGTCAATGAGACCAAGTTTTGGATGAATACTATATATATCTATTGACTTATACGAACAAACAATTTTACATTCAACAATGTTTTGCCAGTTCCGATCATGTATTGCAGGTTGAATAATTAAGTATCAAAATAATGTAGTATCGCTCTGTATCGCTCAGGCAATATTCTGATGGATTGGAAACCCAAAAGATTTTTTTTTTCTGTGTTTGAGAAAGGTTTTTCTCAAATTTCACTAAACAAACAGTAAAAATAAACAGAGCGATTTCAAGAGGGTACTCTCACCATCGGTGCTCGGGCCCTATAAGTACCCTAACTGACCATCGCTACCTGCGTGCGCTTCGCAGATCACCTCAAGTTCAATGAGAATCTGCACAGCTCAAGATGGTGCTAGTCAATGTGCGCTCCTTGGTCAACAAAACTTTCATCTGCAATGACTTCATCACTTCAAATGATCTGGAATTCTTCTTTGTGACTGAGTACTTGGTAAAATCAGGTGACCTCTGAACTTGTGCCTCCTAACTTTAAATTTTTAATAGCCCTTGTCTTATGGGGCGAGGAGGAGGCCTTGTGACGGTTTTTAAACAAACTGCAATGCAGACTACTGACCACTGCCAGTCCTACTGGCTTTGAGTTTCAGCTGATTAATTTGATTTCGACAAATTGTGTACTGATTATTTTAATTTACAAACCACCGTCATCGAACAATAATTTTATTGAAGAATTTACTGCCTTTTTGGGGGAAATTCTGACTGTAAATATGATTGTATTTTAATGTTTTAGGATGTTTAGGATTTTTTTTTTAAACCTTATATCCTCACTAAACTTTGTACAACGGGTAAATGGCCCCACTCACTGTCATGGTCATACATTAGATTTTATACTGACTTATGGTTTATCTGTTGCTGATGTTAACTAGTGACATTTCCTTCTTCGATCATAAACAGGTGCTGTTCTATACTATTCTCCCTTCTCAACCCAATACCAAACCACCACAAGCACGCTGGACTCGTACTTTGATTGCACAATCCTGTAATGCATTTTCCAATATGTATCTTGAAGAACGTCAACCTCTCACCTCGTACTCGGTTCTGCCCCACTTGAGTGTTGATGATCAAGTGCAACTGTTTAATAATAGATGTGGTAATATTTTTGATATTATTGCACCTCAAAAGCTTGTCAATCGGAAATGCAAATCCCAACCATGGATAAATAACGATATTCGGGAAATCAGACAGCGATGTCGTCAGTGTGAACGAAAGTGGAAGAAGGATGGGCTAAAGGGATCATATGAAATACTGAAGTCCTCCTTACACACTTTTCAAAAGGCTGTCAAGATTGCAAAGGAGAAATATTTATCGGACATCATAGCCCAAAATTCTTACGATAGACTCTGTCTTAAACCCTCCACCCCAGACATTTCCAGAGGTTTCATTTTTAATATGCGAAAATTTTCTTAAGTATTTTCTAGATAAAGTTAAAAATGCACGGGTTCAATTATCGACAATGTCAAATTCGATTACTACTCAGTGGAGCGATTTCGAATTAGTCTCTTTACCGACATGTAAAGAAGTCACTCTAAAATTAAAAAACACCCATTCTCCCTATGATGTTTTGCCCTCACGATTCGTAAAAAAAATCTTTGACACCATTGGACCTGATCTTGTAATGATTATAAACAATTGTCTTTTGAAAGGGTCGGTTCCAGATTGCTTTAAATTAGGCTCAGTGTCATCGATCCCTAAGAAGCCTATGCTTCAGTCTACTCAGATTTTCGACCAATCTCCAGCCTGCCATTTTTATCAAAAATCGTAGAAAATTTTTTATGTACGCAGCTACAAAATTATTTGAATAGTAACGGTATTTGAGATATTTATCAGTTTTTCAATTAGTTTAATGTCCACTGATGATGGTAACCCCATAGCTTTAATAATTTTAGATCTCAGCTCTGCATTTGCGGCAAATAATCTGGGTTTTATTTTGGATAGTGGCCAAACAACAAACACAGTTGTCCGTTCCAGTTTTTTTGCCATCTCCGGAGATTAGCAAAAGTTAAACCATTCCTAAGCAGGAAGAGTTTTGAGATTGTAATTAATTCTTTTATTTCATCATGGCGTGATTACTGTAATTCATATCAAGGGCTACCTGCTTCATCTATCCATCGGCTTCAATGGGTCCAAAATGCAGCTGCCCGCTTGCTTACAGGCACTCGCAAACAGGATCACATACACCTACACTATGGTCACTGCACTGACTACCTGTTCAATATCGTATTGATTTTTAAGTCTTGTTGTTTGTGTATAAAGCAATAAGAAATCTCGCTCCTCAATACCTCAATGAGTTGGTGATGGAACACAAACCAGTCAGATCGCTCAGATCACAGACCAATTATCTGTTACGAGTACCCAGATCCACACTGAAATGTAAGGGTTACCTTTGTGGTAGCTGGCCCCAGGTTATGGAACAATTTGCCATTATATATCTAATCAGCGTCCACAGTGTCTGAATTTAGAAGTCTTTAAAAAACATATTTGTACTTTTGTGAGTTTAATGTCTTGTGAAAGTTGATTTTAATATTTGGGATGGACCCAGATATCTTGTAAAGCACTTTGGTCAACCAAGGTTCTTTTAAATGTGCTTTATAAATAAACTAAACTTGAACTTGTTAACATACTGAGAGGTCTCAAGAGGGACCGGGAGGAGGGCAAGGAGGATTCAGTCTCCTCGTTCCTCTCAGGAACCTGATTATCAGGTTGTGCTACCCAACAGACTTACCTTCTACCATATCATGGTATGTGGCAATTCCGACAACAAGGGGTCCAGCAGTGGCAAGTAGAAGTTGTTGGAAAGTTATCTTTCTCCATGAGTACATAGCTGGTTTGCTCAAGGCCTGGGGCCCTGGGCTGTGTTTAGGTCACGCCAACCACTCAGGGGAAGTGAGGAAGGCGGAAGAGTGGGAGATTGTAGTTGTTGTTGGTTGGAGTCCTGGTTCCAAACTCCTTAGATTGTCCTTGGGTCTTTGTGAGAGAGGCCCCAGTATAACCAAAAACAGTCTTTGCAGCTGGATGAAAAACTAAGAGAGGGAGGTCACATGTGTACAGTCTCTTATAAAGCCTGAGAAAGATCCAACCCCTAAGGGTTGACTGGACCAATTAGCATGGTGAAAGGTCTGAGTGTGAAGGTTGCTCTAGTTGATTTACTAGTCTTTGTCCCAAGTGTGGTTATACCTTCATTACTGCTCAGTTAATACATCCACACTGCATTCTAAAAGAAGGTGATGTACATCAAAGTGTGAGTCATTATATGAGGATTAATTAGGTAGGAGGCATGATACAGGTGAGATTATATTGATCGTTAGTTGGTTGTATACCAAGGTACATACCATCATTTATACATAATAGTACACAAGACAGTAAATCATTTACACAATGCTATGAAGCATGTTCATTTATAGATCAGTTAGTCTATGATTAATGCAGCAAAGTCTGTAATAAAGATGGTTTCTGTCTTCCCATTCTCTCTCTCTTGCACATGCACTCTCTTCCAAAGGAATTTAGTCGTAAAACCTCTTTATCATGCCTGTACCATGACACTGTTTCTGCCCTGGTGTTCGTTTCATTTGGGAGTTAGTTTTGGAGTTTCATAAACCTTTGTATGGGTCCAGACCCTACATGGTATATGTACGCTACTGACGTGGTAATATCAGAGTGGCCTAGTATGCGTTGACCTTGAGCAACGCAAGAGCGGTGCAGAAAAAAGGCATGCTACCAGCAACTTGAGGCAATAGACATGGTAAGTGCACTAGGTCCTGTCCAGGAGCTGGCAGCAGCATGTCCTTAGCACATGGCGCCCCAGCCCGTGGTGGAGGCATGTGTTGAGAACAACATGCCCGGAAGCTCGTTCCAGGGGCACTTACCCATAGAAACGGAGGTTTGACCACTGGGTGATGGTCTGACGGCAGGTCGGAGTAACTGGTACTCGAAGCACGCCGTGTTGCCATGCCCACCCACGAGACTAGGTCACGAAGTGGTCTCATATGAGCAATCCGAGTGGGCGATGTTACGGCTATGGACGCCATATGCCCCAGGAGCCTCTGAAAAAACTTTAGTGGAATCACACTCTCATTGATTGTCTCAAGTCAGCAGTGGCTCACGTTCCCGGAGGGAGAACGGTGCGTGCGAGTTCTCTTGTGAGAGGAGAAAAAACTCAGCGATGTTGAAGCGAGCAGGGAGAAGCACATTTGCTGCAGATCGCTGTCACACCACCGGAGAGAGAGGCTCGTCTCGTAGAGCGAAGTCAGAAATGTGGATTGAAGAGATACTCTTGGCTCCGAAGCGAAGAAACATATCTGCATGTTGAAACATATCCGTTCTCCATTTATACCCACGAGGTAAGGCGGAGATAGGCTATGCAAATTCCGCAGACCCATGGCATTTCTTTGCCATTGGCTTGTTTTGTATACTCAAAGTCAATAGGCTTTCTAAACGAAACCGCATTCTTCGTCATCCGGCGTATCGAAAGGGAAATTTATCATTATCAACGTGCTGCTAAATTGTTTTGTTGTAGAAATTGTGATGCCTTTTTTTAAAAGATTTATTGATGAATAGAAAGTTCAAAAGAACAGCATTTATTTGAAATAGAAATATTTTGTAACATTATCAATGTCTTTACTGACACTTTGAATAAAAATATTGATTTCTAAAAGTAGGCCTATTAAGTTTGTTTTTTTTAAATCAGCAAAAAGTAGTCATCGGAAATCAAAGATTATTTAAAAGTAAAACATATTAAGGGTTTAATTCAAACAGCCCCCCCCAAAATATGATTATCGTCTATGAAATAATAGGGATGTTTAAATGAAGTATATTCAGTCTTGGCAAGCAGTGTGCTGCTTACAGAGGTCAATCCACAGTGAATTACATTTCCTGCTCTCCTGATGTCAGACTGTTTCTTTCTATTACAATGTCTGTCTGAGAGCAGCATGATTTAATAAACAGTCATTTTATTTCATCTCTCTGTCTAGCAATCTCCTGATGAGAAGCCTCAAGGAGTAGCCTACATTAAGTCTCCTGGATCCATTTAAATGATTTGCATATGAAAGATGTGTTGAAAACTGATTCGGCCGTTCCAATCAAGCAAGCTTACACATGAGACGATCTGTCTAGCCTATATAATGCTCTTCATCCTATTGTGCTTCTCCGGCACAATGATTGATGTTATTATTATCACCATTGTCACTTTATTTAAAGTCTGATAGAAACTCGAAGCGTATGAACAGACACAATGTCTATATGCTGCGTTCAAATACTCGTCTAATTCACGGCAAACGAAAATGTCAGCAGCTAGTCTTCTAAAAAAATTTGCTGAGCTGAAATATGTTTTGTCAGAAGCTCAGATGTTGAAGGCACATTGATTAGCTGCATTTTACCTAATGCAGATTTGATGTGCAACTGAAAGGATCCAGACACAATGAGGAAAGGGAATTTTAGCAGCGGGTTTCTCATTGGTGCCTTCGTCAAAACTGAAAATGGATATGTGCTTTTCCACTTTAATGCTTGCTACATCTCATAACTAGCCAGGGTCTCTTTTTTTTCTCCGCGCTTCAATATTTTGACTTCATGGTCAATTCTTTTTCAGTTCCTTCCGGCTCATTGTCACTTCTGAGACAGACTGAGCAGAGGGGGTCCATTACAAAGAGAAGCAATCTTCATGAAGACAGGTCCACGGATGAACTATAAGGGACGGCTTATCTTTCCCGATTGACCGTGAGAACTTAAAATGGTGAGAGAAATACCATCCTTTTATTAAAAAACTGGATGTGGGAGAAGGAAAGTTTAGTAGAAAGACAAAAATGCTTTAAACAGCTATTGAAATAGGCATCATGGTTCACTATAAGCCTCCAGCAGAAAAACTAATAACATCAGGGCTAGTTGTCACACCTTTTGCAGATTTTTTTTCTCTGAGAAGTTTTATTTAATTCAATTTCTGCATATGCGCATAACTTAAAGTTTTGGCTACAAATAGCAAAATCTTGAACAACTATTGTTGTCCTTGAAAAAAGAATAGAATGCCAATGTGAACGCTAAGCGGACATGGACTTTTTGTTTTGGTCCGGACTAAACGAACCAAGCGAGCCAAACTACAAGACTGTGAACTCACCATAAGGGATTTGCTAATCGTTAGAAGTTTTCCAATTACAGGCCAAAACACATAAGATGGGAAAAATCTTATGAAAAAAAAAAAAAAAAGAAAACAGGTGAAAAAAGTTTCTGTTTCATATCCATAACGCTTTTTTCCCATGACTGACACTTTTATGATGGATCACAAGGAGCACTGTTCATATATTCATTATTGCACATCTCCAAGCTATAATTCAATCCATGAACAAATACACAAAGCACACTGACAGTGGAAACAAACGACTTTTCCCCAAATGATCTAATTTCATTCTTCCATTATTACAGCGCGAGCACAGGAGGAGCCGAGCGTGGAAAGCCATGCCAGAATCATTGGAAAAATCGGTAGTAAGACTGTCAAGCTGTTGTGACAAAGTAAGACGCGCAGAAGGGCCTGTGCAATCACAGGACCATCCACCCGTGCAATTTCCTCCAGAGCTCTGTCAGAGCTCAGAAATCACACAGCCGAGCTGGGTCTGCGCTCCACGCTGGGGTACTGAGTACTCACAAATAAGCCACCGCCGCACGCCACGGAATCAGTCCTTCCTATTCATCTCCATATTTGAGCCACTGCAACCAGCCCTGCAGTCGAATGCCTATCAGCTGATCTAGTGCAGGGTTTGAATCTAACATTTACAGTGTGGGGCTGCTTGTCTATGTGATGCACACAGTCTGTAAACATATGAGTTCATCAAACTGAAATATCATTTTGGACATAGCCAATATCCAGAGTCTCTCTGTTAAACATGATTTATTATTTTATTATCCTTTTTTTTTTTTGGCAGGTGCTTATTTTTTTTTATATTTTGAGAGGTTTGCTGCCATTACTGGCAAAACTTTACTTTGATGTAAGTCTAATAATCATTTCACTGCCTGAGTGTGTGGACGAATAGATCTCTGCCTGAGTGTGTGGACGAATAGATCTTTTCTCATATCTAAATAAGGAGAGATTATCTTACATTGTGAGATAATCTTACATGTGGCTACGTTCAAGACTCATTTAAAAACATATCTATTTAATATATGTATTTTTCGACAATCTGACTATGTGTCCTTTTCTGATTGTATTGTGTGTGCGGGTGTGTAAATGTACGCAATTTCTGCCTGGTTTAACATAAAAACGTTTATAATAGCCTTACAAAAAAAGTGTACCTTTAAGGATATATTGATTTAGATAATTGAGTATTTCTTGCATTGGATAGATAGACAGAACAACCGAACCTGAACAGAAGTGTTCCTTTAGGGCGTTATTTTATTGTTATTATTGTACATTTTTTTAGTTTGACCATTCTACAAAAGTAAAATAAAAAAACAAGTTGAATTGTCAGAGCTTGAGTTAAGTTTGTCTGAAGGTTGCTTTTATTTACTCGGTTGAGTTAGTTGACAAAGCAGCCTGTCTTGTGTTGAACAATATCTAGGTCACTGGAGTCTTCAATGTGTGGGAGTTTACATCATTTCAATTGGATTTGTCAAAAGAAGTATTCATTTTTTTAGGCATAAAACTTCAAATGAACAAACAATTGCACCTTCATCATGACCATGAGAGCAGATGTGGTGTCTATATCTCTCTTTACATCCAAACCTTTTTTTTTTTACCTTAATGTCTTTCTGTGGTGTACTGAACATAAACTCTATGAATAATAAAACACACTTTTGGATAGTGGCAAGGTCATTTGAAGACTATGGCGTGAGTTATACAGGGGAATAAAAGCAAGCCGATTTAACTGTTCTGTTAACCATTATTCCAATGGGACGTGTTGTTCCACAGTTCCCGTCTTGCTTGAGTGGGTTCACATAAGGGCCAGAATAGGAAATGTAAGTGTCTGAGCAAGAGTGGATTAAAAAATGGTCCTCCAGAACAAAAGGGGAGATGTTTAAATGCATTACCAATCTATGTCTGGTGAGAATATCCTAAGAGAACACTTCTGCAAACATCAAAAAAGTAAATAAAAGGGCTCATGCATTATCATTTAGTTGAGACACCAGCTGTGCCTTCTTTCCCCCTCTCTTTTTTTTTTACAGTGTAATTTCTCAAAGCGGTGTCATTCAAACCAGTGTCTTCAATTTAGCCAGACCATGAGAAACTCTGGAAATTTCCTACACGGAGCAATGCGTTACATTTTAATAGAGCAACACCTGCGAGGGCAAGGGAATAATGGCCCTCTTGAAATAAATTAGAGGGGCTTTATTGAGACCTGTCATGTGCCAGACAATGGCTCCCTGTGCCCAGAGAGCTCTTGTGTGCAAGCAGGAGAATTCGTTTAAAAAGCTTGGAAACCCTATTCCTTCACTTCCTTAATTTCTTTCTTCTGACAATCTTGCTACTTCCACCCTGGACTTAATTACCTTTTCATTTTTCATTTGCCTCCAGAGTTGCCTCAAGCTTCAATTTGCTCTTTTTGGAAGGAATGTGGAGGAAAAATAGAACACCTAAAGTGAATGTTTAATAGTCTTATGTAATATTACTTTGTGCATACCATATTGCATTGTGGGGTGCACGACTGGCAATACGTGTTGCAAATTCAGTATTCTGCATTTTTTTAAAGGAAATATTTATCATGCATTCATCATCATGTCATTCCAAACCATATTTTGTTTCTTCAACATAACATTTTTCATACAATTACAATGAACGGTGGCTGACGCTTTCGAGATTCAGAAAGTCTGACAAAAGTATTCTGATCCATACAGTAGATTTGAGAAATAGACAGACATTTGAGCATGTGGGTAACCTAAATCTTTAAGAAAATTTAAATAAAAACATTTTGTCCAAGAACAGACAGTACCTTCCAGACTATGGGATGCGATCTAAATTTAGTTTTACCAATGCAAGTCTGTTATTCAGATGTATCCAAATATTTTCACATATCTTTTTTTGGTATTTGGGTCAGTACTGCATTTTAATGTCATATTTAGTTATACCCTTAAAATACTTCAAAGATATCCTCACAAACATGCACATTTGAGAAAAGAACGATTCACAGTGCCATTAATCATTTGATAGGAGTTAACCATATGCCACTTAGAGGATTTACTGTTATTTGAGACAATTAGATTCCTCTGCTGTCTAGGCCCAGGTTGATCGGATACTAGCCAGACTTTGTCGAGGGAACACATAACCGAGTTTGTGCTATTATTAGAATAACACCCCAGACCCACAGGTATTTCACAAATATCTCTCTCATCAAAGATCTTAAGCAGTTAATCAAAAGCCACCAATGGTTTCCCTAATGCATTCAGCTGTATTTAGCACTTCTGAAATTACTCTCATACCTGACAAGTACACACATGCAGGGCTGATCTGGTCATCATGTTAAGCTCTCCAGAGAGAGGATGATTTTAAACACTTTTATTATTATTTATAGTGCGACGAAGCTTAGATTTGTCAATCAGTGCTTAAAGAGCCATGCAAAGCCTGATGCTGTGTGGTAAATAAATGAATTAGCATGTTCCATCTTGAGCAAAACAATGAGTTAATTAAATTATTCACTTCATACTGTCACAGTCTTCGTCTTCACCTGTTTGTCTCGTCATCTGCACCACGCTTCCCCGGATCCTTTTGTTTCCTCTCCTGATCTCACTCCCTCATCAGCCACCTGTTCCTCGTCTGTTCGTCATCATTTTCACCTGTTTGCACTCCATTTAGTTTGATTCCTCTGTCTATTTAGTTCGATCTTATTCAGTCTGTCTTTGTCAGTCGATGTTCATGTTACCTGGTGTTTGCGCCTGTAACCCTGCCTTCCTGCCTGTGTGTGTATAAATAAATTCGTGTTTGATGTCAACCTGGATTCCTCCCGCTCCTTCGTCCTGCACTCCTGAACCCCTGCACCACACCCCGTGACAGATCGACTGACCACCAAAAAGCAACATGGACGCCGGGATTTTCCAAGAGATTCTACACCCGATTCGCCGGCCCCGTTTGATGCTCGTTCCCCGAAAGCCTGCGCTTACCGTCAGTCTGGTCGAGCCCGAGCTTTCCCCGCTGGTTCCGTCCAGTCCTCCTGAGCATGAACTCCTGTTTCGGCGCCCCCGCTTGATGCTTGTTCCCAGAAAGCCTGCGCTCACCATCAGCCCTGCCGAGCCCGAGCTTTCACCGCTGGTCCTGTCCAGCTCTCCAGAGATTGAATGCTCTTCACCGCTGGTTCCGTCCAGCTCTCCAGAGATTGAATGCTCTTCACTGCTGGTTCCGTCCAGCTCTCCAGAGATTGAATGCTCTTCACCGCTGGTTCCGTCCAGCTCTCCAGAGACTGAATGCTCTTCACCGCTGGTCCCGTCCAGCTCTCCAGAGATTGAATGCTCTTCACCGCTGGTTCCGTCCAGCTCTCCAGAGATTGAATGCTCTTCACCGCTGGTTCCGTCCAGCCCTCCAGAGATTGAATGCTCTTCACCGCTGGTTCCGTCCAGCTCTCCAGAGACTGAATGCTCTTCACCGCTGGTCCCGTCCAGCTCTCCAGAGACTGAATGCTCTTCACCGCTGGTTCCGTCCAGCTCTCCAGAGACTGAATGCTCTTCACCGCTGGTCCCGTCCAGCTCTCCAGAGACTGAATGCTCTTCACCGCTGGTTCCGTCCAGCTCTCCAGAGACTGAATGCTCTTCGCCGCTGGTCCCGTCCAGCTCTCCAGAGTCTGAATGCTCTTCGCCGCTGGTCCCGTCCAGCTCTCCAGAGATTGAATGTTCTTCACCGCTGGTTCCGTCCAGCTCTCCAGAGACTGAATGCTCTTCACCGCTGGTCCCGTCCAGCTCTCCAGAGACTGAATGCTCTTCACCGCTGGTTCCGTCCAGCTCTCCAGAGACTGAATGCTCTTCACCGCTGGTCCCGTCCAGCTCTCCAGAGACTGAATGCTCTTCACCGCTGGTTCCGTCCAGCCCTCCAGAGACTGTAAGCTCTTCACTGCTGGTTCCGTCCAGCTCTCTAGAGACTGTATGCTCTTCACTGCTGGTTCCGTCCAGCCCACCAGAGAATGAATGCTCTTCACTGCTGGTTCCGTCCAGCCCACCAGAGAATGAATGCTCTTCACTGCTGGTTCCGTCCAGCCCACCAGAGAATGAATGCTCTTCACTGCTGGTTCCGTCCAGCCCTCCAGAGACTGAATGTTCTTCACTGCTGGTTCCGTCCAGCTCTCCAGAGTTTGAATGCTCTTCCCGCTGGTTCCGTCCAGCTCTCCAGAGATTGTATGCTCTTTACCGCTGGTTCCGTCCCGCTCTCCAGAGACTTTATGCTCGTCACTGCTGGTTCCGTCCAGCTCTCCAGAGACTGTATGCTCTTCGCTGCTGGTTCCGTCCAGCCATCCAGAGACTGAACGCTCGTCACTGCTGGTTCCGTCCAGCCCACCAGAGACTGTAAGCTCTTCACTGCTGGTTCCGTCCAGCCCACCAGAGACTGTAAGCTCTTCACTGCTGGTTCCGTCCAGCCCACCAGAGACTGTCAGCTCTTCACTGCTGGTTCCGTCCAGCCCACCAGAGACTGTAAGCTCTTCACTGCTGGTTCCGTCCAGCCCACCAGAGACTGTAAGCTCTTCACTGCTGGTTCCGTCCAGCCCACCAGAGACTGTATGCTCTTCACTGCTGGTTCCGTCCAGCCCTCCAGAGACTGTATGCTCTTCACTGCTGGTTCCGTCCAGCTCTCCAGAGACTATATGCTCTTCACTGCTGGTTCCGTCCAGCCCTCCAAAGTCTGTGTGCTCTTCACTGCTGGTTCCGTCCAGCCCTCCAGAGACCGTCCAGACCGTCCAGCCAGAGACCGTCCAGACCGTCCAGCCAGAGACCGTCCAGACCGGCCAGCCAGAGACCGTCCAGCCCGTCCAGCCAGAGACCGTCCAGCCCGTCCAGCCAGAGACCGGCCAGACCGTCCAGCCAGAGACCGGCCAGACCGTCCGCCAGAGACCGTCCAGACCGTCCGGCCCGAGACCGTCCAGACCCTCCAGCCCGAGACCGTCCAGACCGTCCAGCCCGAGACCATCCACTCCCCATCTGCCCTTCACCCGGGGCCTCAACCCAAATATTTTTTGGGGGGGGCCCAGTGTCCCAGCCACGGCCGCCTGAAGGGCTCTCACCGCCGTGGCCGCCCGAAGGGCTCTCACCGCCGTGGCCTCCCGAAGGGCTCTCACCGCCGTGGCCTCCCGAAGGGCTCTCACCGCCACGGCTGCCTGAAGGGCTCTCACCGCCGTGGCCTCCCGAAGGGCTCTCACCGCCGTGGCCTCCGAAGGGCTCTCACCGCCGTGGCCTCCCGAAGGGCTCTCACCGCCGTGGCCTCCCGAAGGGCTCTCACCGCCACGGCCACCCGAAGGGCTCTCACCACCGTGGCCTCCCGAAGGGCTCTCACCGCCACGGCCGCCTGAAGGGCTCTCACCGCCGTGGCCACCCGAAGGGTCCTCGCAGCCTGCTCCGCCCTGGCCACGCCCTCATCCTGCTCCGCCCTGGCCACGCCCTCATCCTGCTCCGCCCTGGCCACGCCCTCATCCTGCTCCGCCCTGGCCACGCCCTCATCCTGCTCCATCCTGGCCACGCCCTCATCCTGCTCCGCCCTGGCCACGCCCTCATCCTGCTCCGCCCTGGGGGCTGCCTGCGCCTGACCACGTCCTCCACAGCCTCCAGGGCGCCCACCCCCCCTCCCCGCTGATGTTACGGCGTGAGGTCACGCCTACCGGAGGGGGGAGTGATGTCACAGTCTTCGTCTTCACCTGTTTGTCTCGTCATCTGCACCACGCTTCCCCGGATCCTTTTGTTTCCTCTCCTGATCTCACTCCCTCATCAGCCACCTGTTCCTCGTCTGTTCGTCATCATTTTCACCTGTTTGCACTCCATTTAGTTTGATTCCTCTGTCTATTTAGTTCGATCTTATTCAGTCTGTCTTTGTCAGTCGATGTTCATGTTACCTGGTGTTTGCGCCTGTAACCCTGCCTTCCTGCCTGTGTGTGTATAAATAAATTCGTGTTTGATGTCAACCTGGATTCCTCCCGCTCCTTCGTCCTGCACTCCTGAACCCCTGCACCACACCCCGTGACACATACTGTCAGTCGGCAGCATAACAAATTAAAATTGTCCAGTGAGATTAAATGGGGTGATTGTCTTGTAATTATTCTTAATAATTAGTACTGCTGAGTTAAAGCATATTATAATGTCAAAAGGCAGGATGTATGAATCAAAATCAGAATTAACATTTTAATTATATAGAGTAAAAGTCCATTTTTTAAACAACTCGAACGCTGGACATATTCCTGTTGCGAACAAAATACTGTACAAATGCATCCATCCATCATTTACATCTATCTATCTGTCCGTCCGTCCGTCCGTCCGCCTATCTATCACAATCTCATCAGCATAAAAATATAAAGTCCCCCATGATGCACAAAGGACTGAGGATCTTTGTAATAGGGAATCATTTGGGACATGGCCTCAACATCTCTAAATGAAATGATTCACCCAGATTGTCCCAGCAAACCCCTATGGAAAGGACACATCCAGCTCCGAGTTCCTCCCTTTGGAAGCTGTCTTGTCTTCTCAATGAAATAATAAAGCCCTATGAGATGTGTGTTATTTCTGGAGAGCAGATCTTTGTAAATGAATCTGGGGGTCTATATTCAAGGTCTGTATTGACCTGAAATCTTCCTGACATCATAGAGTGGAAGGGAAAAGAAGAGCTGATGAATTGGCTGGGGGTACAGAGATTTGATCGGAGCCCAAGGGCCAGGCAATGCCCTGCAGGATTGACACTTTCGAAGACGTCCATGTCACCTTAACAGAAGTGAGACTCATTTCACAGCTTCAATTTATTTCACTCTGAAAAGTTGAAAATTGTGCAAGTCAATAGACACGCATACACATTTACACCATGTGCACAGTGCCAAAAGTGTACTTTTAATTCCTAAAAGCATCAAACCATAACTTACTTCAGTTTGATCTACAGCTGCTTTGACAAGTTTATATACCAGCCCAGAAGCATATGCAACTGAATTACTAACCTTTGTCACATACTTTCCCTTTATCAAAGTCAGTAAATAAGTCGATTGAAAGAAAAGCGAGAGGGTAAACTCATTATAAATCTTGACAGGCCGATTTTTACTCTCAACAATTCTTAAAACTGAGAAATTTTAATCAAAGCAGTTCAATGCCTGTGCAGCTCTTGGTTATTAAAATGTGATGTGACAGGCGTTTTCTTTTTCTTTTTTTTTTTTTTTTTTCAGGTGCATGCTGGTAATTAGATTGAGAAAATCAGACAGAGGTCTACTCAGCAAAGATTGTCCATTTCCTCTTGTGGTGTAATTTAAACATGAGATAGATGAACTGATTTGAGGGGTCAGGTCGATGACCGTACACAGCCATTAAGAATCTCCTTCTTCGTGATATTTACCACAAAATGACAAGATCAATTTACACTTACTTTAACACAGTAGATAAGAGCGATCAATCACAAGCCGTAGGCCTCTGGTACTAATTTTATATCTTGAGGATAACTTTGACGGAGGCTTCTTAGGATTCCATGAACATTCACATTATATCAGTTGATTTGAATGCAGTTCAGGTACTTGCGACACTGCATAATTCACTTTGGATTGAGTTCTCTGAAAAAGATCAGTTGGGCAGAATTGTAATGATTCTTTAGAGAGGTGTTTAAACAGGAATCAATGAAGGTGTCTTGGTGCTGGTTTGAGTGTGATAACTCCCTTTTCCTTGAAATGTGAAATGCCTGTGGTTCTTGGGTCTGTGAGAAGTTGGTCATAATTTAATATAGTACATGTTCATTTGGGATGTATTGGATTTGAGTGGAAGTGCTATTAAAATATTAACCAAATAGTGTGCAGTTTTTTCAGCATGGCTCAGGATGGCTCTTAAAAAAATAATAAAATGATGTCATTAATGACTCACCCTCATGTTGTCATTTAGTCCAAGAGTTTTCTGTCCCTCCATTGAAAATGTATGTATGGTATAATGTCCTTTGACATCATCAAAGTAGTCCATGTGACATCAGTGGGTTAGTTAGAATTTTGGTAGAAAAATAACAAAAACTACGATTTTATTAAACATTGTATTCTCTTCCGGTTCTGCGTTCACGAGTCCGCAATGACGCTGGTGGTGTAAGACGCTCACGCTGCTGACATGTTCTCTGGTTACTGGTTTTTGTTATTTTTGGACCAAAATGTATTTTCGATGCTTCAAAACATTTCAACTAACCCAATGGTGTCACATGGACTACTTTGATGATGTCTTTATTACCTTTCTGGACAAGGACAGTATACAGTACATACATTTTCAATAGAGGGACAGAAAACTCTCGGGCAAATCTAATATATCTTAAACTGTGTTCCGAAGATGAACAGAGGTCTTACGGGCTTGGAACGACATGAGGGGGAGTCATTGATGACTTAATTTTCATTTTTGGGTCAAGTAATCCTTTAATGATCTGTCTAATTTTAGGAAATGTGGGGTGTTGGAGAAGGTTAAAACCCTGGAGAGAACCAACAATTCATCCTTCGGAGCGTACTGAAATCTCCCAATATTGTTTTGACACTATATTCAGGAATAGACTGGTAAAGGCATCATGAAAGATTTGAAGAAGTCAAGTTTGTCCCACCCACACAAGACAAATTCAACAAGCCATAACAACCAAATTTCCTAAAGTCCTCCATTTTGTCCAACAAACACACCAGACAGGAGAGTTAACGTTGGTGGAAAATCCTCCATGTCTATAACTAGAAGTAATTAGGAAGAGATGATCAGTTCACGTTCCGCTTAAACTGAGGCGCTATATCTGTCTGTCTGTTTCATACCAAAAACAACCTCTTGCTTGTCTGTTGGCAAGTTGTCAGTGTCCTCTTTGCTCCGCAATGTATTTTTCTTTATATAAAATATGCAAAGCTATGAATATATTTATATAACAGTAACAAAATAAATACAATCTCACCTTTATTGTTATACAATATTGTTAAAAAAATGCAAAGACAATACTTTTATTCAGCAAGGATTTATTAAGTGAAGCAAAAAACAGCACAGGCATTTGTAATATTACAAAAGGTTTGGATGTCAAATAAATTCTGAACTTATTTTTCAAAGAATCCTGAAAAAAAGTTTCATAGTTTCAACAAAAATATTCAACATTGGTAATAATAACAACAACACATGTTTTTTGAGCACCAAATCAGCATATTACGTAGAATGATTTCTTAAGGATCATGTGACACTGGATTAATGATGCTGAAAATTCAGCTTTGCATCTCAGGAATAAATTATAAAAGAGTTATATAATTATAATTCATAATATTACTATTTCATTGTATTTTTTTATAATTTATTTTTTAGAGATTTTAAATGTGTTTTTTATCCATAAAATAGCCTACTGCATAGCACAAAGCAATCTCATAACATTCTGCATACAAAAACTAATTAACCCCAGGTAAACCTAGAGCTGAAGACAGAGTGAGCATTCTCTCTTGCCCTCTTGCTGTCCATCAGGCAGGTTAAAGCATTTGAGTGGACTGGATCAGAGAGAAAGAGACACCACTGGCCCTGACCCTGTCTGCCTTTAAGATTAAAACTCCATGCAGTGTGTGTCAATCAGGCCAATTGTACTGGCCAGCTAGTGCTGACGGACTGAAAGTGTATGGCAGAGGAGATGATACACGTTGCTTGGCTCCCACTGAGAACAGCTTGTGAATGGATGGGAGTGAATTTTCTTTTTTTTCGGACTTGTCCGAAGTATAAATATAAAATCATTGGTTACCCATAAGCCAATCACATAACGCAATCACCTCTCTCTCCAACGTAAACATCACCTCTATTCAAAATGTTTAACAAACACTCTTCTCATGCGGCTTCAATTTGCAAATGCCAGTTATATTCCAATGCATTCTCATCCTAGGGCGTCATCTAACTGACACTTTTGACCATGCGTCTAAATCCGATGCACATGGCAACCTTTAGCGTCAGTTAGATGACCCGCTATCTAACTGACACCAAAGCTTACCATGTGCGTCGGATGTTGACGCATGCTCAAAAGCGTCAGTTAGATAGCGGGTAGGTTTAGGTCTGGGGTAGGGTTAGGGTTAGACCACTAGGAGGCGCGTCTCTTATTGACGCTAAAGGGTGCCATGTGCGTCGAATGTTGACGCATGGTCAAAATTGTCAGTTAGATGACGCCCTAGGATGAGAACTGGCTGAATAATCGCCACAACAGCAAATTACATCCCATATCTCCATATCCGCAGTCGTTTTCGATTTCCCTAACCTAAAATACAATATTAAACTCGGCGCTTAGAGTATGTCGCGGCTCTCAGCCTGCCCTCTGTTTGTTGATTGGCCGATTGTTTTCAGGCCAGAGGAAAACTGAGAGATAAGTCGCTATCTCAGACTGAGTACAGAAGCAAACTGAAATTGAGCGGAAGTACGAAGTCTGACGTAGTCAGGCTACCGAAACATAAGCTACTCCCTCTTTTTATTTAGAAGGGATCAATTATGTATATATATGGTGTGAGGATGCTATTGGAATTACTCCTTTTTTTTTCTTTTTTTTTATTGCTGTGATGCAAAGCTGAAATTTCAGCATCATTACTCCAATCTTCAGTGTCACATGACCCTTCAGAAATCATTAATATAAAGATTTGCTGCTCAAGAAACATTTATTGTTATGGTGAAAACAGTGATTATCAAAAAATAAAAAATAAAAAAAAAATAACAGTTTGTTATTTTATAAACTGTGATACATCTTTTTGGAATATTTAATAAATACAAAGTTCAAAGAACATTTATTTGCAATAGCCTATATTTTTTCATGATTTTCACGGTCAAATTTGAAGGATCACAAGTGAGTGTAGTATCGTGTGACAGTGGGAAGGTTAAAAACCTTTAAACCTACCTTGACTTTTGACTACTTAGCGACTTCTTTTAAATAAAAAAATCATGCTTTAAAGTGAAACAGAGAAAAGGACCAAGTAAATCTCTACAATGTAAAGTGAGAATGAAAGCAGAAGGGCACAGACTGCAAATGCTAATGACACAGCGCATGTACAACGAAGGGAACAATTAAGCATAGATTTAAAATGCCAAGGAAGTAATCGTGCAATTACTGAATATTTATGGCTGAGAACGAGAAAAGTAAAAGAAGAATAACCTGAACGAACAGCGTATTTTTCCATTTGATCCCTACTTTCACTGGTTAATTTCTTCATATATTATGGCCATCATTTCTCAGAGTAAAGGCCACAGTCAAGGGGGTCAATATATTTTTAGTACATCAACAACAATAGCCCACAAAGCCAGGAGAGCTGAGCAATTAGAGGTTTTGGCTGGGATTCTGACTCCCATGCTTGGTCAACCTGCCATCGCTTCAACGTGGGGGCCTTCTGAATTACTGACATTCACATAGCAGCTGTTATTGCTCCTGACTGGGCTGTTTCATGTTTGATATCGAATCACACAGGTCATTTATACCTCCACAATACTGGCTGGGGTTCAAGTTTAACACAGCTGAACCTAAACTGTTTTACTGTAAAGACTCAGGATTGTGGGGTGGCGATGGCGCAGTGGATAAGACACATGCCTTTGTGAGACACTTAGGCCCCGTCCACGCTACTGCGTTTTCATTTAAAAACGGAGAATTAAAACAAACACGATCTCCGTCCACACCAGCGTTTTATCTGCGTATTAGAATTGATCTCCGTCCACAATAGAACGACTGAAAACGCGGATCACGTGACCATTCACCAATACTGGGCATGCGCGTGCTGGTGTAAACGGAGGCTGACGAATCAGGGAAGGACACGTCATGACTGATGACACCCAATCATAGAGCCGAGCGTGAGCCTCTGCTTCAGCGTTTCTTAAAGGGGGGGTTGACTGCTTTTTTTCTTTGCATGGTTGTGTTTATGGGGTGCAATATAACATGTATTCGTGGTTTTTCTTTTTTTAAAAGTCTTATTTTTCATAAACTTCACCTTTATTGTCAGCCGCGCTCTCCTCTGTCCCCTGAATGAGCGGTTGACTTCCTGATTCTATGAAACCGCTCCCTCAGAAACACGTAGTGGGCTCAGATTGGTTAGTTTGGGCCAGTGTGTTGTGATTGGCTAAACTGTCGCTCACGTTGTCCGGAAGGTTAACGCCCATTACCTTTACGGGCGAAATGTGAGCTCCGGTCCAGATGTAAATATGTGTCGAACTGCAGTATCAGTTTGAGGCAGAATCAGGCAGAGAAAGCGGCGATGAAGAGAGTACTAAACGTTTCTGAATGATAATTTGCTACATTTTCTAACTTTATGCACGTTTGTTTTACACAATAGCATCTGACTGGCAACAATAGCAACTGACTGATTTTTTCATTGCAGTCACGTCTCCTTTTTAGGTCTTCGTTTTTTCCGTTTTAGTCTGTACGGGAGGTGCAAACGTAGCAAAAGGTCTCCGCGTGCGACCTCTGACATTTGTAACTTTGGATAAAAGCGTCAGCTAAATGAATAAATGTAAATGTAAATGATTTAATAAAGTATTGTGTACAGCAGTTAGGTTCATGTTCAAAAAGGGTGCATGAGGAAAGAGAGCCCAATAGTTCCATCAAGTTGAAATAGCCTGTCAAAAATAAAGATGGCCAGAATTTTATTGAAGCAATATTCCAGTCTTGTTTACCACAGTGAACACGGAAAGCCAGGAACCCATGAGGCAAAGTTTGCTAAAGCAAGACCTGAACATATACACTAACAGTACAAGTCACTGCACACACCTAAAATAACAAGCCATATATTACATTTTCCAGCCAGTGGTTTTGGAGGTATGCTATTTGTTTTCTCACAAAAAAATACAAAGCTGCGCTTTTCTCTTGGAAAGGTCCAATCTCTTGATCTGCGTGAATAAAGGTCACTTGTAAGCCTGACAGTCATTTGATACATGAGTGCTATAATTAGCATATCAAGGGACATTAAGCTCTTCATTAACTGTGCCTTGAACAGCAATTAGCACATATGAGTGCAATTAAATTCACATATTTACTTTAACATTTGAAGGCAGGTATTAGTCACCATGAAATATTCATCTGGAGAATAACTACCCCCCCAAAAAAACCTTTACCCCTATTTAATAGATTAGTTACTCTAAAAATGTATATTTTCTCACACTAATGTCTTTCCAAACTCAAACCGTATGCTGTCTCATCTTACGTCATAAGCGCCACTGAACGAGGATTGACAACAGAGGCGGAAGACAATACAATGCTGAATAAAGTCATGGTTTTTGTTATTTTTTGGACCAAAATGTATTTTTGATGCTTCGAAACATTCTAACTAACCCACTGACGTCACATGGACTACTTTGATGATGTCTTTATTTCCTTTCGGGACAAGGACAGTATATCCAACGCATTCTCATCCTAGGGCGTCATATAGTGACGCTTTTGATATTTCGTCTAAATCCAACATACATGGCACCCTTTAGACCCCCTAGGGCGTCCCTAGGGCGTCAGTTAGATGACGCCCTAGGATGAGCGTCATCTAACTGACGCTTTTGACCATGCGTCAACATCTGACGCACATGGCAACCTTTAGTGTCAGTTAGATGACGCGGGCAGGTTTAGGTCTGGGGTACCTTCTGGCCCATATATATCTGCGTCTCATATTGACGCTAAAGCATGCCATGTGCGTTGGATGTAGACGAAACGTCAAAAGCGTCAGTATATGATGCCTTGAGATGAGACCGGGCTGGTTTATCGTCCATACATTTTCAATGGAGGGACAGAAAACTCTCGGACTAAATCTAAAATATCTTAAACTGTGTTCCGAAGATGAACGGAGGTCTTATGGGCTTGGGACGACATGAGGGTGTGTCATTAATGACATAATTTTCATTTTTGTGTGAACTAACCCTTTAAAGATTTTTTCTTTTTTTTTTGTGTCACGTCCCGCATGTGTATTTCCCTCATATTATATATAAAATGTAAGTGTTATATTTTTCGAATGCCTGGGCTACTTTATTAGTGGAGTATGATATATAAACATAAGTTTCAATAGACTATATTAAATGCATTTTCTGGGAATTTAAATTTCAGGTTTTGACTGCAAATGTCATGTCCATAACGCATTTGAATGAATGAATATGTCACGTCTCGTTTGTTTACTTGCAAACTGGAAGACGCTCCCACTTTTGACGCAAGGCCTAATGGGACGTAGGAAACATGTGGATAGAACAAGTTTATTTAAAATTAACAGCAAGACAAACTAGAAGTGAATGTGTTTTCCATTAAATAAATTAATTAAATTAATTAAATTAAAAAAGTAAACAAAACCTTGAAAAAAAAATGTTACAAAAAAAGCCGTGTACACAGCTAAGCGAAATGGGGTCTTGCCGGTCTTGCGCACCGAACGTCATTTTTACCCACACGCACCTTCGTGCTTGTGCGGATGCGTCAAGTATAAACAAGACTTTACTCCGTGTCAACGTACGCTCTGATCGGTAAAGGATCAGAGATTTCAGACCTTCATTTATGGGCTATATGCACACATAAGTTCCGCATTTGACGCAAGGATGCTCAACAGTTTCCGGTTGGGGAGATTAAAGTGGGGAAAACCGAGGAAAACGGGATTATTACACAGACCTCTCCTGAATCATCTCCTGCAGCCTCCGAAGCCCCACTAACTCTGCCTCCGTTTCCGTCGTTAGCTGATATTAGTACACTCTAAAAAATGCTAGGTTGTTCACCCTAACTTTGGGTCAAATATGGACAAACAAGGGTTAAAACAACTCAGCATTTTTAGAGTGTATTTAAACATTCTCTATGATAAAAAAATGTTTATGAAAAAATTATTAACATGGTTCCCTTTCGAGGGAACTCTACACTGCGTCGAGAATTCGACTCTTTGGGGACTCTCCCTAAGCGTGTGCCTCTGAAGTATGAATGAAACTAATCGAATCCTGATTGGTGTTGGTCGTGACGTAACATGTGACGGCATACCCGGAAGTATAAAAGTGACGCTGTCACAACACATACCAGCTTTCGCTCTTCAGCAAGCGCTCTGTGTTGAAACTGTCTGTCTTATTTGGTGTTGTTGGTCACTCAGATATATATATATATATATATATATATATATATTATTATTATTATTATTATTATTATACTGTTTATTTGAATAGGGACAGATACAAAAAAACATAGATTATTGCATAAAGAACAATCCGATGCCTGTATCATAGTGTTTATAGCCAAGTCTAATTCGCAACACCAGTCCCTAGAAGGGCTTTTAACAATCAAGAGAAACACAGGAAAGAAAGAAAAAAAAAAAAAGACAGTAAAAACAATAAAATGTCAAGAAACCAGTTAGCACCAATAAAAATGAGTAAATAAACACATTCACTCAAACTCACACAGATACACACCTCACATACACAACAATATACAATTTCATATGGCATGATCACACTGCTGCTGCTGTATGAACCAGGCTTTTGTTAGTTTTTTGATGGTGGACAGTTTAGTTAAGGTCTTTATATTTGTTGGAAGACAGTTCCACAGATTGGCTCCTTTCACAGAAAAAACATTTTGGGCAAAAGAAGTTTTAAAAAATGGAACTTTACAGTCTCCATGTGTAGTAGCTCTTGTGGATCTGGAGGGTTCGAGCCTGTTCACAAATTTACAGAGTGGCTCAGGTGCAAGTCCAGTTAAACATTTACTAAACAAATTAATATGTCTGAAATTAATAAAATTGACAAAATTTAAGATTTTTTATTTACTTAAAATATAGCAGTGATGGAATCGAATGGGCTTTTCATCTAAAATTTTTAGGGCACGGTTATGCTTGGCTGGTCTGCGACCAAGCGGTGGTGCAGTACGACAGGTGGGACAGAATCATAGTGTTCAGAAATACATGAGCACTATATTATGGCCAATATTATGGTCAGCGAGCAGTTTTAAGAGATATGTGCATCCCTGCCCTCATTACATCACGGGTGGGGACACACATGCTTTGTGTATAAATTGTGAAACACTTCCCATTAGAGTGCTGCGCTCTCGGCTGGCGTGATTTGACGAGCATGGTCAGGCTCGCGTTTCCCATGGTTCCGGTCCCGCGTCCGTTGAGGCAGCGTGGCGATTGAGATCATGGGGTTTGCAGCGGGATCTTGCAGACGAGAATGAGACTGCTGAGGCCCTTTTTCTTTCATCGTCTGATGATCCCGTAGCCCCTGTGTGTGGTGCAGAAGCCTGCGCCTCTGCCCACGATCAGGTCCCGATACCCGCAAGCTCTCTGCTTCAGAGGAAGTAGATGTGCTCAGTATCGATGCGAATGACCGTGAGTTAGGCGCGCCAGTTCACGGCCAAGCATATGAGGAGCTGGTGGAGGTTGTGACTCGTGCCGTGGCCAGACTTAACATTAGCTGGCCACATGATGAGCAGGGAACGCAAGTTCAAAGTAAATTAGATGAGCGTTTCATGCAGCACAGGTCACAGCCTCAGCGCCGGGGTTTGCCGTTTTTCCCCGATATCCACAAAAAGATAACAAGATCGTGGGATAAACCACATTCGTCCCGTGTCTCCAATCCCAGTGTCCTAAATTATTGATTTAGTGGCTGGATCTCGCGTTGGCCGAGGCAGCGCATAGATTTTGGTCTGCATTGCAATACAGAACAATGGCTCAGATCTCGCGTTTGCCGAGGCAGCGTGTAGATTACGAGTCTACTCTGCAATAAAGATTCTGTGACTGGGATCTCCCGTTTGCCGAGGCAACAGGTAGATTCAAGGTCTGCATTGCAGTACAGAATCTATAGTGGCTCGGATCTCGCGTTTGCCTAGGCAGTGTGTAGATAATGAGTTTTCTTGACTTTTTCCTGCGGGTCATCTGCTTCAGTCGAGAATAGTGCTCGAAAAACACTCGAGGCCGTTCTCAAGGGGCTGGTTCCCTTAGTAGATTTTGTAGAATGGCAACGCCTTCCAATATATCTATATGGGTCCTGAATATTTTTAAATATGGGTATTGCAGTTCGGTCACCGACCTCCCAAGTTTGTTGGGGTCGTACCGACAGCAGTGGTTACAGAACAGGCTCAGGTTAAGGAACAAGAGGTACATACTCTACTGGAATTAAGGGGCCCTAGAGAATGTTCCCCTACCAGATAGGAAGTCCAGGTTTTTCAGCTGGTACTTTTTTTTTTAGTTTCAAAGGTGGTGGACTGAGGCCAATTTTAGATTTAAGGCTATTGACTTGTTATTTGAGGAGATCCAGGTTCAAAATGCTTACAATTTCCATTATCGGAAACCAAATCAGATCCGAGGACTGGTTTGGCATGGTAGATCTAAAAGTTTGGGCTGTCCACTCAGTTGCAGGGCAACCAATGTTGATCTTGCTGCAGAGCCCTCCAGGAAACGATGTGTATTGCCCGCCGTCTATGATACGTCGGCCCGCATCATTTTCCAGCAAACGCACTCTGCGTCGTTTTTCCTGGAAAAATAAAAAAACGAGCATCACTTATGGTCACGAAAACCGTATCGACTACAGCCTGCTGGTCTTCCACTTCAGGCAGTTGAGAAGGGTGCTCTAAAACCACCAGAGGCCAGTCTCAATAGGCTGGTTCTCTTAGATCCGTTCAGCCCAGCACTCTCTCCCCGCATGTTCATGTGTAGGTATATGGATGTGACTCTGGCTCCACTGAGGCTTCAGGGCATCCGTACACTGAATTGCTTCGGCGACTGGCTCTTATTGGCCCAGTCTCGAGGAATTGGCATTTCGGCATCGAGATGTCGTCCTTGGCCAAAATTAGAATCGGAGGTTGAGACTCAACACTAAGAAAAATGTGTTGGACCCAGTTCAGAAGACTGCTCTTCTGGGCATGAAATGGAATTCGGTTACAATGCAGGCACATATGTCTCCCTCTCGTATCAAATCCATCCTGGCCATGGTGTCCGGAATAAAGCTAGGCCAGGCCATCACTGGTAACACAATTTCAGATACTGCTGGGGCTCATGATAGCGGCATCCAACATTATACATTTGGGCCTTCTACTCATGAGGCCCCCTTCAGTGGTGGCTGAGAGCCAAGGGTTTTTTTTCCCTCAAGGGGAATCTATTCCATATGATCAGAGTTACGTGCAGATGCCTTCGTTCTCTGGTAATTTGGAAGAAACCTTGGTTCCTGTCCTAAGGGCCAGTGCTGCGAGCGTCATGTCGCCGAAAAACCGCTTCGACAGTCGCCTCCCTCACTGGTTGGGGCGCGGTCATAAACGGCCGCTTTGCCAGGGATCTGTGGCAGGACCATCATCATTCTTGGCAAATAAATTGTCTAGAAATGATGGAAATGTTCAGGGCTCTGAGGAGCTTCTTTCCAGACATCTAGGGTTATCATGTCTTGATACGTTCGGACAATACATCAGTGGTAGCCTATCTGAACCGACAAGGGGGACTCAGATCGTGCCCTCTGTACAGACTTGCGCATCAGATTATTCTTTGGTCCCAAGGGAAAATACTATCTATCACAGCAATGTATATTCCAGGGGTTCAGGATCAGGGAGCAGACATCCTGTCGAGGCAGGGGCTGAGGCCCGGGGAATGGAGAATTCATCCATATGTGGTGAAGTTGATATGGGAGAGGTTTGGACCAATGGAAGTGGATCTATTCGCGTCTCGAGAGATGTCCCACTGCCCACTTTGGTTCTCCCTCTCACATCCAGCCCCACTGGGGTTGGATGCCATGGTACAGGCCTGGTTGAGGCTTCGCCTGTACGCATTTCCCCCGATCGCTCTGCTCCCGGGAGTCCTGGAGAGGGTCCGTCAAGAGGGCATCAATCTACTTCTGCTTGCCCCAATGTGGCCGACCCGAGTATCATTTTCAGACATAATATCATTCCTGATAGCTCCGCCATGGCGGATTCCTCTGAGTAGGGATCTGTTGTTTCAGGCGGAGAGCACAATCTTCCACCCTCGCCCAAAGCTGTGGAAGCTGTGGGTCTGGCCTCTGAGGGGGTTCAGTACCTAAATGCTGGTCTATCAGTCGGAGTGGTTGAAACCATAATTAGCTCTAGGGCTCCATCTACTAGGGGATTATATGGCCTCAAGTGGAATGTGTTTGTCACTTGGTGTAGAGAACAACAGTTAGATTCAGTTAACTGCCCGGTGGCTTCAGTTCTGGAATTTCTTCAAGATCGTTTCTCTGCGGGTCTCTCCCCTTCCACGCTTACGGTGTACATGGCTGCCATTGCGGCTTTCCACGCACCTTTAAGTGATGGGCCTCTGGCGAGGCACCAGTTGGTCATTCGGTTTCTCTGTGGTACATGGAGGATGAGACCTGCAACCAGGTCCAGGGTTCTTACCTGGGACCTGGCAATAGTTCTTGAAGGGTTATCCCTGGCCCCCTTCGAACCTTTGCAGTCGGCTTCGCCTAAGGATTTAACGCTAAAAATGGTATTTCTCTTAGCTATTACCTCACTTAAGAGGGTGTGAGATATCCAAGCCCTGGTAGTGACACCAGCTTCAAGTTTGCCCCTGGCAGAGTTAAGGCCTTTTTGCACCCAAGTCCGGGCTACGTGCCTAAAATTCCAACTAATACGGCTCGATCTACAGTCCTTCAGGCATTCCACCCTCCACCTCATGTGTCCGCAGAAGAAGAGAAGCTTCATTTGCTCTGCCCCGTCAGAGCTTTGCCGTCACGTTACCAAACAGGTAACACCAATCAACACCAAGCAACAACAATCAGGATTGGATTAGTTTCATTCATACTTCAGAGGTGCATGCTTAGGGAGTGTCCCCAAAGAGTCGAATTCTCAACGCAGTGTCTCGTTCCCTTCTCAGGGAACAAGGGTTATAGTCATAACCCGAGACGATTTGCCGGTTATAGAGTTCTAATGACGGTGTTCAACAATAACCGTCACACCCCTAGTTCCGTCGCTGTGCTGTCATCATCATGTAATGTCCACCCCAACGTTTTTAATTGGTGCCGCGATTTCGACGGATTGGAAATGGGCTTGAATGAGCTCTTTGCCAGACTAACTTGCTGAGCAAATCTAAATTTGCCGGAAGTTGTCTGGGTCTGGGTTTTCTCCCCTTCTTCAGAAAATAAAAGGAAATCACAGACAAAGTATTATGATAATAAATATCACCATGAACTGCTGTTGTATGCAAAATAGCAATAGCTGTTCTCTCCCTTGCTCACTCACTCTTACCTCTGATTTAGGATCACATTCAATGCATTCGTTGCACACATTCATGCACCATTATCCAGTGTAACGGCAATAACATAGCATGTCAGATTGAGCACTATCGTCTTTCATTGTGACTTTATCTGTCAGTATTTTCAGTACTCTCTGAGAGCTCTGATTGGTGATGGGGCAATGCATCATGGGGTGTGAGAAAAGGACTCAGTTTATCAGTCACCCCTTAGATAAAGACAGAAAATCCATGACAAAGTACTCCACAGCAAGCAAACACAGACCTCAACCGTAGACCTGATAATCTCGCAAGACTGACAGCGCCAAGAATCACACATTTTCATTCTCGTTGGTTCCCTCTCTTCCCCCACGATCTCTCACACTGGGGATCTGACAAAAGAGAAACGAGAGATAGACACAGCTTTTCAGGCCTTTTTTGATAGTGTCAGTCCATCTTTTGGCAAAGTCACATTTCCTTTTTTTCCCATTACTGCAGAGGACTAACCTAATTCTCTTCTGAAAAGGTCACTTATCGAAGGGTACAACATCCATCACTCTGAGTAAAGTCATTACAGTGACTTCATTTTCCTGATCTAATCCATCGCTGAGGTTTTCAACCATAATGATCGTTTCATGTCTGGATATAAATATTTTTTACTGTACATCAGAAAATGTATTATCTGAAAAGCAGGATTAATGGATGCCCTCATATCCTTTATATAAAAAAAAAAATGTAACCCTCACGTTATGTTATGCTCAGCTTGAAAATTTTCCTAGAGACCCAAATGCTGTTTAATGTGGTAAAATAACAATAGTAATTTTAAATTTAAGTTTATATTTTCCCTTCACATTCTTTTAATAAGTTCCTCTGACCTAATCAAAACCCAGCAGACAGACATTATTGGAGCCTTAACCCTGTTTTATCACAAATTTAAGTCTTCAGCGCTTCTCAGAAATGTTTTGTCGGTTGAAGCATGGTATTAAATTCACTTTAAAATCCTTTCTCATAAGATTAGGCAAAGTCAAGTGTCTCAGACCCCAAACAGAACACAAGGGTTAAACTAATTTCATAACGTTTGGCATCTGATGTATGCTTAACTTCTAGAAAACTTTACATGTTTACTTTTTGTAAGCGGGACTGTCAAATGAAAATGTCTGTGCACATGCAAGACGTTGAACGTCCCCCTTACCATTCAAATGTGCATTATTTAACCTCTTTTGGTGATGGATTGCAAGCACTTCTGATAGACTATTGACAGGGCATGTGACGCATGAATCCTTTAAAGGGCACAATTTGATATGATGTGCACAGAACAAGAGTGATAAACAACAACAGACACTCAGAATAACATCTTGACCTAGATAAACAGAATAAATCAAACTGCTTGACACTAATTGTATATCCATTGGGCACACATGCTTATTTCTACAGAGATACTAGATCAACATTTGGAACGTTCTTCTGTAATACGAAGGAATATGTGGCTGACAAGTTGAAAAATGGAAGTGTATCCAAATGGCAATCTTGGAGATTTGGGGAAAAGAGAGTTTGGGAATTGACTTTATGCAATCCATTTTTTCTAATCAGATACATCAGTGTCCACCTGTTTTTTTTTTTTTTTTTTTTTTTTTTTGAGGATATGCAAAAGTGGTGTCTTGTGGCTCATGTAAAAAATGGTTACATGTAAAATTTGATGCAAATGTAAGCTGTTCTACTTTAGAGTTTGACTAGGGAAAATTTTGGAAACATAAATGCTTTTTTAAAACTGATTCAACACCCAAACCCCCAAAACATTGGAATTTGGAGAGTTTTTGGTGTATACTGATAAATACCCTTAATAATTTACTTCTGGAAATACATATTATCATTCCCCGAACAAACACCTTAAACTAGCCTAAGCTGGTTTAATCGTTGCCCAGCCTGGACATGGCTGGTCTGTGGGTTGGTTTTAAAGGGGTTTTGGACACTTTTCAGCTGTTCAGATGGAACTGGCCACCCAAATAAATAATACTTTTGTTACTGTGAACCAGACTCAGATTTGTTTTATAAAATATACCATATTGTGTGTGTGGTCATTGTTGCTTATTGCTTATTTTAGGAAAACAATTCACTTGCACTATAAAAAAAAAGTGAGAGTTGGAGTATGCAAATGCACAGAGTGGGTATATTTTTGATTGTCCAGGAAAATATTGTGTAGTTGTTTTTTTTTTTTTTTGTTTGTTTTTTTTGTCTTGCCAGATAGGCTGCTGAGATTCATGACATCTAAGCTGATTTGGCAAGCTCATTCTCCTTGCAGCAGAGCAGATGACTGTACTTAGCTCAGTAAATTATGCATGCATTATTCATATAATAATGCACCCTTTAAATATTCAGATTTTAGAAGGGGAAACATAAAAGATGTGGTAAAACCATCTCTGTGGCCCCTATTTTAACAATCTAACCTCATGGAATAAAGCGCACGGCTCACGGTCCGAATCCACTTTTTAACGACGGGAAAACTGGTTGCCGCGCCCAGCGCATGGTCTAAAAGTTTTGTGCCTATTCTCATAATGAGTAATGGGTGTGTTTTGGGAGTAACGTTCAATAAACCAATTAGAGTCTCATCTCCCAATTCCTTGTTGAGCTTGCGTCATGGCCGTTTGTTATGTACATGGTGGAATTTGCAAGCGGAAAGACTAAATGCTTCTCCAGAGAGGAAACAGATCTGCTCGTGTGTGAGGTTAAAGCGTGTGAGCAGAACATCTGTGGGACAAGTCGGATTCCACCATATCTTTATGTACACAATAATAATCTTTTACATTGTAATCCTTTTATTTTTAATATTTGGCTAATTGTGTGCTACTGTGCTACTGTATTGTTTTGTTAGTCAATGGCAAAGTCCATTTTATTTGCCTCAAAATAGCAACAAGCCTGAACACACCTCGATTTCAGACCAGCACGTCCATGGGCACACAAATAGGCGTAAATGTATTTGCTATTTAAACAACGTGGCGCAGGATGTCAAAAAGATAACTACATCGGGCTGAAACTAGCAAAAAAAAAAAAAATCTTCCTAAATCTTCATCTATCCAAGTGCATTGTATGTTTCTGCATAGATCAGTTTCAAAAATATTCTCCTTCTCTATCGCCCTCTGTCATGCACACAACCGCACACACCAGCGACCTGCCTCCCAGATGTTGTACTGATGTCATGCAAGGTAGGTGTTCCAGGTATCTTGTTGGGGGTCCAGCCCGACTGGTTTATCACTGATACTTCTGGTTCCAAATGATGCTTTAGCCTTGTGCTTCCATTTATCATCTGCCCCCAGGCAGCACACAGCTGAGCCAGGAGAGATAGGCAGTTTATTTTTCATAGTTATTTATTCCGTGTTGTCTCTGCCTTTGTCAGAGTGTCTATGTATTAGGGTTGTTGTTGGCTGATAAGGCTGGGAAAGGTTACGGAGCTAAGTTGAATGTATGTGCTGTTAAAAATTATTACTAATTCGTAGTATTTCTAACCCTATATTATTTCACGGTCACCATGATTTTGGCAAGTAAGACATGTTCCTGGATCATCAACATTCCTGTCCCAAATTGTACCCAATCCCTACCCCTAAACCTAACCCTACTCATAACTTTTCCCTAAAATCAGAGGGTAATGATACAGTAGGTGAATGACACTGATGTTTAAGTACTTCACCCTGGTTCTAAGCATAAACTTGATATAAACTGTAAAGTTGTCCCTCAAATTTGATTGGTTGATTGGAAAGGTGTTCCAGGATCAACAATCCTGTTGATCTGGGAACATGTGGTACTTGGGGAAATCACGTTCACCCCCCCTACACACACACACACAAAACACTTCACCTGAATATTTTGCTGACCTCGAGTCCTGGACTGTATCTCCTTAGGAGTAGAATCACGTTTGCTTCTTTGCACAGCCTGATCACTCCATGTATACAAAAAAGAAGACAAAAGCACTGCAATAAATTACACAGTGACAAGGAATCAGCAAATAAATCACCTTGGGGTGGCCTGTGTACAGAGAGTGTGATTCATTTTCCTCTCTAGAGGCGAGAACACTTTAGCAGGAACCTTCAGCACTGGAGGATGAATTGTGTCTGTTAAAATGTTGTTTGCTGGATTAAAATTTAATGTCTGCATTATCAATAAAGCACAATCTTTTTTGTTACATGGTTTGTGTTATGTTACAGATGGCTTATTGGTCTCAACGTCTGAGCATGGCAACATTTATAAAATAGAAATGCTCCTAAGCATTTGAAGAAAAAAAAAGTAATGCTATGTGCACTTCCTTTTGCATGAAAGTGCAAAGGGTGTTTCAATCACAAGCCAGTATTGTTGTTGTTTTGTTGTTGTTGTTTTTTTTTCACTTTTGGAATGTGACAGTGATAAACAACATGTTCTTCTTCATTCAGAAAATAATTCTGGTACTTCTTACTGTATTTACACACCATGTACTCTATACTGCTTATTAAAAACAACACTATTTAGAATGCAGTAATAAACAATGAAAAAAATACATATAGTAATACATATAGTAATTTGTTTAGAAGGTGTGCATTATATATATATATATATATATATATATATATATATATATATATATATATATATATATATATATATAAACAAACAAATGCAGTAGTTTGGTTATTTTGGTATATACAGTATCATATATATATATATATATATATATATATATATATATAGACCATTTCACAAGATGCAAACAACACTGGTCCAGAAACACTTCCTGTTTCAGTTTGTAACTGTTTTCTTTATTTCACATGTAAAGAAAACATCTTAAAGATGTTTGTTTAACTTTTTGATTCAGTTTTATATGTTCTGTTGGTTGTATTTTATCCCAGCTTTTATGTAGTGTTAAAAAACTGAAACAGGAAGTGCTTCTGGACCAGTGTTGTTTACATCTTGTGAAATGGTCTATATATATATATATATATATATATATATATATATATATATATGAAGAGTTCAGATGCAAAAGCCTCTAAATGCCATTTGAAATTTTCTTCTAAAATGATCATTTTTATCAAGCTTATATATTCAAGTTCAGTAATTTCACTTAAATGACAATTAATAGGTAATTATCATTGCAATTTAAGTGAAATTACTGAACTTAAATATACAAGCTTGATAAAAATGATCATTAAAGAAGAAAATTTCAAATGGCACTTAGAGGCTTTTGCATCTGAACTCTTCATATATATATATATATATATATATATATATATATATATATATATATATATACATATATAGTTCAGTTGTCACACTGGAAATACACAATTATGTAAAATGCATTTCTTTATGGGATTCAGTATCCCTTGCAGACATCATGGTTATACTACACATTTTGGCAAATATAATACATGTAAGTCATCTGTGAATTCCATGCATACAGATTTTTTATTTTATTTTATATAGCAGCTAGTAGGTCATTCTGAACAGCCATGTTTCACATTTGTTGCACCAGTATTTTGAATGAAGCTGCACATATACACTATGTTCTCGTTTGCGGTCTAAAATTCATGCATCTATTTTACATTCGCTATTTCATATCTGGAACTTTCTTCACTGTCAGACTGTCAGGAAGTGCATTAGATGCTCTTTTCCATCCTCGTCTCTGTGTGTGGCGATCTAATAGCACCTGAATGCAGTTTCGCTGTGTTCACTTGACTAAGGAAGAAGCCTTTAGACATCTACCATAGATGACTGAGAGCTCCATGGGTGAGAGAGGTGGATGGGCCCGGAAACATGGCAGCCTGTGATCTCTTCAAAATTACTTTGCCCACTTCAGACGGCCCCAGCTTTCATATATTCCCACTATAGAGTGCAGCGATCCACAGATGCTTCAAACTGATATGTTGCTGATTGGTTTATTTCACTCCCAGTGACCATGTTCGGATAAATATGTCTGATTTGATGAAAGGAAAAAAAATGCATTAATGGACGTCTCTAGTAGTTATATAGCGATGATTTTGTTGTTTATGGTCTAGCTGGATTTAATCAGGCTTAATTAATTGACTTGCCTTGAATAAAGAGGAATAATTATGAGCTGCATGGCAAAGAGCAGTGAGAACACAGACAAAACAAATTGCTCTGTTATTAACGTTACCCTTATGCGTTTGTTATGCTCCACGTCCACTTGTGTCTCCGAAGGTGTTCTTGCAACTCTCTTTTTTTTAATTTCAAGTAAAGCACTTGACCGTAACTCTATATGACTTTGTAATAGACTATTGTTTATAATGTTTCCAAGGCACTGATTGCGTTACTCTAATAACTAAACAGTCAATCGGTGATCTCATAATCTTATGAACATAATCTTATGAACTGCCATGCAGTCTGTTTCACTGGTTAAGGTTAGGGTCAGGTGTAGGGTAGGTTTAGGGCAGGGGTGCCCAACCCTGCTCCTGCCGATCGACTGTCCAACACAGTCTATCTCCAACCCTAACAAAACACAAAAAATACTCACCAAATTTCAAGTGAAAAAAATAACATTATAAAAGGCTGTGTTCTCCATTACTTAATAAATTACTACCACGATCACTAGAAAATGTCCGTTTTAAAGCTGCAGTCCGGCATTTTTCCTCTTTGTCGTCATCTCTGTTCGAAATCTGCAATTAGCCTTTCGCCGAGCCCCGCCCCCCTTAGTTACTGCTGCTACCTCCGTCAAACAAATGGTCAAACACGGGCAGCGCGACAGATTGCCATGACGGCAAAGGGTATTCCCGTGCGTGTCAGTGACCTTTTTTGGAGCAATACCTCCGCGATATCGAGCAAGATCGAAGCAAAAGGGGTTACGGTATGCGGTGGAGGGATTTATTCCAAATATAAAATTAAGAAATGAATGAGACACGACTACTATTGATGCTAATGCTTACCAGTCTCAAGAAAAATCAGAAAAACCCCATGACCATGCTAAGTTACCTCAAATGCAACCAGCACAGCCTTGAAGATTTTATAAACTGGTTCAGTGACTAATTGGAGTTCGAAATATATAACTTGCGCTGCATATTTATTCATTTTGCCTCCGATACAGGAGTAGCACGTTCGCTTTAACAAGCAGGTTGTTCATTACCACAGCAACCGATTGCGTGTCATGCTCATGCTGAATGCGATTTTCGTGTTTAAAAAGTAACTAACGTTATGCATAAGAGACGGAAAGAGGCAGAGAACCATACGTTATTTAAGGTTATTTCTATTCGTTACGATATTGATATATGAACTGATGTTGTCATGTAAGCTTCATGCTTTCCCCGTTGCGAACGTCCTCTAAACTGTAGTCTACGGTGCTGCACTGCTAACTTAGATGACTGCTGCTCATTTTCCCAGAGAATATCATGGTATGTTAACAACAACCCTTTAGAAAATGTACAGTAAGTCCTTTGTGGATCCTCTTGATCTGCTTTCTCCGTGCTTCTTTGACTAATCTCAGTCGCACGCACGCTGCACGCGAGACGAGTTAACCATGTTCGACACATTTAACTGGAATTGGGGCGTCCACACCGTTTAATACATCTTAGGCACCGCTCGCGTTGTGTTTTGGGCTTTGGAAAGGGAAAAAACACAACTTCTCCAGACAATCTCTCGGGGTATCATGTGTCCGATTTACTAACGCCGTGGGCGCACCGCTTACTGTTTGAAGGAAACAGCTCACACAGTAACGGTTGCTATGATGTGTGATTGGACAATGGCCATTTTGTGGGAGGGGCCGGCGAAAGGTCAATTGCAGTCATTCGTGGAATTAACTAATTTACGCGAGTTGTACTTCAACACCCTCAACACGGCACAGTGCGGATGAACACAATGTTTGAGGAGACTGTAAGGCTGTACTGGCATTCAGTATGACAGATTATTATATTTGGTAGTATGACCAACATAAGAATTTCAATGGAAAATGTCATCTGCACTAGTAAGAAACATCCACTTTTGTTCTGGTTCTGACATTGCAGTAAATCACGCTGATTAAATATAACAATCGCTTATAAGTTATTATATCACGCAAAACCGTACAAATTATACTTTGTTCTCAAATTGTTAATGTTCAGAACTTAAGCATTGCGTGACTACATATAATGTCCTTCACCTTATTTTCGCATTGGTCTGGTTGCAGTCTTCTTTTTTCTTTAGCCACTCCGAACAAAGTCTTTTGCATTTTACAGTGGTTGAATCAATTGTCACTGGTGATTGTCGTTTGAACCTTTTTGGATCCGCCATCACAGTGCAAAGTTTAATTATATCAAGTGCTGTGAGAAAAGGCTATAAATCTCCACCTCCAACATCCTCACACGCAATATAGCCAACTAACTGAGACTCATTCTGTGTACAGATGTGACATAATGACGCAAAGACATGCTCGAATCTCCCGCGGAAATCGGTTACTGGAATTAAAAACATTAAGCCTTGTTTATACTCGATGCGTCCGCAAGAGCGCGAAGGGCGCGCGGCAAAAATGACATCATTGCGGTGTGAGCGGAATGACCCCATTGCGCCTGGCGGTGTGCACGGCACTTTTTGTAACTTTGCGCGCGGCGCCGCATCCGAAGATGGACGACTACGAGCCGAATCTGGCCGAACTGGTGGTACGATCTGTACCAGCATGTTTATGATCCTTCTATACACAGAGACATTTGCATTGATGGGCAACCACAACATCTCATTTTGTGAATAACACATTTGCATTATGCACCTAGTTCGCACTTGTCTAAAGTAATTGGTTACATCTACAAAATAAGCCTACAATAGCAGAATTAAGCCCTGCTGGTAAAATTAAGGTTTAAACACTCTGCAACAAGGCTTCAGTTGTTTAACTAGTTTACATGCAGTGAAAGTAGGCTACAATAAACCTACTGCATTTACTCTTTTATGAATTAGCAATTAATAAACTACTAATAAACGGCAAACTACTTCTTCACTGCTGATTCCTGATGGTTTAAAGGAGAATTACTCTGAGTTCGCCCCCTGTCCTTTCACAGAATAGCACAACGGCGAGCGCGTCAAGTATAAATGCCTTGTCCGTTTGGAGAGGTGCGCGCGCAGGCAGCGGAGACTCGCGCTCTTGCGGACGCGTCGAGTATAAACAAGGCTTTATTACAAGCTTACCACTTTGAATCGAGCTAAGGCAAGCAGAGAGTTTTGAACACTGGCTGGTTATGCATTTTCTCAAATATGTATTTTGGATAATTCTTAACCGCAAAAATGCTACGCACTACAGCTTTAAGCAAAAAAACAAAGCCAGAGCAACTTTAAAATTTGCAGCACAGTACAATACCAGCACATTTACTGCCCGGGACAACGGAATTGCAGGTGATTTGCGAGTTCAGTTTCACCCCTAAATGTGGTGTATGTGTGTTTGCATGTAAGGAGGGGGAGTACATTTCCTTGACATTTCGCTTGCTTGAATATAAATAGATTGCTTCAGCTCTGCTCTGTGGAATCCTGTCAGGACGCGCTGCCTGGAAACACCGGCTTTGGCAACTGATGATTCCTCACTGTGCCAGTTGCTTCAACCACCCTTATCATCCGCCTGGCAAAGTGCTGTAACTTGCCCTCGCTGCCTACATGCCCAGCCTACCCGCACCTACTGAGATAATGTGATAGTTGTCAGCCACAGCAAGCCCAACTCTTTTTGGCAAACAAAAAGCAAGAGGAGTGCTTAAGAACGTACACATCTACAGAATCCAGAAAACAGAGACATTCACAAAGCTCAGAGATGATGTTTGGCCAATGATGTGTTGGTACTTGTATAGATATTAACATACAAATGTGCTTCTTCTGTGAAATTAAGGTTGAGAATGTGATCTGATCATTCAGTTGTTTGTGATATTTGTAATGGTTGAGTTTCGCAGTGAGAAAAAAAAAAAAAAAACAGAAAATCTGATTAGCCAAATCAGTCAACAGTGAAATTAGTAAGACACCAGAGGGGTGTGTCTGATACAATGGTAGATCTGCATTTCACAAACAATGAGCTCACTCTGTTGATTCATTGTTTTTTTGTTGTAACATGTGAGTTGTATTTATATGCTTTATGACACTCTCCAGTTAGCCTGTGTTGGCTAATAAAAAAAAATAAGCAATTCAGAGTATTAACAAATAGTAAGTATCTGCCAAAACTTTACTTAACCAAATTAAGTCAAACAGAGAAAATTATGTGGTAGCCTGTTCGACGGGTTAGTGATTCCTGTAACGTTACTGTTGTACGGTCAATGACAAGAGTACTAATCAGCAGTCTCACAAACGTAACCAGTATATTTATCCCCACATAGCAAAGCCATAACACAGTGAGGTAGAAGAACAAAGGGTATGTTCACACCGAACGCGAATAGAACATCAAATACGCATCTATCGTGTCTAGTTCAAATTTTTCAATTTGCGCGTAAGACGTTCACAACAAATGCATAGTCCAATTCGCGTCATTTGCGACTGGCGCCAATGATGCATCTATTCACATCTTTGCATTGACTTTGTATGTAATCTACTCGCACAAATAATTACATTTGCGTTCGATGTGAACACACCATAAGTTACATGAAAAAAATCCAACTACATATTTTACACCACTGACAAGGGAAAAGCTTTCTGCTGCTTCTCTTTCAAGGTAGTGACGAAACGCGCTCTGTAGAGCTGTTTGTTCGCGTTCGGCTACGGTAGAAACATGACGTCACAGAATGTCGACCTTCAAGAGGGTGCCCGAGGTTATTTAGATATAAATTTCTCATTCTAAGGTAATAAAGACATAACGGTTTATTAAGTAAGTTCTTTATACACCACTGAAAACAGAGTTATAGATGTCATATTGCTTTTCTGTTAATAGATACTCAAAATTATTACACATTGCACCTTTAAAATGAATAATTTTATTCAGCAAGGATGTGTTAAATTGATAAAAGTGATGGTAAAGATTTATATTTTGAATAAATTCTGTTCTTTTTAACTTTCTATTTATCAATAAATCCTGAAAAAAGTATCATAGTTTGTTTCCAAAATTCACATTGATAATAATTGAGTATCGAATTAGCATATTAGAATGATTTCTGAAGAAGAATCATGTGACACTGAAGACTGGAGTAATGATGCTGAAAATATAGCTTTGCATAACACAAATAAATTATATTATAAGTATATTTAAATAAGAAACCATTATTTTAAATTGCAATAATATTTCACAATAATCCTGCTTTTTCTGTATGTTTGATCAAAAATATTAAAAAGAGTAGCCTAATGTTTCCAAACTTTAGACCAGCTGTACATACATACATAAATACATACATATAGTTACATAAAAATATACATAAAAAAAAAATACTTTATATTCCACAATATTTAAGATTTAAGATAGAATTCCACTGGTTCTGTACAATACAATTAGAACAAACAAGCAAACAAATAAATATCTCACAAAAACCATATCTTTACATAAATATGGGTACTAAAAAAAATTTTAGCAATTTTAAATCGCACAATATTAATTAGAATATTAAAACGTAAGCAAGTAATTTATGCAACTGGCATCAATTCATTATCAGAAAAATGCTAATTGTTTTGCATGTCTACATTTTGAAGTGGCCAATTTCACTCGATAGGCCCTTTTGGGATCATGTCTTCAGGAAACAACAGCTTCTGATAGTGAATTTTTGTAAATTTGATGAAAATGGAGCTCTAAATTCTCGTTACACAATTGGTAAGCACGGTCATCTCTCTTGTCCCAGCAGCACAAATTAATTCTGACTGAATCTTAATTAACAAATCAGTCTTGGTTTTATTTGAATATGCATGTCCTGAGCATAGAGGACATCTGAGAGAAAGACAATAAAGCACGGGACAGAAGAAAGTTTACCGTGACAGTTCAGCAAATAGAGAGGGAATTGTTAAATGGCTATAGAGGGCAAAAATCAGCTGAACAACAACCTTGCAAGCCAGCCACTATTTGTTAGTCATATTGTAAATGTTTGAGTAAAAAATTATATAAATGTATGCAAATAGGAATAGTAACAAAGCACCATGTGACAGAGAAAGTGAATATAAATGGGACTGCTTTCTAGATAACCTAAAATGGGAGCTTGGAAAAATGAAGACGTATAAATCAATTGTGGAACTTGTCACAAAAGTTGTCTCCTTCAAGCTGCTCTAAGTATGTGTATGTGTTCAAGCAAGGCAGGAAAATTTCCCTGTCCTCTTCCATGAGGATATTTTCTCAATCTGTATTCATGGCCCACGACTTCATAAGCAAAGGATAGAAAGGAGTAACCTTGACCTTTCCACAAGTCCACAAAATGAAGAGAAAGATCACCATTGACCGCTATTCATCAACTCGCATTTCTTACAGCTGGTTTTTGTCATTTCAGATAATGAGATGGAACAGGCACTGCCAGAGATGCGGTCCCAGTCGTGGCTGACCATTGCATGTGCCCTTGAACCCAGCTGGACCTCCCAAGAAACGCAGCAACTCATTATTCTGTCAGATGTCACATCGAGCCATGCAAGTAAACCGGTTCCAAACGGAGATGGAGTTTACACATTGTTTAGCAGGAACCCAGAATAGAAGCCACATTTCAAAGCGCAGACTTTCACAACAGTGTTCAGTTAGTGTGTTCACCACGTCGTAACTTTTTAGTGTGCACCTCATTATTAGTAATTTTACTGCTAGGCTGTTGAAACACAAAGGAGGGAAGTGCGGGGACAGTGTCATGTTGCTTCAATTGATCAAATGGTTAGTAAAGATAAATACGGGCTCAAGTAAATCCTTTTTTTTTTTCCTTTGGCATTTTCTTCAGACTAGAGAACAGAGTTGAAAAGAGCAACTGGGGCAAAATAAAGCAATGGAGCAAGAAACTCACCCAGCTCCTAGCATGAACGATGCAATAAAAGTCTGATTATTATTTAGAGAGAATATTGCCTCAATAAAACAGCAATTCCAGGCAGGATTCACAGGACATGGCACCAAGGTCTCGCTGTGCAGTCATATTTGGATGGATTTCTGTGGTAGAAAGTAGAAAATGAAACCATTAATGACCAGAAATATGAATAGAAATATCAGCTTCATATCTGTTGGAGCTGCTCCCTTGATTTGATTTTATTAGACAAAAAAAGTAGTAAAATGGACTCATTTGTCTTGGATAATACAACTTGCTTCCATTGTGGTCCTTGATGTAAAGCACAAACTTCAGTCACACTTGCATACTGTTATAAATACAAAAAATACATTAAGTTTCCACATTTCCACTATTACAATTAAACATCCACACAATACACTAATACAAATTTATATATAAAAAATGTAATGAGAATTTGCCTATTATTATAAACATGTCTCTCACCTATGTGTTAAAATATGAAGTAGCTTTTTTATTGATTATCTTCATTATCTTTATTGATTATATTTTAGTTTAAAACGTGCTGCTCTGCTTTTTAGGTAACCAATTAAGATGTCTAAAATGGGACAGAACAACACGTACACCTACTAAAACCTAAAACTAACCTATCAATTCATTTTGAAATTTTGGTAACTTGTCCAACCATACACAAGACAGATCACACATCTAAGAAATACATGCATACTCAAAATTACATTGCACTAAACATGATGAAAGTAATTTTACATTTGGTTTATCCATAAAACTAACATTGGCCTATCTAACAAAAAAAATGTTGTTCTAGCATCAACCTTACCTAAACTTTTCATAGCCATACTTGGACCACCTAAATCATTTTCAAGGACACATCCGAGATAATTAACTGAAGTACCTTTTTATATTACACAATCCCCTACCTTGATAGACATGTTAGGAATTGTTCAGTTTGCATTTTGACCTAATAGGGGGTTTGTCTTACCTAAATGCAATAAGAGTTTCTTTTTAGAGACCCAGTCTTTTACCTTACACTCCTCACCTAATATCACTTGTATTTTGCTGACATCCTCGTCTGAAACCAGTTATCAGCATATAAAAACAAATTACAGTCACACAATGCTTGCATATCATTTATGTTTAGGAGGAATAAAAGGAGGCCCAAGACACTTCCCTGTGGAAATCCATTATTACTAATTGATTACATCAATTTCTACCCTTTGAATTCTCCCAGTTAAACAAGAGTTCAACCATGCTATCACCATATTTGAAGAACCTGTGACACTTATTTTGTCTAACAGTATTGAATGATTCACTGTGATATAAGCTTTTTGGAGATCCAAGGGTACCATTCCACACAATATACCTCCATCAGTCTGCTTTCTTTTAAAATCTGTTATATATAGTAAAGAATCAGTTAAATAAGGTCTTCTAAAACCACCAATTAAACACTTCTTCCACACATACAGATACATCTGTTTGTGCACAATCTTCTCTAAATTAATTTGAAGCCAAACTAAGAATTGAGACCGGACGGTAATTTCCAGGATTATATCCATTTCCTTTTTTGTATAATGGAATGACCTTGGCCATCTTCATATGAAAGTGCATTAGTGCATCAGATCATCTTAGGATGGTTTCTCTGATCTGTTCTGTGATAGACGAGGGTTTGGAGCTGAAGCATTGTAGTGGATGTTCAGCGCAGCATTCGAGTCATGACCCACGATGAGGATAGATAGTGGCATTGGCCAGGCCTCATCCATTCACTCAGGGGGCTGCTGGGCTGGGAAATGGCAGCCTATGACAATATCTCTATTAGGAATGATGGAAAGCATGTCAGCAAGCCTTTATTAACAGCCCTTGCTAGCCTGCACCAGACCTGCTGCTATTTGAGTAATGCCACTCAGCAGTGCGCCCCAGACCTTTAATGTACACCCACATCCCACTGCTGTAATTTCCTGAGAGGGTAGGTCGTTAGTTTTGATTTGTATCAAAATATATTAATAAATTATTCTTTCAATTACCTGTGGCCTTCAACATGGAGAAGCCAAGCCAGGGAACATTTTTCACATCAGGGTTGCAAACCAGAACAAGTACTTGGAGTTTAAAACCAACCTCAACTGAAAAAAATAAATAAATAAAATAAATAAATTAACCCACTGAAGCCATGAAGAGAGAGAGAACCATTAAGAGAGACAAAGAGAGAAAGAGTTGAGAAAGAAATCAAGAGACTACTAGCATAAACAACACTAAAGCTATTTTAGCGAGCAATACATTTCTGAATATTTAACTATAAAATGCAACAAACTAGCAAAATGCAACTGAATCAAGAAAATGATGATGAATAATATTAAATTTGCTCTAAAAAACAAACAGAGGTATCAATAGGTATCAAGAATTGATGGGTTTATAAAATAAGCTATTTTTTTTCCAACAGAATTGAGCCTTATTGAAGTGTTAAAAAGTAGTTTTCGAACTGGATCATTTATAACGAACCAGTTCGCTAAAATGAATCACACTTCCAGACTTGACACATAAAAGGAAGAGAAGCCTTTCTTGGAGAGTGAGTTTGATAATTGCCTCAGTTATTTTGAGCAATACAGCATTAAATAAAAAAAGGTAGCATTTCATCATGCAACCACAACATACCGGAAAAACTACACTAGTCTGAAAACACCACTGTCACACTTCAAAAAAAAAAAAAGTAAAATGTACCAAAAAAGTTAAAAATCTACTTACAGTTTCCATCCATCCATCCATCCATCCATCCATCCAAACAGTAAAAAAAACTGTATTTTTTTTTTCAATTCACAGAAATTACATCCTTCAGCTTTAGAGCTGCAGTCCGTAGTTTTACCTATTTGTCGGCATCTCAGTTTGAAATCTGCAATTGCAGTAATTCGCAGAATTATCAATCTTTATTGTCATGACATGGCACAGCGTGGATGAACACAATGTTCAAACATTATTACAAGCTTATCCCTTTGAATCGATCTAAGGTAAGGAGATAGTTTTAAAAACTAGCTGGTTATGTATTTTCTCGAATATGTATTTTGGATAATTTTTAACCCCAAAAAAACTATGGACTGCAGCTTTAAGAATAGCCCGTTTCTTCAGTTGGGCACAGAAAACTGAGACTGACTCGCAGGAAGACAGATTGTAACTTTTTGTGTTCATTGAGTTTGCAATCCCTGACAACAAACTTTAGCAATTCTTGCTTCTTCTCAGAAGGTACAGATTCACAGGTGATTGATTACCTGCTGCCCTGAGTTGAACCCAATCCACAAAGGCCAACAGATCATGTGAAAATCATTCACAAGATCACATCTGAGAACCAATTTATTTCCAAAAGGAAATAAAGAACTGCTCATCCCCTAACCAGTTACTAGGCCATTTTACCAATGATTCAAACTGATATTGGGCGGAATGGTCAGATACTCTGAGTGTCTGGCTTGAACCGCACATTTTCAGAGCTGTCAGACACAATGCCCGATGGTAGTGGAAAGGCCCGTTCAGGGCCCGCAATGTGATAAGGAGGCTGGAGCTGGAACGGGGCGGACAGCAGAGTGGACGTCTGGGGAAAGAGCTGACGTGAGCACACAACAGAAGATGAACTGGTGTAATGAACCACAGTGGCTCAGCCCAATCCTAACCCTCTTCCAATTGCTCATCACATACTGATCATTCCAATTCGTGGTAATAGTCCCACAAGGCTCTGGTCTGCTCATGTTCAGCCTCCTGGCAATGCATTTGGCATCAAGGCCTCAGAACGGGTCTTGCTCAATTTCATTTAGGTTTGCATGGATCATAACAGAACTTGACTGGTTTCACCATTAGATTGTTTAGATCAGAAAAGCTTGATTGTTGCAATATGGTGAAAATAAAGTCTCATCCCTGAGGCCAACAAATGCACATATATAGGTCAAGCTTATATAGGTAATATGTAGGTGACACAGTATATAGTATGATGCAAAACAGCATGCACAGCAGCAATATCCAAAATGTCAGTGTGGTTTTTATGTCATGCTGTACAACATGTCTTTTATTAAACTTCCACAACAAAAATCCTGCATTCGAATGGCGTGACACATTTAAATTAATCTGAAATATTGGAGGTCACAGCTATAATGATTATTTTTTATTTGCAGGAATATACTGTATATACACAATAGACCAAATTAAATAACAGTAGGCTACGTAAGGGCTGTGAATAAAACAGAATGGAAGAACATGTGCTAATCAGCATTTGTTGACCACTAAAAAGCATTATATGCATGTTATCACATCATAAATTTGCCCATCAATTTAAAGGACTCGGTCATGGACGCACAGTTTAAAGACCTTTTTGAATCGAAAAACTTCTCCTCTGAGATTTTATCATAGCTGATACGTTTTATTTTGACAAATCCATAAATGCACAACTCAATTTAATTGACTAGATACAACAATTTAAGCTATTTAAGCATTTATTTGCATGGATAATGAGTTGCCTTTGATGAGAATGAACATCACTTTTTGAAATTAGCAACAGTCACAGGTATTGTGCTGTGAAAAGTGCAATCAGATCCTTTTAAAGTTTTATATTACATTACTAAATTGAACATGAAAAGCCCATTTATTTGCATAATTTAATCTGTAAAGGAGACCTGAAAGCTCTTATTTTGCTTTGTGCCAGACTGCTCTACACACCCTGTATATTTCTTGGCTGGCAATACAAAAAAGAGAGAATGTCTGACAATTTACGAATTTGAAGAATCTTTGCATGAACAGATACTGATTTTAACATTATAACAAACCAAGGATAGAACATGCTCAACTTCAAATACAGTACGTCTTTGTGAGAAGATTAACTAAACTGCAGAAAATGAGAAAGAACATTTCAGGACATTCAAAGCAGTGAAGAGCAATCATTTATGGAACACAATGGTACACTACAGTGACTACTGTAGGTGAGTCAGAACAGAAGGATCCCACAAACTGAATATTTACTGAACACACATACCCAACAAATCCACATTTTTAACAATCTATAACTGCTCTGAAATTGAAATAAAAGTGCTGGATATGCTTTTGAGAGTTAAATTTATCCAGCTCTGCTTGAGGAGATGCATTACTCCACTCTCTCCATTTGAATTGCACGTTACAGTGCCCATAGTATGCCCATTTATAGGTTCATAATTTTGTTTTGAAAGTTACCAAGGTTTACGTGTATGCAAATTGAGGGGCGCTTTAAATTTCTCATAATATACATTGCAGCCAATTACTTTCAACTCGTTTCAGCCAGTTCAGAATCAGTTCTTTCTTTTGGGTGACAATTAGGCTATTCCTTTTATCAGCCATTTTGATCTTTGAAACTTTGCAGACTTTTCACCATCACAAACTAACACAGTCTCATCCCAAGAACAGCTATATTACACAGTACATGCCAGACAATACCTGAAAAAGCGTAACTGAGACACTTTAATGACGACAAAACGTTTCACTTAGTTTGCAGTTGTGCTGTGAGTGCAAATCTTTTTTCCCAAGAACTGAACAGTTACAAACTGTTTAGATAAAATAAAAGTTATTAAGAATTTAAGCTCCACAGAATAATTAAATTGACATTTTCCATTAAGCTAGTCCTCAGTATGATGATTTTCACTTAATTGCATATGGGAAGCTGGTCAGGGTCCAGAGCAAACATCAAGGATTCCAGAAATGGTTTAAAAAAATAAAAAAAGGAAATTCAAAAAATATTTCTGAATAATAGATATTTTTGATTATTATTATTATTATTAATAATAATAATAATAAAACTATACATATAGTCAGTCAAACTGTTTTCTTAAAAAAATGACCAACATTTAAGGGGAAAAAAAGTCTAATTGTCTCAGTCTCACTAAACATATATACATAAAGTACAGTAATCCAACTCACAATTGCTGTATCTAGCATCATAGCAACTGTTTTCCAGACCCACATAAGGGGAAGGCTCATTTGAGCTGAACTCTGGGTTTTATTGATTTTTGGCGGAACAGATTAACTGCCCTCATCCTGACTGAACTGCTGAAAATAAACAGAGCTGTTGTCCACTGTTATCTTTGCATGCAGCCTTCATTTGGTTAAGTTTGCTGTTTGCATTGCCTCATTCTCACCAAGCGTACTCTCATATACTGGTGTATTGATGTGGGTTTCCATACAATTAAAATTTCAAATGTGTTATTTGGCAATTTACTCACTTTTAATCTGGCAGCTGGCAGAGCAAGGATCTATAGCAAGAAATCATATCTAACCATGGAATAAAATGAGATATTACAGCCCATGATCACGCATACAACTTTAAACAGTGTTAGAAGTGTCACATTGCTAAATAAATGGAACGCTCTAGGCTAGTAACTAGGTAGGGCATTGTCTGATCAAATCCCCGCAGGATCAACAATGTCAAGCCCTCGAGTGAGACACTGATCCTATCACAGTCATTAACGTCCTGGTTGTGTATGCAACCCACTGTTCCCTGAAGGAGGGAACGGAGGACGTAGTCGACGGTCAACTGAATGGGGATTGCGTCAGAGCGTTCTTAGAGTACTATTGAACGAGCCTAATAGGATTGGCGTGCGTGATGGTATAAATACGGAAGTGGATGCATGCACATGCATGCTGTTTTCGCTGAGGAGCCGAGCGTAACCCGTAGTCAGCGGTGGTCCAGTGGAAGTGGCTAGGGGACTGCGTATGCAACCCACCGTTTCCTGATGGAGGGAACGGAGGACGTAAACAGGACAACGATAACGTCGGACCTAGTCGGCGGTCGACTGATTAGGGATAACCTTTGAAAACGCCACTAAAAACTTCCAGTGCCTAGACAAAAGCATCCTGATGCCAATGCAGTTTTAAGGCAGGGAAGGACAGAGCTTAGGCCAGGGAAGTCACTGCTGTTCCTACAGGACTACTGGGAAAGCGTTCCCTTTACATTGGAAGGAAGGGACGCTGCGGAAGCCACATCCAACCCGGGGGGAGGTAACGTGGAGAATACACACATGAACTGGGCGGAAGACCAGGCAGTACGACATATGGAATGTGACTGGGGTGGCTCCATCCTATGACGGGGGAGACTCACCAGACAGAGACGGCAGAGCAGATTCTGCCGAGGGAAGACACAGGCTCACCGAAGGGATCCGTATCGTGGTAGAGAGCACATATGGGGTCACTGCAGGGACGGCAATATGTGAACCCAGTCTAACACAGGTTCCACACTGCTTACGAGTGGAAGGCCTAACACCAGACTTTCCACACGTCCAATGTCGGAGGGGTATGGAGGAACTCAACAAGGTTAAAACTGCAGTGAATCAGCGACAGTCTCAAAAACGTGGTGTGAAATCACTGGTGTTTATGATGTTACAAACTACCTTGTAACCACGTAATTGAGGTTACGATCTGAATTTCTAAGCTGGTGTGTGTGAGTGGAGATGGGGCTAATTTCCAAATTCATAGAACTGCCTATACTAAACTAGACAAGGGTATCCACAAGTTTCCTACGCCCCATGAGGCCTTGCGTCAAAAGTGGGCGCGACTTCCGGTTGGAAGTAAACAAAGCGCGACTTGACATGCTTGACACCCGTTCATTCAACAGTTGACAGTCATTCAAGTTATAGCGATCCAAACTAGCTAACGATGTGGGAACACAACCTCAACGAAATTCAAAAGGGTGAAATAACAGTCCCTTTACCCTCCGCAGTATTTGATTGGGAGTATTATAATAACATTATTAATAATCAATACTCATCAAGGCATGGTGACAGACAGTTGTGCGAGCTGACAAACAATTAAAATAAAAAATACACACTTAGTCATTGTGCTTTGGAGTTTATTCAAAAATATAAATGAATGTGCTACTTGAATACATTAACTGGCACATTTGGTATTCTGTCAACTCAGGCTTTGATCCTGAGTTTAGGTGTAACATCAGTAGCGAACAGCCAATCACATGCTGATAGAGTTTATAGAACATTAAGAATTTAAACAAATGTACACAGGAAGATTCATCGTCTTTTGGGAGGTGATGGAAACTACAGTCGTTGGCAGGATCAGAGACGGGCTCTGCAGGATCACTCTGATTTCGTTTTTAGCTTATGTTCAAAACAATCACGTTTAAGCCACTGAATTAGTTTAGTCCGGTTATACATACAACCGCGAACAGCACATGTTGTCCCTGAGCTCCGTAACGACATCTCTCATAAAGATTTGCGTCTTTAAATAGTAAAATAATTCTCCGAAAAACAGCTAGCCTCTTCGCTAACTAACACACAAAATACCATTGGAATGCTACTTCCGCCGCGTCACCGGAAGTTTCACCCACTTTATTTTTTACAGGAGCGCCCTTCGGAAACTTGTGGATAGCATTGCATGCAAGCTATTTTTGGGCATGAATACTTTTTTTCCAGGAAAAAAATAAATAAATATCATTGTACTCTTATGTGTATATATGTGTCAGAAGATTATCCTCAACATCTGGATTTAGCCTAAAGCTGAAAAAAACCTTCCATGGAAAAGGAGTATTCCAATATTATTCCAATAGTAAATACGGTATTTCAATTTTAAAACTTTTTCCCCGACAGTGTTTACTAAAAAAATTGCCAGCCAGTGCCATCATTTTTTATCATTATTTGCAAAAAAAAAAAAAAAAAGTTTCGTAAATTAAGAAAAATCCTGTCAAAGGCAGGCAAAGAGTTAATGCTGTTGGCCATTACCTATTATTAAAAGTACATTTCCTTCTTTGTCTCTTTGGAATTCTACTGTTATAATTAGAAAAGAAATATATATTATATAAACACAAAGAAAAATCTTTAGGGTGAGTTATGACAGCACATATCCTGGCTTTTTCTCTAGATCCCTCTCAGATGAATCTGCAGGAGAGATGCCCTTAGATTTATGGGGCACTTAATTCAGCAGCTGGAGAATCGATAAACAAGACATAGGGGCCAGTCCTAAGTTGATAACTCCGAAAAACTAATATATCATAACACCTTGTGGAGACAGAGTGAGCTTCTCATTCATTTTTAGACACGTAGCCTTGATACTGGAATAGCGATGTTTCTCAAAGCCTATTTAGACAGTCAGTTGGAGTAGGAGATACAGGTCCTGTGGATGATTTGCAAAAAAAAAATAAAAATAATAATAAAATAAAAATGAAAACATCCACTATTAATACTTACCTGGCCAGCATATGACTTTAAACCACATCATCAATGAAAATACTGCAATGTACATTATGGAGTTCTTTGCTAAAAGGCTGAACACATGCTGTCATGGTTTAAAACATCCCATACACCATATTCCATCTGAACAATAACTCAATTTCAAATAGAGGATTGTACTACGTCTTTCCATTGCCTAAGCACAATGAAGTAATGGGCTACAGAGCACTGCTGAAGAAGGTTCTGCTCCGTGGACTGAAATTGATTTGTTGCAAATGGCAAGAAATGGATGGAAGTGTATCGCCAGAGTAAATGGCAGGTGACTGCAAGCTCAGAGCTTAACCCATATCTCTCTTCCATTGTGACACTGTCCTCATATTCACAGTCCATTAAAGTCAGCAGCTCCATAGGTTCGTCACGTCTATGGAGAATATAGACAGCCTTACACTCAGGGCATTTTATTCATAATGAGCTGTTGACCGAGAAACCAGAAGTTGGTTTGAAGCATGATTGCACTTTTGGACCTTGTAAAAAGCTGAGTAAAACATGTACTGTGTTAAGTTAAATTAAATTAAATTAAATAAATACGTACATTTTTAAATAAATACTTTGTGAAAATATAGGCCTATCTTAATAAGAGATTTTGTGAAGTGAATGACAGTGTTAATTTGTGGCTAAAACATTAGTTAAAAGCGCATGACTTCATGTACATTACATTATCATTAAACACCATTAAGCAAATATACGTAACTGTTTTTTTTATATTAAGTGGCCAGTTTTTAATAAATTAGTAAACACCTTGTCAAACTAAAATGTTGTATTTGCACTGCAATTTTCTATTGAGATAAATCACAGCAAATGACCAAAATTATGTGGACAATCATTTTAAATATCGAGGTTATGAACAGATAACTTGTCCTCCGTTTGCTGCTATGACGCTATCCATTCTTCCTTGGTTTTCCACTCGATGTTTAGAGATTTGCTAATTGACCATCACTCACTGAGCTCAAATTCATCCCAAGCATGTCTGTGTGTAGCCGAAATAACCAAACCCGAACATAATAAGAAGGGTGTGTCCAGATACTTTTTGCATAGTCATCAAAACAAAACAAAAACCAAAAAAAAAAAAAAAATCATTAATCTAAACATTATCGTGGAACCCTGCTGCTCAAGTAAAGTGTACACGATGCACTGAGGACGCCAGCTAACAATCGCTGTCCTATCAGAGGGGATGGACCTTGTCTTTAGACAACGTGATATAGTAAAGCCTTGACAATACATTTGCTCTCAACACAAAGCAAACCTTATCAAACAACTTAATCTATATTTGGATATGTTGTGTCTGGTTGGGGCAAAATTGAGCTGTGTTATTAAGACTTCAATCTCATTTAAATGCTAAGTCTCAACAGTGTGGTCACTTACCTAAGATAAGTGGCATCACATTCTGAAGCACCCTCTTATCCTTGAGTGCCTCCTGGGCTGTTTCTCTTAATGGGGATCATCACACTACAGAGTTGCATGAAGACCTCTACAGACAAGTACAGCAAACTCTCCAAATGAACCAGAAAGAGATTTAGAGAAATAGTCTCCTTCTATTCCATGGGGGCTCAGTACGAATCATTGATGCTTGTCTGTGCTCTTGTCAAGGGACTTGGAGATGCAGTTCTACCTGCAGCAAGTGAAACACAATCACAAGGGCAGTGCGGCAGACAGAATACAGATGTGCACTGAGGGTCCAAATTATTTAGCTACGAAACCATGGTGCCTTTGGAACAGTGTTGAAGAGGTATCTTGTGCTGTCTTGAGTGTGTTGTTAAAACTAATGAAATGATTCAAATGACTAAAAAATAGATAATTAATGGCCCAAATAGTTATTTTATCTGTCCCTAAAGAAACAATATGAGATCAACAAGATTACAATGACTGGCTCTTATTTTTCAAAGTCTACTCAATTCCTTTCGAATGCTGCTCCACATGAACCGTCATTTGCATGTGTGGAGCGTTTCAAACTCCATCTCTGCATGTGAGTTTGGGTTGCTTAAATAATTACTTAATTTTTATTAGTAAAAGTATTAGCATATAACCTACATATAGCCTGTAAATATACTGTGTGTTTGTGTATGTGTGTGTGTGTTACGTTGAGGCAGGAGTGAAGCGGAAGCAGTGCAAGAATACATTTAAAGGTACAATATGTAAGAATTTTGTAATAAAATATCCAAAAATCATTTGCACAGGGTGATATATTTCCTGCATTTATGTACTTACAATCAGTGTTGTAGTCGAGACCACCTCACTCGAGTCCGAGTCGACACCGAGACCAGAGAGAGTCGAGTCCGAGTCAAGACCGAGTCCACAGAGAGTCGAGTCCGAGACCAGAGTCGGTCGAGTCCGAGTCAAGACCGAGACCAGTGAGGGTTGATTACCTAATTTACTTTTATTTACTTAGAGAAATCCTTTTTTTTTTTTTTTTTTTTTTACTGAATTTGCTTATAGAGTTTAAAAAATATGATCAGTTTAGGGTAAAAAGGCCACACAGTAGGTGGTGTTAAAAGTAATTGTATTACAATTTGTCATGCGCAGTTGCGCACTAGAAAATCACCAATCACTGGGCGTGTCAATCAATTTAAAGAAATATTTTATTCACATATATTAATAATCATGAAAAATATTTTTAATTGAACTCGAGTGGACTCGGGAATAATTCCGAGTCCTAAAAAAACAACTGAGGAAACAATTTACAAAAGACAAGACACATGGCAGAATCACATGACAAACAGGGAACCACATGACAGACAAGAACAAGGAACAAGACACAAAACCCACACTCACCTAAAGGATTATTAGAAACACCATTCTAATACTGTGTTTGAACCACTTTCACCTTAATTCTACGTGGCATTGATTCAACAAGGTGCTGAAAGCATTCTTTAGAAATGTTGGCCCATATTAATAGGATAGCATCTTGCAGTTGATGGAGATTTGTGGGATGCACATCCGGGCACGAAGCTCCCGTTCCACCACATCCCAAATATGCTCTATTGGGTTGAGATTTGGTGACTGTGGGGGCCATTTTAGTACAGTGAACTCATTGTCATGTTCAAGAAAACAATTTGAAATGATTCGAGCTTTGTGACATGGTGCATTATCCTGCTGGGAGTAGCCATCAGAGGATGATTATATGGTGGGCATAAAGGGATGGATATAGTCAGAAACAATGCTCAGGTAGGCCGTGACATTTAAACTATGCCCAATTGGCACTAAGGGGCCTAAATTGTGCCAAGAAAACATCCCCCACACCATTACACCATTACACCACCACCAGCCTGCACAGTGGTAACAAGGCATGATTGATCCATGTTCTCATTCTGTTTACGCCAAAGTCTGACTCTACCATCTGGATGTCTCAATAGAAATCGAGACTCATCAGACCAGGCAACATTTTTTTTTTCAGTCTTCAACTGTCCAATTTTGCTGTGCTCTTGCAAATTGTAGCCTCATTTTCCTATTTGTAGTGGAGATGAGTGGTACCCAGTGGGGTCTTCTGCTGTTGTAGCCCATCCGCCTCAAGGTTGTGCGTGTTGTGGCTTCACAAATGCTTTGCTGCATACATTGGTTGTAACGAGTGGCTATTACAGTCAAAGTTGCTCTTCTATCAGCTTGAATCAGTCGGCCCATTCTCCTCTGACCTCTAGCATCAACAAGGCATTTCCGCCCACAGGACTGCCGCATACTGGATGTTTTTCTCTTTTCACACCATTCTTTGTAAACCCTAGAAATGGTTGTGGATGAAAATCCCAGTAACTGAGCAGATTGTGAAATACTCAGACCATCCCATCTGGCACAAACAACCATGCCACGCTTAAAATTGCTTAAATCACCTTTCTTTCCTATTCTGACATTCAGTTTGGAGTTCAGGAGATTGTGCTAATTTTAGACACATATTTGAAAACATCTGAAGCATATTTTAAAATAACATTATTTGCCTGTTCACTGACACAATTGACCAATCAGAAACAGGTATTCAAGAGGGCTGTATAATGATTTTTTTTTTTTTATATATGCAGTCGGCCATTGAAATTAGAGCTTGAAAAAATTTATTTGGTTTTGACCTCTATGAAGCAAACTTATCACTTTTCTCTTCCCTCCTCACTCTGTGCTAATAATAAACCTTCTATGTTAAATCCTATTAAATTCAGTGAAGAAAATAAATATATGAATAATTTCGTATGTAAAATTCCCCCTCTGTTAAGCATTGCAATATGATTTCATTGGCAATGGCCTTGTCCAGTGGATGTGATCTCCTTATATTATGATAAATTAAAGCCCAGCTGCAGCCAGGAGATTTAATTAAGATTCAGCATTCACCTTCGCCAAAGGTAGCTTTGTTACTTAGTTCCAATTAAACTGGTTGGTTGGGGCAAGCCTTGCATTTCTGTTCATTCAGATATCCTTTGTTTGCACTCAGCGGACATACATACCAGAAACAAATCACAAGTTTCCATATTCAGGTCTTTTGGGAATAAAGGGCATTCTGGGAAAAGTAGAGACAGGGAGGATGGATTAAATGAAAAACAACAAATGATATTCAAATTTAAAGCTTGTACACTGTGTAGGAATTTCTCCCATCTAGTGGTGATATTGTATTTTGCTTTCAAGTGCTCTCGCTTTTTGAAATGCGTGTTGCAACTATTGGGTTTATGTACCAAGACAACATGTCTTGCAACAGTACTTCATTGAGTTTAACTATAAAAGTTCTACCTTTATGCTGCAATAAATTACACAACCAGCCAATGAAAGCTTGTAATTTATACTTTACTTACCTGTCGAGAAGAAAGTGTCCTTTTCAATGTATTTCTCCTTCATTAGCTCTTTCCATCTGGGAAAATAAGCTATCCCGATTTTTACCCTTGTTTTTAGAATTCATGTTTCCTTTTAAATAAGTGTATATATATATATATATATTTACTTATGAAGTGCAGCCTTTCGAATTTGCCGGGGCAGTGACAAGCGGCTCTCACTGATCTCCGTTTCAGCCACGTAACACTGGCTCTGAATGAAAACGCGTTGTGGAAATGCGCTTAGGTAGGCTATAGTGTTTTGTCCCTCTCTCTGCTATTGTAGTTTTTCAAGATGACGGAATGACATGGAAGCCTCCATGGACCTGACTCCCATGTAATTAAATATAAGAAATTCGCTTACTAGCCATACAAGGACAAGTCAGATAATTGGCAGAGGTAATTTTATACCAATGAGGAAATATTTATGAATATGATTTTAGCTAAATACTTAAAAATTACACAGTGCACATTTAAAAAGTCAAGTCTCCTTTATTTATTTATATAGTGGTTTATACAAAAAAGTTAAATGTTATTGGGCTCTATGCACGGGGGTATTTCCGGTGAAGGTGTAAGGTTGCTCGATAACTTCCGCCGATCGTAGAGTCCAATGCAATACCGAGAATTGATTTTGAATTTTATACTCAATGGTTAAGAAACGTTACTCACAAAAACAGATAAAACAGACACCCCTCGTTGTGTTAATGCTTCTTTTTAAAATTATATTAAATAAACATAACTATATATAAAATTACATCTAAATGCATGTACGTTTCGTTTCAAAGACGGGAGGACAGTAAATATTGAAGACTCTGCCATAATCCTCTTTTCCTTGGCTTTCCTCCGCTTTAATCTCCACATGGACGAGGATCCTTGCGTCAAATGCGGAACTTATGCGTGCATATAACCCATTCAGTTCTGTTGTAAAGATCATCAATTATTAAGTATATGGTACACATATGCATATACATGTGATTATGATTCAAAAGCTGTTCAAATGCTGGTTTAATGATGGTCTCAGTGCATGAAATATTTTAGTATGCATTTGATAAGGAAAACAGTGTATGGGAGTGATAGAAAAAAGTATGCTGTTGAATTTCCCCAGCATTTTTAAGTTTATTAAGTTAGATGAGATGTAAATCGCATGTCACACAACACCTGACTGTTTGAAGTGATGTAATTTAATTTTAAAAAGTCAGCAAAAAAAAAAAAAAAAAAAAAAGACAGTGTGGTTTGCCTTGCATTTTCAAGCCTGAAAAAATGTGTTCTGTCTGATCAGGTCCTAGAAGTAATAAGGTATTTGCCATATATATTTTTTTTATTATACCCAATAATTCCAAGCGCTCTAAACTCACCACAGCAGTAAAGGTTCTCTAGAGTCAGATCCTTCTGTTCTTCGCCAACACACCCCACTCACTCTCAGCTAAGGGAAACACAAAGGCAGAAAGATGCAAATTCTTCTTTCCTAAATTAGACATTAGCAGGGGGAAATTATGAGAGCCTGTTTTCCTGTTTTTCTTGCTGAAATCTGTTGGATCTTGACCAGACCACGGAAACATGTCAGTCCGATAACATCAGAACTGCAACACAATGAGAAACGATGCCCTCAGACACCTAATTAAAAGTGCGGAGGCACTGCAAACACCTGGCAGGTAACCACATAACATCAGAAAGTGAAAGTAAACCATCTTAACAAAGTTCCTCTGCCAATTAAAAAACAAAACAAAAAAAAACAAGAATGATTATCAGACAATTAAACATTTTAATGAATACAAAAACTATAATATTAAATCACAATTAATTGCATGTACAGTATTTACAGCTAAGAATATCCCCAGATTCAAATACATAATTTGGATAGACTGCATGGTAGATTTTAAGAAAAATCACAATAAATTAATTAAAATATTATATTATTAAAAAATATTAAAATATTATTATTTAAAATATTAAATGCAGACACACTAAAAACATTTACTAATCATACATAATTACTAAAAATATATTACTTTGGGGTGAGGAAAATATTTTTTTGCGGTGGGCAAATTCCTTTTTTTCTTTTAAGTCCGGCAGAAACTGTATTGTTTGGAAGCAATTGGGATTAAAACCAAAGACTGAGTGGTGAATTCAGTGATGCACAGGGCTTTCATTTCCACACTGTTCTACATACCCCATGCGGCAAGAACATCAAAGCATAACACAGACCGCAGTAGTGCTGGCTCCTCTGTAAAGACATCCAATAAGGATGCTTCATTGGCAAGACTTTAAAGTTCTCTGAAACGTAATCTCAGATACGTCTGAGATTGAATCTGAATAAAGTTCTTGCGCTTGAAATTCAAATGGATTTGCCAGCACACTCGTGCATTGTTTGTCAAGTTCTTAAGAAAGAGGGAATTATAAAGTACATTCAAGTTAGATCAAGGATTGGGATGGCTTCTGACAACAGTGCTATATATATACTGTCATGAAGTCAGGTAGCACCTTTATTTTGTGATTGCCTTCATTGTAGAACCCACCCTGAAAAGGGCAAAAGTGCAGAAGTGCACGAGACCTCCTGTGGAGTTTGTGTCTGTTTGAGTGAGTGTGCAGAGAGCCTGGCCTCTGATGGCTGTGACCTTCCATGACCAACAGGTGTTTCTTTCAGTTCTTCAGCCAATTAGTGCTCATGGGTATGCAAGGCAGGCTCTGCTCATTAGAGTTTCCATGAGAGAAAAATGCAGAGATACGCTGAAGGTTTTTCTTTCGTAAAAACAATTTCTCTTTAGTGCCCATGCAAAGTTTTAATCAAAGGCTTAATTGGGTTGTTTTGACCACCAGAGCTGATGTACTCCCAACATGAAAGGACATCTTGTCTCATTTAGACAGAATCAAAGTGGTAAGGGCTCTTGGTATTGCTGTGAAGACACTGCTGTTACTTTATTCATGTTGGGTTTCTGTTGAAACTTTAAAAAGAATATTCTGGGTTCAGTTCCATATAAAATCAAACAGAAATTGTTGAACATTTTTTTTATTGTTTTTAGTTGTTGTGGACTTGCTAAGGGGACTTGAGACAAGTGTAACGGCTGATCTAGGATCAGTGTTATCTGTAATAACAGCATATTGGCTACAGATTCAACCGATTTGGCAAACGATCCAATGCATATCTGTGTTTGCGCTCTAAAGAGCATCAAATGTTTCACAGCGTTGATCAGTATGGCCAATCACAAACATATCTGTTGATTTCTTGTAAGTCAAATTACTTTCTAGTTATCAATACTATGCCGCAAATTATTTTGCTTCAGTTCTGGTATATTTCTTTGAATTCTACACTTAAACAAAGCATTGCTATATCATCTGTGCCTTGCAATCTATGTATCTGTATGCGCTTCTGCTGTGCTTTTGTTATAAACGCAGCTTATGTGGGAATTTCTAAATACACACTGGATACGGTGAAACTAACAACTCATTGACTGAATAAAGGCACAATGAAGGATTTCAATGTTCAGTTTGAGCCACACAAATCATTGTAATCAATGAAACAGGATGTGTGTGAAACAAGGCCAATCCCTGATCAACAGAGCACTCAATCTCTCCCTTCACGTCTGTGCACAGCCAGTCTGTGAAATTTTCTGATGAGCCAATGCTGTTGGAAAGATTTGTTAATCAATTGACGGCACACGGCGTCCTACATAAATCAATTCCGGCCTGGAGCTTAAAGAAGCATTAATGCAGCCGTAATCTTCTGTGTTTGAGGCTGAGGCTCTTAAACAAGACCTTGTAAGGTTTTTGGAAGATGACTCGTGGTGGCATGAGAAAAACTTTACTGATGAGTGTCTTTATCAGCTCTGTGCTTTTATCTTGGGAAATTGCTACATCGCATCAGACCTTTTTGTATAAAAGCAAGAAATCTACAAAAAGGAATTCTTAAAGCAAGGCTTTTTCTTAAAAATAAGGCTGTTTTCTAACTGGATGGATGGATAGATAGATACTGCTGTTTTATACAGGTATGTGTGAAGCAGACTTCAGGTCCTATTTCATTTTTAATCACCATTCACATCAAAGTGTTTGTGACCTTTTTCACAAAAGCAAGGAAGCATCTGCTCCCCCGTCCAAAAGGTCAGCAGCACTGTTATCACAAGCATCATGGAGTGCCACTAGCCTCTGCTCATTGGAAATAGAGGAATAGAGATGAATACCATTAATATTCACAAATGCAAAAACTTGTGAAACTAGATGTATGAAATAATATGCAAAAAGAAATAAACAAACCAGGACTTACTGTCACACGCATGACCCTTAAGAAATCATTCTAATACAGGGATCTGGTGCTCAAGAAACACTTCTTGGTTTCAATGTTTTCAGTATTTTTTGATGAATAGAAGAGCAACATATACTCTAAATGTCTTTGATCAATTGAATCAATCCTTGAGAATAAAAGTGGCTAAAAGCATGTCAAAAAACAAAATCCTCCTGACCTCAAACTTTTATATAGACAACATAATTTCCTTTAAAAAAAAAAAAAAAAAAAAAAAAAAAAAAAAAATATATATATATATATATATATATAATTAAAAAAAATGTCCTTTGACTTTAACTTCACACTCATTTAACAAATGATATCATTAGAAAAAAAAAAAGAAAAGAAAAAACTCTGGCTTCTTATTTCTGTACTGAATAGCTTCTCAACTGCTACTCTAATGACAAAAAAAAGAGAGTAACAAAGCCACCATGCAATGCCCAAATAGCAAAACAAAGCATTGTGGGATGTATTGCTTTCAACGCTTTAAAGATAATTATCATTCATTTGTCTCCTATTTTGTGGCTCAGTGGACCCATATATTAGCAACTGAGCTCACCAGCATTTCAAAAAAGTCTGGCTCGTCAATGTCAAAATAATTAATCAACTTTCCCCAATTATCCCAATGCACGCAGATTTATACATTTATATTATGATTCAAAGTAGCACTCAACCGTTCATTCAGGGGAATGAAAATCAAGCCAATGCCCAAGCCACACAGATCAGAGATAAGAATGCAATTTATAGCATCACTGATCTGGATGCAGTCAAAGCATCCAAGGTCCTCAAACACAGGGTGATAAGCACTTCCCACTTTGTTGTGATGGAGCGATATCAATACATCAGAAGCCCCTTGTTCTCTTCAGAACGCCCTAAAACAACGATTATCCCCGTGATCTCCGCCCCACACGCTAAGAGAGCAGCGGCGATAGACTCCCACTTAGAGTGAGAATGATCTCATTTTCAGATCTGCCAGAAGATGGATGAGGAGTCATTATTACACAACGACTATCTCTCCACCTACCTTTCCATCCCCTTCCTAGAGTAAATTAAGGTAACCCACACTGTACTGTCGGAGCCTGCTTGCCATACATTTCACAAAGGCCTCATCATTACTACACTATGACCAGCTCCCACACTAATGCCCCCTGACATTTGCCGTGAGGGTGTTTAATGACGAGTAGATGTGATGCCTTAAATCACCGTCCATCTTTAGCCCCCACCAGATGGCTCTCTTTTATATGCGTCCTTTCTGACACGCTGAAAAAATGCTGATTAATGTAATGGGACTCTGTACCTCTCGCAGCAGCTTGGCCATTGCTAATCACCTCCATCCTCAGCTTAAAAAAAGAAAAAAAAAAAAAAGAAAAATAATCCTTTGTGCTTTTGTAAGTTTTCAGCACGGAGTAGCTAAACCGTCAGTTTACTTTTAAAGGGTTAGTTCACACTGAAATTAATTTTTGGTATGTTTTAGCTTACCTCAATGGCATCCAAGATGTAGGTGTCTTTGTTTCTGCAGTATTTTCAATTTTGATATTTTTAGATCAAACCGTTCTTGTCTGCCTGTCATATAATGGAGGTAAATGGGGTCCTCCTCAAAGAGCATGCACATAGAGGTCCAAATTAAACATGATTTAATGACTCGTAAATGTAAGGACACATTGATGGCCTAAGGTAACGAAATGAGCGGTTTGTGTGAGAAAACGAACAGTATTTATATTGTTTTTACCTCTTGTAACCACAGCCACGTCCAAGTGCTCTGAAGGCACGGGCGCTTCGGTCTGCGCAAGCTACGGAAAGCGCCGGAAGTGATCTCTTGCACGGTTGTGAAAAAAATAATAATCAATGTTGTCTGTTAATATATCGGAATCTCCTTCCATTGCAATTTCCTGTATATCTAAATTTGTTTAGATCTTCACAGTGAAGGGCAACACTTCTGAAAGCTCTGTGTAAACAATGAGTGACGTACACAAGCGAGAGATCACTTCTGGGGCTTCCCGGCGCTTGCCAGCACGTGCGCTGACAGAAGCGCCCTTGCTGTTGCCCTCAGAGTACTTGGACGTGACTGTGATTACAAGAGGTAAAAACGATATAAATACTGTTCGTTTTCTCACACAAACCGCTCGTTTCGTGTCTTAGGCCATCAATGTGTACTTGCATTTACGAGTCATTAAATAATATAATATACTAATTATAATATACATTTCAACCATTATTAAAGTAAACAGAAATAGGCCAACTATGGTCGCAAGTTTAACGAGTCAGTGTTTCCCGAAACCATCGTTCCAACGGACATTCGCAAACAGCATCGCAAAGTTGGGTGGTTTGAACGACAGCTCTCGACCTGTGGTTAGAGGCATCGTTTCTATATTGCATGACATTTGGATGTAATAAATCCTTATTTTGAGCAAAATAAGCAAGCTGACATTCAGTACAACCGGTGTCTTTTATTTAGAATAGATTTACGTCTTTTAGTTTTTCAAAAGATTTAAAGTGCGCATGTGCGAACGTGCTCTACTATGTAAGAATGAGCCAAATATTGAGTCTGGTAATAAAGCAGAACAACTGAGAATTAGAAATAGTCCTCAGATGACATGTCTTTAATTTATATAAACCAAATCTAGCCTTATCTCAAACCGTTTCATTAAAAGTAGTTATTACTCCACCACGTGCAAAACCAACATATTTGTACGATACTTTGCGACAGTGGGTTTCGAGAAACAGTCGTGACTAGCTGGTTGATTTTTTCCAACAATGCATCGTACTATGGTAGTGAAGCAGTGAACTACGTCGTTGTACGGGAAACGCACCCCAGATTTGAGAGACACGTTTACAGTTTCTGTCAAGTTTGGGCTTAAATCAGGTTAAGGTGCTTCTAAATAAGTTTTATTCACCTTTCGTTTCCCTCTGATTTTAGAGATAACTTGTAGGATTAGGTTTAGGGGTAGGATATGGTTAGGACAACATTTTCAGACAGGAATGCTCTTCCGGGATCAAAAAAATATGTTGGAACGCATACTATACATATGTACGCATACATACTCGGCAAAATCAGTCCTTATTGTTGAGTACTGATATATTGCTTTCATTTTTTTTTCAAGCTGATAAAAGACATAACACCAGCAAAAAAGTGTGTAATTTGGGAATGTGATCGACATAAAGCTGCTTATTTCACCTTCTACTGATTAGACGATGGCATTTTCCTGGACTCTCATCACACCACCTTCATGAGAAGCTAATTGTGCCCTTTTGAGCTCTGAATGGAGAAAAGCTTTCACACATATGAGCTGGATGAAGGGAGGGGGACCTTGTGACTTGCAAAGAAAATAACATGAGCATTCTTTAAGTGGGGAGAAAAAAAAAGAGCTGTGATACAAGGAAATATAAAGGGCTCAAGTTCCTCTCTCGCTCTTACCCGAGGAAACAAATGTGGATCTTTAACGTCAGAATGAGCCTTAACCAATGTCTGTCTCTGTCCTCACCTCTGAATGTCTATTCACACTTCTATAGACCGCAGATGGAGTGACAGGTTGCAGTAAACAGCACATCTTTGAAGGCTGCCAAACAAAAGTGAACATGATTTAGTTATAGCATAATGTACACTAGTAGTTATGCTAGAATAAGTTGCAATGCCGTTTTTATAAAAAAAAATAAAATAAAAAACCAAATATGATTAAAAACAAATATGAATCTGTCTGGATTCAGTATGCAATCACTAAAAATCATAACATATAGGTATTAATATGGTAAATATGGGTAGTTGATATGAAATGAAGTTGCTATGTGATGTGTTATACTCTAAAGATATTTTAAACAGAGTTTTGCTGATTCTTTTATAATTTTTATGCATGCATCTTTTATGAGCTTAAATTAATTAGAGAGACACCATGGAATATTTTTACTTTATAAATACATAAATAAATTAAAACCACAAACGACTATTTAAAATGAACTAATCGTGTTCTAAAATTTAGAAAAATAAAAAGAGATGACAAGTTACAGAACAGAAAAAATTAAAAATTTTAAAAGATTAAAATTTGATTTTAATCTAAATATTTTGAAAAGAAAAGTAAATGAACATGTTATGCACCAACAACCCACAGTGTATATATTTTATACAACACACAAATTATTATAGCATCATATTATAAGAAAGCTATGAAAAAAAACCCACATTAATAGGATGAGAAAACAATAAGGTGGAAACTTTTATTTTACAAATATATGCATTTAGTAGGCTATTAATGTATTTAGAAAACTTTGTAAAGTCCATTCACCCTCTCAAAAAGAGGTATTATGATGCTTTATGTACAAACGAGTTAAGCAGAGATGGGTAAAATCTTTATGTGTTTATATCAATGTGTTTACGAATTTACATTATAACAGCAATTCTTTTAGACTCCATTGTAAAACGGGTTTCATCTGTGGTAGTATTAAGTGTTGCAATGAAAGGAAATCTTGGTGTCAGACATATGAGTCACATCTCTAAAAGATCAAATAAATGCAAAAGAGAGACTATTAACCAGACTTAATGATTGCAGAAGAATGTCACATCAGTAACAGATCACATAAAGCAAGAACTGGTAAATTAAGTCAGACTTGGTACATTTTAGGTGTCTCTAAATCAAAAGTTTATTTGTTTTTATGCTTTATCCCAGATAACAAAGTTAGGTTCTGAGAACGTTTTTCTAACGTTCCATTTTGGTTGTGGGAACGTTAATTTAAAATGTTCTAAAAACGTGTAAATGTCCAGTTTGCTTAACGTTGCTGGAACAGTGTCTTAATGTTTGCAGAACGTTGCTGGAACGTTAGCATAATGTTGTTAGAACGTTATCCTAAGGTTAGCATAATGTTGCTGGAACGTTATGAGAACGTTTATCAAACACAAATAACGTGATAAAGACGTTCCGATAACGTTGTTCTAAGAACGTTTTTTATCAACGTAATGAGAACGTTCATCAAATACAAATAACGTGATAAAGACGTTCCAAGAACGTTGTTCTAAGAACGTTTTCTCTCAACGTTACAAGAACGTTAATAACGTTATATGATGGTTCCGAAAACATTATTTTAATAACGTTTTGTCCTAACATTTACACAACTTTTAAAGAACGTTAGTGAATGTTCTGGGAACGTTCCCTGTTAGCTGGGATGCAATGCAGGTGTAAGAGAAACTCTCATGCAGCTTATTGCACAAAGGCTTTATATCTAAGGGATAGATTCCCCAAGTTCCAAACCTGTATACATTTTTCTGGTAAAATACAATGAGATTCAGTCATACAGGTTTGAAATTACATGAAGGTGAGAAGATAATGAGGTAATTTTGATATTTTTGGAATGATCCCTTTAAAGCCCGGAACACACCGAGCCGACGGTCGGCCGTCTGGCAGATTTTGTGCGTCAGCCAAGTTTCCTCGATGTGATACGCACGGTTCCGTGCCGTTGGCTGAAAATAGTCCTCGTCGGCTTTGTTTCGCCCTATTCGACATGTTGAATCGGCGTCGGGCCGTTGGGGAAAGAGAGAACTCTGATTGGCTGTTCAGCTTAGTGAAAGAGTCAGTGCACAAGAATAAAAGCTAAACAGCAAAAGTCAAAACGGTAAATATAGAAGGCTGTTCTTATGTTACGTCTTCTTACCTGAGTGTTCCTTGGCAAATATTTCAATATCAACATGAGCGGAGTGAAATAAAGAAAGTGTTCAGCAGGATCGTTATTCAAAATGGTAAGCACGCGCTGCTTTGTTATGTTTATCTGCAGCCGCCAGCATCGGTTTTCCTTTTTGAATGACGAATATAGACGAATAAGAAATAGACAGTTGGCTCATTAAACGCAGGCGCAGAACGCACATTCTAGCTGACAAGTCGGCAGCAGTTCTCTCGGTGTGTTCAAGTGCAGATTTTTACCTCGACGAGAGGCGACAACACAGTCGGCTTTCATCAGCGCTAGTTCGTTGGTGTCGGCTTGGGTGTGTTCCGGGCTTAATGTCACGGTTGTTGTGTCGTTCTTTAGTGTTGTGTTTCTTTCAGCATAAGCAATAAAGTTGCAATAACGTTTAATGCTAATTTTACAGCAATTCCTCCATTACACAAATGTTACTTAAATTCAATTCTTAATGTATTCAGCCTGCATATTGATTAATTGTTTCCCTGTAATGAGCAGAATCCATCTGATGTCAGTTTTTCTTCTCATCTTAGTAAAATTGACCACAGCACTGATCTGGAAACCTTGTAATGAGATCTTCCTCATAACAGGCAGAAAGAGGGTTTTTCTTATTTGTACTGAGACAATCTGTGGGTTTAAGCACCGGCTGCAGATGTTTGAGTAGACTTGTTTTCCACCCTATCAGCGGATCTTTATTTGAGTAATCATGTTTTCCCTCCCGTCGACTTGCACTCAGGCCTGCAACAGCCGGAAAAGGCAGCCGAGCACCTGCTCTGGTCTTCACTCCTACACGCTGGGAAGACAAATGGTCATGGCTTTTTGCTGCTGGTTGCATGATCAACCACTGGAACTGCAATGAATTGCTCTCAGTGTAGTCTGCTCAGATAAATTAAAGTCCAAACTACTGCGCTCAGGGCTGAGCAAAATTACTCCACGACATTGGGTCATTTACCAAAAACAGGCCAGTGTCCATAAATTCACTGGGTGGTGAATGGGAGAACTTGCCAGTTTGTGTGGATAGTTCTATAAAATGGGTCATTAACAAACCAGTTTCCCCCTTCAGCAAGCAGGACTTTTGTGTGTTTACATTACAATGTACATAACATAGTATCTATCTGTATGGTTAGAGAGTCTGGTAACCCAAAGATTGCGGGTTCAATTCTGAATACCAGCAGGAAATGACTGAGGTGCCCTTAAGCAAGGCACCTAACCCCCAATCGCTTTCCGGGCGCTGCAGAAAATGGCTGCCCACTGCTCCTGGAGTGTGTGTCCACTACTCACTGCTCCTAATGTGTGTGCACTAATTAGGATGGGTTAAATGCAGAGGACGAATTCCTCATATGGGTTACAATATTTGGCCTTCACATCATGTCATAATTCAGTCAAAAGACTGATATTCTATTAAATAAAAAAGTAAAATCGATTTTTGAAAAAAAAAGTTCCTCAAGCCTTCTGATAAAACTAGAATCTATAATTAGCGGTGACTTCTACCCTAGAGCTGTTTTTGTTTTGTTTTTCACAAAAAAAAAAAAAAAAAAAAAAAAAAAACTCCAATAACTGACAGACTTGAAGTCATTGATTTCCTTTCATATTCATTGGGAAATATTCAGATCCAAATTGAACTTTGGATACGCTGAAAAACCTCTTTGGCTTGGCCGTATGAGATCATCCGACTTGATGTTGTCACAGTCAAGCAAGGTTTGCCCTCATCCGACCATCACATTCACCAGAGTCCTGATGACGGACTACATTTCCCATCATCCTCCCTGGCACTTAACCATGCACACCTGGAACTCATCTAGCCCTTATCACTAGAACTATATTGGGTGCACACACTCCCTCAGTCATTGACTGGCCTCGTCTGATGCTACAGACCCTGTGTTATGGTATGGCCCTTAATCCATTTTAGCTCGTTCAAGACAGACAAAAGACAAAGACTGTACATATCAAAAACCACAGATGTATAGTGAGAAAAAAAGGCACCTCAGATGATATAAAAAATAGGCAAAAATAACAGAAGCTACACAGTTAGGGCAACAAAAAGAAAACAGAATCCTACACCTAGTTAATCAGAAGATGTCACTTAACTCACAAAATATAGAAAAGCATGTGAGTCTTCCGGGCAACTGCTTCCCTCGCTAAACTAAATAATATAAGGTGAACTAAGAAAAATACGGACGGACTAAAGCCCAACGACTCTTGAACAACCTCCCTTACTGCAAATAGGCACTCCTTAGCCCCAATCTTTTTGAAACTGAAGACAAGACGCACGCAGCATCGATTTCAAAGTCTGGTGGAACCTTACGAGTGCTTCCCTGGCTTTCTGGATGGTAACAGCTTGACGTGCAGTGTCGAACATGCAATTGATACAGAGCCTGTTTAAACACACGTGACATAAAATTTATACCTTGATTTGATTGAATAGTACACGGAAGGCCAAACAGTGAAAAATTTGACAAGCGATTTTACAATCACTGGTGCAGTAATTTTACGCAGAGGAATTACCTCTGGAAAACCCTTTGACATGAACATTATAGTAAGCAAGTATTGGTTTCCCGACATTGTACGAGGCAAGGGACCAACAAAATCAAACAACACACGCTTAAATTGTTCACCAATAGCCGGAATGAATGTAACAGAGCAGGAGAATTATTCTGGTTCGGTTTTCCCGTCATTTGGCACACATGACAGCTTCGGCAATAACTCACTACATCGGTTTTCAAGCCAGGCCAAAAAAATGTCGGAGTATGCAATCATGTGTTTTATTCACTCTTAAATGACCGGCAAATGGGCTATTGTGCGCGAGACACAAAATATCAGAGCGATAGCTACAAAGAGGGAACTATTATCTGCTTAATAATAGTTAGGTAATTGACAAAACCCATAGCATACTCCTTGGGTTTTCCGTTAAAGAAAATCTAAATTTGTCATGTTAAATGTCTATGTGGTGTTTTTAATATGCTTTTAGACATTCAAATTAAAAAACATTGCTGAGTATTTTCTCCTTAAAACTGCACAAAAAATGTTTGCGTCTGAAAGGTAAACTACGACAGTATACAATAAGGTTAACCGCAAAAATAACTCAGTTCACGCCTTTTCAGCGCTAATTTTGTCTTTAGTAAATCCTGACAGTACTTTTTTAACACCAAAACAGGGCTTTGGCTGGTGCAAGCTGTTAGTAAATCTAACCCTTAATGTTCAAATTTAATGGTATAAATGCCTTGCTTGCAACATGGAAACAAATCTGTTTGGAATCCATCCAAAATAAATAAATATATAACATTGAATGGTGGTGCACAGGGTGCCATTTAGATGTGCATGCTGCGGAAATATAGCAGATATTTTAGAAGACTGTCAATGCCCACCCATCCCATATAAGCTATTAAACATGGAAGACACCCCTCTAAGAAATGCATTGCCATGTTATCAAAATGACATTATTCAAATCTGATAGTTTTCACTTAACGGGACTTGCTGAATCATTCAGACAGAAAAACGGATATTCATGAGCATACAAAAGCCTGCTCTTGATGTAGATCTATGATCATCACGCTCTATTTGGCTGGACACATTCTAACTGTCAGCTGTGATTTGTGTCAGAATTTAAAGTGCTTTACAAACTCAGACTCTGAAATAGTCACATCGAATTATTATCATTAACAAAGATGGTGTAAAATGTAAAACTGAACATCATTGCTGTGATCTATCAAATCACAGAGTTTTAATTATGTTTGCGCTTTCCATTATTCACTTTCCAAGTTTTTGTGAACATCA
>NW_024121099.1:22577134-22901907 GCF_016745375.1 Pimephales promelas
CAGATTTTTGTGCGTCAGCCAAGTTTCCTCGATGTGATACGCACGGTTCCGTGCCGTTGGCTGAAAATAGTCCTCGTCGGCTTTGTTTCGCCCTATTCGACATGTTGAATCGGCGTCGGGCCGTTGGGGAAAGAGAGAACTCTGATTGGCTGTTCAGCTTAGTGAAAGAGTCAGTGCACAAGAATAAAAGCTAAACAGCAAAAGTCAAAACGGTAAATATAGAAGGCTGTTCTTATGTTACGTCTTCTTACCTGAGTGTTCCTTGGCAAATATTTCAATATCAACATGAGCGGAGTGAAATAAAGAAAGTGTTCAGCAGGATCGTTATTCAAAATGGTAAGCACGCGCTGCTTTGTTTACGTTATGTTTATCTGCAGCCGCCAGCATCGGTTTTCCTTTTTGAATGACGAATATAGACGAATAAGAAATAGACAGTTGGCTCATTAAACGCAGGCGCAGAACGCACATTCTAGCTGACAAGTCGGCAGCAGTTCTCTCGGTGTGTTCAAGTGCAGATTTTTACCTCGACGAGAGGCGACAACACAGTCGGCTTTCATCAGCGCTAGTTCGTTGGTGTCGGCTTGGTGTGTTCCGGGCTTAATGTCACGGTTGTCGTGTCGTTCTTTAGTGTTGTGTTTCTTTCAGCATAAGCAATAAAGTTGCAATAACGTTTAATGCTAATTTTACAGCAATTCCTCCATTACACAAATGTTACTTAAATTCAATTCTTAATGTATTCAGCCTGCATATTGATTAATTGTTTCCCTGTAATGAGCAGAATCCATCTGATGTCAGTTTTTCTTCTCATCTAGTAAAATTGACCACAGCACTGATCTGGAAACCTTGTAATGAGATCTTCCTCATAACAGGCAGAAAGAGGGTTTTTCTTATTTGTACTGAGACAATCTGTGGGTTTAAGCACCGGCTGCAGATGTTTGAGTAGACTTGTTTTCCACCCTATCAGCGGATCTTTATTTGAGTAATCATGTTTTCCCTCCCGTCGACTTGCACTCAGGCCTGCAACAGCCGGAAAAGGCAGCCGAGCACCTGCTCTGGTCTTCACTCCTACACGCTGGGGAAGACAAATGGTCATGGCTTTTTGCTGCTGGTTGCATGATCAACCACTGGAACTGCAATGAGTTGCTCTCAGTGTAGTCTGCTCAGATAAATTAAAGTCCAAACTACTGCGCTCAGGGCTGAGCAAAATTACTCCACGACATTGGGTCATTTACCAAAAACAGGCCAGTGTCCATAAATTCACTGGGTGGTGAATGGGAGAACTTGCCAGTTTGTGTGGATAGTTCTATAAAATGGGTCATTAACAAACCAGTTTCCCCCTTCAGCAAGCAGGACTTTTGTGTGTTTACATTACAATGTACATAAAATAGTATCTATCTGTATGGTTAGAGAGTCTGGTAACCCAAAGATTGCGGGTTCAATTCTGAATACCAGCAGGAAATGACTGAGGTGCCCTTAAGCAAGGCACCTAACCCCCAATCGCTTTCCGGGCGCTGCAGAAAATGGCTGCCCACTGCTCCTGGAGTGTGTGTCCACTACTCACTGCTCCTAATGTGTGTGCACTAATTAGGATGGGTTAAATGCAGAGGACGAATTCCTCATATGGGTTACAATATTTGGCCTTCACATCATGTCATAATTCAGTCAAAAGACTGATATTCTATTAAATAAAAAAGTAAAATCGATTTTTTGAAAAAAAAGTTCCTCAAGCCTTCTGATAAAACTAGAATCTATAATTAGCGGTGACTTCTACCCTAGAGCTGTTTTTGTTTTGTTTTTTCACAAAAAAAAAAAAAAAAAAAAAAAAAAACTCCAATAACTGACAGACTTGAAGTCATTGATTTCCTTTCATATTCATTGGGAAATATTCAGATCCAAATTGAACTTTGGATACGCTGAAAAACCTCTTTGGCTTGGCCGTATGAGATCATCCGACTTGATGTTGTCACAGTCAAGCAAGGTTTGCCCTCATCCGACCATCACATTCACCAGAGTCCTGATGACGGACTACATTTCCCATCATCCTCCCTGGCACTTAACCATGCACACCTGGAACTCATCTAGCCCTCATCACTAGAACTATATTGGGTGCACACACTCCTCAGTCATTGACTGGCCTCGTCTGATGCTACAGACCCTGTGTTATGGTATGGCCCTTAATCCATTTTAGCTCGTTCAAGACTGACAAAAGACAAAGACTGTACATATAAAAACCACAGATGTATAGTGAGAAAAAAAGGCAACTCAGATGATATAAAACAATAGGCAAAAATAACAGAAGCTACACAGTTAGGGCAACAAAAAGAAAACAGAATCCTACACCTAGTTAATCAGAAGATGTCACTTAACTCACAAAATATAGAAAAGCATGTGAGTCTTCCGGGCAACTGCTTCCCTCGCTAAACTAAATAATATAAGGTGAACTAAGAAAAATACGGACGGACTAAAGCCCAACGACTCTTGAACAACCTCCCTTACTGCAAATAGGCACTCCTTAGCCCCAATCTTTTTGAAACTGAAGACAAGACGCACGCAGCATCGATTTCAAAGTCTGGTGGAACCTTACGAGTGCTTCCCTGGCTTTCTGGATGGTAACAGCTTGACGTGCAGTGTCGAACATGCAATTGATACAGAGCCTGTTTAAACACACGTGACATAAAATTTATACCTTGATTTGATTGAATAGTACACGGAAGGCCAAACAGTGAAAAATTTGACAAGCGATTTTACAATCACTGGTGCAGTAATTTTACGCAGAGGAATTACCTCTGGAAAACCCTTTGACATGAACATTATAGTAAGCAAGTATTGGTTTCCCGACATTGTACGAGGCAAGGGACCAACAAAATCAAACAACACACGCTTAAATTGTTCACAAATAGCCGGAATGAATGTAACAGAGCAGGAGAATTATTCTGGTTCGGTTTTCCCGTCATTTGGCACACATGACAGCTTCGGCAATAACTCACTACATCGGTTTTCAAGCCAGGCCAAAAAAATGTCGGAGTATGCAATCATGTGTTTTATTCACTCTTAAATGACCGGCAAATGGGCTATTGTGCGCGAGACACAAAATATCAGAGCGATAGCTACAAAGAGGGAACTATTATCTGCTTAATAATAGTTAGGTAATTGACAAAACCCATAGCATACTCCTTGGGTTTTCCGTTAAAGAAAATCTAAATTTGTCATGTTAAATGTCTATGTGGTGTTTTTAATATGCTTTTAGACATTCAAATTAAAAAACATTGCTGAGTATTTTCTCCTTAAAACTGCACAAAAAATGTTTGCATCTTAAAGGTAAACTACTACAGTATACAATAAGGTTAGCCGCAAAAATAACTCAGTTCACGCCTTTTCGGCGCTAATTTTGTCTTTAGTAAATCCTGACAGTACTTTTTTAACACCAAACAGGGCTTTGGCTGGTGCAAGCTGTTAGTAAATCTAACCCTTGATGTTCAAATTTAATGGTATAAATGCCTTGCTTGCAACATGGAAACAAATCTGTTTGGAATCCATCCAAAATGAATAAATATATAACATTGAATGGTGGTGCACAGGGTGCCATTTAGATGTGCATGCTGCGGAAATATAGCAGATATTTAGAAGACTGTCAATGCCCACCCATCCCATATAAGCTATTAAACATGGAAGACACCCCTCTAAGAAATGCATTGCCATGTTATCAAAATGACATTATTCAAATCTGATAGTTTTCACTTAACGGGACTTGCTGAATCATTCAGACAGAAAAACGGATATTCATGAGCATACAAAAGCCTGCTCTTGATGTAGATCTATGATCATCACGCTCTATTTGGCTGGACACATTCTAACTGTCAGCTGTGATTTGTGTCAGAATTTAAAGTGCTTTACAAACTCAGACTCTGAAATAGTCACATCGAATTATTATCATTAACAAAGATGGTGTAAAATGTAAAACTGAACATCATTGCTGTGATCTATCAAATCACAGAGTTTTAATTATGTTTGCGCTTTCCATTATTCACTTTCCAAGTTTTTGTGAACATCAGCCCTCAATCACTTTGTCGCATGCCTTGACAACTTTGTTAGTTTTTCCATTCTTGTCGCAAAAACACCAACAAAGAAGGGGCAGACAGACAAAGAGCTACAGCCAAATAACCACCAGGTGCTTCTGTATGATTGGAGTAGCAAAAGCAGATCTGCACCTACTCTACGCCAGAACGCTGTGGCCAAACCTACAAAAACCCTTCGCCATAATCTCTCTGTCCTCCGTCACTCCTCCAAACAAGGTGGAATTTAGAGATTTGACAGCTAAACAAAATGGGGTGTAAACAAAACCCACAATCACTGGAAAACTTGGAAGTCATTAAAAAGAACACGACTTGCTTGTGGAGAAGATTGGCCATTATGTAAGGCCTGTAAACACAAGCAAACCCCTTCGTCCCAGTTCAACTTCTGGCGCCACAATTAGCCCTGGGTGCTGGATTTACACCACAACGGTCTCAGTTCACTCAACTGAAAACCAATCATTGAATTCTCAAGAATGCCAAGAGTTGCACATTCATTTGAGTCCCAGTAATATATTTTGGCATCGCCATATGTGTCTTAAAATTGTGTTGTGGCACAAAATTAATTCTGTCATTTAAAGTTGACATATGTGCATAAGGGCCTTAAACCTGATATAAATTCCATGAGAGTTAGTAAAGTTCCCAAAAATGAGTGATTAAAGATGGAGAGCTGTAGTGGAGGAGGGATGCTTGAAGAATAGTCTATTTATTAAGTGAAGTATGGCTTATTTTTCATTAAAATTCATGCCCATGTTAATAATTTTTTAATAACCTTAATTAGTGTACATTTTACCTTGTCATTTTCATTCATGTGGTTAATCCTGGCAACAGTAATCCATGTTCACAACTGAGAGTAAACAACTGGATTATGGTTCACACACACTTCCAAAGTGTAGTCAATGATGGTGTCACAAATAAAATTAAATTAAAATGGGTACAATAAAAGTTGCCCTTGTAAAAGTTCTTTCAGACTATTCAAAGTCTTACCAACCCCAACCTTTTGAACAGAAGTGTAAAAAAAGGGGAATCTTTCACATAAAGGCCAAATACGTACATATTAACCCATATTAATATGTTTAGTCTTTGAAAAGAATCATGCAACATGCAAAATTGTACTGTGTTGTCCTAAAACAGGGAATTAGACGGTCCAATATGTGAATTAATTTTACCTCACAGTTGGAGCATAATTACAAATGAACACAACAAACAAGGCTTTAGGCAAGAGAAAGCTATTCATCCAACAATATGTAGATATAACCAAAACGATTGTATGACTTGACTGCAAATTCACCTTGAAAATGAATAAAATTATGTTGTAATTCACATGTCGAATTTAGAAAAAAACAACTTATCTCTGAAAACACATGCATGTTTTATGTATTTTACAACATACATTCATTTTGACATGCTGAATAAGTTATTTGGAACATCGCTCATCCGATAAGACTCAACTTGAGCTGATGCCATTGTCAGTCATGAAAGAATAATCAGTCTTTGTCTTTTTAGCAGAATGCCACAATCAATAAGTCTAACATAATAGTACAAATTTTTACCATGAGTTAATTACAAGAGGAATGAGATTACAAACAACCTTTGAGCAAATGGTAATCCAAACTGTAATTTGTCAATGCAGTTTTGCCTCAAGTAAAATGCTTTTTGGTTACAAAGTCCAAACATGAATAGTGTCCTGGCCCTTTACCTCAATGACAGCCACTGAACAACACAGTGTGCGCGACTGCGAGTTCAACACTTCATCACTTGCATGACAGAGAGAGGCACTCCAAATGTCTTTCCACACACACAGATGCACATGCACACACACACACACACACACACACACACACACACACAAAGACACCGCTGTAATGCTCCTGGTGGCTCACTTCTCATTCTGACAAGATGCTAGACAGCATACTCTATATCGCCTCTCAGTAGGATTAGCAGCAGCTGTAATACCATGGATGACACAAGTGAGAGAATTTTTCAACTTCAGAATTAGCCCCTTAGCATCTATACTCAACTCAGTGGCAGTTTAAAAATAAAAATGACCTGGATACATTTTTATGTCTCTAAGCTGTGATATACTCTTCAGAAAGGTTAAAGGATATTTGATAGTGGGATATTGTTATCCAAAAAAAAAAAAAACTTTGCAGAATCGGCTGTGAAGTTTATACTGATGTAAAGGTGGTCCTGACATGCTCGGAGGCCTCATGAGATGGTCTATGATATGTAAGAAGCTCATAACTTCAGACATTTCTCAGTCGATCTATGCTGGAAGCCAGTGGCGGTGGATTAAATTAGATCAGTCCCATATTATGGGTCCAATTCATCGCTGCTCACTTTCAAGTGAGCGTATCACAACTTGTTGCATCCAATTGTGGATGCGGTGTATACCTTAGCATTTAACACACAAGCCAGATTAATGGTCACATCCAAAAACATAGAAAAAATAACATAGCTTGAACACATTTTGCAAAACTTCGCTCATTCTGCCAAAACTCTGCACACAAGTAAACATGACACAACATAGGGAAATTTCACCAACCATTCACATCTGTGCCAAATTGAAACTCTACTATCAAAACCTAACATTGCTTTGTCAAAATGTAACTCTGATGATAAAATGACACATACTTGCATCATATGCTTACATTTTCAGATCAGGGGAACACACTAGTCTACTTTATATAAAACACAGCAGTCTTTGATTTTCGCTGTTTATTCAGAAGGCATATTTTCAGGAGGCACATTTTCAAACAACCAAAAAAGCATATAGGCCTACTCAATATTGTACATTGCAGTAACACGAATTCAGATAAAGCAAAAAAAAAAAAAATATATATATATATATATATATATATAAACACTATTAACTGTACAAACAGAAAATCATGGCAATTGTGCATACGTGGGCTCATTGATCCCGCCGTCTGTTGGGGTTTGGCCACAGGACATCGACATTGCAAGCAGTGTGTTCTCCCGCCAGGCACTGAGGAAAATATCCCCTTGCATGTCGAAACCATCCTTGGATTGCTGTCACCTGAATGTCGCCGCAGGCCTGTTCCATTGCCTGCAGAAGAGGCATGTGGGCATGTGGTTGGCGCTCATATACACGCCATCTCCAAGCTGAAAGAATTCCTCTATAGGGTTTAAAAATGGTGAGTAAGAGGGCAAGTATACCACTTCAAATGGAAACTGACATCATCCCATACTACCACAAACCTGGGCTGATCTGGTCTTTTTCTGAACAACTAAATTATGGAGAGCATCTAGAAATGTGAGTATATGTTGGCTAATCTATGGACCTAGATTTGCATGATGATGTAGAAGCCCGAAGGCTTATGGCGGCACATAATGTGGTATTTCTCCATCGCTGACCCGGGACGCGCACAATTGCCCTTTGGCCAATTACATTACGACCCCGTTGTCTTGTTTTGCTCAAGTATAATCCAGCCTTATCAATGAAAATTAATTCATGAGGCTGTGCAGCTCCATCCATGACCAAGATTCTCTGTAAAAAAAAAAACAAACAAAAAAAACCTATTACTGCACTACAGTGCTACACATACAGAACCCTCACCCCATCACATAGATCCATGTGGTACTGATACGGTACATATTCAGTTGCTACTGGAATTAACCAATACTGTTTTGTAAAAAGGACAGTTACACGTGCAAGATGCGTCTGATGGTGGTGATGCTCACATGGTTTGTGTTGTTGATCACTTGCCTGTCTGCAAGTATTTTCTGTCATAGCTGGTGGAGACGGATGGCATTGTCTGCCCTCACTAGGTCCACAACGGCGAGTTCCTGCTGTTGTGTGAACACGCATTGGCGTCCTCCCCCAAAAGGTCTTCTAGTCATTCTAGACTCTAGAGAAATACAACCACAAATTGTCATCGGTTGGCTTCTTTTTCTTACATTACTCCTATGTTCCAAAAAAATATATTCTAGACATTTTAAGGGCTCTCTTCTTGAGATGACTAAACTGAGGTCTTTTGGTAGCTGGCTGATTGGTGTTCAGTTTTGCAAGTGCCTTCACGTGTGTATTTGAGTGGTTGCAATTACCCGATGTGTTTTGAATACATTTGTTTTCCAAATGGCACCCTAGATTTCATTTTTGACCAAAGTGTATGACATATTTTTGTATTTTATGTATGAAATAGAGTGTAGTATGCAGGACCAAGTGTGTTGCAGAATTGCAACTAGAGTGCAAAGCAGCGCTTTTGTTTAAGGTATGGGTACATGTGTTTGAGGTAAAAAAAAAAAGCTTCAAGTTGTGTTACTTTAGTGTACAGTAAGCATGGTATAGTGTTCAAGCAACGGGCAAAAACTGCACAACACACTGCAACAACAGCATATTAAAAGCAAGTTATTTTTCACAACTTTTATTAAACATTTATTCTCTACAGTATGTGCTATGTTAATTTCTTCTTCTGATCTGGCAACATAAACTCATTTTTTACTCTAAAATTGAAAATTCTAACTGATGCAAGGTCTCAAAATCCCACTCTTTCTCAAAAGCGTACAGCTTCCATTTTGCCACAGTTTGTTTTCATTGCAAGTCACTGTGTTGAACTCTTAGCTGCAGTCATGTTTTATCTACCGCAATATGTTTTACATCACTTTGCGATGTCCTTCTTTTGCCCAGAGGTGCTTTTAAACCACCATGTGGCTAAATGCTGCTTTTATCTTGTTCGGCCTTGTTGTGATTGACAGGTATATGTGAATGTGCATCTGCTGAAATTTGGGAATACAGCCCCGGCAGATGTGACCTGCTGTTTGGTGCGCAGAAAGCAAATACAGCAAACACCATCAACCATCTGCTGGTGCAAAATATCACCAGTCTGAACGTGTGTCTTTGCCATTTTCTGCCCCATAGAGACAAGATGTTACAACGTTCGGTAATAGATTGTGCACATGAAACCTGGAACAGACTGGCACATTTCCAGGAAAAGTGCATTTATTGTGTGTGTGCACACAGCAGGGTTGACATAGAACATGTACATGAAAAATGTAGGAATTCAAAGACTATTTTAATCTGCATGTATTTTGTTAGGACTGAATAACATTATAAATTTATGTACAGATTGTTTTATTTCTAATTCATGTGCCATGAATGATAAAGATCTAGATAGAACCTAAATATGACTTTGCACTTTGAGAAACCAAAAGCTATCCATGAACCCATTCAGGTAATAGCAAGTTATACCTACAGTGCAGGTCTCAGCTAAATGAAGTGACCTCTCAGATTGAGTTTATGGACTGCATGTGCCTTGAAGTTTTTCCCATCATGCTTTTCTTTTGCTCTTGAAAAGGACCAGCTCGTCTCAAGTGAATAAACCTCCATCTGCTGAAGGCCGTGTCAGTGCTTAAAAAGTGAACCTCACCTGCCTGCCCTCTGATGGAGTCTTATTACCGCCTCAATTATTCAAATCCTCCAGCTGTGCAAAAATGTCATGCGCATTATTTTCAGTTAATTTCATGTCAGAGTTCCATTATGGATGGATCCCGCTGTTTTCCAGCTCGTGTGCGAGAACTTGAGGTGAAGCAGAACTTATTGCTGTCCACTTCTGCATTGCCAAATAGATGCAGACATGCTTTTAAACCATTCAAATAGTAAATGCATGCCTCATTTTAAAGGGGTCATGGGTTATGAACTGGATTAATTTTTTTATTTTATAATGTTGCCTGGGGTGCCCTTATAATGTTAGTATGATTTTCACATAAAGGCATTTTTCCCTTCCTTGATTTTAGCCCTCTTATTTGAACTCTCTGTTTGAAGAGGCGTGTCTGTTGTGATGCTGTCAATGCCCACTGCTGTGATTGGCTGACATGTTTGCATATGAAATAGCTCGTATTACACGTGGAACTCTCTCGAAAACTTTTGCTACGTTTTTATTACAGCTATCGAGATTAATGAATTGTGAAGTGTTGATTATATCAGGTTACAGTGATGAGCATTGAGCAGATGATAGACAGTCTGTTGATTGCTTGAATGAAGTGACTTCATCAATTGCAACACAATTTCTGCACTCTCACAAATGCTTTCACCAAATAACAATGGTGCAAACAACAAATAACAAACTCGATGTGAATACAGTAAGAGCTTTGTTGTGCAGTGTAATAGCGTCATTGATTTCGTAACAAGTTTTGGCAAGTGTCCAGATAAATCGTGGTGTGTGATTGACAGCTTGGACGATTGGAAAGGGAGCGTTTTTGACAGTGTTCCTTCAGACCAATTTTTTGACCTCCTCAAGACTGAGAGCAAATCTGAGCACTGCAGCTGAGCAAAAACCACCCACCCTGCAGGGCAAGGAGACTACGCCCTGCAGACACGTCTTGCTGATCACACTTGTTCTAGCGTCATGCGGTTGGGTGCACGCTTCCGCTAGTGACACGACAGAGATAGATCCATCCATCAGAGCAGCCACAGCCCACACCCTTGCCCCGTCATTGCCACAGAACAGAGGCGGGTGAAACATGATAAACTATGATCTGCTGTGAACTGTTTCAGACGTTTTGCACCCACACCCAGTCTAGAAAAGCACCAGATTGAATTGCACCCTACAAGGATTATGTAAAGCTGTGGTGATGATAAAACTTAAAAGAAAAAAATCGTTGAATTTTCTTTTAAAAAGTTAAACTTAGGTAGAGACCTCGGTAGAGATAAGCTATAATGGTCACTGATGTGACTGGCAACTCTACTATAACCTATTATGCTATCTATTTTGTTGCTTTCCTTTACAATATTGACCAAACAAAAGCCAAGCTTATCTTCACCTCAAGATACTCCTCTCTGCAATGAATATTCTGATACCATCTTAGCGTATCTTAGATGGATTCTGGGTCGGCTGCATCTCTGGCTCACCTCCCTGCAGAGTTAAGTTAAAAGCATTTAAAATAAAGTGTAGCTGTGTATTGGATTCACACACATCACATCTTCAGGAGAAGAAATAAGGGTTGAGAGTAGGGAACGAGGGCCCTCACATTCATGTAATGCGATCAGCCACTGTTACTCTGAATAAATCTGAGAAACAATCACCCAAATCACGGTTTCACACTTTGCGTTACAGTGCATTTTTTGTGAACTTCCCAGCACTAGTCAATAATAAAGTTTGTTGGATGCAAACACATAAAAAACCTTGTAAATTAGTGTTTTTTTTTTTTTTTCAAAAGTCATTCACAAGCAATAGATTAAACTTTAAATATCAATTGAAATTACTGATAATTCAAGTGTCTGCTACCAAGTGAAATCAAACAAAAATCTACTGTATTAAAAAAGAGGTGAAATTATTATATTATATTATATTATATTATATTATATTATGTTATGTTATGTTATGTTATGTTATGTTATGTTATGTTATGTTATGTTATGTTAGATTAGATTAATCATTTTGAGATGGCCACAAGGTACACTGAATTGGTACACTGAATCACCATGCAAACAATACAATATATGGTTTTAATTTACAATAATTAAAAACCTTTAAATTCTAAAACTATTTATTTTGAGCGGCTTCAGACCAGTTGAAACGGTTTTATTCGCACTCGAACAGTTCAATCTAAACAATTGATTCGAACATATATCCGCTGGTTCAGCAAAAATAATTGGTTCTAAAGAATCATACGTTTACTAATCAGACATGTCATATCAGAGCATATGCGATTTCTTCAGTTCTACATTACGAGGAACAATATGAAATGCATCAGAGTAGAAGGTAAAATATTAAGTAGAATCTTCCTAAATTGAAAATACTTAGTATTTGTCAATTGCTGAAACGATCTTGACAGATCTTTTCAAAGAGTCAGTCGATCCAGTTCACAAAACAGGGATGTTCCTTACAAAATGATGAAAATGAATTATGATGTAGGGAATGATGACAGTTTTTTTCTTCTTTTTTATGACTGTTATGACTGCATCTACAGTTGTTGACTGAACTATAGAGGTAGTCTTTAATCAATGGAGTGTTTTGTAACTGTACTAGTAAGTGCTGCAGTTTGCTCAATGTGGTCCAGTTGGGGCATATTAATGTCAAAATTACTGTTTATTGAATAAATTATGAAATTACAATGCTGTATCTGCCCAGCTGTAGATGTTACTTCTCTGGAGCCACATAGCAGACATACTAGCAGCAATTGACAGAAAATGGGCACTAGCCCAGTTGACTCAGAGATTGCCAACCAGCATTAATTACTGCAGAACAGTCAGTCACAGGCTAAATCAGGGGGTTCAGAATTCCAACATTTGTAAATTATTATGATAATGATTAATCAACAGACACATTTTAAATGCTAAAAAGTGATTATTTTTGGTGTATCTTAATTAAATCATCTTGAAAACGAGAGCTCTAAACAGAATTTCATTATCATTAATGATTACTCACTACCCAAAAGGCCTTGCTTTATCCATAGGAAATGTGCATCATTAGAATTCTCAGTCCATTCTATTGACCTCACTTCACGAGTTCCATTCTTACAAGCTTAAATGCATCAATCTAACAATTTCCAGTGTGAATCAGGGACTAATCAATGCCGGTCATTTGTAGTTGGTCAACCTTACGGAGTGATAAAAGAGCTTTGAGGGCATTAAAGGCCCCTAAAGAAAAAATATAGATCAGAGACTCGGTGAGGGTCTCATTTCCTTGCTACGCCGGACTTTAAGCAGCTCGGTACGTTCATCAGTTTGACAGACGTGGCATTATGGCTCAAAGACGGCTGTTCTCTCTGCAAAGTCAACACTGTGACCAAAGCCATGCGCCACGGGAAGGGAAATTAGAGGAAGGCTGCATCTGTAAAGAAAGCAAAAATTAACATTTACACAAACAAACAAGTCCTGATCTACAGTGTAGTTCAGAGAACAGCATGCGACTGAGAAAATATTTGTCATGTGCTCACTCCGGGCACGGTCGGCCGATCTCTTGCCCTCTCACAGTGGGATACATGTGTATTCAATGTGCAAGTATGAGGGCATGTATGTTATGTTGGCTTTAAGGAATTTGGCACATTTCCCCACATGTGTGCTTTATCTGATTGGCAGCAGAGATCTCAAAGTGAGCTGTCAAGAGTAATGCTTCAGTATTGTCTTTAAGGAATTAAATTTCAAGAGGTTTGCATTACAAATCGTATTAAGATTATATTCAGGAACTAATGGTTTTAATTATAGACATGTTTTCTCAAAGCTATATGTTTAATGCAATTTGCAATGTTTACATGTTACATCATCAAGCCAAGAAAAGTCCAAGAAGTCCAAGAAAAAGACAACCAGTTTGATTCCAACATTGGCCCGATCTTCAAAAGTGATGATCTTAGAGAATGTCCTGTAAACACAGTTTAGAGTCTGCTTCAGATTTGAAATAGTGTAGATCATGATTCGCCTTGTGTTTTTGGACAGTTTCATATATTTTACAAGACTATTTTATAAATATTCACAATTTATGAATAAATATCTGTATAAATAAATGTTATATAAAAAAATGAAAATAATGAAAATATTAAAATCGGATCATTCAATAATCATAAAATACATATTTTTAAATAAATTAATAAAAAAAATCCCAAGTGTTCATGAAATTCAAGAATTTTGGTTTCAGGATTGTGCTTAATGGTGGAGATCAGTCGAAAGAAAGAAAGAAAGAAAGAAAGAAAGAAAGAAAGAAAGAAAGAAAGAAAGAAAGAAAGAAAGAAAGAAAGAAAGAAAGAAAGAAAGAAAGAAAGAAAGAAAGAAAGAAAGAAGTGAGTGTTGGTTCATTATTTTTTTTTTTTTTTTTTTTTTTTTTAGATTTTAGATTTGGAAGCAAAGAAATTAGATTTGTAAATTATGAGCAAATTAGGCAGATTCCCCAATGGGCATGTTGCATGATAACCATGAACAACATTTAAATTGTATTTATTTTTTTGCACATGGCCTATGCAGTTAAATTTGTGTCCTTACATTAAATCAGTTGAGAACCACTGGGACAGGATACCTTTTGATTTAAATGACTCAATATGAATGTCTTTTTCATTTGCATTGCTCATTGGTTCAGAGAGCTGCACAAGCAGAAGACAGCAATTCCTGGGTCCTTGAAGTCAGCACTGCCTTCCCAATCTTGATCTTATGCTGACATTACTGCTCTGTCTCAAAAATGTCATCTCCTCTCTGTCATTCTGGAAATGTTAAAACGAGGAAGATTATACAAGATAGATCACAAAATGTATCTAGGTCACGGTTATAGTTTCATGACTTTATAAAGTTTAACCGCAAAGTTTTTAAAGTAAGATCTGGAAGTTCTTTAGAAGGAAGGAAATGAAGCAGGATATAACATTAAAAGTTTCAGGAAATTGATAGATTCAAGATTTGAATCTACAAACTAAGAATGAACAATACTTCAGCTAATATCAATTTCAACATTTACTACCTAACACGAACAGACAACGAACAGCTGTATTTTTATTTATTTTTATAATAACTAAAATTAAAAAATATTTAAAAATATTGTAACAAATGTATTGCTCATGTTCGTTCATGTTAGTTAATACATAAACAAATGTTAACTAAAGGAATCTTATGTAAAATGTTACCAAAAAAAGTCTGTCAGATTCAAGAAATTAATAAGTAAAAAAAGGGGAAAAAAATAAGTGGTGTTGAAACTAATCTAACTGATTGTTGCATAATGAAACAAATCTCTTAAAGACAAAATTGTTGTGTTTGATTATGCACACATTTCATTTTAGAAACCTTTACTCATGGCCTTTGGTAGCTGAAGTAAATCTATTAAAACTACAAGACCAAAAGTGAGTCTGGCACTTCTGATAACGGCTATCTGCAATATTGCAAAAGGATGACACAGATATTTTAGACAGATAGGAAAATACCATTTCCTCCATCCTTATAACCCATATTTAGAATAAAGCCATAGAAACTAGAATTGGCCTTACAGACATCCCAGATGGTGGTTCTGGAATAAACATGTGCAAAACTGGTAGCTGATCTCACTTCTTAAAACTTTAAGGATTCCTCACTGTGGATGTAGATAACAGCTTTTTTGGAGGGAAACTTGTGAGGGTGCTGCCAGCTTTTCTCACCAGCTGCAAGGCAGATGTTTTGGCATATGCCCAAGTACATCATAAAAAGATCAGCATAGCGTTTAGATGGCGGCGCATGCATCAAATTCTCTAATCCCACTCCTGGTCAAGAATAGCAAGCCGATGCTGTCTCTTAGGACGCAGGAGATGCAACCATTGATCTTTCTGTCGTCCTCATGCAATTAACTAAGGCTCTTGGGCCCAAGGTGAAGACTTCTCAGCCAGCTTCATATTAACATGTGTAGGCATGCGGTGAAACCCACTGTTGTTCAGTCAGTCAGCGAGACACACAATCTTAGAAGTTATTAACATCTGAGGGAGGAGCCTTTCATCAGTTGTGCTGTGTTTCACAGACGGTCCTTAACATGGAGAGTTAGTGCAATACCCTCATGACTTAAAACAAATAAACACATTATATTACAATATCCAAGTGTTGGCAAGCAGAGCTTTCCGGAATATTTATTTATATTCTACTTGAATACTCCTGAGCAAGTAACAAACCATGTATTAAGCAAGAAGGTTGACATTTCCACATAAGCAATTTGTTCGGGAACACTTCTTTAAAATATATATTGTACTGCGAATGTACATATCTATATCTATCTGGATAAATGTAATTAATTTAAGGAATTATTAACAATTCTTTATACTTTTAGTTATGTATATATATATATGTATATATAGTTTATAGATAGATGGATAGATAGATAGATAGATAGATAGATAGATAGATAGATAGATAGATGTCTGACTGTAGTGTAATGTTTTGAAATGAGAGGCTAAACTGAATATAATCAATAATTTGCCAAGAAAAAAACAACAAAAAACAAAAAACTGAACGGCTTATAAACTGAAATATGAATGAAGATATATTTGAGGTTTATTGTTTCTATTGACCTGCTGGATCCAAACAAATATATCTGAGACAACTAAGACAGGTCTGGAAGAGTTAAAAGCAAAGAACAATTTCAAGACAATCAACACATATGCCCTGCCAGTCATCAGCTTACCTCAAGAGGAATATGAAACTGTCAATAATAAGACTCAAAGGTGCAGCGCCTGGGGATATGGACAGACGAAGCGAGAGAAAAGGAGATGGAAGGATAAGGAGAGACAGACATGGGAGAAGAAAAAAAAAACTTGGTCCAGTTCCCGGACACACTGCCGCTCTGTCTTCAGCCGAGAGGCCCTCACTCGCCGTGTCATGTGATGGTACTGGATGCTTCGTGGTGGACGGTTCCATACTCCTCCACCTCCTGGGGGATGACGATGTCTCCTCTGACCAGTTTCTCCTCCCCATCATGGCAAATGGTGCCCACAACTCCTTGACCCAGGACCATGGCAGCGAACTCTCCATCCCACCTGTTGTTAAGTCGCTCCAGAACCACCACCTCGAGCAGCCACTGGCGGTCACCGCTCCTTTGTGCTGCCCGACCTCCTCTCTCCAACAGCGTGTCCCTCCTTCTTGCCAGGTTTCGGGACCAATGTAACAAAGTTTGTGTTCAGGGAAAAAGAAGGCAGGAACCAGTAAACATTAAACGTAACTTTAACCACAACATAATCAAACAACAACATGAATGTAAAGCAGCAACTCATCACGGACGACTGCCACATATAAATTTCATAAAAGTCCAGGCCTGATCCTCTCTCGTCATCCACCTTCGTCACTCTTGCTTTTATCCTTCCGGAGCTCCTCCGCGGGACTCGAGACTGGTGTGGTGTGCAAGTGATTAGAGGTCAACCGATTCATCGGTTTTGCCGATATATCGGTACCGATAGTTGATTGGTGGAACTATCGCTATCGGCGAAAATCCACACCGATAGTTTTTCTGGGTTGCGTCCATTGGTGGAGCAGCTGAGAAGTGCTCGGCCATTACACAGCGCGAGAGCGCTCAGAAGAGACTGCAGGTATTACACAGAGCGAGAGTGCCTCTAGAGGACAAATAACAAACTATCACTGGCTGAGTTGTTCACATTAACACGTGAGTCAGCGCGCAGCACGGAGAGAACACGTAGCACAGAGAACGCTGACACTTCAGACGTGCATTTAAAACAGACAGCGAAATGAATGACTACGTATGAATATGAATGAATATAGAACACTTAAGTACATATTGCCATGTCATTATAAAGTAATACATTTTTTGATTAGATGCTGCATTAGGAGAGAAATGACAGCAGTTTGCTGTCGAGTCTGAGAGGAACAATTATCTGTTTCCATTAGTTTATGGTTAATGGTAACACTTTACAATAACATTATATTTTTAGCATTAACTAAGTTTAATAAGTGTTGTAGAAGTATTATTCATCAAAATGAATAATCAAAATGAACGAATCATCGAAAACAAATCATCAAAATGAACTAATCTTTTTACGAGTCAATTCGTTTGAACATTGAATGAACGAAATGACTCGGAAAAAGATTTGTTCATTTTGATGAACAGGTTCGAACAGGAGAGTCACAAACGTGCGACACAGAACAGAGCAAGGCGAGCAATTGAGCTTATAAAACTTCAACTTTATTACTTATTTATTAAATGAGCAATCGTTTCGCTTGATAAGACCCTTATTCATCGTCTGGAATCGATTAAAGCCATTTGAACAGTTTGCAGTTTGTACTGAAAGTGTCTTTTGGACCTTGAACCGTTTGGTTCCCACTGTAGTGCATTACGTATATGGAGAAAAATCCTGGAATGTTTTCATTAAAAACCTTAATTTCTTTTCGACTGAAGAAAGAATGACATGGACATCTTGGATGACATGGGGGTGAGTAAATTATCAGCAAAAGTTTTTTTTCAAAAGTGAACTACTCCTTTAATAATGACAATTTTCATTTTTGATCGAACAATTCCTTTAAAAGCTCTAACATTACAATGGTAAATAACAAAATAATGCTTTCAGCTCCCTCTTGCACTATCAAGAAAGCACACAGCTGTGTGGTTGTCCTCTAATGTAGAATGATTTGTCAAACTGTTTGGACACCCCCAACAAAAACTCACTCAATGCTTGTAATATTTTCCTCCTATGCTGGTTTGTTTACCCCGTTAACATGTACTCACATTTTACCCCTGCCAAGAGCAAGGTATATTTTATTGCAAATCTGTTCATCTTTTTAACACTGTGAGGATGCTGTGCATTGAAGATAAGGATCAAAGAGAGGTGAGTCTATCACAGCCAATCTAGTTCACTAGTGGAGCAACACATACTCCACAAGTAACATTGTGTTCAGATGATAACCAAAGACGACCAATTTCTGAAAGAATTATTCACGTCAGCAGCTAGATAGTGGCGCATGGAGTCTTTCATCACATCACTAGGGTTGTGCGTGAACATGCAAGTTTGACCCTGTCCCAAAAGTGAGTTCTTTTGGTCTAAAATTTGGTGACGTAATGTTACATAGACTGCTGGGTTGTGAAATGGCTCATGAAGTGAACCTATAGTGAGGCTTAAAATGATAGTTCATAGTCAAAAAGATAACATTTTGTTATCATTTACTTACCCTCATTCCAAACACAAACTCACTTTCTTCTCTGAAAGCCAAATGAAGATATCTTGATTATATTTTAAAGGGTACTAAACCCCCGGTCCAAGCCTGACCAATATTTGAAAAAAAAAAAAAAAAAAAATGCTGGAAAAGTGAGACTCTCTGTAGGCAAGGGCGTGGTTAGCTGATGCCTGCTTACATCACGGGACCACAACTTCCAATAGGAAAATTCAACTGCAGTAGGGCTGTTAAACATGAAGAGGGCCAAAATGTCAAAAAATTACTTGAATCAATGAACAGCATTAGTAAAGCTCCAGACTTACAGATAATTAACTAAAACAAGTTGTTTTAGGGTTTAATTGCCCTTTAAACTGTTTTTGTCAATATATTTAATAAAGTCACTGGGTTCCAAAACAATGTATTGTATAATAATATATATATATATATAAAGGAAAAATATATTTGACATTTTTTAGAAAAATAGAAAGTTTTAGGTTTAGAATGGCATGGGCATTACTGAACTATCTCTGTAAATATCCAAATACTGTATCTTGACATCTTTTTTAATACATCTTGACATGTATTATTTGCACACATGCACACTTTCATCACAATTTCTGCCTATGACATTAACATAATGCATTACGATAAATTATTAATGCAGGTTTATCATTTTATCAATGTTCCTGATCATATAGTGGAAAATCAATTTAACAGTTTGAATCCTGCAGAGGCGCAGCATGAATTTCTAATGGGTCATGTAACCTTGGTAACATTAAAATCAGTTCAATCAATTACACCTGAGATGGGGTGAATAATGCATTTACAGCGCATCAAGACAAACACTAACAAAACGCTTCTTTGCATGCTTAAGCTACTGAGATGAGACGGAGGTCATGACTTGCCTCTCATTGGACTCTGCTGAGGGGAAACAAATTCGTTACAGATCTTGCTTTGGCATCTGTACTGAAACTCTAGAGAGTAATCAAAACAAATGTTTCCAGAGTCAGTCCTGCATTAACTCAATGCCTTTTAGGTCCTCATGGGAGCAGAATTGTAATCAATGACCTGGATCTTGGAGGTCTATATTGCTGTGAATATTATACAAACCGGTGAAGAGCAATCTAGGTGGGTAGAATGGCCCATCTGTGATCATTTGAGCCTAGAGGCAGATCAGACATTGCAAAGTATTGAATTGGTAGATCCCCCACTAGTTTTTAGGCATCTGTTACATATCAGATACGATATTATAGATGCTTCAGATATCAGATACGATATGGATACAGATACCCTCGAAGGTGTGTATGATGTTTATTGAAGCTTGTTTGTGTTTTTGCATACATAAAAATGATGGATTTCTATTTGAATGTATTTGTATGTCATGTACAATCAATAACCTTTGTGCTCTCTGCTCATTGATATTAGACTGGTAAAGGAGAGTGTTTTGTAATAAAACAAGACCATATTTCCATGCATAAGCAATGAATTATTTATTAGGTAGACACAACTGCTGCATCAGAACTTTAAATAGCTAATGTGTAACTAATTAATTTATCCTCTAAAGGTACCACATGGAACATAGTACATAATAGCCCATACGATGTAGCCTATGTCAATAGTTCTTAATCTTATATTCTGAAGCCAGTTGTTGATGATTTGCAAACAAGGCAAGGGTTAAGGTTAAGGATTTTGAAAAAACCAAAAAAAAAAAAAAAAAATATTTCTACCATACTTTTAGCGGTTTGCAATTAACAAATCCAACAAAAGTTATTGAAATAGCTCAACACAACAAAAGTTTCAAGTGGTTTCCCCAAATTCACCTGAAAATACAACTTTTAATGACTTCTGCAGTTTCAAAATTAGTCAACCCCTTCATGGCATTGCAAGTACCTTTATTACCCTTTTGCTGTTATGACCTGCAGCAAACGAGATGTATAACCAGACACCAGCTTCTGGCAGTGTTTCTGAGGAATCTTAGCCCATTCCTCATGAGCAATGGCCTCAAGTTCAGTAATATTCTTTGGTTTGTGTGCTGCAACCACCTTCTTTAAATTGCACCAGAGATTTTCCATGGGGTTCAAGTCAGGTGACTGTAATGGCCACTGAAGAATCTTCCAGAACTTCTTCTGCAACCAAGCCTTGGTGGAATTTGAGGAATGCTTTGGATCATTGTCCTGATGGAAGGTCCAATGACGCCCAAGATTCAGCTTCCCCACAGACAGCATGACTTTTCCTCCAAGGATTTCCTGATACTTCAATGAATCCATCTTGCCTTCCACACGCTGCAGGTTTCCAGTGCCAGAGGATGCAAAGCAGCCGCAGAGCATCACTGAGCCACCGCCACGTTTAACTGTAGGCAGCGTGTTCTTTTCCACATATGCTTCATTCCTCTTCCTCAAGATATACCGCTGATCCATAGGGCCGAAAAGTTCCATTGCTCCACAGATCAGAATCCCAAATCTTTTGTGGATTTTTTTTTATATGATTTTAAACAAATTGGAGCCAACTTTTCTTATGCTTCTGGGTCAGTAGTGGTGCACCTCTTGGAGTTCTGGCATGCGTTTAGTATGTGCCTTACTGTGCAAGCTGAAATGTCTGTACTCACCAAGTCTTGCTGCAGGTCTTTGGCAGTCACTCTAGTGTTTATCTGAATCTGCCTTTAACTGCCCCATCCAGGTAGTGTAACTACTGTTCTTTTAACTATGAACTTGCAAACTGTGCCTCCAACTGTGTCTCTGTGAACATTTAGAACCTTCGCTATCTTTTTGTATCCTGTTCCTTGTTTGTGAAAGGCGTTGAAATGTTCTCTTAACTTTTTGGACCATTCTTTTGACTTAGCCATATTTCTAACTTGCTTTTAAACGTGACACTCAACAAACCGAGCCAGTTCAGATATTCCTTGTGCTCTAGCTCATGCACACATGGCGCAACTAATGAAGCCCTTGAAAGTTGTATTTTCAGTTAAATTGGGGGAAACCACTTGAAACATTTGTTGTGTTGAGCTATTTCAATCCCTTTTGTTTGATTTGTTCATGGCAAACAGCTGAAAGTCTGTATTTGGGGGTTGAATAATTTTGATTGCAACTATATAGAGCCAAGTTGCATCGCACTCTGCTGTGTATGGGGCTGCATAGCCGCAGACCATACTCTGATTTTGTCCTCTGCATTTAACCCATCCAAGTTAGTGAGCACATTAAAAGTAGTGAACACACATTGCAAACCGAACTGGACCTAGGAGCAGTGGAAGAAGGTTGCCTAGTCCGATGAGTCCCGTTTTCTTTCACATCATGTGGACGGCTGTGCACGTACACTGGTTAGCGGGGGAAGTGATGGCATATGACCCACTGGGACGACAATAAGCCAGTGGAGGGAAGTGGAGGGAGTGTGATTCTTCGTGCAATGTTCTATTGGGAAACCACGGGTCTAGCCTGTAGCAAATTATAGCTCAAAGGCTGAATTTTAATAATTAACTTGATGTAGCTAATGAAGAGTTCAAATTCAAGGTTCCCAGATTTCGATCTAACTTAGCATCTGTGGGATGTGCTGGACCAACAAGGTTAACCCATCACAACCTACATATCTTGAAGGATCTGTTCCTTATGTCTTGGTCCTTGATACCACACGACACCTCTTGTAGAGTCTATGCCTCAGCAGGACAAACAGCATATTAGGAAGGTGGCACCCATAAACAAATTCAATTTATCACTCATAAACCAATTTAATCCAAGTGCTCTTTGGTGACGTGGGCAATTATATACGTTTCTGTTGATCATCTGTCCATCAACGCATAAAGCCCGCCCTGAAAATTTGACTGGTCCGAACAGCTTTGGTTTGGGCATTGCTTCACAACGGATCAAGTCAAGACCGAACTTGCCATTCTCAGATGTTGTGGACGGGGCTAAGTTTGGCTGGCATCCAGGCTAAACAACAACAGTTGTTGAGGCAGTGATTAAAAATAGTAAATATACTTATTTTTAGTTGTTTTAATTTTTACTTTTTGTCTTATTTTAAATAATTGTAAGTTTTTTGAGGCCCCAAGTGGGCCAAGGTCCCTCTGGTTGAGAACAGCTGGTCTATGTGATATTAATATAAAAAGGAGAGCTAAAATTAAAAAAAATAATAAAAAAAAATGACACATTACCTGATTATTTAGCCAAATATGCTAAAATATGCATATTATTCCCCTCACATTTTTAAAAATTACTCAGAGTAGCTGTAAAGATCTTTCAATATGTTTCTGATTGCCACTTTAATTACAACTTTAGCCGGCTATTACAATTACATTACACCCTTGATAAAAAATATATTCTGTTAATTTAAATCATTAATACACGGTAAATCTACATGCATTAGTTGTTTTATTAATGATTATTGCAAATGCTATTTTATTATGACGCTTTTTTTATTTCTCAAATAATCTCTTTAAGTTAAATTTTCTTTTTGTTTATTCCTTTGATTAAAAAGCTTGCCTAATAAGAAAAATAAATAATCTCTTTCACCATCTAAATTTATTATGTGCAAGTCATTAGTTCAGACATGCATGTGAATATGTTGCCCATGTCAGAACAAATTAGTCTTTAGACATGAGGGTTGTTAGGACTGTGTGCAGTAAGGTCCCAACGTTGCATAGAGGGAATATTAAAAGGAAAATACTTACGTATGCAGACCTTCACTGCAGTATGAATGGACTTCAGAGGAAGTCTTAAAAAGCCAAGAAACTAGAGTAAGAACTATGATAGCCCCCTTGGGCGGTACAAAGGGTGATGTGTGGGTCAGATCTGTACCTTACAGGGTAAAGAAAACGCAGACTCCTGTGGCTACTGGATCCGCTGTAACTTCACAGAAAATGCTGTATCAACATAATTATGTATTCAGAGGTTCCACAATTATGTTCACAGCATTTTTTCAAACTAGCCTGGATGTGTGATTTCATTTTAAGAGGTCACAAAATTTGAGCAGGAAAGCAAAACCAACTGAAGGGTGAAAAAAAAAAATCTAAAAAAAAAAAAAAACCAAAGAAAAAAACAATCTTGCATCAAAAAAAGGGTCAGCTAACCGTGACTGATGTTGACTGAAATCTGTTTTTGATGCAGAAATGGAATTTTTGTAAATCGAGTGTAGAAACATCATGAACATCCTCTTCTGGTTGTGGTGCAGTTAAGCATTGTAATAACGCTGTAGTGGTATGATCTAAAAAGGAACCATTAGGGTCAACAATACCGTCCACCAATCAGAGCATTTGAAAATGAAAAAAAACCTTACAATGTATTTGCTCAGAAGTGCTTTTAAACCCACACAAGGACTGCTGAGAAACCTAGAGCCAGTGAGTGGATGAACACTATAGCCATTTTCAATCTCAACATGACTGAGTGATCGGTAAGTGCACTTAATCCACTTTTACCGTACACTATATACAACATAATTCATATGTCATCTTGAGTTAGGAACAAACTGATGCTTTCAAATAGTGGTACAATGGGAATATATATATATATATATATATGGAATAAAAAAGTAACATTTTATCTATCTATCTATCTATCTATCTATCTATCTATCTATCTATACTGAATTTTCTAATCTAGCTAGTTTATAAATAAAAAATTTTGACATGAAAGTCCTTACTCAATCTGCTTGCAATCACATTGTTCTCTATAGGGCACATCTGATTGCATGACCCTGCTGTGCCAATTTCAAAACTTGATCAGCCTTTTCTTTAGTAGTTTGGAGTGCACTTTCAGAAATCTTCCACATGTCCCAGTTCCACCTTTTTAGATCTGCTACGGGTAATGCTGTACAGCAACAACATACTTGCCCTCAGCAGTATGTTGTGTACAGTATATACTGGCAGTAGCAAGTACCACAGCAATATCAACAGCACCAGCAAAAACAGCAGCAACACTATAGCAGATTTATTGCACCAAACCCAAACATATTAACGTTCAGTGCATTTACATGCACCCTCTTAATGCGATTATACTTGGATTTTGGCAATATTTAGATTAAACTTTACCTCATGTAAATGCAAAACCTTGATCAAACTAATGTGTTTATGCTCATAATTGTAGTAACTATTCACATTAAGCTATGTGGATTACGCCAATTACAACAACAATAGGCAGGCATTTGATAGACCTTACTCTGATTATTAGAAATAATCACATTATTGTTCACATTATGTATATATGTAGTCATTTTCATTATTTAGATTTTTTCATAATAAGTATTGTTACATCACACACAGATGGGCATAGAGTGTGCATGTTAATCGACTCAAATCAAATTCAAAATACATTTTTATTGACGTCCTGGGTATTATTCGGCCCCTGATGAACGAGCCCGATCTCAAGAAAGTTTGTATCTATAGCACGAATGTCATTTCTTGTGCCATTTATACCCAAAAATAGTTATTGCGTGTATATGGTACGCTTTTTTTTCGCGTGCATGATGCGCTCTTTATGGCATATAATAAGTACCAACTCCCCACCCCCTTCCCCCTAAACCTTAAGGGGTTTTCAGTGCGTAGCATATGCACGCAAAAAAATTTTTTGCCGTAGAAATGCCACAAGAAATGACAATCGTGGTATAGATACGCACTTTCATGAGACTGTGTTGGATGAACTTTGCAATGACGGGTTTGCATACACTGCCGTTGCAGTCTTTATGCCGCCGGATGAAGATACAAAGCAGAGACTGTGCATCGAGTTGTGTTGACAGAGTTAAGCAATGAAAAATCTACACACTGCATCCATGTAGAATCAAGCATGTGCACTTCAGAGCGGTAATAATGCGTAATAAAGGTGTTATTGCGATTAAAATCGGTGTGCGCCATATAATTTAATGTGAATATGGTTACTAATATGAGCATAATCGCATTAACATCGGCCGATTTGGTACATTTTTTACACATCGGTATTGTGCCGATGTGAATATGCCGATGATCATTCCTGTGTATTTACATGAGGTAGAGTTTAATCGCAATATTGCCAAAATCCCATTATAATCACATTATGAGGGTGCATGTAAGTGCACTATTTGTCATTACCATGTCAAACACCCAAATGCGATATTAATTTATATATTAAATAATTAGTATGATACATTAATTTATGATATATAATAATAATATGAGATCTGAATAATAGGTACTTTTACTGTGTAAATAAATATAGGTCTGGAGCCATCTGTTCAAATGCAATGAACCCAGCAAAAATATTTAAGGATGAACATCATGCTGAGAGAGAAAATGAGAGAGTTTAAGCCACAATTTATGGATGTATACAGTTTCTTCAGTCAGGAAATGTATGACATAGCATTTGAACTTTTGACTTTTGATTTACACGACTTGTCAGGTTATCAGGGCACAGAGGAAATGGAATTAAAGGAGAAGAATGGATAAAAGGCTGTTTAGTTAAGCCGTGTTCCTTCCCTCGGTCAAAGGTGGGTTATTACGGTGGGCCTGCTGAGCCTTGCTTGTCTTGGCTTACATGTATCATTGGCCTTTCCCTGTGCATATTCTTTTATTTTTTCTACTCAAAGAGGTCTCGACTAGAGATATACTACAAGGCTCTGAAAGTAAGTTCAAATCATGCTCTTTGAAAAGCCTGGTAATTGTGTTTTTTTTTTAGGTAAACTTATTGGCTAATGACATTCTTAAAGTAGGATATTTCATTCATATGTCGTCCCTGTTGAGAGGTAGGTTTGTAATCTGTCTAAAATAGAAGAATCCACAAAAAATGCAATTGCACCTTTGGTTGACTGGCACCCTGTTTGGAGTCAAATTGTCATTGCACATCCCATTTGTCTACTAATATCATATGTCAAAGCAAAGTGGACCTCAAATAGCAATTCAGTTGACAGCTGATCTCAAACTCTCTTTATTTACTCATGCCAGTTAGTAAAACACTGCTCATGACTATCAACAACTACAATTTTAATCCCTGCCACAAAATTATGAGTTTATCTTATAAACCACTTCAGATTGTCAGCTGATGTCACATTAAGAGGCAGAGAGATGTTGAGCTTGTGAGCTGTAACACTCTTAGCCAAATAAACAAACGGTCTGAAAGTTAAGCACACATGAGTCTATCATCTGCTTTAAACAATACTGTGTCTAATAGCTGTATTGAGTAGTGCGGATCATGGATCTTGTGCAGTTTCTTATGGCTCCTGGGGCCTGATTACAACAGATCAAGGTTTGCATTTGGAAAGAGCTCCCATATCTTGCATAGTCAAGCTCAAGGGCTAGAAACCGAGATAAGACAAGTGTTTAAACATGCATTTTTCCCAGTGAAACTGCAACCGAGATAGTTCATAAATAAGCATCCCATTAAAATTATAGCTGGGGAAGTGACCACTCACAAGGTTATGGTTGATGTTAATCGATTACAATTGCTGGCAGAGCATGCCGATAAGGTTCTGCTCCCAAACAGATGCAATCGCACATATAGAGCCAAAAGGTCCAAATGTCTGAGATCCACTTAAAATTTGACTATATTTCAGTTTCCTTTTTTATCATTACAAATTATACAACTGTTCAAAAGTTTGGGGTCATTTATTAATACGGTATAAAAACAATTAATTCTTGAGAAGAATGTCATATTAGAATGATTTCTGAAGGATCTTGTGACAATGAATAAAAAATTGCTTTGTTATCACATACATTACTTTTTAAAATATATTAAAATGGAAAGCAGAAACATGAAACCGTAATGAGAATTCCTAGTATCTTTTTTTATAAAATAAATGCAGCCTTGGTGACTATAAAACACATTTGAATGTATATTATACACATAAAGATTTGAGTCAAACGTTGAATTCCAGAATGTCTTATTTTTTGGTTTATTTTTTGTCGGCCTCAGACTTTTGGAACCTGTTAAAGTTGTTGATCACGTCGTTCTCATGGTGGGAACAAAACAAGAATGAGGGTACAGTAATGAGAATGTTTCATAATGTCAACAAGAGGACACAATATTACAGATTTGTGGTTAATTAATTGTTAATGGAAACAATCTTGGAGGCACTGACTCACCTCACCTCTGGGCCGATGGGTTATCTAACATGCTTGGAATTCCTGATCAGTCACATAAAAAATGTGCCAGGCAGTTTCAGCTATGAACAATAATCCATATGGTCTTTATCCCACAGAGTGATGCAGGCATACACAATGCTTTATTTGTGGATTCTACGAGAAATAGGTGTGACTCATTTGCCTGTTGTCATGAACCAACTAAAATCCAACGCTCTAAATTTATCCAACACACTCTCAACAGAGAAATTCTGCACCACAAAAACGTCACTCTTGAACCGCATTCAATCTGGTGGCGTGTAAGAGGATTCCATTAGAATTCAGCAAGGGTGCATTAAATTGATCAAAAATTGACAGTAAATGTATTAATAATGTGGCAACATTCTTTTTTTTTTTTTTCAAATAAATGCTGTTCTTTTGAACTTTCTATTCATCAAAAGACGCCTGAAAACAAAATGCATCATGGTTTCAAATGTTTCTTGAGCTCTAAATCAGAATATTAGAGAGATTTCTGAAGGATTATGTGACACTGAAAACTGGAGTAATGATGCTAAAGATTCAGCATTGCCATCACAAGAATAAATAACATTTTAAATTGTAATAATATTTCACAAAACTGCTTTTTTTATCAAATGCAGTCTTGGTAAGAGATTTCTTTAAAAAAAAACCTTAATCAAATCATAAAACACATTATGGTTGAAAACAATTCTTCAAATGGAGGTGATGTGTCACAAGAATGACATTTTGGTGGTGCAGGATAAAAGTCTAGTGAAGTTTCTCTCATGAGACTGTCCTGTTTATTGACTGCCAGAATTCTTTCATCCTTTGTCATGTGTGTTTGTCTCACGTTGCTGTGCTTTTTTCAGTGCCACAACAAATTTCATTTTGAATAATTAATCTTTTGCTGTCATTTTGGCTCTTGCCATGGGCTTCTTGTTTTCAAAGAAAGTTTGATTCCTCAAATGGCTTGCCTTGACTGCACTCACTGTGATGGTGTTTTGACGAGCTACATGCTAATGTTAGGATCTACATTTGCACCCAGGCTTTGCCTCTTGACATTTGGAGATGATTAAGAAGCTGTCCCTGACCTAACCTTTGCATCCTAAGAACCGCATTAGCACTTCCATTATCATTCAGTCTGATCTAATGAAAACTCTTTAATTGTGGCACATATATTAAGAGTCTTAATATATGTACAACATAATTGAGGCAAGCTCAGAAAATCCCCAGCGTGAAATGAAGCATTTAGCCAGGACTGAACTTAATCACTGTAATAGCATAACGAATTTAATGCGATTCTCACTTGTGTTTTGAGAGACAAGGCAAAAATGGGTGTTTCTGCAACTATGGCACTTTTAGAAAGCAAACTCTATAAAAACACACTTCCACAATTTGAAGTGAACTCTGTCATCTTTCTAAAATAACAACGCATTCTCACCCCAAGGCGTCACCTTTGACCATGCTTCAATATTTGACGTTTTAGGCGCCCTTTAGCGTCACTTACATGACGCGATCCTACGCCGTCATCTAACTGACGCTAAAGGAAAGCGTAAGTTAGAGGACGCGGTTAGGTTTAGGTGTGGGGTGGGGGTAGGGTACACGCGATCCTAGGGCGTCATCTAACTGACGCTAAAGGGCGCCTAAAGCGATAGATATTGAGTCAGTTAAGTGACGCCTTGGGGGTGAGAATGGGCTGTTCAATCACATCTCAAATGATGTATTGTCTGAATTTTGTGATGGACGTGGCATATATTTAACATTTCTGTAATAAAATCATATAGTATATACATATATATACAGTATATGTACAGTATATATATATATATATAATTTTTTTTGTGCACAATTTCACAAAATGACCTGGAAATGACAATGATACTCTATTTACAAGTAATTGCCTTGAGTTTTTCTTTGTTTTATTTTCTCACACACTATGCCTCATATTTCTTCTTGAGAATGCTATCATGTTTTCTTCTTGATAAGTACATAAGCTTTTTATGTAAACAAAAATGCTATCGGTAGCAAAACTGTCCATCATAATAACACAAGAACAATGTCATAGTTTGTGTACGCATTTCTATACTGTAAATCAAACTAGAAAGTTTATGATTTCACATTTTTAGATCGTCATAGACTAATAATTCATTTTTTTTTTAAATTGAAGGTCTAGGCTAACAATAAATACATGAAATAATGCTCATGGTATTGTAAAAAAAAAAAAGTTTCAAACACAATCAACATCCGTATAACAAAAAGAAAAAGTTAATAATAATAAAACAAGCAAAAACAAACCTATGAAATATCATAGTGCCCACAGTCGAGAAAACAAACCGATACGTCTTTATTTATACTTCTATACTATAAATCTCTTGCAAAGATGGAGAATTACTAGTCAAAACAGATAAGATATGGAAATTAAAACTTTGAAGCTGTGAAACTTTATGTTTTATTGTGCTCATAGTCTTCTACTGTTTTTCCACACAGTGTGTTTGCACAGAAATAAAACTCAAAAGTAAAGAACAGCAGCTCAAGGGCTTTATTTTGATCGCTGAAAGAAGTGGAGATTGAACCTTGCTGCTGGGAAACAATCCCATTGTCAGGTTTTCCATTTTGATGCATTGGCCTTTCCTACAGACTGTAGGCTTTCTCAGATGGCTTTGCTGTCCACTCTGTATTGTGTTCTGTGTGTATAGTTATATACTAGGAGTTCATTTAATAGACTGTTCACCCTTGAATGCACTCAACTCTTGGATTTAACTCTAATTCAGTTGCAAGAGTCCATTTAAACATTAACCATCAGTCTCTGTCAGAATTAGTATAATTGAACACATTTTATATGTTAAATGATAAAATGTTCCATTGAAATATGCAGCAATTTTGCTTCCTAATCAACCCCGAGTGTGATTTTACTTTTAATCCGTAATATTTCCATTTATCTCTTTGAGTGGAATCTGTTAAGATATGACCTGACAAAAATTTTCTAGTCATTACTGGCATAACATTTGCAGAATTTCCATGCACTGCCTTGCTTCAGCATTTGAGACAGAATAGTAATCTGTGAGTGAATATATTATGCATATTCCCTCATGATGGACTTTCCTGTCTCGTCTGTGACCTGACTGTGAAAATTGGATGATTTCGTAAAATATCTAGGTCACAATGTTAAATATCCTCTCTTAAGATGCATCGTGGGCTGTACAAAGATTCAAGTGTCTGTATCTCAAACAGGTAAAGAGTTTGATAACACACACACACAAAAAAGATTTGTGCCACTTTCTTGGCTAAAGCAAAACAGTTTTTTTTTTGTTTTTTTTTGTCACACAACAATACAACCGAAACTAAACCAAAATATATTTCATGACTCCAAAAGGAACTAAAATACAATAAAATCCAACCAAATTAATTTCAGTTTCAGTTTTTTTTTTTAAATAACATAATATATTCTTAAAACTTGAAACTTTTCCAATCCACCTGCATTAAAAATGCCAAGTGGCAAGAAATTTGATGCTGTTGTCAGCACTAAAATACCATAATGAAAATATAAAACTCTGAAACAATGATATGATAATTACGCAATGACAACTAACAAATTCAATTGAAAATCAAATTGGAAATAAAAACCTCAATAACAGTTGTAAAAGCTCATTATCAACTGAATTACATTTCAGCTGAAGGTTGCATAACTAAATACATTTAAAAAAAACAACAAAAGAAAAAAAAGAAAACAGGCAAATGACCAAAAATAGTGACCACATAAGTGATATAACAAGACAAAGAAGCTCTCTGACCAATTGACATCCTTTCATAAAATTATGCAAACAATATGACCATCATAAGCAAAGGATACATTGAATGCATGCTAGTGAAAAATACATAGTCACTTTTACATTATTCACTTATACATAGTCACCAATTGTGTTCACAATCCAAGTCCGGGTTGTGTTTATGTAGTGGCATAAATTACAGCCCATTCTCACTCCCAAGGCGTCACCTAACTGACGCCTTGGGAAGCATTTGGACATGCTTCAATATCTGACGCTTTAGGCGCCCTTTAGCGTCAGTTAGATGACGCCCTAGGATCGCGTGTACCCTACCCCCACCCCACACCTAAACCTAACCACGTCCTCTAACTGACGCTTTCCTTTAGCGTCAGTTAGATGACGCCGTAGGATCGCGTCATGTAAGTGACGCTAAAGGGCGCCTAAAACGTCAAATATTGAAGCATGGTCAAAGGTGACGCCTTGGGGTGAGAATGCGTTGTAAATTAATATGTGACTGTTGGCTCAGAACATGTGGCAGTCCAAAAACTCCAAGTGTGAAATTCAAAAGATGTCTCGGCACTCAGACATTTAAAAAGAGCAAATTAATAATGCAAGGTGATCTTGGTAGGTCACAAGGTTGAAAGGCTCAAATGATTTCCTAGACAAAACAATCTTTCCATCTGAAAGACAAACAACCCACCGATAAAATCAGCTCTTGCAATCTAACTCTTTTGATAGCTTGGAGAATGAATATGTCAGAAAAGTAGGATTCACAGACGAAAAAACGTTTATTAGCAGTTTTTCACGATGCGTTTTCCTATATCAACCTCATTATTATTTCATTTTTCTTGGTGTATAACTGTAACTTATTGCCAGGTTATGGTGATGGCAAAAAATCATTTCTGGTTCTCATCCAGACAGTTATTGCACATAATGTAATAAAATTAACCAACCATCTCATCATGTTGTGCTTATCGACATAATACTAAATACTAGAGCAAATACTTCTGTTGTTGGCAGCAAATTCATCTGTCTCTTGAATAGGGTTGGGAATCGTGAGAAATGTTCCGGTTCCGGTTCCGATTCCGGTTCCGCCAAACGATTCCGGTTCCGGTTCCGGTTCCCATTCAATTAAAAATATTAGTAAGAGAAAAATCCACAATCCTTTTTGTGTTTATTTCTTATAGTACATGACAAATTAGTTTAACAGACTGGTAATGTAAACAAACTCAAAATATTATTAAGCAATCTTTGCAAAAAAAAAAAAAAAAAAAAATATATATATATATAAAGGAAATTAAAAAATTCTGCATTCTCTATAATAATTTAGACCTCTCCTTTATTGTATCTCCAACAGTGAAGAATACCCTCTCAGAAGGAATAGTATATGCTTTAACACACATATGTGTGTAGAACAGATTATTTTTTAAAACGGTTTGAATGATTGATTCATAAGGACTTTACTTATTTCATTACTGGATAAATCGGCGCTCTAGCAGTTAATAAACAGAACTGCAGTGCATGCGTCTTGCGGAAGAACATAGTTGCCGGAGCTACTTCTCTCTGTTTATGTCCATGACGAGTCACGCAGGCATTGGGCTACTCCGCAGCTGCTGCGATCCGCCGGCCAGTCTAAAGAAGTCCGAGTATTAACGCTTATTACAGGCTTTACGTAGTGATTCAAGATAAGACAAAAACACGGTTTGAAAAAAAAAACATTATGATGCACTCGCTCATTGTATATATTTTGTAAATTCTGAACACAAAAAATATACGGACTGCATCTGTTTTGACCACTACCGTCAATGTTTACTCAAACTATAATCTCACTAATTCTGTAACGGAAATCATTTGAATATGTGAAACAAATAAATATTGAGACTGTGATTGTAAAGCAGTTTCATATCGACAACTGCTCTCTCTCTCTCAGCGCAAACAGATTTGAATGTAGGCTAGAGAGTGACTCGGCGGTCGGCGCGCGCAGCGTGCGTGTGTCTGTGTGTGACAAATGCAGCGCGTGTGAGAGCAAATCGCAACTTCAGTGGTGAAGTGTTTGTCATTTAGGAATAAGACGGCGTCTTCTACTCCCAGCACTTCGCCCACATGATGATATCGCATCGGCATCAGAACCGTTTTCGGAACCGAAACTTAGGAATTTTGCACGGTTCCGGTATTTTTTCAAAAACACAACCGGTTCTGGAAAAGAACCGGTTCTCGGTTCCCAACCCTACTCTTGAAAGAAGTGAGCAAAATTAGGTAGATGTCAACAGGTTGCATGACATGCCCTCATCCCCAAATACTAACAAAATGTGACGCATTATGTTAAATTCATGTTTATGTGCAACAAGGTTATACACGGTTTATGCCGTGTGTTTTTGGTGATGGGTTATTGTCTGCTAAGCACAAAACCATCAAAATTATAAAAAAAAAAAACAAGCTTGTTGGGGATCTGAAGTCATGTCACATTAAATCAAAATACATTTCATTTATTACTAATAAAATGTAATGTTTTTGAATAGGTTTCAGTGTCATGTGTCCAATGCAAAGTCAGATAATCACTGTAGGTGATACCAAAAAACAGAGGCAGAGAGAGTACACAGCTTTATTACTTGAGTAAAGTACACATACCCCTTGCTAAATTTTACTCAAGTAAAAGTACTACAGTCAGATGTCTACTTAAGTAAAAGTACTGCTTGTTTTTAAAAGTACTTGAGTATCAAGAGTACAAGAGTACATTTTCTAAATATTTCATTACTACTGACATAGTGCTTACATTTATGGACAGAAACGTCCTATATGGAGTTGTGAAAAATGTTAATGTTAATACCTTGGAGAATGTAAAAGGAACTGAAAGTGAAATTAAGTCATTTTCATCTTTTTAATATGTTGCTTTATATAACATTTAAGAAAATTTCAGAAAACTCCGAAAATTGAAATATTCTGGCGAGGTGGGGCACATTCACGGGATTCATCCATTGTTTCGTCAATGGTTTAATCTCTTATCTAAATCTGACCATTGAGTTGACTTTGGCGGAAAGCTGAAGGTGAATGCTGATAGGCTGTCCCAATCAGTGGCGCCTGCACAATCCAATCCTGTTTGAGAGGGAAACAACAAATTGAGGAATCATTTTAGAAATGTATGGATAGATATGTAGTAGAGTAAAGAGTACAATATTTACCTGTACTTGAGTAAAGTCATGAGTACTCCCCAAAAATGATACTCGAGTAAAGTACAGATCCCTAAAAAATTGCATTTAGTAGGCTACTCAAGTAAATGTTCTTCGGTACTGTCCGGCTCTGCCAAAAAAACAACAACATTATTTTGCAAAATTTACAAAACCGGTTCCTGACCTGAACTGAATTTCACAGGCATAACCTGCAGATCAAACGCGTATGAAAAATCCTCAGCGGGGTCACCGACTAACTGAGGATATCATTGATTGCTTCCTCCACTTTCACATCAGTCTTTCAACTCTGCTCTCCGCTCAAGGCTTAGCAAGGTGCACTAGCATCTCTCTCAAGTCCGGATCCAAAGCCCTACAATACCTCTCACATTGCGGGAATGAGATAAAAGTGCGGCATTAAATATTAATGTGAATCAAGCCGGCCAACTGCCTCATGCTCGTCCAGGCCAGGTCCAGGAATAAATCTGTTAAAACAGCCCGGGGATCTTTTAACCTCACATCCATTGAGGTGATGAAAGGGTTAAGTACACGAACCGTTCGACCTCTCCCCACAGAGCCGAGGCGTTACTGAGCTGTGATGTTGTGCAAATGGGGAAACTCGGTCTCCGTGTTTTACCCTTCTTATGCATTTTACAGCATCTTTAGCTCTCCAAATGCACGGCACACATCCGTCTGTCCGCTGACTTCAGACTCCAGCCTTTGGCAGTGCTGGCAAAGAAAGAATCTTGGTTTCATACCTGGCTTCTGTCACGGCCTCTCTCCATTTTTCAGATTCCCCCCTCTTTGCCTCCCAGAATAAACTTGTGAGCCTCACAGCGCTCGTGAGCCTGTGATTACGCATGGCACATTTATCTGTTTCCAAGGGTATCATTATCCCTCTAGGAAGTTTTGCATTCAGTGAGCTGTGACAGGTGCGGGGCAATTTTGAGATTATTTATAATGACGGCTCCGACTCGGAGTGGAGCATCATCCACAGCTGTCCTGGGGAATTTACCCTGATACACTCAAGTTTTATGGATAATGGCCGCACTCTTACAACCTTCCTGGAAAAAAATAAATAAGCATAAGTGGCATAAAGTCAGTATAGCTTACATGAGTAAGTCAAGAAGGGGAACTAATTTAAAGAACATATGCAACAGCTATAACAAATGCCAGTGGAACCTGGTAGACACAGCGTGTCCCCAAGAAAAACGACAGGTAAGGAGTGCTGAAATGATGACCTTGTGTAGAGAGGAGCTTCTCTATGAAAATACGTAACTCATCTTAAGCCAACCATCTATAAGTGTAGAAGAAAAAAAAAGGATGTACTCTATTACGTTCGCCAAAACGTTTGATACAGTATAGATGAAAGGTACCAAGTTCAGACAGAATCCATTTTAAAACTTTAAGAGTGACTATATGAGCAAATTTAGAGGCTCCAGTAAAACACAAGTGTTGTTTTTACCAGCTCTTGTGTGTTCCATCACCTCTAATGGGCACACTCTAGAAAAAAAGAGCAGTCCGATGGATGGGCCTATTAAAGGGAGAGCAGCTTTTCCCTTTCTAGGGGTTTCATTATCACTCATTTGATGTCCGTCCTCTGGTAGACGGTCAACGAAAAATGAAATTTTCAAGTTGCTCATGTCGAGTCACACACAGTTCATGGGAAGTCCTGTGGGAATCAGTTTCCCCTTCAAACAGCCTTCTACGGATACCAACGGCACAATATGAATAATGAAGCGCGTTACATTTCAACTGCCAATTATAACATTCATCTGGAGAGCTGCCGAGGAATGCATGACTAATAAATGGCATGAGGCTGTCTTTTTTTTCACTATGAAAACTTTAAACTCCAGATCTAGATCTTTTCATCGGAACTGGCGGACAACGAGACGACCTTTATCATTACTGTACCTGTTGCCTTGGCCCAAAGGGGCAGCAGAGGGACTCCAGGGGATTTTGGCGACATGAACCCCATTTCGTCCTCTGTCACATGGGGTGATGGATGACTTCGGTTTACGCACTACATCAAAACAAACAAGGAGGTTTTCCTGACTCCTGAGCTTTTCAACTCTGCATCAAATCAAAGTAGCTGCATGTGGACACCAAACAAATTGAGTATTGCCATGTGGCGCTGCGAGTGCATCCAGATTGAACCTGGTATTGTCTTGTTTGATTACTTTGGTCATATGCACTCTCAATTTACTTTCAATCTACTCCTTGCAGCCTGCATGACATATACATTTCTGTATAATACATTCCGCTTTTAAATCAAATCAGACAAATGGTTATGTAAACACTTAACATTCTACAAATAGTAGGCTATCAATCACATCAAATGAATCACAGATAATCGCATATCAATATTTGCAGCAAAAAGCCCCCAAGATAATTCGAACCCATTATTGTGTCAGACGAGTAAATAATTGAATAGAAATCACACCACATGAAGGGAAATCATGCAATGCTCTCTAATTACGTTCATATGGCTGAAGCTATTCTGCTCCACTTATAAAAGCTAATTGCAATATTGATTAATAATATACTGGCTTTTGCTGTTTTGGTTGTCAGGTTCATTCATTTTTTTTTATTTAATTCAATAATTTGAGTTAGAAAATTCAATTGGGAATGATGGCTAATATGCTTTAAAAATCAACTCCTCAAAATTAGCAATTTTAACCATGCGGCACATAAATAAAATTACAAAAGTCATCAGATTATGTATATATTATGGTATACACATCAAATTAAATTAAAAACACAATACAGTACCATATATATTTAAAAATAAAAATAAAACAAAGGTACAATATGTACAATTTCGGCACCAGAGGTCGCGTTTTTTCGAGACAATATCAAAGGCGAAGCTTGATGACACTATGAAGGAGAGGATCAAAGGGAGATTTTGTTTTCACCATCCATGTATGGAATTCACGAATCATGTTCACGTTACGTATCATGTTCAGGTAATAAATTAGTTTTTGTATTACCTGTACGTTTGACCACACTACAGTATTGTATGTTATCGTATTGAATTAGCTGCAAGGAATGTGAAATGTAATTCTATATTAGTCTTTTACTGATATTTGACTATTTGTCAAATGATTTGGTGGGTTAATGCTGCACAGTTTTATTCGTTTAAAACAATCTTACTAAAAGTAAATTTGAACAAACCCACTGTCACAGTCTGTCTTGTCTCCGCCTCTTCACTACACTTCCCAGCATCCATCTTGTCTACACACCTGTCATCATTGTCACCTGCGTTTTTTAGTATTATTGTAGCTTTATTTAACCAGAAGAAAACTCGTTGAGATTAAAAATCTCTTTTTCCAAGAGTGTCCTGGCCAAGACAGGCAGCAGCACAAATAACAAAGTTGCAGACATAAAAAAATAACATATAGCATAAACATAAAACATAGAAGCAAAGATCATCCAAATAATTATCCAAATAATCAATTATTAATCACTGTCATCATATGTGTCACCTGTTTCTGTTAATTAGTATGTGTATTTAGTTCCTGCTTGTCTTCAGTGTCTGCTCTTATGTGTATCACATAAGTGTGTGTTTAGTAAAAGTTGTCGTTGTGAGATTTTGGACTTATCGTGTTCCTTAGCCTATATAACCCATGACACTCACAGTATTTGCAAGTAATGGCTAAATATTATTGGCAACACGTGCTGTATTTAATTTCACTGCTATAGATTTGGTCACCAGACTTGATAAAATACTGAATTTCAATCAAAGTGCAATAATGTGTACAATAAATAATATATATTTGCTTTTCTGTCTATTAAAACACATGGGAGAGCGGAGTCTCTGTCAAGTTCAAGTTTGTCACAAAGCTCTCTTCATCTCGAAAATGCCATGCGTTTATGTTTATTTTTTTTCTGTACTCGTCAATTAATAATCATGAACCATGGCGTGTTCATGATTTTATCTAGATTTACAAATCCTTGGGAACTTTTGGGATAATGCAAGTGCACAACTGCATGAAATATATCACACCGTGCAAGTGGTTTTGAATATTGTATTACAAAAATCTCACATATTGTACCTTTTTAATATGTAGGGGGAAAACAATTATATAGCCTCCTGATGAATCATGCTATCTGTGTTTTAGCAGTAACCAGAGCCTTGGGTTGAAAGTGATTTAGTAGGGGCTTTAGACCTGATTAATGTGTCCATACTTGGCTCCCTGAGCTAATATGACAGGTCACATATCAAACTCAGGAATGCTTATTCTTCCACGAGACAGAGGACTCATGTGTATTTCACACTCTTTTTGAATCAAAATGTTTACAAATGTTTTATTTTCTTGGATCGTTTTTGAACAATCACACTGATTTGCATGGATTTGCCTCTCCACCGTGCATCTCACATGAGGTATTGACAGCCAGCGGCAAAGAATCCAGTCGTTAAATCCGCCAAGCTGTTCTAAATTCAAATAAAAGGATTATAAGGTGATCACAACTACTTGAAAACAGGCTGCTCGCACAGATGATTCTTTCATAGATCAAACTATTTTCAACTCTTTTTAGCTGATTAGGAAGATAAGGTTGTATAATCCTTGGAAAAGATCTCATTCTGTGTTTCCCGTACAGATGCAATTTCGATCTCCTGAGAAGAACGGTGTAGGAATGAACACCATGGCAAATGTCTCCAGCACAATGTAAACACTTAGCAACTGTGTGTCCCCTCAAGTCATATCTGGTTATTAGAGTATGCCACCCCAATTCATGATTGATTTCTTAGTTAGATATGTGCGTGTGCATGCAGCTTGAATGTAATAACCGTTGTCCTTTGAGATGTACTAGTACAATATGAAGGTGTTTTTCATTAGGGGTTGATGAATACAACATTTAATATTGTACATCCTGTTTGCCACTTCAGGAAAGAAGCACACAGGATGCAGAATTGTAATTTGAATTGAATTAAGCAGAATTAGAATGAAATTCAAAGAAATTCATATGACTATTTTGAAGGGGTTCTACTGTATTATGATTTTTCACCTTTCCAAATTTAGTTAGTGCAATGTTGCTATTTGAGAATTTAAAAAAAAAAGATCTGCTAGGTTGCAAAGCTCAAAGTCCACTCCAAAGGGAGATCTTTATTTAACATAATCTACTTACTATACAACGGACAGCTAGTTTGGACAACAACACGTTTTTTTTCCGGGCTTTGTGAAGTCATAATGTTATTCATTTAAATAATCTCTGCCCACGGAATATGCTAAAAAAGGAGACGAGGCCTGGTTTAGCTGTGTTGGAGAAGACAGTGTTGTCACTGTGTCACTGTGTTTTTTTTTTCACACCGTGTTTCCAAAAGTCATTGGTGTGGGCAGACAAAAGTGGTTAAAAATAATTTTCCTGAACATTTTAACCCTAACATTTATCTGAGAATTGCAATTTTATCAGAGAACATCTTCTAGAACCACAACGCATGCAACGCACAAAAGCTTCTCCTGAAATTAAGCAGTCACCACTTTGTCGGGACAATCTGTTGTTTGTGAAGTTGAAAAGTAAGTATGTCTCATTAGTAGTTGTGTTTTATGTGTTTTAATAATGCTTTTGTGTTTTAATACGTTTTATGTTGTTGCTATGATGTAAATAAAGGGCAAAGTTTTGCCTCCGCTCGCCTGTTATCGAACACTAGTGTTGATATAGGGTTTACTGTAGCTTTTGTAAGTTCTCGTTTTTGTATGACTGTTCACCGCCTCTTGGGAAAATTAGTCTACCAAGCAAACATTTTTCTTATTTTACATGTAAATCAAGCAATCTGGTGCATTCTGACAAGAAAATAAAGGGAAAAGACAACATTTGCTTCAAGTAAAAATAAAAAAATAAACAAAAAATAAATGCATTGACACTAAGGCATATAGGTTTCTATTCACTTTGCGATTTGATATCAATTTACAAGCTTTTGATTCGATTTGATTAAAGATTCAATATTTATTGATTTGGAACCTATCAGGTAGAGTACATGAGAAATTTCCTCAAATAAAGGAACATCTCTAGTCTGGATGCCAGCCCGAACCCTGCCCACAATATTTTTTGGTCGGGAAGTTCGGTCTGGACTCGATCCATCGAGGAGTAATTATGATCTGGCAAAAAATGTTCGGGCTAATCAAATTGCCAGGACAGGCTTTATACGATGATGGACAGATGATCTGCAAGGACGTAATCATCACGTTATCAAAGAGCGCTTAACTGCTTTCCCTCAAAGATGACTGCAGCTTGAGAATTGAGATGTATGGATTCCGCTGTCGCGTCTGTTGTAAAATAAATCGACAGCGCGTTCAATTTAATAGACAAACAGAAAACTGCAATCAAGGCATTCGTCGATATATTCGGAAATAGATTTTTGCCGTCCTTCCAACATGATTCAGGAAAATTGTAACTTATCAGCTGGCTCTGATGGTCGCTAAGAAGATGGGACGTAATGAAAAGCCTGTGGTCGTTGTGGTTTCTCCTTTGGTCGCACTCATGGAGGACCAAGTAAAAGAAGCAACATTCGCTATTTTACTTATAAAATAAGTAAGTTCTGTAGTTGACAACTGTATGCAAAGTAGTTGACTTACTGCATTACTCTGATTGGTTGTAGGTCCATCCGACTATCCAATTGAGTGCAGAGATTTTTTTTTTTTTCTGGTTCGGTCAAGACAAACCTCATAATCAAAGCCCTACAGAGCAGTTTCAGACTCATATTCCGATAAGAATATGAGTATGACGAAGTCAGGCTAGACCATCTCTTAACTAATGCTGTAAACTTTACAGGGAACAACAGTTGTAAATGTAGGCTACGTACATATAAATTACACATAAGCAGTGTTTATAATAATGTTATAATATATTTAATGATAATCATGTCTCTACTCTCTACTATTTAAATGCAGGCTGTCATAAAATGGCTTTATTTCAACATACATTCAATATTGAAGTATGGGTTAGGTAAAAATACAATGGATATGTAGTTAGCTCTCTGACCAGCCTACACTCTAAAAAATGCTGGGTTGTTTTAACCCAACTTTGGGTCAAATATGGACTAACCCAGCCGTTGGGTTAAATTTTTACATTACATTTTTAACCCAACATTTCGGGTTTGTCCATATTTGACCCAAAATTGGGTTAAAACAACCCAGCATTTTTTAGAGTGTAATAATCTAGCCAATGAAAGAAACCTGGAAACTTTCTATGCATATCCACAACACATCTCTTACAAGAAAGAGATTGTGTCTCACATATTCTACATCAACTTCAACTGATCCTCTTCAGCAGATGAGCTCTTTACTAAAGCTGTAATATTATGCAGCATTTCCCCTAGCGCAGTGCCAGTGTGTAGACTTTTGTGTGCAACAGCCTGACCTTGAGAACATCTGGATGGGCGGCTTGATTAATGTTGCTGTTGTTTCATAGTCGTCCCTTAAATACAGATCACAGATTGATGTTGACCAATTCTGCCTCATTTCTTCTCCCTACTGAATTTATCTAAATGTTAGTATGAAACCTTACAACACCGTGTGCTTTTATGTCACTGTTTACATGCTCACCAGTGAAAACTAGTATTATTATTTTAATTATTTGACAGCATCTGCAGTACAAGCACCACTCTAGATGCTGGTTGCTATTGAATTATTAAAAATAACTACTATAACAACTATTTCTCCTTGGGAGGAGAGCAATTTACACATGTTTGAATAAATTTTTTATCAATTAGCAGGGATTAAATCCTACAAATCTTAAACAAATAGCAAAAATAGGACATAGAAACATTATGTGGGGAATAAACAAACTGGGGTACAAAAATGAATGATCTTAAAGGAAGATTCTCCCATTCAAACAAATTGTGCTCTACAGCGCCTCACTTTTTCAAATACGTGTTGCATCTACGGTAGCCGTTATGTACCAAAAAGCTATGACAGGATGTCTTCTAATAGCACTACATCAAGTTTTTCCTTCGGGTGAACAGGTTGCAAGAGCAATCATATGCTCTATTAAAATATATTCTTATTGAATTTCTAGGTTACAAAAAGTAAACCCTATAAACCTTGTTTTCAGCAGCTATTCGTCAAAGAGCCTGTTTAACTTTTAACTATAAATGTTTTACTGTCTATATAATAAAGTACACAACCAAGCAATGAAAATGTGATCTGTACACCATCCTCCATTGTTTCAACGACAGCCGGTAATGTCTCTTGGAAACATAAGTGTTCTGTTGTGGGATGTAATAATGACATACATAGTAGTTTTCACTTATTTCCGACATCAGAGCCACTGAAAACACAGTGGATGTAGGCTACTGTATTTTGGAAGCTTGAGTGGCGCCTTTCCTTCGTAAATAAGTTTGAGCGAATCATTTTCTGACTGACTGATTTGTGAACAAGGGTCAATTGAAAGCAGGTCTTGCTTCAAAGTTAATCCTCAAGTGTGGATCGTTGTCTACTGTTTGCGATCCAACGTCACCTCCAGTAACAGTTAAGTGTATTTTATGATTTTTGAGCAAATAGTCATTTCAGTCGATGTCAGCCAATTCAACAACAAATGCATCTTTGTTGTCCTCGTCGTATGATGTCTGTGTGTATAATTTAAACCTTTTTTGTATAGTGTGTAACCACACGTTTATAAATATATATATTTTAAAGACAAAAATTGCACATATGTTCTTGTTCTGTAAGTTAGCCATCTTCTCACATTTGCCACAGAAACACCTATGACAAGTAAACATGACGCAACCGGTCCCTCGCATAAATGTAATTTCGCTTGTACATACAACTTTATCACAGTATGTGTATGTAGTTTCAAAAAATTGTGCCAATGTTAGTGTTTGTGTATGTGTGTGTTGCACATCCATAATTTCAAAGGGGACGCGATTACAACTCTATAAGTACATAAATGTATCAAATCATACCGAGACGTCCTGGTCCATTCTCATTTGTGTTTATTCTGCCAGAGTCTCTTCGCCATCTGGGTCTGATCAGAGACTATTTATATAATTCGATTCAAACATGTATGGCTGAATGACATTCAAAACAGCAGGTCTCACTCTCTCAGCCATTCTGCTTACCGACTGCCTCATCCAAAGGCAGGGCGGTGATATGAAGCTCATTCGCATTTAAGGTTGTATGCACCAAAACAGGCCCCAAAAATGACATTTTCAAATGGTTATAATAAATTAACTGTGGGGTATTTTGAACTGAAACTTCACAAATACATTCTGGGGACACCTGAGACCAATATTACATGTTGTAAAAAGGGGCATAATAGGTGGCCTTTAAGACTCAACACTAACCTGTCAAGAAGAGAGCAGGACTTCATCGTATCTTTTGAAATCTTTCTCCTGCATTAGCTCTTTCCACCTGGAAAAAAAAGCTATTCCAACTCTTGTTTTTTATAATCTCCAGTCAGGTTTTCCTTTTACATTCTATTTTGACCCTATCTGGTCGCACTATTTTTGGCGACGAGGATTTCTTCTCCTGTGGCTTAATTGGCAAAAATAACACACCCCTGGTGGACTTCAACATCTCTTCAGCGTCACCAGGGGTGTACAAACGAGGGCATATTTATGAATAAAAATATTGATTTTAGGTATTAAAATTGTCACAGTCTGCGTCTGCACCGTCCTGTCTTGTCATCAGCACTACACTTCCCAGGATCCTCTTGTCTCCACTCCTGAACTCACTCCCTCATCAGCCACCTGTTCCTCGTCTTGTTCATCAGTATCACCTGTCTTGACATCGTTATGTTTGATTCCTCCCTGTATTTAGTTCCCTCGGTTTCATTCAATTATGGTCGGTTGATGTTGAATGTTACCTGGTGTACCCTGTCTTTCTGCCTGTATTTCTGAATTAAATATATCTTCATTGTGACTCTGGAGTCCTCCAGTTCCTTCTGCCTGCTCCACACCGTGACAAAAATAACTAAAGTATACAACATTGTCCTTTTAAACAGTAAAACCTGTGAACAGAGACGACATTTTTTTGACCTTCTGGGGGAACAGCAATTGTGGATTTTTTTCTTTTAGACTTACAAAGGGTTTTTTGTTTTGCTCATACTTCCAATTGTTTGTGAATATTTGGAGTGAAATATTTTAGTGAAACAGCTTGAAGTATTCTGATAATGAATGCATATTTCATTTCCATGGCACTTTTATAAAACAAACCACATTAGCAACTTTCCGATTCCTGCTTCGCAAACAGATCATTAACCCGACAACAATATTTCCTATGTCTGTTAACTTAATTCTTTTATGTAGCTGTCTAATGATTTGCATCATAATGTACCACAAACAATACATTTCCTCTAAGTGGTGATTCATAAAGTTTCTATGTAATCATAATTCACAGTCTGACATTATTAAGAGGGTTAAATTGAACTGAAAATTTGCAATTACAAATATGCATATGAATGATGCTAATGGCACATATAAATTCAAAGCCTAAGTCACAATAAGAAAATGGCCTCAGTTTTCCATAATGCCTCCCATTATGTCTTAAATGTTGCCTGAAGCAAGGGAAAAAGCTACCAGCATGCCTTGGGCTCATTATGAGTAGCCAGATACCACAGAGTTAGTTCTTCTACTGTGTGCCGATTGCTTCGACCTTCAGTGATCCCATGAGAATGTGACCAGCACATCAGACTGGAGAAGTGACCTTTTGCCAGCTGATGAACCACAACTTCTTCAAATCCTTCTAGGAATGTGACAACATCCCAAAATTGTGGAATTTTAAGGCCTGTTTAGACTAATGACGAATGATAACCACCAACATTCTGTTGGTCACACTTTAGATTAAGGTCCAATTCTCACTATTAACTATGACTATTGCCTCAAGAGACTCCTAATTACTGTTTATTATTGTTAAGTTTGAGTATTGGAAATAAGGGATGTAGAATATGGTTGTGAGGCATTAATATGTTTTCCCCCAAAACTAAAATGTTACCGTTCTGCTTATTATAATTGTGGGCTGCAGTTTTGTTTTCTGTCACTTTAAATACACAAGCTCCTAAAAGCAGGATGGTTTCTGATTGGCTGTAAATGTTTTTTTCTTTCTTTCTTTTTTTTCCATCAACTGGAAAAAAATATTATTGTGAAAGTTATTCCTAAAATATTTTTTTCTCTCTGTGCAAATATTGTTATATATGTGATGTGTACTCTATTCTTTTACATTTAGAATGGTTTTTAACATTTTTTTTGTAGGGCTGTCAAATTGATTAAATCTAATCAAATTGATAAAAAATATGCTGATAATAATCACACTAATAAAATAAAATCCCACACAAAAATTGTTAAATACAATTATTGTAGCAGATGTATAAACCATAATATTTAGAAGTGAATGTATTGGTTGACTGATTTATATTTATGAACATAAGTCTATTACTGGCCTATAGTCAATGGCAATCGTAATATTTTTACTTTTTTGTGTGTCTTACACAATTAGGTCTGCTTGTTGCTTGTTGCTTTTAAGACACCATGTCGAGTTCAAGGTAGTCGCTCAGTGGCAACTAAAAAGCAGTTACAGGCTTTTGTTGTAATTCATCTGCTGTGATAGAACAAAACCGCTAAAAAAAAAAAAAAAGAAAGAAACCTTTCTGAACCTGTGGCTCCAGTTCCTATCATTCCTACAGTAAGAAATGTGACTCAACTTATCAATTTTCTTTCAACTTGGCAAATCTCAGAGCACGTCTCACCCTGCACACTAACACAAACATGCATCAATATACCATTGACGTCATCTCTCCTCTAATGGCTCTTCTGTGTCATAGGTGCAAAGTCAAGATATTGTTCACATCGATTCAATAACTTGAAAGTAAACATCTATGGGAAACCCTGTGGAGAGCATCTTTCAAGAGCATGAAACATGCTCAAGTATACATCTGAGATAATCTGAGAAAGGGATTGTTCTCCCAAAAATGAACATTTTGTCATCATTTACACATCCCTCATGTTGTTCCAAACACTTGTTACTACTTTCAGGGAGCACAAAAGAAAAAGTTCAGAATAATATGATAGTCGTGTTTTTCAATGCAATTACAGTGAATAGTAATTGAAGCTTTCAAGCTTCAAAAAAGGCAAAACCACCATTAAAGTATCATAATATTATCTTAAAAGCAGCCCAAATACTTGTGTGCTATGTTCAAAGTCTTCTGAAAATTTAGCTTTGTGCGACAAAAAAAAAATCATTTTTATATTGAAGTTTAGTCATTCACTAATATCCCTCTCCACGGACTGTTGCAACTGGATCATTGAGTCAGTGAGTTGAAGTCGACAACTAGATTCGTAAACAAATCATTCAGACTGTTTCTGTGAACAGGATCAGCTGAGTCATTGAAAAGATCTGATTCAAAATAAAGATTTGTTCACAAATTGCTACTTCTCTTATGAAGTAGAGCTAGATTTCAAGATTTCTCTAAATAATACATGCAAGTCATATAAACCAATTTAAAGAATACTTACAAGTAGATTTAACTCAAAAGCCCCATTCACTGTAAGCATTGGAAATTATATTGCAATGGTCTCCTTTTGTGTTCTGCAAAATAAAGAAAGTCATATGTCAAACATGATGCTGAGTAAACAATGAACATTTTTATTTTGGGAGGTGAACCAATTTTTTAAGGCCCCTTCCACACTACTGCATTTTCGTTTAAAAAAACTGAGACCTTTTGCTACGTTTGCACCTCCTGTCCAGACTAAAAAAAAAAACAAAAAAACGAAGACCTAATGGAGAAGTTTAGAAACGCTGCAGCTCCGTTTTGCGTTTTGAATCTCCGGAGGGCGTTTTAGTGAAGACTGGACAAAACGGAGGACTTTAGAAACGCTAATGCAGAGGCTCACGCTCGCTCTATGATTGGGTGTCATCAGTCATGACGTGTCCTTCCCTGGATCGTCAGCCTCCATTTACACTGGCATGCACATGCACAGTGTTGGTGAATGGTCATGTGATCCACGTTTTCAGTCGTTTTAATGTGGACGGAGATCAATTCTAATATGCAGCTAAAACACTGGTGTGGATGGAGATCGTATTCGCTTTAATTCTCCGATTTTCAAGGAAAACGCAGTAGTGTGGACGAGGCCCAAGATGCATTCTAATGCCTTCCTCTAAGGCCCTGTTTACACGAGAATGCTTGCGGGTGAAAACGTAAAAATATTTTATCGGATGTGCCTTTCGTCTACACGGCGACGGCGTTTCTGGACCTTAAAAATGCAAAAAAAGTGAAACCACCCTCCAGAGTGGAAATCTTAAAAACGCTCCACCGCCACACTCCCGTGTAAAGGGTAAAAACGCAAAAGTCTGCTTGACAGTGAAGGTTGTACGCAGGTGCGCGGACTTGTGTGGCAGTGCTCCCCATTGCCACCTAGCCGCCTGGAGTGCATACTACATTGCATTTCACACACTTTTGCACACACCATATGCACACGGACTTCCCACCCAAAACGCTTGTCTAAACGCAGAATAAAAAGTGATAACGCAGCGCCACTTTTGCGTTTTCTCTTCAGAATAGTTTCCGTGTAAACATAGCCTTAGTCGACCACTTGCCTTAGTGGGATGTTTTGTGTAATGCAGGTCATAGGTTGGGATGTATGAAAGCAATGGAGCCAGCTCCATTTTTTCACCATAAAGGCTAAGGAGATGCCCTCAGATGGGAGATATATAATAGACAGGGATTCAGTGAAACAGGTCATTTAGTGGAGACTTTTTGCTTAAGGCTTAGTTCCAAACCCATAAGACCTTCATTCATCTTAAAAAAAAAAAAAAACACACAAATTCAAATATTTCATTCATTGGAGCAAGCCAAATTTTGAAGATTCAGAAAGCTCTCAGATTTCCTCAAAAAAAGCTTTATTTGTGTTCTGAAGATGAACAAAGGTATTATGGGTTTGGGATGACATGGTGGTGAGCAATTGAAGAGTTCAGATGCAAAAGCCTCTAAATGCCATTTGAAATTTTCTTCTAAAATGACCATTTTTATCAAGCTTGTATATTTAAGTTCAGTAATTTCACTTAAATGGCAATGAAGATTACCTATTAATTGTCATTTAAGTGAAATTACTGAACTTAAATATACAAACTTGATAAAAATGGTCATTTTAGAAGAAAATTTCAAATGGCATTTAGAGGCTTTTGCATCTGAACTCTTCAATTAATAACAGAATCATAATTTTTGTGGCAAATAACCCTTTAAATAATGTGTCTTTAAACTAAAGTACTCACATACAGTAGGCCTCAGTCCAAGAAGAAATACTACCTTTGCTAAACAACAGAATGATGGCTTTCAAACACCCCCAGAGAATGTTCTCAGCAAACGCTCAGACTTTTCCATCTCTTTAAACTACCCCAAAACTAGAACATTTTTGTGTCATATACTTTTTACATGTTTCCCCAAATTTCCCAACGCCCTAATTATGATGAAACACATTTCTTTTTTCCACATTCACATAACACTAGACAGGAAATGTTTCTGCTTTTCGTATTCAGAATAATTGCTCCAGTATACTGATGAAGAAAAATAGGACTGACAGTAGCGTCTGCATATAGATGTAGATGTAGGAAATGCTTTAGCGTTACCATCACCAACAGGCAAACAGCAACAGTTTTACATTGAATTTCATGAGCTTGTGAGGTCGCACGGTCAAGGTCATTGATAATTCAGAGTTAATTGCAGTTCAGACAATATATTAACACGGTAAATTGCTTTTATTAATGATGTGGAAATCAAAATGTGAGATGTTTCTTTCCATTCACAGTTCTCTGCACTAATAGATCACAGATAAACATATGCCTTGGCCTCTCTGTCACTGGCAAGGTGAAGTTTAGGTCCTAAGAAATATGATTGATGAGCTGCTGATATCCCTTTTCAAACGATAAAAAAGACAGGAAGGCATTCAGCCACAGCTTTCACTCTGTCTGCAAGCGGTGCAGCGCAGCGTGACATGTCAAAACAAAACTGCTCCAATTATATTCAATGAAGCTGTCGACACTGGACTCACCCATTTCTTTCTCTAGTGCACAGTCACTTTATTTTCCCTGCTCAAGGGGGCAAATATCATGCATCAATTAATTGCTATGTATTTTTTTAACCATATGTATATGCTTTTGTTGCAATGTTAACAATTAAAATAAGTGTTATACAATTTCTATAAATAAAAAATACCGGTAGTTTTGTTGAACATGCTGATACTATGCTTTGATGCTACAGGTATTCAGCCTCAAGCTGTTGCAGCACCACGAAAACTCGTTTTTAAAATGAAATACATATAAAAGTCCCAATTGGAACCAAAAAGGATGTTATAGTCAGATGCATCATTTAGTTCTACAAAGGTTCTCTCAGAATCAAGGATAGCAGAGAAATTTCGCTGAAGAGGTGAAAATCAGGGAGACAGCCTCCGAGCATCGTTTATATATATGCCAAGCTACGCCCATTCTGGTGGGCTAAGACGCGATGAGGGTGTGAGCACCCTTCATTGGACGTGACGTCACACCGGCCTCAGTGGTAGGCTGCTGCAGTTGGCGCAGGGCAGCCAATGAGCAAGCTAGACAGCCTGTTAGGTCTGCTGGCTGCTGCACTTCATTGACAATAAATACAAAAATTAAGGATGATTTTTTGGCTTCAATATCTCGAAATGATTCATCTTTCCTGTAGCGTAAGCTAACTTACGCAATACTCGTTCCCTCTTCTAGAGAGAACCGAGGTTACGTTAGGTAACTGATACATTTGAAGACTCCCAAGGCTATAAATTACCAACAGTGAATGTTTTTTTTTTTCTTACCATTACCAAGAATAAATTGAAATTTCAGTCAGAGAAGTGAAAGGGCATCACCCAATGACCTATTTAATAGGCGCTAGAAAATAACCAAGGTCAAGTTCCATTCATTAATATTTTAGTAAATCTAATGGCCTCTCATATCACATATCTCATCAAGATCTGTTCTTCACAGAGCCCTGGCTCAGGCACTTCTACAAACATCTAGGCTGTGTATTAATTGTAGATTAATTGCTAGATAATCTCAGTCATTCTTTTAACTAAAAGCCAGCATGACAGGTTATAGAATTGGTTAACGCTATTCATTTGAAGTTTTATGCATTATGATGCACATCAATGCATGCAGAAAAATAAATACCCAGAACAAAATAAGTGAACTCGATACATCCTTATCCGATCGCTTTGAAAAAGAAGTCTGATATTTTTCAATGAATGAGTCAGACCAAAGCCCATGAAACTTTAACAGCCAAACATTCAAGTCTTTTTAACACCTGACAGAAGTGATCAGACATCTGAGATAGAGTTACTTTGGAATGACAAGTGAAACCATTTACACAAAAAAAAAACACAGACTCTAGCAATAACATGCAACAATGTATTACATTACATCAGACGGGGTAATGCATGCTTTTAGCTGCTATATTTGTAAAACTGTATAATATATGCAAAACACATGCAATAATAATGTGTTGCACGCTTTTTCTTTTACGCACTGCACCAATCTAGCAAAAGAGCACAGCCTGTTTTACAGCCTTCTGTTCCCCAGGTGCTGTTTCATTGCACAGCCTCTGTATAATAAATGATCAGGTTGTGCTTGTAAAGTTTGTTTTTATCAGAACCAAATGATCTAATTACCAACACACTCCAAGTGTATAAATACCTTCATTTAAAAACAGTAAACAAGGAAGTCAGGAGCATGCAACAAAATTTCATAAACGAGCCACTTTATCAAAAAGCTGCATAAAATCAATATATTTTATAAGCAATAAGATAAGCAAGTTAAAAAAAAATGCATCATTTATTTCTGTGAAACTGCCTAATTCCTAGCCTGACTACGTCAGACTTTGTACTTCCGCTCAATTTTGGTTCACTTCTGTACTCAGTCTGAGATATCGACCTATCTCAGTTTTCCTCAGGCCTGAAAACAGGAGGCTAATCAACGAACCGAAGGTGGGCTGAGAGCCATGACGTAGACGCAATTGTATTTTTGGTTGGGGAAATCGAAAACGGTCGTGACATGTAGGCACGGGATGCAATTCGATCTGTTGTGGAGAATATTCCTGGCATTTGCAAACTGAAGCCCGTACAAGAAGAGTGTTTGTTAAACATTTTGGAATGTTTATGGGTAAACGTATGGCTTACTGCCGGGCAACCAGTGATTTTATTATCAATAATATTTTAAAATCAAAATAGACAACAAGCAGAAGTGAAGCGAGACACTACAGGTGAACAGGGTATAATGTTTAAACAATAGATATCACCATGAAACTTCATCAGCTGATTACTTACAAAGCATATAAAAAATGTATTATAAGTTTTTGAAATTTGTATGTTTAATTATGCAAATTAGGCATTATCTCATTAAATATGCACAATTTTGCATATCTGTACATATGATAAAGCCAGCAGCAAAACTCATTTTTCATTTTCTTTACACACAAGATGAAAAAATAAAGTTCAGACGGATTTCAGGATATATGCTTTTTATAGGAAATCAAAATATACTGTTCATACCCTTAAAAATCGAATCGTTTTTCGCCATATATTTTGATTAAAATGTCACATAAATCAGGCTAGGATTGATTTAGTAACAAATCCCTCTGGAAATATCTTCAGAATACTGCTAAGTATATAACTGGAAAGTTTGGTGTACTAGGTGTGATTTTAATACATTTCTATTGGAAAAAAAATTGCTCAAAACAGAATAAATGCTCAGGCCCTTTGTAATAATAATAATATTTCAAGCTCATGAAAACTGATTATTTAATAACATGGCAGGCATATAAGGCCTACAACTGCAGCAAATCAATGCCATGTCTCGCCTTAATGCAATTATCTAATCAACCAATCACATGGCAGTTGCTTCAATGCATTTAGGGGTGTAGTCCTGGTCAAGACAATCTCCTGAACTCCTAACTGAATGTCAGAATGGGAAAGAAAGGTGATTTAAGCAATTTTGAGCGTGGCATGGTTGTCGGTGCCAGACGGGGCGGTCTGAGTATTTCACAATCTGCTCAGTTACTGGGATTTTCACGCACAACCATTTCTAGGGTTTACAAAGAATGGCGTGAAAAGAAAAAAAAAAAAAAAACATCCAGTATGCGGCAGTCCTGTGAGTGCAAATGCCTTGTTGATGCTAGAGGTCAGAGGAGAATGGGCCGACTGATTCAAGCTGATAGAAGAGCAACTTTGACTGAAATAACCACTTGTTACAACCGAGATATGTAGCAATGCATTTGTGAAGCCACAACACGCACAACCTTGAGGCAGATGGACTACAACAGCAGAAGACTCCACCGGGTACCACTCTGCTCCACTACAAATAGGAAAAAGAGGCTACAATTTGCAAGAGCTCACCAAAATTGGACAGTTAAAGACTGGAAAAATGTTGCCTAGTCTGATGAGTCTCAATTTCTGTTGAGACATTCAGATTGAGTCAGAATTGGGCAGATCCATCATGCCTTGTTACCACTGTGCAGGCTGGTGGTGGTGGTGTAATAGTGTGGGGGATGTTTTCTTGGCACACTTTAGGCCCCTTAGTGCCAATTGGCCATGGTTTAAATGCCACAGCCTACCTGAGCATTTTTTCTGACCATGTCCATCCCTTTGTGGCTACTTCCAGCAGGATACTGCACCATGTCACAAAGCTCAAATTGTTTCAAATTGAACATGACAATGAGTTAGCTGTACTAAAATTGCCCCCACAGTCACCAGATCTCAACCCAATAGAGCATCTTTGGGATGTGGTGGAACGGGAGCTTCGTACCCTGGATGTGCATGCCACAAATCTCCATCAACTGCAAGATGCTATCAATATGGGCCAACATTTCTAAAGAATGCTTTCAGCACCTTGTTAAATCAATGCCACATAGAAATAAGGCAGTTCTGAAGGCGAAAGGGGGTCAAACACAGTATTAGAATGGGGTTCCTAATAATCCTTTAGGTGAGTGTACATTGCATGTATATAAGAGTCACCACCAAACACTAAACAAACTTAAGTCATATAACATTTTAAAGGAGAATATTTTCTAATGTGTAATGACAAATGTATTAGCAGTTCTCATAAGATTAGGAAAAGTCGTGGCCAGAGGGATCCCAAACAAAACATTAGGATAGATGTTAGCTTGTGACATCTGTACTGTACATAATGATAAACAGCTAAGCTGAGAAATAGGTACAGTTAGTTAACATTATACTCGCATAACTTTTGTGTTAGTTTGGGCAGATGAGGGATGGATATTCAACCTCACATTTGAGATTCCATCCAATCGGACATCATAAATGAGACGCAGTGTCCTTGTTTGCTGCAAGGAACCCCATTGACCTCAAACAGGGCAAACATTATTTAGTGTTGTGGAATAATGAAAATTTAATCGTTCATTATCCATTTGGCTAATGTCACGGAATGTGCACAATGATATTTCTAATCCTCGCCCACTCATTTCATGACAAATGATCTGTGACAAAACAGACAGAATTTAGGGGGTCTATTATGGCTCGTGCTTATGAATTAAGCTGTCTTAACAGAGCACAGACAGCTGCTTCACCATTTGAATAAGACACGTTTTTTGCCTGAAACAAAAGAGGAATTTTCAGAGGAAAGCGCGGTGATTCTGGAACAGTTTCGATTAAACTCCCCAAGATATTAATCAGCGTGACAGGATCACCTTTGCACCAACCAAATCTACTTAATCATAAGCAGGATTAATGATCATTAATGTTATCATTATCAGCATCATCATGTTTAGGGAGCCAATGTCAACATTTGAGAGCAGAACCAACAATATGACTTCTCAACGCAAGCAAAGTTTCATTTCTGAGCCAGTAAAACCGTAAAGGGGCTCATATCCCATAATCCTCTGAACAAACATCATATATCTGTCTGTGTGTAACCTGTGATCAAATGTCAAATTTGGCAATGAGCAGGTTTTTGGAATGTTTGGATACGTGGTCGTAAATCCCAAGAGGAAATCATCGCGGAGAATGTTACATCTTCAGTTTGCGCTGGAGCGTTTTCAGATTTTCTAACCACAACAGAAGAACAAACACAAGGTTTTCCTTGAGTAAAAATACTCAACCAGAGAAGTTCTCCCTCCTCTAAATTAACTTAACTTTTATGGGCACCAATCAATCCTAAAACATAACCTGCAGTGGGGAAATATACAACACTGCAGCCCAAAGCAGTCTGTGGGGACAAACAGGTTTGTATATCGCTGATTCACAGCCACAGACATTTCAAAAAGAGAGGAGAAATGGCTGCCTGTGTGGAGGTTATCAAAGTCCTTTCATGTGCCTGTTAAATAATGAATACATGCTGATACTTAATCTGTCACCTCTCAAAGATCCATTATTCATAAGTACAAACACTGTCTGAGAGAAATACCCACCTGCAAGGCTGGGATAAAACTGAATGACAAATACCATTCCTCATTTTATGAGCACTCACACCTAAAACCACATTCACATTTTTGAGAAGGGCTTTGTCTAATTTTATTAGTACTGCATAATGGCATGCGGATAGATAAATATTATTAATCCCCTTCTTCTAAAGACCTCATTTTAATATGATTATAGGAGCATGGTTCTGCAAAAAGCATTTCTCCAACACAAAGAACTTCATTTTCAGCATAACGAGCAAAACAGTCCTCACCTTTCACCATGAAAACGGAAGTCTGTCGATCATGCACATAATAAATCTTGCACAATATTGTATTTGAATAAGCACAGGCATGTGGAACTGTGTCTGGCCAGGTCATCTCTCTGTTCTTCAGGTGCCCTCAGAGGCCGAAATGTGATGCTAACCTGAGGGTCAATCTCCCAGGAGGAGTTTGAAAAGAGATGATTGAGAAAAGACATTGTCGGGCTGATCAACCGAACAAGCAGGGCAAGGGTTATTTTGTGGAGGCAGAGAGAGAGAGAGAGAGAGAGAGAGAGAGAGAGCAGAGAACCAAGTTTATCGAGAGAGTCTCTCAGCTCCTGCAAAGGGATTTGAATGTCTCAGTGCATAAACTAAGCTATTAGCTCTCCCATTCACTAAGGGTTTGTAAATTTTTGTGACCTTTCTGCTAAATTTTGCCTGTTAGAATGTGGAGATTATATTAATATAATAGTCTTGTCATATGTCATATATAAGCATTTTAAATACTTCACCTAATGTTTCACATACTGAAAATTGTGTCAATTTACTCAACCTCATGTTATTTCAAACCTGCATGACTTTCTTCTGTTGAACACAAATGAAGTTATTTTTCAGTCAGACGGGTTCAATCATGGTTGGGGGAAAAAAAAACAACAACCTGAAAACGCCACAGAAGAAGTCATGTTTGGAGCAACATGAGGGTAAGTAAATAATGACACAATTTTTACTCTTTAATCAGCTATCGCTTCAGGATGCCACCGTCCTCCTGCAGGTTAACAGTGTAAAACTGTTAAACTGCAAAAAAAGGAAAGGTTTACCATGATGCAAGTCTGTTTCAACCACAGTGCATAACACTACAATAATGTTTTGAACAGTTTTAAATAAAATGTTGAGAAAAAGTTATTCAAAATAAATAAAGCCAGCATGATACATTGAGATTAAGGCTTTAACAACCACATTATGTACACTGGTCTGGATCATTAAAGTGTGGATATGTAACAGTGACACATACTGCACAATGCATAGGAACTTGCAAGCAACGGGGGAACACCCTCTGTCTAGCATGGTTTATTTGGATTATTAGAATGCTTTATGTTTTATATGTGTGTGTAATACACACTGAAAACACAGATCTCCGTTTCAGATTCAATTATCAGTGTCAACTTCTCTCAAACGGTCATGAAAATACAACCTTTTTTGTAAACGTAATGTATGTTCATCGAAATAGTGAATGAAATTTGCTGGTTGAACACCTTTGTACCTTATCTACCCCATAAGGTTCGCATATAGCTTTTGCAGGGTGCTGTTCTGTGCCAAGGTGTTTTCCCCTTAAAGATACGTTATTTTTTTGTCTTAAATAAAGATAAAGACTATCTAAATAGTAAAGTTTACGTCTTGCTCTCCTGTTTACATATCCATGACATTATCTTCTCTATTTACCCAGTATGAGTTCAATTCTAAAAGCCCAAGCAGTTTTTAGAGTATTGATTTACTGTAAAAACTCAAACGACTCCAGCAAGTACAGCCCTCCTCCACACTGAGCTTGAGTACGACTGCAACCATGATGTTCCATTAACATGTATCGACCAATGAATTAAAATATCACAAGTCCAATCTACACAGCCTTAAGCGGACGCTGTCGGTATAACGGTAAAAACGCACAAAAGCCGAATCAATATGAAATAAACTCATGCATAGCAATGCGACTTCACAGCTGAACTTTTTTGACAGCATTTCACAACATGCTCCACAATGCGTATACATGCATGTCAGTCAGTGTGATTAATTTGTTTACTGCACTGAGGGTCATAAGTGACACTCATGCTGTGGCTCAGAGATTTTAATGTAAAGCTCGATATTATAAGCCTGCAGGCATGGAAAACTTGCTGCTTTGACTTTACTTGTGTCACAGGCAGCATGTCAGATTTGGTTGTGCTGCAGGGTGAGATGTGGGCCGGCGTGAGACTGCTGACATAACAATCCCAGTACTGGCAACACATGACAGGTGGCTCTCGCCACTGTGCTTGTGCATATATCACAGGGAAAAAAGAACCCTGTCATCATCGCTGAACAGTTGTGGAGCATGCTAGCTTGCAGTATTTGGACTTGCTGTTCTGAGTGCTAAACGTCGAGAAAATGCATTTCATCAGTTGTTTCATACATTTAAAAAAAAAGGCAGCTGACCATATTTGTGTTACTTGTTCACTTGTTTGTGGTCAGATTCCAACCAGTTCTTCTAACCTGTTCTCGCTCTCAAGGCTTCAAATAGTGTCGCTTGAGCATGAGCCCTACACATCCAGTAAAACTAACACTTTCTACAATGGATTACCTGTAACACAGGCAAGATTTTTTTTTTTTTTTTTTTTTTACTACTACTACTACAACAACCAAAAACGTATGATATCCTGATAATTTTGCTGGAGAAAATGTACCCAAGATTACATGTTTATTTTGGAACAATGATGCTTATTTTTTTTTTAAAAAACATAAATAATAATAAATAAATTATATATACATAGCTGCAAGCAGCAATTAAGGGGTCGCACCACATAGGCAAAACGAGGAGCTAAAAATCAAGGCAGGGAGCATAAGACCAACCGTAAAAATGAGTACATTTGGAGACGATTTTAAAGGGGTGGTTGATTGCGATTTCACTTTTTTTCTTTTTAATAGTGTGCTGTTGGTGCATGAATATTATCTGCAAAGTTGCAGCACTAAAAGTTAAGTAAGCAGAGTTATCATCTTTTTAAAATCAGGAAGTTTAATGCCTACAAAAATGACTCGAATGGGACTACAACGGGTTTTATCTGTAACTAACCCATACATTTGCATCAACCCTCCCTCCAGAATATGCAAAATATGGGCATGACCATATTTCTGCGGCTCGTCGAGTGTGTTATGCTGTCAGGTCTTCTGTGTTCGGGCTTCCCACGGACGTTGTTCGTCAACAATGGATACAATTTATGTTTGATTATGTTCCTGAAAATGACGATCGTAATCTAGCTCTCTGTGCTGGTGCGGTGAGTGTTGAGTGAATATTACACACAAAGTTTGATGATGATGATTTCAAGTTTTTCCAGAGATACAGGCTCAGATGCAGTTTGGCATTATGCCATTAAATTACTTGATGGTACGAAAAAGGTTTTTTCAATTGACATTTAATCTATTATTTTCCAAAACGTGAATTTCGTGAATTTCGTGGCAGATAGGAAATTGAAAAAGTAGGTTTTTAAAGAATGGCAAAATTGGTATCTATGTTTTTGGCATTTACCCAAGGAACCAGTTCCATTATAATAAGCTTGCTGCACCGATCTAAAGCGACTGGTCTCACGAATTTTGGTCAAACTGTTAAAAATATATAAGCAAAAAACATATTTTTATATCTTGTGACCAATTGGTGGTACTGTGCTGAAACTGTGCAGGTAATCTCAGGCCGTGGTTGTCATAACACACACCAAGTTTGGTAAGAATAGGCTTAAGCGTTGCAGAGATATAACCTTATGTCCATTTGACGTGCTCTTTGTTAAATTCATTCACACGTTATGAGAACAGTTTGATGAATCAACTTGAATAGATTTCGGTGGGCATGGTCTGAAGTTGATCTTATTAAATTTTTTTTACGAAAATTGGAGTGTCTGACATCAAAATGTCAGACATTATAAGCAAAAATATCAATTCTTCATATCTCCTGACCAGGTGGCACAGTAGCAAAACATTGCATGTACCCCGAAGTCATGCTTGTGTTTTGCATGAGTATGCTAAAGAGCTTAATTGAAGATTAAAATAGTACCCTAAAGCTACAAACTAATAGATGTCCATGAACTCAAATCGAAAGTTCAATCTCAACTTTTCATCACTCTTTTTCAGATTCAAGTGTTAAATGCAAAGAAAATGTGTTTAACCTTTATAATTCAGCTTACTTTGGAAATATAAGATAGGAATTAAAAGCTTTCACATTTTACAATATACATCATAACATTGAAATCATCAGCAAGATTTTACATCAAAAGCATTGAAGTTACTGGCCACATTATAGTGCTATAAACACTCACAGTATTTGACGCCTTTGGAGTGACAACTTGCTAGTTATTCACAACCGCATTCTGAGAAAGTCCAACTCATTTCGGCTACTCTAATAATGCACTATATATTTGTTCAGTGAGGCTAAATATATTTAGCTATTAAAAATGAATAAAGAGCTGCTTAAATGCAAACATGGTGATGGTAGACAAGATTAAGTGCTTCTCGGTGGGAGGTAATAGTGAATGTATTCACTCACTCAAAAGGGCAAATTATTGCTGAAACAACTGCTCATTTATCTGTGTGCCCCCCACCGGGACACAATTTCTGCATCACAGTAACCATGTGCATGAAGTTATGGAGAGAAAAAAAAAATGGAGAGGGCGGCATAATAGTGGTAAGGTAGAACATAAATTTGGCCCCATGATTCTGCAGCATTAATGAGCGTTTATGTGTGCCATATTTTCCTTGTGCACACATGCAGAAAGCTCTTCAATATGGTAAACATTTGCTGCTCTTAAAGAATGTTGCACCCTCCAAACACTTGGCAATAAAAACATATTAAAATTATTTTAGAGTCAAAGAGGCTCTCCGCTACATAACCAGAATCATTTTCAACTTAATGAGCTTGCAAAAAGTCAGGGAAACATTTGAAAGCTGTAAACGCAAGCTGTTTTTAACCTACAAGCTAAGAAACAAAACCGACATAAAGCCCAGAACTGCCAAAACAAAAGGGTGGACCGAAACCCCATTATGTCCCAATTAAACTAATAAGGATCACAACGTATTTCTAAACGACAGGTTCAACAAAAAAAGAAAGAAAAGAGGGACAAGTCTGTCGTTATGTGACTGCACTGAATCACTGAGCTGAACAGTTTGTAAACTATTCATGCAGATCAGTTATGATAGCACAACCAACTACTGTAATTCATTAAAATACATGACTCAAGAGAATGATTCAGAATCTGACATTGCTTAAGTTCTAATGAACATAGAAAATCTAGGGTGGATGTTTCTCACACAAAGCTAAAGCTTTAGAAGAGTCGTAAGGATGATGTGTTAATGCTAGAAAATGTAAGTTTGGAATTAAATGAAAGATACGAATGATAAATGAACGAGAAATTAGTTTACCGTCTTTCTGTGTGTGTGAACAGAAATCCATACAACAGAAGTTAAGACTGATATGGCTTTAAAACACATGCGGATATTAAACTTTAACGATGACAAAAAACTGCAATGTCAAATGAGCATGACAACGATACAATAATCAAAACTAAACAGATGTTTTGTTTGTTTTTGGCAGAGTATCCCAGGCAAGAGCTGTAAAGGTACAGCACAATTCTGGGATGCATTTAAAGAATACAATGTTTTTGCCTTACGCATAAATGAGCACAACATGGGATAATAAATGACATTTTGAGCTGAAACTTTGCAGACACATTCTGGGGACTCCTGAGACTTATATTACATTTTATAAAAAGAGGCATGGGTCCCCTTTAAGACAAAGACACCGAAGGGAAATAGATTTATGCACTACATTTGTATAAATCCCCAGGACAGATATCTGAATATTGGATAAAGTCAAGTTCAATATTCTTGTTTCATTTTCTTAACATATTTGACAAAGTATCACATTGCTATATATATATATATATATATATAGATAGATAGATAGATAGATAGATAGATAGATAGATAGATAGATAGATAGATAGATAGCAATTTATATACAAAAATCTCAAAACTGACTTGTGCATGAAAAAAAAAAAACGTTTTTTGCTTTAAGTGTCTTCCCATAATGAAAACTGTTTTCAGAAAACATCATATTTAAATAATGAAAAGTGAATAATATCAGATGTTTTTTTTTTTCTTATTTTAAACTCTTTAACCATTTTCTTCAACAGCATTGATTTCAGGTGAATCTAAACCCTGCAAAAGTAATCCAATTTCCAGAGTTGAAACCAGCTGTGAAGACAAGAGGAAGATGAGAACGACCAAAATGGAAGAAGATGAACTTCTGATGAAAGTGTAAGTAGTCATGCATCCTGTTTTAGAAGGAAGACAGCGCGGGTCAAATTGCTGTGCCAAGTTTCGTTAATTACCTGTCTGAAAACGCTGCTCGGCGAAGACTAAATCCACTAACCTCCTGTCTGTCATATTAAGAGGCTTTGTGCTTTGTGGTCACCAGCAGACAGGCCCTCAATGAACCTGAGCAGAAACTTGGTTACCTGCAAGCTTCGCTGGAGATAAAGAGCCCCCCTGCCAACTGTCTAGCTCTCCTTCTCACACAAACACACACGCATGAAATCTCTTGAAGTCATCATGGATTTCTTCCTAACTCGACTTGGCAGCGCTGATGGAAAAGTCATGAGCAAGCCCAGCACTGATGGGCATAATGAGAGATGAGAATGAGGTAATTTAAATTTGTAAATTCACACTCCAGATTCCAGGGCGTGCACACACACACACACACACACACACACACACACACACAAACACACAGTGATCTTGTATAAAAATGTGTATAAAAATATAAAAAGTGCTGTGTGATTGTTCTTATCTGCTCTGTGCTCTACTTGACTTGACAATCGGAAAGTGTTCTGTCAGAAACGTGGCAATGAACATCCAATATGGTATTTACATTTTTGTTCATTTAGCTGACGCTTTTATTCAAAGCGACTTACATTTGCTATATATGGTCACATGCCTCTGGATCAACTAGGGGTTAAGTGTCTTGCTCAGGGACACATTGGTGTCTCGTAGTGGATTTGAACCTGGGTCTCTCATACCAAAGGCATGTGTCTTATCCACTGCTCCATACACCCCAACCCCAGATCCAGCTGGTGTGGCTGTGTCTGATTGTTTTGTTGGGTCACAACAATCAGACACAGCCACATGGTAACACTTCAAATGTAAAGAGCTGGCCAACTGCCTCGCCAAATGTCTTTGACTGAAAAAAAAAAAGAAAAAAAAAATGAAATGACACAACAACCATCTGACTGGCCTAGTTTTCTGACAGAAAATGGCTGGACATTATTAGTTAGATGACATAAACCCTTGTAAGTGCCAAAATTCCCACACTAACATCCACTGAAAAGAAAACTCAGTGAATTAAGACAAGGAACAGTAAAGCCAAGCACAGCACCTGTGAAACACATTGACTGACTGTGTATTTGTTCGGTTAATATTGTGTTCATTAATTATTTTCTTGATGTGTCTGTTGTGGATGTGTTTGTGATGGCCTGCATCCATCATTTAAACAGATTAAGGTTTTCCATTCAAACCATTTCATTCAATACACTTACACACGTTTGTTTTTATATCATGACGGGGACTTTCCTCTACCTTGTATTGATTTTGTACTGAGCTAATGATATTTCCTATCCCCTAAGCAAGGGGTCTTCAAGCTTTCTCAGGCCAAGTACCCCTTGAAGGAGCAAGGACTGCTAGTTACCGGTACATGGTCCTATTGCTTTTTTAGCCTGGCTTATGATAACACAAATATAATACCAAATCACTCTTTGTTACTTACATTCCTGTTACTTGTTACTTATATACCACTATGTTACTTATTATTTTATTGGCTTTTGCAACATATGAATCGCTGTAAAAGAAAAATTATAATATTGATTTAATGACAACATGTAACAGGGCTTAGATTAAACCAGGAGAAGGCCTTAGTAAAATTAGGGCATTTAAATACCCTTAAAGGGGTAATGAACTGGCTTTTTAAACTTTTGTTGTCTGAGGTCATCTTATGATGTTTGCTTGGTTTTTGCATTCAAAAACCTCAAAATGAATAATTAATAGGCTATTTTGTACCCAAGTTTTGAGCCTAGCTGAAAAACGCTTGGTTTTTATGGGCGTCTCGCACTGAAGACTTGGAAGTAAACGCCTACTGCTGTGAGTGGATAACAGTTTTGCATATTATAATGAGTTTCAACTCACCCATCGATGCACGTGGGGGAAATTGTTTTGAAAATGTCCAATGTTGTTAAGTGGCAACCGGAATGATTCGCCCACTGTTCGATCCAGAGTCTGTGTGTCGCACCATCCCTGTCAGATCCGATAAAGACGGCAGAGCACCGTTCTTTAATCTTAATCGGTCTGCAAATCCAGTCTTTTTTACAAAACAATCCTCAGTGAAATGAAGCGAACAGATTGACAATGTTTTATCTCATCATCTCTCTTCTTCTGCGGGGGTGGTGTTTTATCCTCTTTGATGTCATAGTTCCCCAATTTGAAAAACGAGTCGTTTGCTGAGCTTGGTGTCAATAAAAGCTTTTATTGGACTAACAAGGACGTTTTCAGTTATGAAACTTACAGGATATTCTTCTAATTTGATGATGTCTTAGATGTCAAAAGCTCAAGGAAAATTTGATTTCTCAGTTCATCACCCCTTTAACAAAGGTGCCTCTGGGAGGGAGAAAAAAACATTTATGGTGTGCATATTTATTATATTCAAACATGCATTTTAGTCTGCAACTAAGGTTAAAGGATTAGTTCACTTAAAAAAAATAAAATAAAACTTTTTCTCCATATAATGTACTTCAAGGTCCAAATGACAGTTTCAGTGAAGCTTCAAAGGGCTTTAAACGTTACCAGACAATGAATAAGGGTCTTATCTAGCGAAACAATTGGTCATTTAAAAAAAAAAAAAAAAAATTACATTTTATAAGCACAAATGTTCGCCTTGCTCTGTTCTGTGATGCGTGTTTGTGACTATCCTTCATTCACAAAATGGGCATATCCATTTTTTTACATAACTTTTACTCATAATAATTTTATGAATAATTTTAAAAATAGTTTTTTTATATATTAAGAGATTTTACTAAAAAAAAAAAAATAATAATAATTTAAGTTGAAATTACTTACAGACAATTTGATTATACTTATAAATGTAAAGAAGCAACTGAACTTAAGTTAAGATTAAATTAAAATGGTTGTTATGCAAAACAAATTTCTGTATTCTTTAAAACAGGTTGCATTGCTTCCGGTTCATGTCTTTTGTGCTTTGTTAAATATAGAACTATTTTACGCAAGATACATTTAAAAGATCTACCAGAGATGAGCCTAACCAATATCATCCTCAAATGCAGGTTGATAAATAAAAGTGTTTTTTTTTTTTTTTTTTTAATTCTTCTCACTAAAATTTAGATAATTGAATCAAATATAACACCCACAATAAAAATAACTACAGGTTTGCCTTATATCACTGTTAGTTCATATAGCTGTTAACACTTTCTGTGACAATTGGATGCAGAGTAACAACTATTAATATACAAAGCATCTTAATTTTTCCTTTGGTTTAAAATTGGCATGAAATGGAATTTCACCATACTGATTTTATAAATGCATGTTATATATCTTATTGTGAGCAATCAATCCGTACAGGTTTCCTTTTCTTTTTTTCACCAAAATTGGACTTTCTCTCTGATTTTAAACTTTGCTCTTTCAAAATTGTGTTCATTTGCATCCACTTTTGAGTGCAAAATTCTAATCAAGGACAGATGCATGCAACCAATTTCCCACCCTTATTTATTTATTTTATGATCTTACACTTGTTTTAACTCATATGGAAGAAAAGATCGGTCGATACTTCTGTTTCATTGTGACTTTAAGCTAACATAAATGTGTCATAAGAGATAACTGTTCTTTAAAATTCAATCTGATTTAGACATGTCCTGCTTTTTACAATTCTGTATTTTTGCCTGTCAAGAAGCAAAGCATGTTCAAAACCTGTTTTGAAGCTTTCAACTCTCTCCAGTGAGGGAAAGCTTTACAAATGCTTCTTTTTTGGTATTCTTTTTATGGCTTTTGCCTGCTTAAGCTTGCAGCTTCTGGCATATGGACTGTTCTCTAGGAAAAAGCACAAAAAAAGACTGCACAAAGTCAGAAAGAGACTGAAAAGCAGATTTTAAAAAAAGTAAAAATAATAAAATCTGATGGCGACATGCAGCACCTTTTTATTTTGTTTAAAGAGACTATAGCGTTGTCACATAGACCTGACATCTCAGAAACAGTTTTTTTTTTTTTTTTTTTTTTTTAATTGATAACCTTCAGGGAGTATGTGTTATTTTCTGCATGCCACTTTTTTCAGATTTTTTAGAAAAAGACATTTATTTATTCAATTTATTCATTGATTTTCTGCATTAACAGCAAAATCCCACCCACGCATCATGCACAAATAAAAACGTCTTGGTGCTTTGGTCCAAATGTAATTATCTCAGACTGTCCTTTGTCTGCTTTTACAATAGCAAAAAGAGGCTTAATTAAGATTTATCAACTTGTGACTCCAACTTTGATTGCTCAGACAGAATATTCCCCTCGCTGCAAAAACAAGGCCGATCAATCTAAACAACTCAGGAATGTATTGTTTAACCAGCAAAGACGTTGTCCTTCATCAATGCATGCAGTCAATAGAAGTTTGAGTAATGGCTCCCAATTCAGCTGTTATATAGCTGGATAATTTCAGAGGCATGTGGTTTGCCAGTGAGACTCAGCCAAGTGCTTCTTAACAAACCATTATATGGTGAATATTATAAGGGGAATATTCAGTCTCATACAGCATGACATTCAGCACTAAGAAAATGCATTCAATTCAACATGGAAAAGTGCAAAGAAAAAGCCTGGGTCCTTTTATGGAGTCTTCGCTCTGTCTTCCAAGAGTGGGTTTAAGCTCTCTACCTCTACGAGCCTTGCTGAGCCATGCAGTCGGAGCCGTTAAGCTCATTCCAGTATTCAAATACTTCCGTCACCTCGTATATCTTCTGACATACACATGTTGGAATTTGTCATCTCCGTCTTTTATCCACTCGCTCCGAGATAAGTGAAAAGTGGGGGATGACATTTTTCTCAATTTTTACAGCTGGAGGGAGGCATGATTAAGTGGTAGGGAAATATTCCAGAGGACCGCCTTGCTTTGAGAACCCAGCGCTCTGTGTGTGTCCTCTGGCCCTGCCTCAGCTGCTAGGACGGCTCCGGTTTCAGGCCAGCGGCAGATCAGCCAGACGCAACTCCATGTCTTGATTTATCTAGCAAATTGGAAGATTTCAAGGAGGGAGTCCGTTTATGTTGGCAGGGCAAGACTTTTGGTTGGTCAGGGCCTGCAGAGCACAAATTCTTCTTTCTTTCATCATTTTCATACTATGTTCATCTCCTAAAACAATATTAATTAATATTAGGTAACAATACCTTCAAAGGAATTTTCCGAGTTCAGTACAGTGATTCCCATCAAATGAATTTCAACTTCTCCCTCCTTTTTCTTTACAACAAGCTAAAATGTGGGTTAAACTGATTTACAATGGAAGTGAATGGGGTCAATCCATAAATGTAAAAATACTTATGATTGCAATAACCTGAAATGTACAATTTTCACTCTGAGTGGAATGGAAACATGCCAATAGTCTATATTTTATAACTTTAAAAAATATTTTATTTCAGTGTAGTGTATGGCCATAGGATATATGCATTTTATGCCAAATGTGGGTGAAAATCCATGACGGTTAACGCTAGCCAACTTGGCGGGTTATGATTCATAAATGCCATGCAGTGCTACGTCTTAAAAATGACAACAAATTTTCTATGACCGGACAAACCCCGCCGATGTCCAACTGCGACTCCAGCTGTTCAGGATCAGTATTTTCCATTAAATATAAATATACAAATATATATAGCCTGCTGTCTTTATTCTAGGAGATTGTGTATTGTCCATTTTGCAGGAACCTGTTTGATTTTGTGGCTTGAGTAAATTTATATAGATGAAAAAATAGCCTATACATCACACTTTCCATTTCAGTTGGTGCTATTTTTTCAAATACCTTTATTCAGACACCACTTTGTTCATTCTTGAAGTTTCTTCAACTTTTGCCTGTTCAATTTCATTTGAATACCCAACGCATTCTCATCCTGAGGCGTCATATACGACGCTTTTGCCAAATAGACATCCAACGCACATGGCAACCTTTAGCGTCAATATATCCAACACTATCTCACGACCAATTCGTACGAATTCGACGCATGATTAAAAAGTGGCTAATTCGTACTAATTCGTACGACCTCACTCGTACTAATTCGTACGATTTGTCTAAACCCACGTGATGGTTAGGTTTAGGGGCGGGGTAAGGGGTAGGTCATTCGTACGAATTCATACGAATTGGCCAATTCGTAAAATATGTACGATTTAGCAAAATCGTATTAATTCGTACGAGTGAGGTCGTATGAATTGTTACGAATTAGCCACTTTTTAATCGTTCGTCGAATTCGTACGACTTGGTTGTGAGATCGGGTTGATATATCACGTACAGGGTAGGTTTAGGTCTGGGATAGGGTTAGACCACTAGGAGGCGCCTTCTAGCCCATTTATATATCTGCGTCTCATATTGACGCTAAAGGGTGCCATGTGCGTTCGATGTCTACGCTTTGGCAAAAGCGTTGTATATGATGCCATGGGATGAGAATGGGCTGGAATAAACAGTGAATGACTGTCATAAAGCTGAAAGCAATACAATGACTCAGAATCAGATTGTATAATAAATATATTTAAATCTATGAGCTGTGGCTTTGATTATCTGGTTTATTTCTGATGTTTGTGTTTTGGCAAGTTTTAAATGGCTGGTAATTTAATCTAGCAGCCAAATTGGCTGGTGAGTGAAAACATTCACTTCAAATTTTTATGTGTTTAAAAGCACTTAATAACCATTTCTGTGTAGAGTTACAGTAGATCCAAACTTACAACATTATTACAATGACAGCTTGCCTGTAAAAGATACAAAAAGAATGCAGGTTTTAAAAGAAGAATGAATGTAAGTGCTTTATAAAAGTCTAGTCTTCACATTCTTCTTTTAAGACCTCAAAAAATCGTCCCCATTCACTTTCACTGAAAAAGCCTCATTGTTGTTTAAATTTACCACGAATTTTAAAACGGCTAGAGTCACAGCTGAGTTTGTACCTTCGGCATATCTTTGCACAGTAGTGATTATTATCTGGGCAGAACTCTCTGTGCTGGAGGAGTCTGGCGATAAATCAGAGTTGAGGCTGGCGCATGTTAAGGTTTCATTGCCAAATGCTTGCCACCGCCTTTAGGCTGAAGACCAATGCCTGACGTTGGGTTTATTTGTATTCGTTGTTTTCACTCATGCTGTGCGGCATTAAAAAAAATAATATATTATTCTCCATCAGGATTTTAATACCCATGTCACTGCCAACCATGTTGAGAGACATGGCCAGATAATAATCCATAGACTGAGCTTCATGTGTTGAAAAGTGTGCTTGCAACATTTGTCAAAAGTTTCCCTTGTTGAACATTAAGTCATTAGATACACAGATGAGCTAAGGCTTGGAGAAAAGGAAGCGTTTTATGTAACAAAAGGAAAGTAATCTTGCTAATGACATTTGGGGGATTTTTTTGGCAGTGTCTTTTGACTTGATGGAATAAGTGGACATGTCAGAGTCCCTTTGACATGATATACTGGCGAACCTTTAAGCCCTGCACTTTTCAGGGAGAAAGCCCATTAGCCAGACTTTACAGACGCTATCATAAATTATGACACAGGGGTTAGGCACTCTCAATTTATAAACAGGTAATGTACACTCACACAAATGAGTCTGTGAGTCTGGTTCTCTTGTGTCTGCACACTGAAGGAAATAAAAAAGATCTGCAAATCCGGGAACATCAACAGCCTTGGGTGAACAAAGTCAAACTCTTTGCAGTCACTTTGAGCTGTCTGGTAAAATGGGACAACATAGGTGGAGGGTGCACGTCATGAACAACGGGGAAAAGCTTCTATGTTTAAATTTATAATATTATAATATTATATACACCACTGTTCAAAACTTTGGGGTATCTTATGCTCACCAAGGCTGCATTTATTTTATCAGAAATAAAGCAAAACCGTAACGGTGTGAAAAGTTGTTATGATGTAAAATAACTGTTTTCTATTTTAACACATGTTAAAATGTAATTTATTCCTGTGATGACAAAGCTAAATGGTTCTCTGGAATAAGACATAATACACAGAATTTATATATAAATCGATCAAGAGGACTAAAGAATACTTTTCTGACAGCAAGTATGTTCAACGAATCAATAGCTTCAATAGAGATTTGCATTTTAAGGAAGATGATAAGTCTTATGTCCTCCAGGAAAATGTGAATCTTTATACAATTGATTTGTGGGAACTTGTGGAATCCATTGACACCCACCTGTTTTTACAACATTTAAACAAAACAGTAAAATGATTTATTGAAAAATGCAATAACAAGCCAAATAGACGGTATAATCCTTTATATTAGAAAATATAATATCATTCATGTTTTTAAAAAATATATATTTTTGATGGCACTTGAATAATTCTGGCAGTAAAAGATCAAAGATTCCCAACTGTTCTAAACAACAATCACTGATTGCAGTGTTTGGTCAGTGCGTCCTGATATCATGTCCGCTGGCAGGCCTTGGTCTGCTCTGAAATCTCCTCTAGCGTAGAAGCATTAAAAAAAATCACTGGGATTCTGCAAACACTGTGATTACCAGGCCACTGTCAAAACTATGGAGCATTAGAACATAACATGAATAAATGGGAAGTATTTTAAGGTTAAAATAAAAGTTCTTAAATACCGTTAAACATGGGGAAAAAAATCCTGAAAAGATTTGCCTGGATGCATCCTCTTTAGCATTTTGCTAAGAGGGTTATTCAGCACCAGAAAGGTAAATAGCCATTAGCTTAAGTCAAACCATGACTTCTGCGGGAATTAAAGCTACGAGGCATTAATGCAGCACATTACGAAATGTTGTTAGAACGTTTTAGCAAGGAAACCAAAAGTACACATATAATGGGTGGTTTCATTAATCAGTCCTGTTTTTAAATGCTTTTTTAAAAGCAGAATTCATTAGCAATAATGAACTGATGAAAGAGAATGAAAATTGGTATGTTTTTACATCCTGTCCTAAAAGTCCTTCATCGGCGGCATGGTCAACTTCTCTCATTTCCTTCCCATACAAAGCACAATACCTACACTTGTCTAACGCATTTAGATTCCATTGCCTGGAAAAACAACAACACACGTACAATCTTGTGATTAGGACATTGAAGCCAGTTGCTCCAGGTCACGGAAGACTTTTGAGGCCGGCTGTCAGGGAACACAAGCTGTGAGCTCTTGCTCTGCATGTATACAAGAAAGAGGGCATTCATTAAAACAAGAGGTTGTTATGAAGGTATCAGTTTGACTGGATGCAAGCCAAATGCTGCACCGGTGTATTCGCCAGTCACGAGAACGTATACTCTGGCCTTAAGACATTTTTCGGCATAGAATTTAACAAGCATGAGGAGCACACAAATTAAGTGACTGAAAATGAATACTGTGTTCACTAACATATCTATGGTCATTTTGTTGGATATCATCAGCTAAATCGGTGGCTTATATATATATAATATACACCGGGATAGTGATGGTGCAGTGGATAAGACACATGCCTTTGGTGTGAGGTACCCAGGTTCGAATCCACTGTGAGACACCAATGTGTCCCTGAGCAAGACACTTAACCCCTAGTTGTTCCAGAGGCGTGCGACCTCTGACGTATCAACGCATTCTCAAAGTCGCTTTGGAAAAAAAGCGTCAGCTAAATGAATATATGTAAAATGTGTAAATGTAAACTCTGCCGCTGGTGTAGAAAGCAGCATAGTAGGCAAGTTAATATACTTACCTGAATGAAGTTTGATTATGGTAACAGTGGCTAGTGGAAGTGCCTACTGTACCAAAAACTTGAAATCTGATTTGAAAGCCTTGGAAGTGGAACTTGAACTTTAAAGTTTGAGAACATCGCCTCACATGAATTGCAGTTTTTTTAGAACCGCCACATGCTGTTTCCTATCCTACGCATGGGTCTCGCTCTGGCGTGGCCACCAGAGTTGTTGAAATCAACAATATTACAAAACTATTTTGTATTGTTAGTGTTAAGTACCGATCTTTTATACTGCAAGTATTAGAACATGATTGATGTGAATGTAATATGTGACATAACGATTGAGATTGAGTAATTTGGTTTAGTCAACTATAGTACTTCACCAAAAGGTGAAGAAAAATTAGGAGTCCTATAATTCATGACCTTTAGTTCATGTGTAAAGATTCACTTCCTTGTTACAGGCTCCCAAATGATGGCAAAGCAGACAGTGGTTATTATAAATGAGACAACATTAGAATACAGTAAACGTAACGAGGGAGACAAATCACATCAGCGTTTAGACAATCCAAAGGGGTCGGAATCTCCAATCAACCCTCAGAACGGCTGTGATGGCCCAAGGCCCAAAGCTAATGCTTCACACATTTATGAGAACACCAGCCCTCCAATTCCTCGCCATGGCTATGGGAGTTTATAGTGTTTAACAGTCAGGATAAATAATGGTTACCGCTCTCTGTTCCTTAATGTTGATATATCTCTGCAACAGGACAGGTGCTGCAGCTTTTGGTTCCTTGGATCTCAGCAATTAATCTAATGTGTCATGTGATGAACTCGGACGACACTCCAACCCGAAAGACATGAATAATACAACACATTAAATCTCACTTTAACGACTCCAAACCTTGAGGAAAACTGTAAAAGGCCATAAATTGAAATGCTAATAACAAGCATCCAAGTAAAAGTTCTCTGTGTAATGTTGAACTTGTGTGGGAAGAAGATATTGACCATATGTGATTCATTTGCACGGGTATGTTTCAATTAATCATAGCCGGGGTGGCAGACGCCAACATTCGGCCTCGTGCCACCTGAGGAAGAATTATCTCCTCTAGCCTGACCCAATGGTAAATAATTAGAGCAGAAACCGATCCCCCTCATTAATATAGCTTACATTAGCATCATTCATTGGCCTAGTTACTCTGGCAGCCAGAGGTGTGCAAAGAAGAGCGGTGGACCAACTGTAAAGATTCACATCTGGCAAAGAAAAGAGACTTTCTACTTTCTACCTACCACTGCTGCTGTCGATTTTTAAGCTAAGCTACATTTGGCAGAATGGATGTCTGACAGAGGCGGAACTGATTTCCTTTTTCTCAATGGCTGCTGCGGCACGGAAGGGGAACAAAGGAGGATGCAGGACTGAAATCGGCAAATGGACCAGCAGAATGAGAGGTCTTTTCTGCCTCATTGAAGCCATATGGAATAATGAAAGTTACATTAAACATAACAGGTTTCTGTGGATCTTTGACACCGATGATTAAGCGAAACTACCCCTCTCGTTGCACATTGGCTCATCAGAGTTAAGTACCGATAATGATGACAGATGATCCCAATTATGGGGGTGGTAAATATTAGGTTACTTCACAACTGGACCAAAAAAAAGTCTCTTCGTACAGTCCCTTTAAAAATAATTAAACACCTCAATGACACTCATTAGGTCTTGTTCGGTTGTATCCCCATTAGGGGAGATTGTGAGCACAGGGTGTGTTAAAATATCTGTAAGGTGGTCTTTGTTTCAAAATGGCATGTGTAGTCATTAACAGTCTCTTCCTGTCTGTGTGGTAATGTTGGATGAACAGCCAGGCTCCCAGGCATGACTCTGATGAGATGGAGAGCGAGCAGCACCCCCTTCCATCACCAGCCTGAGCCCCCTTCTCAACCAGGGCTGTCTCAGATTCACTGGAGTGTAGCAAGTACTGGCATTGGCCATCTGGGTCAGCCCTCCAGAATGAACTCAATGATAGTGCCAATCTTCAGCATGACAAATGGTCGACTCGGACTGTGAGTCGCGCATCTCAGCTCTCACTTGGCGTCAGTGAGCCTGGTAACTGCCTGTAAAAAGTTACTAGTTCTCTGATTTGCTTATTCAAATGGATAAATGCATTATTGTATTTATAAATTATATTCAGTCATACATACAAACATGCATGCATACATTTACACATACATACAGTATTATGATAAATAAATGTTAGGCCAGTACATACACATTTTTTCTTAATTTTCTTACATTTAGTATTAAAAGTTTGAACTCTGAGATGTACAGTGGGGTCCAATATTGGGATTTTTTTTGTGTTTTCTCCATATTCGATTTTTTTTTTCCATATTATGGATTCTTTCAGCTCTGTGATTGGTGGTCCAGCTCTGAAATTACAGAGGGCCAAGATGACAGGAACATTTTCTTATCATATTGTCCTTCTAAATTGGTGAGTCTTGTAACTAAGGCATTTTTCAGAAACCCCACCACCAATGGGACAGCCATTTGCAGTGGTGTCCGAAACCCTTGTGGACTTTATCAAGTCCACTCATTAAATCCCAAAATGCACTGCAATAACGAGTGTTCAACCGATGTACACTCAATGGCTAGAGAATACCCACGATGCACCATGAGAGTTGCATGTTGAATGAATTCCCGTGTCTTGCCATATGATGCGTCCGCAGCTGAATCATCCATCCATTCGTTTTTTTTTTTTCAAACCTCTGGTCCAGTAAGGCTTCAGCGTATCCTGGTATAAATTCCTTTTTACTTGATTATTAAATTGTAAATTAAAGGGGTCAACAGATGCAAAATTCACTTTTATATGTTTGCATATAAATGTGTCTTTGCAGTGTGTGAACACAACCACCATACAATGAAAAAAAAAATCCAATCACTCCTTTTTTTTTAATCCTCAAAAATTCTAAACACTCTCAATAACTAAGCCGTTTGGATTTTCTGAGCCATATTATGTCATATTGCTCATGCTCCACCCACGGCCACTGACAGACTTTCCAGTATTAGCATATTTCCGCCTCCAGCCATTTGTAGTTTTCACCAAAGCAAGTTGCAAAGGCAGCACTTTATCTGTCTTGTGTCAACACCCCCCATGGAAGAGAGGGGTGGGGTGAGCAGTTGCTCATTATCATTTAAAGAGACATGCACTGAAACGGGTCACTGTGAACAGAGCTGTTTTTGAGGAGGTAAAAAGGGTGTTGTTTTACACAATCATTATAGAATTTTAATCAAAGTATGTTACAAACTTTACATGGAGACCCTAAAGAATCCTATACCAACTTGTGGAAAATGGGCATCCAATGACCCCTTTTAAGTTTATACATGCTAGTTTCCATGACAGAGATAAATCTTTTCATTACTACTGGAGCTGTCAAGTTTGCTCATTTTCAAATGATTATTAAACAGCAAGAACGAACTATGCAAAAGCAGGAGCCCTTCCGGCACACCCAGTGTCTGAATTCAATCACTCGTTTTTATTCACGCTGACCAAAACGCATCTTAATACCAGGTGGAAACAGGGCCTAAGTGGACTATATTAGAGGAGTAATGTAGGGAATAGTGAAGGAGAGAGTAAGGGGACGATTTCGAACACAGCCTAAGTTTGACACGTTCCGCCCACTGTGGGCAAATTGATCGAGAAAAAAAACAGCTGATAAAATAGCTAGCGCTATTCGCTATTGAAACCACAAGGAACATTAATGAGGAGGACACTGTTGCTAATTTATTATCCTTGCTGTTTTCAAGATACATTTTTTAAAGAAAATCTGGAGTTAATCAGCAAATGGAGACCTTCACCATAGCTTAATTTTTTCATGCAGAAAGCAAAGCTTTTTAAAGCATTTCAACCCCAGCAATTATAAGCGATAATTATAAGCAATACCCTCTGGATGACAGCATCAATCAAGAAAGCTTTACAGATGGACTTATTTGCTGTTTGGGTAAGTTATTTAAAGTCGAATAGGTTATGTGACTGATTTTATTTTGGCTCTGCCGCCGCCACTGTGTTTTACTAATCAAAACAGTTATTTTGCAGAATTACTGATCAGTCCGATGTACCAAAGTGCTGTATATGAGAATAATAAAAATAAACAAATGTATGCAACCAAAAATACATACAATACATACATACAGCTAAGGAAAATAAATGTTTTTAACACTCTCTGAAATGACCCTTGAGATATTTTTGAGGACAATGGGAGCTCATTCCAGAGTCTAGGAGCTGCCACAGAAGTTCAAGTGTGATCGAGGGAGTGTCAGACACAGCTGATCATTGGAGCGAAGAGATCTCATAGGTTAATATAAACAAATTAAATCAGAGATATACTCTGGTGCTAAGCCATTGGGAGATTTTAAAACATATAACACTTGATTCTGTATCGAATCGGCAACCAACATAATGAAATCAGTACAGGAGTAATATGGTCTTGTTTTGGTGCCAGTTATAAGCAGTTGAGTTCTGATCCAGCTGGAAGCGAGAGGGCGAGGCCTGACTCACACCCAAGTAAAAGTGTTACAATAATCCAAACGAGAAGACACAGAACCTTCTCCAGATCATTGGAAAGTAATAATTCTGCATAACAAAAAAAAACAAAAAAAACAAAACAACAACAACATGATCTGGTACATACAGTACATGCCAGTCTAATGATATAATTTATTATTAACATATGTGGAAGTGTCTGTCGCTTTCGTTTTGTGGCCAGTTGTCACCATATTCTAATCCACTTATTGTGCTATGATGATGCAATTCTTTGTAATGATGATTTGCATTTCATTACTTTTAGTTTAATTTTTGGTGATCTTCACGATATTTGGTTGTGACATGTCTTGTCAAAGGTAAATGCAGGTTTGGTAAGTTAGGCTGATTTTAGTATACTGTGTATATATATAAGCAGTTATGAGCAGCTGAGTGCATCCTGGTGCCATCACTTCCCCAAGTAAATGGTGCACACACATACACAGCCTACACCCCAATGATTATTTAGCATAAATGAGCACACCTATAATCAAAAACATTTACACCTTTGCATGTCATTTTTCCATATCAAAACATTTTTAAAAAAGAAGCTAAATACAACTTCATTAGTGCTCTTGGATGTTTGGACCCACATAAATCCATTTATTTTAAAAGTGAGCAAAGAGATTACTGAGGCTAAACTGGGGAAACAAGCTAAAAACAGTGTGGCCCCTGACCTCCCACTGTTGCCTATGACAAGTCTTCCTTTGACTATCTGTTTGCCATTCAGATCTCCTGCAGCCAGAGATGCATGAAGAGGGGCAACTATCTGCTACAGCATACTGCAGAGTTGGCTTTTTCTGTTGTCCTGCTAATTTGCTTCAAGCTGGGAGAAGTGCTGATTAAATAACTCGGCCGGTGATTGAACGTGCGTTTGGCCACATCGCCTCTCAGCTCCATGGCTCTGACAAACATGTTTGTTTTTCTCCCTTACTCGAGTAACTTAATGTGTTCTCAGTGTTCTTTTTGTTTCTTAACAGAGAGACACACACAAAAAAAGAGGCTTTGTGTTTAACTACGAGTCTGTCATTGACCTCCCTTGGCTAACTTTTACGGCAGCTACCTCAAAGAGTAAACTTTATACTTTCAAACATTCCCTATAGCTTAAAAAAAAAACACATTTTGTAGCATTCACTCACAAAAAAAAAAAAAAAAAAAAAAAAAAGGATTCATTGCTATCTTACGATCCAATTAGTGTCTTTTGTGTTCTAACAAAAAGTTAGGTCAAATAAAGTTAGCATATTCTTCCCGAAATAAAGCCTGCAGTTTATAGTCAATGTTACCTGTCTGTAGGAGGATTTCTTGGTATAAGCACAAAATAATGAGACACCATTGCCAGAACTCTGCAAAATGTAGTGGATGCTATTTTAATATTTATTTATTTTGTTTGTTTTCCTCTCTCTAGTGGGGCAGGCATCTGTTTCAAGCTTTCATCAGCATAATCCAGTCTGATATAAGCACTACCCACACCAAGTCTGCATTCATTTGTGAATGCATATCATGACAGAACTTAATTCATGTCCAATGAATTTAATGAATTGAAATTTAGCATTCGGTAGACAGAGTTTGTGTCAGAAAAATCAACAGCTGTTGAGAATCCATGATCAGGACTAAAAAAACGAACACAACTTCAAATAGAAAAAGAAAGACGGCAGATACAAATAATGTGCAATAAGAAGAATAATATGAATAATGTGTAGTGGTTGTGGGGTTGTGTGCACTCTTTGATATCCAATTTGTGTTCAAAAGGCTGCTGTCTTTTATTGTCATGATTGGTTGGAAGTCCCAAAGTCTCTGCTCTCATCTGTGACTAATAAATTTAAATTGATAAGAAATTGATCAGGCTTGCCGTAACCAGGCTGTTGCGATTCGGATCCATAAGCTATCAATTATGCTATCCTCTCATCATCTACAGGTTTCCTCATATCATCTGCCATTGATTGGCTAAACATACCTGTAACCAAATAGCAGAAAGCCAATAATCCTAGTACAGAATTTGTCTGATTTATCCTGTGAGGTAAAAAGCATCAAAAGATTAAAGGACTGACCTTAAGATTCAAGAGAGCAGATTCATGTCTCTGTTCTTTATGTCAGTAAGAACAAATCGGTAATGGTTTGATGGTTCATTAAAGGGGCGTGCGTATCCTTCGCTCTGAGGGATGAGGCGGCTCATGTTCGAGCTACAGAAGGAAACGAGTTACTGATCTTTCGTTGCTCACTCTCGCCTCTCATGACCCATACGCAGAGAACATTTCTTTGCAAAAGGATTGCTGTGGTGAATATATATATATACTTTCGGGTAAAATATCTTTAGATTTTTGTATTTTTTTTTCATGTCATGGCACTATTTGAATAAATCATGATAGCCGATGAAGCTGAACCCTTATGTGAGTGTTTCATCTCAGCATGTGGCCTTTGCTTTCTCCAACTCTTATGCACTTGAAAAGCACTTGATATCACTTCCGATTCAAAGCCTTCCGATTGAGAAGCACCCTTCCACTTCCAGCTCAATGTGTTCTGTGTTCACTCAGCTCCTGGTTTACCACTCCCTGCTCACTGGTGAGTGAAACCAACCTGATCTCCTGACAAAACTAAAGTATTTTCATATGAATTCCTACAATCTGATTTGTACAGGTATGAATGATTTTTTTTAGGAGAAAAAAAATGGAAGCATGCAGCTCCCTAATCCTAATCGTAAATGGGGTGTAAGAAGATTGAACAAAAAGGAGAGGCTGCTCACTGCAGAGCCAATGGGTGGAGCTTGATGTCCAGCTTCCCCTCAATGGATGTAATGGGTGGAGCTTGATGTCCAGCTTCCCCTCACTGGATGTTGATGTCCAGCCAACGTTGATGTTCTGTTGATGTTCTAACGAACAGGTTTGTGATTGGTTGCAATGCTCAACGCTGCAAAACACTGTGTAAACAGAAAACTATGACAAACTGGGAGTAGATTTAAACTGAATTCTGTAGATGTAACTATGATTTTGCTTATTTGTCGATTAATTGCACAGATCTATTGGGAAATAGCCTACTACTACTACAAAAATAGCCTATGACGGAATGATTCAATACAAAAACGAAATAAATTCATAATTGCAACACAGAGCAACCCATAAATGAATTGGAAGCACAACAGAGAGAGAGAGAGAGAGAGAGACGAATTCAAATTAATCAAATGAAGTCATTACTGCAATTCCTCCCGTAGATTATTAAAATAGGAAACGGCTTTCAGTTTACTTGGAATAAACATTCAGATGTATTCAAATGAGGAATCAGACCTCGATGAAGAAGTGTATCTTTGGTTGTGATTCACCAGTGAGAGGAGTTTGTGTGTGTGTGTGTGTGTGAGAGAGAGAGAGAGAGAGAGAGAGAGAGAGAGAGAGAGAGAGAGAGAGAGAGAGAGAGAGAGAGAGAGAGAGAGAGTCCAGCGCGCCCAGGGCATTTGGTGAGGGAAGCGCGGCACTCGGGAGCGCATCATCGGGATTGAAGCAGCGGCTTTCGGACGCATCATGCGCAGACACTTCAAATCCTCCCCAGGACCAGCCGCTCGACAAAATGTATCGTTTTAGACCACTCGGACTAAAGGATCGTCGGGCTGACTCTTTTAGGTGTCTGGAATTATTTTTTAGTCTAACTCGGAGACGTTTATTCTGAGAACTCATACTGGAGAAGAGACTTGGAAGGCTTTAAAATGCTGTCCGGATGGGTCGAAGCCTCCTCAGAAAAGGTAAGGACTAAAAACACGTTTAGACATTAAAGACACGTTTGTGTTTCTATACGAATTCAATTCCACTCTTGCGTGAAACTTCTTATAACAGCTTCTATCTGCCATATCCACTGAAAACACTTAAAAGTTGGTTAAAAATAACAATACAAAAAAAATAATAAATACATAAATAAATAAAAAAATAAAAAAATATGGAAGTGTGGTTGATAGAAATCTACTGATTTTTTTGGGCATTACGGAATGGCATTCGGTGCCTTTGTATTTTACAGTTCACGACTGTATAGCCTATGCCATTTAGTTTGTAATGCTAATATATTAGCATAATGACTACTGAAATCTGCAAAAAAAAAATTAAAATATACTGAACACTGTAATAATAAAGGTTGGGCAATAAAGCCACGATTAATTGAAGTTAAACAAATGGCCTCATGTCTAATAAATATGCATAAACAGTACACATATTCTATATGTGTACTGTTATCAATCTAATATACTTCCATTGGATAGCTTGAATTTAACCAAATTCTCCCACAAATAGGAAGAGAAAGGGAAAATCAGAGCATTTCATAAGCGTGTTTATAACAGTAAGATGTAAAGCACTTCCATGGGTGATTTTTCCATGGGTGCATAACCATACCGCTGCTTAAATCTGTTGTATGCTCTTGAGACTTTTTTTTTTATTAAAAAAAAAACCCTAGCACCATGGTATAATTATAGTTTATAGATCAATATAGCCAACTAAGTAATGGATGGCGTGAACAAATGGCTTTCACTATTAAATTACACCTTGGTTGGTTAAATCCAAATACTCCTTATAATAATAAATGAAAAAGCCTGCAATTTTTTTTTCTCTGCTAAGATTTTACAAGACTATGATATCACTATTTCCTCACAAAGGAAGAATAGAATAGAATAGAAATGTTGTATGTATATATAGCAAGGCCAGTTGAAAGTGTATTGTAGAAGAGACTCCTGTGGTCCTGGTTAACCCCACGTTATGGGGACAAAATGTCCCCACAAAGATGGCAATATCTGAAATCTTTGTCTTTGTGGGGACATTTTTTGGTCCCCGTGAGGAAAAGAACTTATAAATCATGTACATTGTAAATGTAGATTTATTATTATTATTATTATTATTATTATTTTTTGTGATGCAGGTCTGGGGTTAGGGTATAGTACAGTATAAAAATCATATATGTGGAAAGTCCCCATAAAACAAGAACACCAAATGTGTGTGTGTGTGTTTGTGTGTGTAACCGCATGTGCAAAATATGTGTAAGAAAAAAAAAAATACAGTACAATATATTTTTAAAAAAAAACATTACAGAACGATACAGACTACACAATACACACAAACTGCAGACCGATAATAGATGGGTACTGTAGATGAGGACATGTGAGGCCTCAATGAAGACTGACAGGTAAAAATGCAAAGATGATTTTCAACATGGCTACAACAAAACAAATTTCTGAAATTCAGTATAATGAGCAAGGCTGTTTTTCTTTCCTATTCAAGCTCATGCACTCCACATTGATTTAATAGAGCAGTTCTCACTGTCCCCAAGTTCAGAATCATTATTACTGAGAGGAGAACTCTGTGCCAGAGCATAGGAGTACAGACCTGTCCATCAGAGGCATTTGACAGATTAAACACCTCAGTGCCCTTTACAAGTCTGAGAGTGCAGACATGCTGATGTCGCCAGTCATAATGCTATCTCCTCATGAAGACCATGAAGTGTGTTAGCTACGATTTCTTGCTTTGTTCTATGTATTTCTCTTTTACTTAATATGTAAACATTTCAAACTAATAGTGATCGGATGAGCCACATTTACACATTCAATATTATTATTAATGGAACAAGTTGCCATGTTGCTTGGTAAACGTAAACATTCTACAGTCAAGGCAATGAATTTTATTAGGAACTTAGAGGGAAAATAGTTTACTCTTAGAATTATTATAATAATACATTTAACTCTTTATTCAACTATATATTGAAGCAGTGTATCTTAGTGATGTTGCAATAACCCCACTCGAAACTGGGTGTAACAATGATTTTGCCAGAAGTAAGGAGATTGGATATGGTAAGAAAAATAAAATAAAAAAAAAAGTGTTCAGTTAATGCGAAAGAGTAACTGAAATAATGTGTCATTTCACTTGACTATTAAAACGTAATTTTGTGACGCGCATATTTTCCTGTCAGAAAGTAAAACATATGAAGATACTAAGAGGTTTGACATTAAAATAACATCTCATTTATTTTTATTTTCTGTTCAAATAGGTAAGCGGCACAAAATGCTCCCTGTGAGGAAGGTCGTGGCTTACGGGAATCGTCCAGCTGCGACGAGAGCGGAGGTCATCTCCGATGAGCCCTCCATACTTGCTGCTCTGGCCCACACACTTTGAAATCGTCCCTCCCTAAACTCAGAGTGACAATGTGATGAGCTCTGCTATCATTTCCAGCTTGAGCATGGACGGAGGGATGAGAGGGAGTCGCACGAGTTAATGAGACTATTGCTCTTGTGTTGGGGAGCTTAGGACAGGCAATTACAGGAGGATTACCCAGCGACTTCAACATCGCATACTCTCCACCAGGGCAAGCTTCTAAGAACTCCAGTGAGGTGGATTTTATTTGTTATTATTTTTCACCCTTTTTAATTACGTGCACTGCTGTTGTCAAAAAGTTTGCAAGGTCTTACAAAATGGAGGTACAGATCCGAACGTGGAATAAAGACCTGCCGACTTTGATCAGCCCGTGGATACCGATACTTCTGGGTCTTCACATGCATTTCTCCTGGGCCACAACCTGTCCAGAGGAGTGCCGGTGTGACAGGACCTTTGTTTACTGCAACGAGAGGAGTCTAATGTCAGTGCCTCTGGGGCTAGGAGAGGGTTATAAGACCCTCTACCTGCACAACAATCAAATCAACAATGCTGGATTTCCCCTGGAAATGCACAATGTTGCCTCTGTGGAGACGGTGTATCTCTATGGCAACCAGCTTGACGAATTCCCTGTCAATCTTCCCAAAAACGTGCGGGTGCTCCACCTGCAGGAGAATAACATTCAGACTGTGTCCCGCGCCGCCCTCGCACAGCTGCTACGCCTGGAGGAGCTCTATCTGGATGACAACTCCATCTCCACCGTGGGTGTGGAGGAGGGGGCCTTCAGGGAGGCCATCAGTCTCAAGACCCTTTTCCTCACCAAGAACCACCTGAGCAGCGTCCCCATCGGGCTCCCCGAAGAGCTGAGAGAGCTGCGGTTGGACGAGAACCGCATTGCAATCATAGCCGAGGATGCGTTCGAGAATGTGACGGGCCTCGAACGCCTCCTCCTGGATGGGAACCTGCTCACGGACGAGGGCATCGCCCCCGAGGCCCTCCAAACCCTCGTAAATCTCAAAACGCTATCGATGGCGCGCAACTCCCTCACGGTTCCTCCTCCTTATCTGCCTGCCGAGTTTCTAGTCAAGCTCAACTTGCAGGATAATCAGATGAATGAGATTCCTTTGACAGCCTTTCATGGCCTTCATCGCTTGGAGAGACTGGATATTTCAAACAACCAGCTGCAGTCTCTCACACAGGGGGTCTTTGACGGCCTCCGCAGCCTGAGACAGCTCACTGTTCGAAACAACCTTTGGCTCTGTGACTGCAACATTAAATGGGTCATACTGTGGTTAAAGTCCCTGCCAGCTACCCTCAATGTCCGTGGCTTCATGTGCCAGAAACCAGAGAGGGTACGTGGCATGGTAATCAGAGAACTAACCCTGGAGCTCATCCAGTGTCCTAACAGCACCGCCACAGTCCCACAGCCCACACTGCTCTCTGCCTCCACCGCTGAGTCAGCCTCTCAAACGGCCTTCACACCCGCACGCTCCTGGCCTACACCCACCCCTTCGCCTCTCACACTTCTCCCTCCGAATGCAGGCGAAGACAGGGAACAGAGGACGAACGACCCGGTCGGCCCGAGGCAGGAGTCGCTGCGCGTTTCCTTTGCGGTGCTGAACAGTTCATGCATTCAGGTAAGCTGGGTATCGACATTCGCCGTCACAGCCTTTAAGGTGACTTGGGTCAAGCTGGGTCACAGTTTGATAACAGGCCCCATGCTGGAGTCACTTGTGGAGGGCGAACGTGAGGGAATCGCTCTGGCAAACCTGGAGCCCAAGTCCACCTATCGTATTTGCGTAGATCCGCTGGACGCGTTCAACAGTTACCACCCAGGAGATGATACGATTTGCTCGGAGGTGATGACAAAGTCCGCTTCCTTTGACTCCGGGGATAACGCCACTGGCCCCGAGCAGGCGACCCAGCAGGACCCCAGCTCGCCTTTCCTACTGGCTGGCCTGATTGGCGGGGCGGTGCTTGTGGTTCTGGTGGTCCTGTTGAGCATTTTCTGCTGGCACATGCACAAGAAGGAAAGGTCAGATTCGTCAAAATGGAAATACAGTCGGGGCAGAAGAAAAGACGACTACTGTGAAGCAGGGACTAAAAAGGATAACTCTATTCTGGAAATGACTGAGACTAGCTTTCAGATAGTTTCTTTGAATAATGAACAGCTGCTCAAGGGGGACTTTCGCATTCAACCGATTTACACCCCTAATGGAGGTGTTGGATACACAGACTCTCAAAGGAGAAACAATAGCACAGCGTACTGCAAAAACAGTGTTCCAGAATCTGATACATGCCATAAATGAGGATTTTAAACAGATAACGTCCTTTGTATTTAGAGCTGACTCTTAAACGCACTGTATTTCGAAAGACAGGATGTACAATATGTAATTTATATTCTGAACAATATCGCCTTCTTTTTTATCGCTTAGTAAAACTAAAATGATTTATGAATATTTACTTTCTATGTTCTGTTTCTACAATTCAAGCTCATAAAAATAATAGTAAGTGGCTTTTAGTAATCTGCAATCTTTAAGCACAAATTAACGTCAAGTGCCCATTTTTTTATCATTAACTTATAAGTTATTAGTAGGAAATGAAGAAATGGAAGGACAGTGTGTTTGTATAAAGGTTTAAAGGAGTGAGGATGAGAAGACGGTTCTCATTATCACCACACGGTGGCATCTGTTTTCATTACCACTATTAGTTTGAGATTTCAAGCTACTCTTTGATCCAGCATCTCACATATTTACGTAACAGCTCAGATCACAAGGACCAAACACTGACAGTTCCTGCCAAACAGCTGAAAACAAACCTTGGTTGATACAGGACTAGAATGATATTAGGAAATTCAGCATCAGGGTTGATTTCCTGAGCTGTCTTCCTGTGCAGAGCTATAAAACATCCTAACAGCTCTCTCACACTGCAACAGATCTGCTTCAAGAAGCAAAATATCTAAACAATAGAATATTTAGACAGTATTTAGTGCTGTAATTCAATGTTTGCATAAGAATAGCCTAATGTTAAGGCGATACAAAGGGTAAATTTGCTTGTGTACGGCATACATTTTGGTTAGAAAGGTCTTTACAAATACAAGGTCAAGTCAAGTCAACATGTTACAGGCAGTGTTGGGCAAGTTACTCTAAAAAGTAATTTATTACATGTTCAACCGTTAAATTACTAAAAAAGTAGTGCATAAAAAATAAATAAAAAAAACAATGAGAACCACACACTAACCTTAAAGAAAATGTGCAAACATGCTAAAAAACACGATTGAACAAATTTCTAAAATGTAGCTAAATACCCTTTCGAATGTGTCCTTTAAAAACCATGTGCCCCACATTTTTTTGTTAAGTTTGCCCCAATTATGTTACTTTGCTATTTGTTTCCCAGCTTTCACACCCCTAGTACACTCTCCAGCTCAAGTGAAGATTGCAGCATTATAATGGCTTTGAAATGAGATTTTCTCAGAGCTCTGAGCAGGTGTCAATGAGCCATATCAAAGCAATAAACAAGACTCTAGAGCAAATACTGACCAGTTTTACGACAACTCTTCGCCTGGTCTGGCCCATTTTCTACATGCAAGCCATTCTCCGCATGAACATATGATGCTATACATGCAGTTCTCTCTCTTTATGGCTAAAGTGCTTATAACATTTATGATATATGCATGAGGCAATTTACAAGCACCCATAACTCACATAATGATTGGCTCATTGGTCAGTGTGTCATGCGTGTGATTGATCAGTAATCTTCTCAAAGATGTTTTCCTCTGTTTCAAAAAATAGGTAGAGAAACGAGCTCGCAGCCATGTTGTCTTTGAACTTCGGTTTTTGTGGTAGCTATATTTCTATGGCATTGCTGTCAAAGAGTATTTAGCTGGTGAAGTGGATAGTGAAGAGTTCACAAACGTTATCACGAGCACAGAAAAATTTCTGAAGAGGATGTCATAACAAATGTCAATAGACAGGGAAGATTCATAAATCTGTAAGATCTCATGGTCTGGAAATACACATCAAAAGACAGAAGACAATAAGCACAATGCTGAAATGGGGTGGGGCTACACAATGTCTGAATGAGTGGTGCAAGGATGTTTTTTTTAGGCCAACCCGGAAATTCCCTCTACAAAAAACCCAATAGGATTTGACATTTTTGCAGCTACTGATTCTTACACGTTTCATTCATTGTGATAATTTTTACAAATAAACAACTTTTATGAATTCTGAAGCCTATACATTCGGCAGAAAGAAAAAGCTAAACAAACTACAGTCGCTCGACTTCAACGTCACCATCACTGAGCTTCCGACAACACTTTCAGACTTTATTTAAAATAAAATAAAAATCCCAGAAAGTGTTAGCGCAATTATAAACACAACAAGGCTGTGAAAGCAGACTAGTGCGTATATGAGTTAACCTGTTCGGTGTGATTATGGGGATAAGATAACTGTTTGTTGTAATCCATTACAGTGTACAAAACAATCGTCTCAAAATGGCAGCTGCATGATACCGGATGGCATAATTGAATAACTGTATACAAAATATAGATTTGAGTTTTTATATTTTATTAGCTCACCAAACGCAAAATTTGCACAAGGAAAAACCCATTCCTAGCATGTGCAAAGCGCCGACTTCAGTGATAGTGACCCTGATGAACATGTGTTTATCAGTTTATACCGCTTGTTATCAGGGCATAATCGAAAAAGTCCTCCTGGGATGTCTGCATTTACAAAGTGGGAAGTCATGTTTACGATGTCAGGTGTGTTCAAGTCATTTCCGTTGGAGTAAGATGGTGGTGTGTACCTTCTCTTAATGAACAAAATTACAGTATTTTTGATTAACGACATGTGAAAATGTAACTCCATCTTGAGCTTGTGTTCACCACAGACCGTATTTCAAGTATTAAAAGCCATTAATTGTTAAGTACTCGGCCTGAAGAGCTAAAATGCTAACTCTATTCCGGGTTTTGGCCTACTAAAATATGCCATTCCTGCAACACTCTATACACAATGAATATAACAAAATGAATTTTATTTTAAAGTGTTACCAAAAAAATTATTATTAATAATAATAGAAAGCACTTCTATCATTGAAAATATTCAATGAAATTAAGAAAGAAACTTTTCTTGGATAATCAAATATACAGTATAATAGATATAAAAATTATATCTGTCTGTCTAAAGGGGCTTATACACAATTGCATCGTATCGATAGAACTTTTTTTTTTTTTTTTTTTTTTTTTTTGATGGATAGCATCATTAATTTGGCTTCACAGTATCTGAGCAGTGCATTTTGTGGCTAATAATTTACATGCATAAATAACACAAACTCACACCCGGAGCTCCTCAGCATGACCTTTCACTCTCATCAGCCAGTGTGTGTGCGAGACAGTAATTAGCCATTAAATCGGTACATCTGGGCCCTCCAGCTGTGTGGTCAGCTCTAAATGAGCTAGAGAATAAACCATCATTCTTTACCTCTCGCTGTCCCACCGCAGAGACCCAGGGAAAGGCCAGGAGTGCCGGACTGCTTTATTAGTTCAGTCACTGGGTTCAGAGCGGCACCCATTTGTAATTATAAACAAACACTGGAGAGAACCATCTGACTGCACCCTTCATTACAATCAATTTAAACAACAATTTATTATTATTGCTAGTGTCCGCACACCCATCTCTGAAAGCTATTCTCTTCACCACAGGCTTTTTTTCCCCCCCAATAACTCTAATAAAATTGTGCGTGGTTAAAGGATGAATTGACAGCACTTATGGCTAATGTGGACTACTGAAACAAATATTTTAATGTTTATTTAAAAAAAAAATCTAAAATCAGCCACCACACAAAGAAAAAAAAACAACCATGCAGAGAAAAAAAAATCCATTCAGACCTGTTTTTTAATCCTCAAAAAGTCTAAACACTCTCAATAATAAAGCTGTTTGGATTTTCTGAGCAATATGATGTCATATTGCTCATGCTCCACCCACAACCACTGACGGACTGTCCCGTATTAGCATATTTCTGACCTCAGCCATTTCTATGTCCACCAAAGCAGGTTGCAAAGGCAGCACTTTATGTGTCTTGTGTCGACACCCCCCATGGAAGAGAGGGGTGGGGTGAGCAGTTGCTCATTATCATTTAAAGAGACATACACCAAAACAGCTCACTGTGAACAGAGCTGTTTTTGAGGAGGTAAAAATGGTGTTGTTTTACATAACCATTGCAACATGACATCATGACTTTTGCGTAAACATATAAGCCACTTTCAAGTCAAGTGGTGTGTTATCTATATGCATTTTGAGCTATCCGCGTGTATGTACACGCCGTTAAATGTCCGAGCGAAATGAATCAAAATGTAGATCTACATCTGGGGAGCAATATTTTTTTTCCTAGGATGATAGGGGAAGACTCGGAAATGGTTTTAACACCAGTGATGGGTAGGTTTAGGGATGGGGTTAGGGTAGGTCATATATTTCTATATACAGTAATGTAACGTTAAGTCAACGGCGTTGATAAACACGCGCCAAAAATTGAAATACGAATTGGCGTGTCATACACACGCCATTTCATGAGATCAGTCTGACCATTGAGGAATTTTAACCAAAACTTTTACACAATTTACATGGAGACCTTAAATAATTCTACCAACTTATGGAAAATGGGCATCCGACGACCCCTTAAGCTTAACTTGCATTGAACTCGCTATGTTCCTTTTAAAGTTTGTCATGACCTCTGTTGTAATCAGTGGTCATTTACCATTGTAAGATGGGCATGGACATGCATTGAGAGACACTGTGATGGCAGACGGACATGGGTGGCCGCCTGTGATATTCATTTCAGCACGCCGGAAGCTTCTAGCAGACCTGATGTGTCACATTGGGCCTAAGGTGAAAAAAACAGTTGGAGGAATGAATTGAATAAACACAGCGTAACCTGAGCCGATAGTGGAAACCAAGTCAGCTGAACAAATTACCCACTTATCCTATTGTGCAAAGCTCTGCGGCATCAAAAGTGCTTGAGGAACCAAAATGAAGTCCATAAATGTTTCCGCTTCTCAAGTCGTCAGGACTTTTGCAGTAAGGGGTTTGTGTTTGCAGAGTGCAAATAAAAAGCGAAGCTGGAAATAAATGATAACAGCGGGCCAGTCTACAACAGCAGGGTGTGTTAATATTGTTAGGGTTCATGCTTGTTGTCATGATTACTCGTTTCCTGAGTTAGACCTCAGATCATTACCTCAGTTTCAGTGGGGGTCTTGAAATCCATGGTTGCATCTAATAATGGAAGAAGCCATATTCAAACAAACTCCACACAGAACAGTCCCTTAAATCACTAAAAAAGGAAGTGGATTGTCATAAATGAATACAATAAAAACTAGGTTCAAAGCATTTGGTTATTATAAGCACAAATTAATTAAATAATAATGAATAAGCATTCAGCCTATAAGAATATTTTTTATACTTATTAAATTAAGCATAATTACTATATGTTCTAGAATATTGTTCATTTCTACAAATACTAACATATAGGCTACAAATTTGTTACACTTTAAGATGTATAACCTTAATATATTATGAGTGAATAATGTGAATTAGAATTGATTTGGATAAAAGGATTGAGACTTATTGTAAAATGTAACCAAGCACAAAGCTAAAAAAACAAAAACTGAAGGGAGATCTTTCGAGATTATGAAGTATCCGGTAGGCTAAATATTGGAGAACGTGAAAACTAAAAAAAGCGAGGGATCAAAACCCCACATGAATTTTAAGAGTCTTAAGAACTTTCACCACTAAGTAACAAATATATATATATATATATATAGAAACAGTGAGCCATTTTCAATAGTCATCTTGTGCCTGAATATAACAATTTATTGTTTAGCAATGTGGTGTTTCAAAGAGCACCATAATCTGGTTTTATAACATTTATTTTCCAATTATTCAAAGGATTAAATTTAAGAGCGCATATAAATGAAGTTTTATTAACTAAGTTCGGGAGGAGCACGTTCAGATAATTGACACGAGTGGATAGCAATCAGCAATCATCAGCCAATGATAAGAGGGTACAAATAGACTCAGCAGTCTTACCTCGATCCATTGGCAGTTTGCAGCATCCCTCCTCCACCCCTTCTCCACACTCCTCTTTCTAAAATATCACTTACATACGGGGGGAGTACTCTGGGTTCGGGCAGAATTCCGAGCTCGGAGCCCTCCCTCCGGACAGCAAGCCAAATACGCATTGAATCTTACTCACTCAAAATTATATAAGTGTGAACTCGTGAAATGGAATAAACAGATATTTGCAGCATAATACCAACTAATATCAAGTCAAACTCATGGTGTTATTTGAAATGTGGCAACTAATTAAAATGTCAATGCATCATGAAATGTGAAAAACAACTGCTGTTTTGTGTTTTACAAATTTTAAGTTTGCTATCGAAATGCCATGACACTAGAGATCAAATCAAAGGATAATTTGCTGGACGCTCTTGATTTTTCAGCATCAGAGAGTTATAATGATATCTAAGTATGCCAACTAAATTATTCAAAAGGGGTGCGTTGTGCGTACTTGCCTCCAGGCAGAGCATCACCTGGATGAATAGCTGGACTGATCTCCTCTTAATGTGCCACGCAAAGCACTTGCTCTCTTCATTAGACAGCCCTGTTTGATAGATCTGCAAGAAAATTACATATTTCTGATTTATCTGATAGTTATCTGCCATGTTATTGCGGGGGATGTTAATGGTGGCCTCTTAACATTTTGCTCTCTTTTGCCAGTATGGCCGGAACTCAAACATGCATGACTATATATATATGGCTCATGTTTGAACCTGTATTTCACTTTATATGGGCTGCAATGGAAAAGAAAAAAAAAGGACACTATGTCCTTGTGCAATTATCAATAATTACATTTCCCTCTAACCGACTTGCGAGGCAAATATTAGACACAAAAATCTTTCCAACAATTTATATTACACATTTTTGCCTGAACACAATAATCAAGCAATGGAAGCTGTAGTTTATTATGTCTACAATGGAGCTGCAGGCAGTCTAGCAGCAGTAGGATGTGTTCATCCATTTGCCCAGAGCTCACATATAATTATCTTATTCATCTTCTCTAGGGCAGTTGCAAGAAATCCATTGAAAGACGTTCGATTATGTTTCCTATAGTAGACAAATGTGTCTATGGTGTATTATTATCTTCTCCCTTTAGTTTTAGTTCAGGATGCAGTTTAGAAGTGCAATCTGGGATTTTATATATATGTATATATATATATATATATATATATATATATATATATTAGTACCGTGCAAAAGTCTTAGGCGTATTAGTATTTTCAGAAAAAACTGCAGCAACGTCTCCAAGAGGCTTGAGGAAACCGACCTGCAAAGCTACTTGAAAAACTATGTGCAACCTGGACAAAAGCTGTTTTAAACACAAAGGGTGGTCACACCAAATATTAATTTAATGAATTTAATTATTGATTTAAGTTAATTGATCAAATCTATTTATGAAATTATTTTCTCACTTTACAGCATTTTCACACAAGTGCCTTAAACTTTTCACCGTACTGTAGCTTTGTAGGTTGTTTTCTTCAAGCGTCTTGGAGACGTTGCTGCAGTTCTTCTGGTTTTAGTCTGTTGCAGTTTTTTTTGTTTCCACATGTAATCCCCGACAGACTCGATGATGCGAATATCAGATCATACCGGCTGTTGTCAGACTCATTGTGCATAGAAAAATCTCACTGGATTATTACACATGGAAAGGAATGTTTGGAAATGTAAACTGCAACGCATTCTCACCCCAAGGCGTCACCTTTGACCATGCTTCAATATTTGACGTTTTAGGCGCCCTTTAGCGTCACTTACATGACGCGATCCTACGGCGTCATCAAACTGACGCTAAAGGAAAGCGTCAGTTAGAGGACGCGGTTAGGTTTAGGTGTGGGGTGGGGGTAGGGTACACGCGATCCTAGGGCGTCATCTTACTGACGCTAAAGGGCGCCTAAAGCGTCAGATATTGAAGCATGTCCAAATGCTTCCCAAGGCGTCAGTTAGGTGACGCCTTGGGAGTGAGAATGGGCTGTAAACTGATATTTCCTACTGACACACTATAGCAAAAGATATAAATAACTGCATTAAAAAAAAAACGTTTTTGTTTTTGGTGAAAATACGAACGCGCCTAAGACTTTTGTACAGTACTGTGTGGCTGATCATTTTTTATAAGTCCGAGTGATTCGGACAACCCACACCAAGTGCTCTGCTCAGCACACTGCTAATGGTTAATGAGAAACCCACAGGACAACATCTAAAACATAATTTAAATCAAATCAGAAAATGCTGAAGATGCTAAGAAGCTCAAAGCCAACACATTACCACATACTGTACCAACACACCCATGACCCCAAAACCCATTCCCCTGCCCACTGGCCCTTATCCATGTTATTATGGTTACTCCTTGGAGGCCAGACACTCTATTTATGAGAACTCAAGTACAAGGAACTACATTTTCACACTAAAGTGAATGCTTGGTACATTTTCATGTTTTGAGAATTCACCATAGATTTTTGTGAACAACATTCTCTTTTGCAAGATAAAAGCTACATTTACATCTTGTATTCAAAAGTGATAATTCACTAGAAAGACTTCATGCTTTTGTAGTTGAATTTATGAACCGTTAAATTCACTATTGTAATACTGCCATATTTAAACCTACAAAAAACTCCACAAAACGGCTACACAACGCACTGTATTCAAGATGTCAGTTTTATCGAGTATTAAGGTGTACATTATATACATTTTTTTTGTCTGCCAATATAAAATCGCTAGGACTGTGAGACACTTTCAGTCACCATGAAATAAAAATTGACAATTCTTATTTTTATGGAATATTGCAGTATTTATATAGCCTGGCTCCGCCCTGATGATGTTAATTCAGCCAGGTCTATTAGTTTCCTGTTTTTGGTCGAAGCCCACAGTAGTTGATTGTCGAGTTCACAAGCGTGATCATTGGTGAATATCATCTCAAACCTACCACTGATTATATTCACTAATGATCACGCACGTGAGATCGAAAATCGACTACTGTGGGCTTTGACCAAAAACAGGAGCTGGCTGAATTAACTTCATTTTTATTCATATCTTTCACATCTACTGCAGTGGTCACTCTTAATAACACGACTCACATGACTGTGCACTCGTAATGAAAAATCAAGGATGTTAAGAGAGGCTAAAAGCACGTTTAGAACAAGTCAACAGGGTACCAATTTTAAAAAGACGATAACACGGTGTAGGCCGATTTTTGTCGTTTTTGTCTGTACTGACAGCACTCCAAACATATGAAAAAATGACCTCAAAGTTAAAATTGACCGGAGTTCTCCTTTAACATGTTTAATATGTCGGCTGCACAGTAGACAGCAGACAGCGGATTTGAACCAGACAAGTAACTTTCCAAGGATATCTGTAACATACATATCCATCCCGATGTCAGCTACTCAGAAGCATACAGGACTTCAGAAGAATGCAATTGAATTCTGCTATCTTTGCTCATCAGCACTCATTTCCTCCAGATAATTAGACACTGGTCAAATGTAATGTTATATTAATAGCAAATACTATAAACTGTAATATAATCACTTTTTGTACAATATATTTATTTTGTTAAAACACTCAGATACGTTTAATTTGCCATCAAAAGAGAATGAGACTTTTTGCACACATGAATTCTGGCATCTACAGTATCAAGAGGGGCTAACTGGATGACACTAACCAGTCAAAACCCTTGGATCAATTCCATGACTTAATTGGTGCGGTGGGTAATTTATGTGACACTAGTAGGACCAAACAAGACCGCAAAAATGAGGATTGCTTTCAAACAAGTTTCCGATTGATTGAACCAATGTTATGATGTTAAGCTGAAGATTTTTTTTTGTTGTTCACTCATGCCTGATGAGTTTAGAGAACTCCAAACCATTCCTCCATAAAAAATCTCTCCAAATCCTTCAGATTCACAATCTTTTGCTGCACATAAGAACTATATTGTTGGTTTTACTCATTGAGATGGATGATTAAGGGAATTTGGCCTTTGTGTTTCCTCATACTTAAACTCATATACATTTTTAAACTTTCATATTGTGAAAAAAGAGGTCATAGATAGACAATTTCATGTTCCTAGTCAAAAAAAAAAAAAAAAAAATATATATATATATATATATATATATTGGGAATATACTTCAGAGATATTTTACTCGTAAACAATTCTAGAAGTGCCAATAATTATGGCCAACGTGTTTTGAGGAAAAACATTTATTTCAAAGTGTGATGACTTTCAATTCCACTTTCAATTCTTTTGTTTCAATGAAAGCATATATTTTAGCAAATTTTTTAATGAAAGTTCAAAAGGATAAACAATGCAGATTTATTTTTTACAGCCATTTTTACCATTTTTACCACCGGTGCCATATTATTTATTTGTATTATTCTTTTTTTTTTCTTTTTTTTTCTGCACTCGGTGTGAGTGACTCATTTTATTGTGTCTCAACAAATTATTTCCTTAAGAGAATCACCAATAGCATGTGATATTGAGTACACTGAAGCTGAAATATATATAATCACAAAGTGGATTCAAGGAACACTTTAAACCCACAATTTTAAACCACAATACTGAATAAAGGCTGGGGATTAATCTAGATAATAGGAATTGATTGAAACTCAGCCCACCAAAACTACTTGAGAATAATTAAACTTGGAGGAAGTGTGACTAAAAATGTAAAGTGAGGGAGAAAAGAAGGTTAGAGGAAAAAAAAAACTTATGGTGAGAAAGCAAGATTGCTAATAATTGTCTATAATAGTCGAGGCTAATAATAGTCAACACATCTCATGATTAGTTGATCACATCAGTTGATTAAGTCCACATCTGTTGCACTGCGGCCATGCAGTCTCAAAGCAAACAGTAACAATAATTTACAGAGTAAATTATTCAAATATAATAATTTACAGAGTATTTAATCAGTCTGTAATCAGTGCCTGTAGTGCAGAAACTAGCAAGAGGCATACAAGAATTAGTCAAATTAATCAACAGTGACCCGTTAAATTCTGTCTGTCTGGATGGATGGATGGATGGATGTGCATAACTGTTCATAGATTTAGTAATAAAATAAACAGGCTTAGTAACTAAACCTATTTAAGCAGGGGATTACCCATCCAAAAGTGTCGGAATACTTATTAGGACCTTATGTGCAAACTTCAAATATGATCCAGTACAAAACAGGGTATAGACACAGCTCATGTATGTGGTTTTGGGCAACAAAGACAACAGGTGTAATACCAAGCTGACCTCCCATGAATTTTTCACTGAAAATATATTAGATGTTACGGGCAAAAGAAATATCACAGTATTTTCTAGACAAGGATGCAGTGCTCAGCTGTGTGTTCTTTTGCTTTAAATGAAAGGTTGAAAAATGTGTTTGTGTAATCTTTCCAATCGGATTACCGTTTACAGGGCCTACAGAATAGCAGCTACATCCGAGCTCAGCTTTATGATTTTAAAATGCATATGCAGCCTGTCACATTGCTAAAAAAAAAAAAAATGTTGTGTTTTACAGTAGTGCCATAGCTCCTCATCTCGGCAAACTCAGAGTGCAGTTTCACAGAAAAGTTCAGATGGATTCATTTACCAAAATGAATGATATTTTCTTGTAACCTATAAATCCTAAGGGTTTTTCCCCTCTATTTTGTTCATTTTGAGCTCCAGTTGGGACTAATCAGATGATGGGTTGGACAGATTTTACACTCCCCATTTCATATTGTAGCTTTCATTCAGGATGAAAAATAGATGTTAGGTAGGCAATTGCTTATATGAGCCCTAAAATTATTTTTAAAAGTACATGATTTGATTTTGTGTGTGCACATCTAACATTATAGTCTGCTGGCTAGTTGTTTGTTTACCATGTATCTTGGGCTCGACGGCGACAGTTGTGCCATTAAATTCCACTGTGGTTAGTCTGCAAATACATTTGCGGTGGATTGCTCCAAAACACCTCGTTTAGGTAATTCAGTTTGCTTTCCTACCCTGTGTCAGGAGACGCTTAGCAGTAAATTGGCGGTGTTGTGTGTGGTAGCCGGCCAGCCCTCTGAGGTTTGTTTGGGTGGGAGGTTAGGTTTGTTGTTGTCTCTCCCAAAGGTTTTAGGAAACCAAGAGACAAACTAATGCACTACGATCAACATCCACTTAACTGTCACCTGTGTGCCCTGAATTATGGCTGCACAGTCTAAAGAATGAAAAGTACACTACTGCTTATATGTTTGGGCTCAGTACGTTTTTTCCAACACATTCTAATCCCAAAAAGTCATATAACTGACGTTTTGGGACGTCTTTTGACCATACGTCAATATTCGCCTTTTTAGGGCCCCCTTAAACGTCGGTAGATGGCGATCCCGGGCCGTCATACAACTGACGCTTTACCTTTAACGTCAGTTAGGTGACGGGTTAGGTTTAGGGTTAGGTTTAGGTCATGGGGTAGAGTTAGGATCCCATAACCTCATCTACCGACGTTTAAGGGGGCCCTAAAAAGGCGAATATTGACGTATGGTCAAAAGACGTCCCAAAACGTCATTATATGACTTTTTGGGGTGAGACTGCACTGTTTTTTCAGGATACATTTTAAATGTAATTTATTGGTGTAATAGCAAAACTGAATTTTCAGCATCATTAGTCCAATCTTCAGTGTCACATGATCCTTCAGAAATCATTCTAATATGCTGATTTGGTGCTCAGGAAATGTTTCTTGTTATTATTAGTGTTGAAAACAGTTGTGCAGCTTAATTTTGTGAAAACTGACACATTTTTTTTTCAGGGTTCCTCAATAAATACACAAGTAACAGATTGTTTTAAAACTAAATCTGTTGTAACAATAAAAACTGTCACTTTTAATCAATTTATCCTTTCAAAATAAAAGTATTCATTTACTGAAAAATCGTACTAAACAAACTCTTGAATGGTAGTGTATGTGTTAAAATATTACTGACTTAAAGAGATTTCAATATATACAGTATATACACAAATATAATATATACAATAATGTGTATATTTACACTGTATATAAAGAAAGAAAAGAGAAAGCCATAAAGACAGCCATAAAGCCATATATTTTACATGTGTGTGTGTGTGTGTAGGCTTTCACTAAATGTGTTTTTGTCATCGGTACAGTGAAAAAATCAAATGCTACCCAAAGAAGCTCATGTGGCAATGCATTAAATCCAGTAATGTCACATGGAGCTTCTTCCTCGCCTTTTTATCTGATTAAATCTATTGCCAGATCACACTGATGTGTTCTAAGCGCATGGGGAACCTGGAATGCCCGCTTTTTTTGTATTGAACTGTCAATGAAACAGTTTTTAATAGGTAGGGTTGACAATCGCTGAGCAATATTGCTGAAGAAAATCTTGCCTTCAACATTTAATAGTGAAATAGGACGGAACTGACTGATGCTTGTATCATCTTTTTCATTTAGGTATAAAAACTCCACCTGCTCGGCCGTCATGCGATAGGTACAACCTGTTTTTTATGCTACTTTCATCAATTTCCACAGAATTCGCAGAACTCCTGAAGCACTCTTGTACACCCTGTACGGAACTCCATTAGGCCCTGGAGACGGTGAAGCCCTTGGCTTTCTCACAGCCTGCTCTACCTCTTTCCACTTAGGTGCACAGACCTCCATTTGTTATTCTGGTGGATTGATAGGTGGGATATCTGACGGAATTGACATAGGCTCATGCCTTTTTGCATCTTTTTGTGTTTCCTCCAAATATCTCTCCAGCTCAACTTTTTAGAGTAATGAGAATGAGAATAACTTTAGTGGAACACAAAAAGAAGATATTTATAATAACATTTCAACTGTTTTTGGCCATTCAATGTGAGTTTATGGCATCTAAAACAACAACATTGGACCTCAGTGACTTACATTGAATGGACAAAAATCTGTTTTTAAAAAATACGTTCTTAAATAATAAGTTCCACAGGTTTGGAACGACATGAGGTTGAGTAAATGATGACACAATTCCAAAAAAATATTTTTTAAACTATCTAAACTATCTCTTGAAACAAGTTCCATTACAAACGGATACAATATTGCTCAATAATCGCAATTTCTAATCCAAGTAAACTGTTGCCAGACACCATTCAGAATAATCTTTTGCTAGCACATTAGCAGAGGATAAAGGGCAGTTAAGGGCAGTTCTTTGTCTCATGTGAAACATTTGCCTGTGTGACACTTTTTGGCCACTCAGCTTATCTGGGCTTTGTGCAGCTGTGTTTGCTTTTGCGAGAAATGATTACCCTGTACAGAACAGGCAAGCATCTGAACAGAACAGATAGGATGAGTCATCTACGGATGACAGTGATGAGACTGTTTCAACCAAGAAAAAAAAAAAAAAATTTATGGATTCACAGGTATGTCCTCAATATAAAAAGCTCAGAATCGGTTTTCTCAGCAGTTGTGTTTGTTTCCAAAGGTCTGAATATTCCATCAAATCTAATTGTGCTCAAATCCAAACATTTACCATGGTTCTCCACCCCATCCGTAAGAGAATAAGCAACAAGATCAGGAGAGACCTGTGGGTAAAACTAGAGCAACGTTCCCTGCGTGAATAAGGCGGGGAGGATAAACGATAAAAGGAAAGAATGAGAGACATGCTCTAGAGATCGCACAGGAAATGAAACACCATAGACTAAATCTATGATTGTAATACAAGTCAAAGTATGTAGTGATACACTGGGTCACACCTTTTCTTCAATCTAATTTCTTTGCATCTCACAACACAAATACCACAAATATTTGATTTCATACAGTGAATGTATTTGTAGTTCTGCCGCGATTGTGCCGAGATATGATTCACAGAATCGAATGCGTGCCAGCAGCATTTGAATTACACCACAGGCTCGAGCTCTCGGCCATGAGAGATTAACACCTATTCACTTCAACACTTGAGGGACAGTGTTCCTTTTAAAATGTGGCCTCCCTCCCTTAAGAGTTATAGGCTATATTTATCTGAATGCTTACTACAACCAACATTTAGCTATCCGACAAGTACGACATATTACAAATGCATGGTAAATCCCAGCCTCAAGCACAAGCCTATCATAATCACATAAAATCCAAATGAAATCTATCCAGACCCTTAAAATGCAAAACATGGGCTTTCACAAGAAACACAGATGATTGAAAACTATTTTTGCTTGCTTTCGTATTTGGAGTTATTAGTATTTTATTATTGTTTTTTTTAAATCTGATATAAAAATATGAATATTCCACCCTGGACATTTGTTCTCAGGAAATGAAGTGCAAATATCTTCCTCCATCAAAGATGGTGGCATATAATTATACTAGCAGGCTGCAAAATTGACTTTTGCTTTCAGAACTCTTGGTATTGTGAACTGTCATCTCTGAGTTAATTTCCCTGGAGTCCCCCCTTACAAATTATATGTCACTCTTTGCAGAATTGAAATGTAATGATGCTTAGGAGGTACCTTCAACAGGCGATCGAACAATGGCTGCATAGTCTTGCTCTTTTAAGGGCTCATTTTATAAAGGCAAAGGCAAAAGTGCCGTTTCTTTTTTATTACCCTGCAGGAGATGTGAAGGGGGATGCATATCATCAAGACTTTCTACTGGACTGAAATTATAGAAGCACTGAAGACAAAAAAAAAAAAAAAAAAAAAAAAACAGGTTTGGTGTGACAACAAGTGGAATTCATTTATCATGCTGGATTGGTACCATAAGGCCATAAAATATAGACCAAGTGTCAAAGGGCGCCAATTCATTCCATGGGGATGCAAAATGAAAAGAATATACCAGAAAGCCCAGCAATGTGGAAAAAAAAAGAAAACATGCTCCCTTCAATAAATAATAATAATAATACTTTTAATCAGCAAGAATGCATTAAATAGATCAAGTGATGGTAAATACATTTAAATTGTTGCATTACAAATAGGGATGCACCAATATGAACATTTTGGCCAATAGTGATAAATTTATATTTGGTGATAACCAATATACTGGCTGATATATCTAATTCCAAATTTATATATAATTTTTGAGAGTCTCACCATTAAAAGCCTTGTCCCAAACACAAAATTATAATGTTCTCATTATAATTTTATTTAGCTTATATGACAGACTTACGCTGCACAAGGTGCACAACTTTTTATCCAAGTGATTCCAATCATATTTCAAAGCGGTATGTCCTCTGCATTTTTTCTTCATAACATTATTGTCAATTCATCAATGGGATCAAATGAAAGGGCTATTCTTACTTCATGGCGTGAATCTATATTAAATCCCATATAATTAGACTGGCATCGAGAACCCATATGTTGTAATATATTATTCATACATTTTTGATAGAGCCGTCTTATATAACGGGAGATGTACAACAGTCATTTCTGCATTTACACCTTTCAACATTTGCAAAGGCCATTCACACTGAATTCACACGTCACATCTTTTCTCTGCAATCATGAAAAAAAAGACAAATACCTTATTTAGCCTGTTATCAATAGCGAATTTCAGCCAGGTAAATGCCATTACGGCTCTTATTTGCTCTGACACCTCTAAAAGAATGTGAAAGCACCTGAGGTTCTTAATTTTGTGTGTATGAACAGGTGATTGATTCTGTGCCTCCAACCACTCTATGGAGTCAAATGACTGCTTTATGATCCAGCTGCACAATAATTCACTCAGATATTGAAATATGCCATCCATCAAAGAACCCTCTAATTTCCCTCTGGAAATAATGAGTCCTCTCATTATTTAATGTAACTTGCCAGACCGAGGGTTTTCAGCGTGTTTATCAGATTCCTGTACCGCATCGATTAGTGCTAGAGGGATCTTCGCTCACTTTTGAGCTGAATGAGAATTCAAACCTTCTGCCACCAGCCGTGTCTATACTAAACGGTGAGGTGAAGATTCATAGCTTGTCTCTCTAGGCATGGCAAGTACACAAATCTTGTAAATTAAAGCAATGTTATGGCATGGCCCAATTCTGCTCTCTGAAGCACGATGCCCTTTTCTGTCGAGAGACGGAAAGGGCATGCAGCTAAAAACAAACTTTAGACTCACTTTTGAAAAGGCAAAGGGAAACCTCTATACATCGGTGCAGACACAAATATATTAAAGAAGGATACACAACATAATGTAATATCATTACGAGAACAGGTCATGGTGTGACGGTTTAAAACTTAATTAAAAGTATGGACTTAAGAACACTAAATCTTTCAAAACAAGAGTACCGTTCAATAATCCTGGAAACTAGTCTGACTCCATATAAAAGCCAAGCACTCTTAGAAAAAAAAGGTTCACATGGGTTCTAAATAGAACAGGATTCTTGCCAACATTTTTCAGGTTTAACTGTTTTTATTATTATTATTATTATTATTATTATTATTTTTACCAGCTGCTTAATTCATTACATTAAATCCAAATAAAAATATAATTTAAACAAAAATTAGTTATTTAAAACAAAATCCATAACATGGTCCAATGATGGGAACTCTTAAAATGCTCACGCTTAAAAATAAAGGTTCTTCATTGGTTCCATTAAGAACCTTTGGCATCAATTAAAACTTTCCAATGCACAAAGGATCTCTATTTTAAATAAATAAATAAATAATAAATAAATGCTATTCAAATGGTTTAAGAAATGTTCACTAAAAGGTTGGGGAACCAAAAATGGTTCTGCAGCTACGGCATCAAAAAAAGTTCTATATATAACCTTTTCCTCTAAGAGTGAGCTAGAGTTTCAGCAGCTAATCTTATGTAAAATGGAGCAGCTAGATGATTTCCAATCAGCAGAGTGCTGTTGTTACATCATATATTTGTCATCAAAGTTGCGTGCTTGGGACAAAGACGGCAAAGGTTGATGGGAATCCTCCAACAAGGAGTTTTTACAGTTGCTCAAATAAACCATGACGTGTTTTCCATTTCCATTTCCATATGCGGCACAAAAAGAATCTGGCTTATGTCCTGATGTCACTGCGGTAGAACTGTAACTGAGAAACAGATGCATTTCTCAGATGTTTACCTTTTCACAAAACACTTTCACATTAAACTGTAATGTGTATGAGCCATTTAAAATACCTCAATGTTTAAACATTGTCAAATCCAAAATATTTTTCTCCACATATCGAGTACTTCTGAGAACCTGTGATAAAGTGATCCTCGGCTCGTATTGGCATGATGAAATAGAGCTTATTGGTTAAGAAAATGCATCATCTGTTATTTTTTGTGTACACATAATAAATAAATAATTGTAAGTATAAAATAATTGTATTCAGCAAGGATGCATTAAATTGATCAAAAGTTACAGTAAAGACTAAAAATACATATAAAATAAATTCTGTTCTTTTGAACTTTATGTTCATCACAGAATTGTGAAAAAAAAAATCAATCATGGTCACTACAAAACTCAAGCAGAGAAATATTTATTGAGCAGCAAATATTGAGTATTATTGATATTCATTTATGTATTTATTTATTTTTGAAGAATGTGTTCTCAAGTGTCCCATAAACCAAATTATTTTTATCTAAAAAAACAACAACATTTATTTATTCACAAATGAGTAGGGAACAAGAGATATTTTTGGACATGTCAAGTATATTTATTTAGCGCTTTTCAGAAAATAGATTGCATCAAAGCAGCTTCACAGTATCAATCAAAGCATAATAACAATGTTAGTCTAAGTTCTTAGTGGAAAAATGTCCACGGTTGATAGAGCTGATCAATGGTATTACTGATTGGTTAATTCATTTGAATATCCCCAACTGAGCAAGCCAAAGGAAACAGTGGCAAGGAACCGAAAAACTCCTTCATGTCAACAAACTGTACAAATTCAGTTGTATTTTTTAAACCTCTTTTGCTGTAATCCCCAATACAGTGTCTAATTATTTTCTCCAGTAATGCAACCATCTGGCGACAAAAGTACAGTCAATAATTTGACAGCTGCGTGGGCACTGAAAGCTGCTAACGTTGCCAAAGTCAAGCCGGTATACAAAGGATTGATTTGCCATTGTAAGGTAAAAGTTTCAACAGTTTGATCCTCTGACACATTAGGAACACCAAAGAAGCACACTCAAAAGACAAACGTCTCTATAAAAGCACGGGACCCGTAAACGATACATAGCCAACCGACCCTTTGCAGGTGACGGCTTCTGCTTTCAGAGCCTGTCAGTGCTTTTATATCTCTGTAGATGGCTGAGTGGGGGTGAAAAATGGAGGGTGATGCCAGGGTCACTCCTGGGGATCGAGTGCAGCTACTGAAGCGGGACAACAGTATTCCTGATGGAGTTTGCAGCCAGTTTGCTGGGCCGTGGCCGACTGCTCAGTTACAGTAATACAGAGATACGGACGGCTGTGCAAGGTCGCATGATATTTATATAGATGTACAGTAATTGCTCAGCGCTGATGCAGAGCAGAGAAGAGTAAGTCCCTTGTACAAGGTCCTTTCCCAGAATGCCTCTCTTCGGAGAGGTGCACTATAAAACGCATCTCAACAGAAATGCTTCAATTGTTTGTTATGCTTTTAAGCCAGAAAGTCCAATTTCCTAAGCAGCAAACTAGCAATCCATCCAAACAAACTCTGTAAAAAGACAATCTGTCAGAAGCAACGCAGCTCAGTCCAACCGTAGCTTCCGTGCACCCCCAGGCCAGCTGATATCAGTGGTGTGAATCTGGCACACTCTCTGTGCTTCTATGAGCCGAGTATCAGCTTCAATTTGTAAAACGTCCCTCAGCACACCCTTGCATCTGTCTCAATCAATGAGGGCAATTGCCAAAGGCTCCAGACAGGCCGTCTGCCGCTGCTTGTCCCTGACTGTCCCTCTGTCCCAACACCAGCTGAGGTTACAGTGTCTGCTGAAAGCCCCAGTCAGCATTCTGTCATGCTCTCAAAATCATTATTTAGGCCATTTCCGCACAGTACAATTAAGAGAAACTATTGGGTTCGTCAGTTTATACTGTAAAGATTTATTTCGAATAAATGACAGTTGTTAGTTGGTGTTAGAAGGGTTTTGAGTTAAAGGGGTCATGAACTGGCTTTTTAAATTGTATTATATTGTTGTCTGAGCTCAACTTATAACATTCGCTAGGATTTTGCATTCAAAAACATTAAAATGAATGAGTAATAATAGGCTATTTTCTACCCTAGTTTTGAGCCTAGCTGAAAAATGCTCGGTTTTCGTGGGCGTCTCACACTGAAGACTTGGAAGTAAACGCCCACTGCTGTGAGTGGATAACAGATTTGCATTATAATGAGTTTCGACTCACCTGTCGGTGCACATGGGGGAAGTTGTTTTGAAAACATCCAATGTGGTAAAATGGCAACCGGAATGCTTCTCCCATACATTTTCGACCAGAGTCTGTGTGTTACACCATTCCTGTCAGATCCAACATAGATGGAACAGCACTGTTCTTTAATCTTAATCGGTCTGCAAATCCAGCCTTGTTTACAAAACAATCCTCAGTGAAATGAAGCGAAAAGACGGACAATGTTTTATCTCATCAGCTGGAACGTCAGTAAAAATAAAGTTTATCCATGCAGTCCTATTGGAATCCAGAGGAAGCTTATGCAGCGACTGTCTTCTTCCACAACCAGGCACTGCACAATATGTTGTATTGCTCGGTAGCTCGATCTGGTTTGTCATCACGAGGTAGGCCTATGTTATTTAGCTATGCGTGTATTGCGCGAATCGGTGGGCGGGGCTAAACCGGCTGTGTTGAAGTGGGCGTTGATCTTCTTCTGCGGGGGTGGTGTTTTATCCTCTTTGATGTCATAGTTCTCCACTTTGAAAAACGAGTCATTTGCTAAGGATGGTCAATAAAAGCTTTAATTGGACTAACAAGGACGTTTTCAGTTCTGAAACTTACAGGATATTCTTATAATATGATGACCTCTTAGATGTCAAAAGCTCAAGGAAAATTTGATTTCTCAGTTCATCACCCCTTTAAAGACTCCAAATTTGCTATGTTGACAGTTCAGGCTGTACTTTATCTGTGTGCCAAATTTCGCAACTTTCCGGCAAGTGGTTCTATGGGCTGTGGAATAATATTAAGAAGAAGAGGAACACCAATGATAACAATTGGTGCTTGACCCCTAAAAATCTTATACAGACTTTTTTTTTACAGGCATTTACGGTATGTGTTTATATGTTTTTTTTTTAATGTGATCTCAGACATACACTACTTTAATTAAACAAATTATTTAACGGTAAAATCTGATTAGATCAGCTAATATATTTATGAGTTGCATATGCAAACACAATTAAACTCGATAAATGTCACTATTCAACTGTTAAGCTCAATCAAATAAAATGTCCCAGAGTCATTTTTATAACCCTTTATTTTTTATATGGAATTCATGGGAGATAATGAGCTTACCAATTTAACGTAAGTTTGTAACAAAAATTAAAACTTCAACAATAAAAACCATAAATAATACATAGCTGCAAAATGTATTTGCATCCGGAAATTTCTACCGATTACCATCATCCATTTTAATAATGTTTTGTTTGTGATTCCAAAGCGTGAAGCAAGTGCAAAGAGAGAGAAACAAATCCTGACCAACTATGAATGATTTATTTAACTTATTATACCATCTGATTTATTTTTACTAATAGCAAATTATATTTGACGTGGCAAACAATTCTGAGTGAACTGGGTAATTACACTTCATGATTTGCCTCATTAGGTTGTGTCCTAGTATTGTGTGGACTTAGTTTTGAGTTATGTATTTCATGCATTTGGAAATAATGTGCTATTTTGCTGAATCAAAACAATTTATTTTACACAAAAGCCAGTCCTTTCTTTTTCCTATGTATTTTTGGAAATAAATAGACTATATTTGAATAATCCACATCTCAGTTAATAATATGTTAGGATGTGAAGGCTTTAATCTTTGCCTTTTAAAATCAATTGTTCATGCTGTCAGACTGAACATGTTAAGTAAAGGGAACGTGTGTGTGTGTGTGTGTCACCAACAGAAACACCTGTCAAAGCAGACTGAAAGGAAACACCCTACATAACAGAACGATCAATACATGTGTTCTCCTGACAGCTCCATTTCAGTGCAACCAGCATTTTTATCACACACTGAATATGCAGTATGTACTGTAACAATTACTCATGTCTAAATTGCTCAGTAAAAAAAAAAAAAAGAAAAAAAAAAAAAGAAGTCAACCAGAAATAGAGAAAAATGTAAGAGATGTCCAGAGCATGATGGATGGATGGATGGACGGACAGACGGATGGATGATTGGATGTATGGAATTGCATTTCTGCCAATACATTAAATAAAGAAGAATCAACTTGGTAAGTTAGTAAACCGGCATCACAACTTACTTTTTTTTTATTCACGTAAAAACAACAACAACAACAAAACATTATTCATACATATTTTCATTAACCAGATTTAATTCATTACTTGGTGAGACACAATCCCACACTGTTTTAACATCAAAGACTGAATCCCTGAGTTACAACATTATTGTGCCCTTGAAATGTCTTTCACACTCATCCTTCAAGATAACCCCTTGCCAAACAGAGGAAATTAAAAAGCTTACAATGAGTGCGACCAACTTTATGTAAGAAAAAGTCTGCTTCTGAGGTGAAAAGCAAAGTGTGGAATTATACACAATCATCAATCATCTTTCCTGGAGATGTTACTGCCAAACTTTGTCCTTGGGGAGACGTTTTATACCGTGCGGCCCATCTTCCCATCAGATGCGTCTCCGCTGTGTTTGTTTTATTGTTTCTTGCTTTATAAGATGCTGACATGTGCTGCGTTCATAGGCTTTCTGCTAACGGCGCAGGTGTCACTCTTATCCGAGTCTAATCTCGATGTTGACGACCACAGGACTTAATTACATTTTGAAAACAGCATGCAACCGACAAAATATCTGGGTTCACTTTCTTTCTTTCTCCTTCTTTTTCTTTCTTTCTCCTTCTTTTTCTTTCTTTCTCCTTCTTTTTCTTTCTTTCTTTCTTTCTTTCTTTCTTTCTTTCTTTCTTTCTTTCTTTCTTTCTTTCTTTCTTTCTTTCTTTCTTTCTTTCTTTCTTTTTTTTCAGTGCTTTTAATGTATTCCCCAAACTTTCTGGTAAGGGGTTCTACTACCCTTGCAAGTTCTGCAATTGTGTCATATTTTTATAGGTTCACAGTTCTTTTTTTAACAGAAGAAAGAAACTTATTTGGGTTTAAAACAACTTGAACTATCCCCTTATACAGTGTCTTTAATCCAAAAGTAGCTTAATGGAAATCTAACACATTATTATTTATTTATTTTTTTTAAATGGCGGCGCCAGAAAAATAAGGTGGATAGCCTAGCTTCAATTCTGCTCAGCTCTTCATACAAAACTAAAGGGCCTTGCATACTGAGTCCAAAATTCGCGCTGAAATTTGTGCACGTTAAAAAATAAATACAACCTCACATTATGTAAATCACGCTTGCACACTGCCCCTGAAATTTTCGCCCGTCGTAAAAAAAATTCAATCGGGTTCGATTTTCTACGTTTTTCGCATCCGTAGCAAGCAGTTTGAATGGTGTTTATATATACAGTCAGAGACTGCAACTGCTAGTGATGGGAAACCAAGGCTTTCTCAAACATTTGAGACTTTCATCAAGTTGTGTCGAGGGTAAATACTCGAAGCTTTTAACACAATGCACATTAGTGACATCTTTTGGTCAGACTCTCCACCATATCTAACAAATCACAACAGAACAGAAAAAGCATGTAACCAAACAAAGCTTTGGAAATCCATGAAATACAAGTGTGGAATCAATAATGTTATATCTAATCTAAATTAATTTTACCAGTCTGGCATCTCTCACGGAGGAGCGGAAGCATGAAACAAGGAGCGAAGACGGCAGATCGAGAAAGAAACAGGCCTGATTTTATGTTGTGTTTTGTTTCTGTTGTCAATGATGGGCTGCTGGCTTATACTTTTTGTATTTGTTCATTTTACTATTAAAATGTTTAAATGTTCACCAGTTCCACCTCCTCCTTCCCAAAACAACGAACTCTGTTAACATTACATGAAGAGTTCAGATGCAAAAGCCTCTAACTGCCATTTGAAATTTTCTTCTTTAATGATGATTTTTGTCAAACTTGTATATTTAAGTTCAGTAATTTCACTTAAATAACAATTAATAGGTAATTATCATTGCCATTTAAGTGAAATCACTGAACTTAAATATACAAGCTTGATAAAAAGATCATTCTAGAAGAAAATTTCAAATGGCACTTAGAGGCTTTTGCATCTGAACTCTTCACATTGACAAACTCATTAGTGAATTACTCCTCATTTGTATTTCTTTCTATATGGTGTATTACTGCATGATACCGGGATGTTCAGTCAGGCGAAACTAGGATGGTTCACATCACAACACAAATGTCTGTGTGCTCGTCTGATTCAGAGATTTCGTCCTGGGGAAATTGCCATCGTTGAAATTATCTGCAGCAGACGAACTCTATCTGTGTTCGTAGTTCACAGCGAGAGCACATGCACCAGCAGTCCGCCCAGCTCAAGCCAGTCCAGGCTCCTCGACCGCGACAGGCAGCCGCCTCCTGTTCCTCCATCAGCCTCAGCTGCTCTTCACTATACTGCGGCTTGTAAAAATAGACACGTACATCAGATTCGAGCAGTAGAATTTCAAAATCCTCTCCCTCCATATCATGTTTAGTTTCTTCCGTCATTGTTAGCTTAGCTTCCAAACAAGATGGCTGATATTGATTTCAGTTTCTGCAAGTGAAGTCCCACCCACTGATCTGTAATAGTTCTGTAGCGTGAGTGGGTCCCACACCCTTGCATAATGACGAGCTAAGTTTGTAGTCTCTACACTTTTCAATGAAATGTGACTTCATGCTTATTATGACGGAAAATTATGATTTTTACATCATAATAAGCAGGAAGTAAAAAACTTAAATCCTTATTTCTCCCATCTCAGGGGAAAATAATGGAATAAACCATGACCATTCAAAAATATAACTGGGTTTCTAAAAATACAAAGCTTAATGCAAATGGGTGAAGTGTCCCTTAAAACAAATCAGACACACCCCAAAATAAAGAGAAAAAAAAAATCTACCAAATACAATAAAAAAAATCTATGCTGTAGATAGCTCCACGTTTGTATTTCAAATTATCGATTACTATATTACAATTACTATTATCATCAAAATCAGTGGTAAATTGATGTGTTTGGTATGAAAGGGTCTTAAGATATTTTTCATTATTGTCTAAAAGTTAAATATACGCTCTGGTTTTACTTGAGATAACCAAGGCTATGGCGATGAATATAAGATGATCAATAACTAAATGAGTTCAAGCTCTGGAGAAACCCAAGAGACCCGGACATCCTTCAAGAGGCAATAAGAAATCTTAGCTCCTCATCTCTCCCTTCTACCCTAATAAAATGAGCTCTGACATACATTCGAGTTGTTTTCGCTTTTTTTTTTTAAGGAACAAATGACTTCTATGCCTATTCAAGCATGCAAGTTCAATTATATGCCCATGCTCTATTAAAAATGTGATTTGCTCTTGTAATTGCCAAAAAGATTGAAAACCATGAGCAGTGTCTATAAAATATGTTACAAAGCAGTACATTTGATGACATATACAAGAGCTCAATTCAAGGCATGCTCTATGAAATAATTTTGAACCCTCTTAATGTTTTTTCATATTTCGTGAGGTCTCGGAGGATGAGGAGGCTTTCTCACACAAAGCAAGAAGAAACTACTGTTTCACCTTCACCCACACACTTGTTTGTATGCACAGACAAACACACTGCAGAAGGAAAGCTGAGTGGTAGGATTAGGCAGATTAAATCCAGTGCCCATGCCTCAGGTCTCACTTTTTTTAGGAATACGAAATCTGAATAGAAAGATGGTTGCATGTTAAGCCTGTTATGATTCAGTGCCACATGTCTGCAAAAATGCAAAACATATATATCCCAAGGGACTCCTCTGGAAACCCCCCCCAAAAAAACAATAAAAAAAACATAGTCCTGAGTCCTGAGGGAGGTTGTCATGAGTTAAATAAAATTAAAATACTATAGAGTAGGGACATCGGACATCATAAAAAAAAATCAACAATACATGCATACAAACAGAACCATTTGTGTGTTTTTGTTTTTACATGAGCCTTGTTATGAAAGGTTCAATTTATATATTTTTGGAAGTTCCATTAAAATACACTTAGCTTGAATTTATATACACATACACACATATATACACATACAGTAGTGTGCAAAAACAAAATAACACCAAACGTACACGGTTACTAACGTAACCTCGGTTCCCTCTAGAAGAGGGAAAATGCATTGCGGCAGCATGTAGACATATGCAAGGCGGCTCGCGTGCCTATTGGCTGTCCTGCGGAAACTGCAGCAGCCTATCGAGAGAGGCCCTTTGGGCCAACTGCGTCACCTTCCCGCTGAAGTGGGCGTGGCCTAGCCCTATAAATATAGCTCAATGGGCTGATGTCATTGTTTTTTCATCGCCGAAGCGAAACAGAGCGTGTTGCAGGCACGGTAAGATATGCAGTACTCGTTCCCTCTTCAAGAGAGAACTGAGGTTACGTTAGTAACTGAGTGTTCTCTTATGAGAGGTTCTCTCGTACTGTGTAATATCTTACGCTATAGAGGAACATAGTGTAAAACGCCATGCGTGCTGGGATCCAACACCAAATTCCCAAGGGCAGGTGCCCGGGGCTCATATAGTGCACAATCACCAAGGACTTACAGAGAATCTGAGAAGAGAGACTAGAAAAGGCATTCCCAATAAGTCAGAATCCCAAATGTGCTTATCACTGTCACAGTGTTTCACACAGTCAGGGTGAAAACATTGGGCCTGAACTGTGTAACAGTATGGGTCTTACTTTTGTCGAGGGTCAGTGGCGATGGCTGTCGTGTCGAGGAGGCCGGCACTCAAGGATGAGTCGGGATGGGTCCAGGCGCAGGTCCACCTGGATAAAGGGGTCCCTCGGAATAAACAGGTAAACTAATATTAGTGTAGACGCCATCCTTCTTATGATGTACTAAGTACATCAGGATTTATGGGACGTGTTCCTGGTTCCGGCTGATCTAAACTATGCAGCCTTAATTTTGAATTAAGGAAGTCTATAGTGTGTTATGTGTATGCTAGGCCAAAGAGATGTGTTTTTAGTCTAGATTTTAACTGACAGAGTGTGTTCCAGAGTTTTGGTGCTAAATAGGAAAAGGATCTCCTGCCTGCAGTTGATTTCAATATTCTAGGTATTATCAACTGGCCGAAATTCCGAGATTGCAATAGACGTGAAGGACTATAATGCGTTAAAAGCTTGCTCAAGTACTGCGGAGTTAAACTATTTAATGCTTTGTAAGTAATCAGCAATATTTAAAAAATGTATACAATGTTTAATAGGCAGCCAATGCAGGGTTGACAGAACCAGGCTAATATGGTGTTACTTCCTGGTTCTGGTGAGAACTCGAGCTGCTGCGTTTTGAACAAGCTGAAGTTTTTTGCTTATTAAGCGTGCAGGGCACCCACCCAGTAGAGCATTACAATAATTTAGCCTTGATGTCATGAACGCATGAACTAATTGTTCCGCATTTGTCAATGAGAGCATATGGCATAATTTAGGCATATTTTTAAGATGGAAAAATGTGGTTTTACAGATACTAGACAAGTGACTTTCAAATGAGAGATTGGTATCAAAGAGCACACCCAGGTTCCTATCTGACAACGAAGACTTAACAGAGCAGCCATCAAGTGTTAGACAGTATTCTAGGCTGTTACGTGTGGAAGTTTTTTGTCAAATAATTAGAATCTCTGTATTTTCGGAATTTAGTAGTAGGAAATTACTAGTCATCCAATTTTTTTTCCAATCAGCAATGCATTCCTTAATTTTGTGAATTGGTTGGTTTGTTTGGTTTTGAATAAATATACAGCTGAGTATCATCAGTATAACAGTGAAAGCTAATTCCATGTTTCCTAATGAAATCTCCTAATGGTAGCATGTACAGAGTGAATAGCAACGGTCCTAGTACTGAGCCTTGTGGTACGCCATACTGAACTTGTGATCGATAAGAAATCTCTTCATTTACTGCTACAAACTGATAACGGTCAGATAAGTATGATTTAAACCATGCTAATGCAATTCCACAAATGCCAACATAGTTTTCTGGTCTATATTTAAATGAATGTTGTGGTCAGTCGTGTCAAATGCAGCACTAAGATCGAGTAACACTAATAGAGAGATGCAACCACGATCGGATGATAAGAGCAAATCATTTGTGACTCTAATGAGAGCTGTCTCGGTATTATGATGTGGTCTAAATCCTGACTTAAAATCCTTGCAGATATAATGTCTTTCAAGAAAGGAACACAGTTTTGAGGATAGTGCTTTTTCCAGTATCTATGCACGTAATTATCACATATTAACAGATAGGCTATATATGTCCATTCAACATAACTCAAGATAATAACTACTAAAAGTTTCTTATTTAGATATTCTTTTGACGGTGAGAGAGACATGTCGCGGTTTATGAATTGGCTTCTCCTTTCTCGTTTTGTGTGTGTGCGTGTGTGGTTGCTGATCATTGCCGCATCAGCGAACCCTTTTTTTGTGTCACTGTTGTCGCCTAGTCTTTGTCAGACCGTTGTGGATGTTTCCTGCGAGTTTGTTCCCTGCCTGTATCCTTTTTTCCGTGTGTCATCCATCCGTGTTCAGCACTCCATGGTTTTACACGCACCGTCCCTGTGCTGTCAAGGGCTTTACCGGACATTGCACACCTTAACTCTCCCAGCATCTGAGCTCTCAATAAACATATCTGTCATTTTGCAATTGAATCTTCTGATTGTTTTCTAGCAGACAAAGGTCAACCACGGGAAATGTAAAGAATACCGCAAAATTCAGTGCAGTCATTATGACCGTCTATGGTCAAAATAGGTATGTTAATATATATATATATTTTTTTTTATTATTTTTTTTTTGTGTAATTTATATATAAAAAATGTTTGAATAAAAGGAAAAGTCAGGTACCAGCAGGATTTTATTTATTTTTTCAAAAAAGTTATTGCAGATATAAAATTCAAAACGGTCAAAATGACTGCCATGGCCACTATAGTGATAAAACGTGAAGGGTGGTCAGATTTAGTCTATTTATGACATTATTTTTGAAAGCATGGGGATGGGGGGGGGTCATTGGGAGTTGCTTTCAAAATCCACTTAGCTAAAAAAAAACTCAAATCTTTTGCTAATGAGAGAACATAAACACTCCACACATGCAATTAATGATGAATGATGAGTAAGTGGTCAATGTAATGGACAAGAATGGCTAATAAGACATTTAATTGGGTAAAGTCAGGAAAAATGTTGCTGCCATTTTGCAGAATTATATAATCATTATGGCCCAAACATTCACCCACAAAGTTTCCTTCACAGTTCATCAAATATCTGAAAAGCAATTTCCAACCTCTCATTTCTCAAGGTGATTTGTGAACAACAGGAACTGGCATCTCTCTTCGACAAGGGTTTGCTGCTAACTATTTTTATCTCTCTCTCTCTCTCTCTCTCTCTCTTCATAAGTGACTCATCTATGACGGGCTCCAGCGTCGTCTTTCCCCTGGCATCATTCTTGTGGCCTGCACTCCCTCTGCTTTCCACATTGAGAGAAGTGTTTTATGGTTGGGAAGGTGAGACATGGCTCTGCCTGTGCAGGAACATCAGAGCTATTTTATTGCAGCAAGGTTTTGCTTATTTATCTGCTGCAAATTCCCCATCTTAACCTCTGTCATATCGCCAAGCCAAACAGAACTTCCTGTATGGCACCAGCTGTGACAACGCATTCTCACCCCAAGGCGTCACCTTTGACCATGCTTCAATATTTGCAGCCCATTCTCACTCCCAAGGCGTCACCTAACTGACGCCTTGGGAAGCATTTGGACATGCTTCAATATCTGACGCTTTAGGCGCCCTTTTCAGTTAGATGACGCCGTAGGATCGCGTGTACCCTACCCCCACCCCACACCTAAACCTAACCGCGTCCTCTAACTGACGCTTTCCTTTAGCGTCAGTTAGATGACGCCGTAGGATCGCGTCATGTAAGTGACGCTAAAGGGCGCCTAAAACGTCAAATATTGAAGCATGGTCAAAGGTGACGCCTTGGGGTGAGAATGCGTTGATATTTGACGTTTTAGGCGCCCTTTAGCGTCACTTACATGACGCGATCCTACGGCGTCATCTAACTGACGCTAAAGGAAAGCGTCAGTTAGAGGACACGGTTAGGTTTAGGTGTGGGGTGGGGGTAGGGTACACGCGATCCTAGGGCGTCATCTACCTGACGCTAAAGGGCGCCTAAAGCGTCAGATATTGAAGCATGTCCAAATGCTTCCCAAGGCGTCAGTTAAGTGACGACTTGGGGGTGAGAATGGGCTGACTGTGATGCAGAGTCAGTTTATTATAGACCGTTCTCTCCCAAACACAACCTATATAATGTTAATCTCATATATACACACAAAGTAAATGTAATATTACAACTCACATCTGCCAAAAACGCAAGCACAAGTCATCTCAATTTGTGTGCTAATCAGAACATGTACAGTAAATCACACACTCACAACACAATAAAACAGACAGTGAATAAATATAAATAATTCACAATATGTCATGAGAATATACATTTAATCCAATGTTATTTTAGAAGATTTTTTTTTTCAAATTTATTTTTCGAAGGTTTTCACATTAAAAATATAAAAACAATAATATGTCAAAATATATAAATATTCTGATATTAGATTATTTCTTGTCAAATAAAATGTTATATTGGCCAGGTCAATATAATTTGATGCCATGGTAGTCAGTGTAAAAGTGACTAAAGTTGATCACTATGACATAACAAAAATACAGATTTTTGTGTAAAACAAGTCAAATATATATATATAAACGAGCGGTTTGTGTGAGAAAACGAAGAGTATCGTTTTTACCTCTTGTTACCATTGCCACAAATCTTACAAGAGCTAAAAACTATATAAATACTGTTCGTTTTCTCACACAAACCGCTAGTTTCATGTCTTAGGCCAGCAATGTGTACTTACATTTACAAGTCATTAAATCATGTTTAATTTGGACTTCTATGTGCATGCTCTTTGCGGTGGTGACCATAGACCTCTATTAAATGACTAATGTGGTGACAAAGACACCTACATCTTGGATGTCCTTGAGGTAAGCTAAAACATACCAAAAATTAATTTCAAAGTGAACTATCCTATCCCTTTAACGTACAAGCCACTTGATAAGAAATGTTTTATGTGTCTGTTTGGTTTTATGAAGAGAAGTGAGCCGTTGCCTTTGAGGACATAGCAAAGTTTTGTCAGTAAATTCAGCAAACCTTTTTATTTTTGTTTCTTTTTCTGTCGAGATGCAGTTGTTTCCAGCTTCAGTTTCAGTTGAAGTTTTAGACTAATTCCACTTGTGACTTAATTACACATATGCACAAAGTTTAAAGTTTTCAATCCTGAAGAACTGCGGCACAAAACAAAGAAGTTTTAGGGTGAAGTGTCTTGAAACAATACCTAGCAGTGCTGTGGTTCATCTGTATGTCCAACTACTTTCTCAACATCAATATCCCCTGGTTTGGGTCATTACACTGGCTCACTGTCGGCTTAAAGCCATCCCCAAAATGAATAATGGCTTCAAATGTGCAAACATCCAATCGCCCTGGAGAATCAAACAAAGAGAGGAGACTTCATGGAAATAATGCATACTGCTGGCATTTCCTGTAAACACCAGTTGTGATGGTACAATATTGTAACCTCTTACTTTTAAATAGAAAATAAATAATCAAAGCAACCTTCATGCTTATAGCCTATTTCAGAAAGGAATCCACATTTAGAAGGACATAATTAATATGGTTGTTGACTTGTTGGCACTAGCACATGAGTCAAATCAAATAAAGTAACTTTAATAAATTAAGTTAGATTGCTAACTTATTTGACTGATTCATTAAAAAGAATGGACTCAATAGGGCAATTCATTCGCAGTCTCATCCCAAGACATCATATAACAACAAATAACTTTTGACCATACGTCAACATCTGCCTTTTTAGGGTACCCTTAAACGTTGGTTGGTCAACTTCAAATTGGGAACACAATGTGGTTAGACATATGGCTTTTTCAAAATAATTGTGTAAAATATATATTTTTTTATAAAATACAATCCGTTCAGTAGGTTTGTTTTTATAGTAAATGTAAACTTCTATCCCATTTTTTCACTTTCATTTTTTTTTAAGTGCACTTCAGCAATAATATGCTGAGTGTCTTCTTGGGTCTGTATTCTAAAGCATACATGAGATAAGTTCAGATCTCTGCTCAAAGGGTGACAGTTAACAGGAATCAAAATACTCTGTGTTGGCAGTTTTAATTAACCAATTGTGTGATATCTGATGGATAGAATGGAAAGGTAGACGTTCCTTCACTAAATTCAGCTTCATCTTGCTGTAAAATATAACAACATGTAAAGCAAAAGCTATGAGCAAAAGAGAATTGACTTCCTCAGAACCTCACTTTGCTAACCGTCTATGAGATGTTTCTTGCATTATTACTTATTATCTTGCATATGTACTCTAAGTTGTATCAGATTCATTCTGCTTTACATTGTTGTGATTCTAATACATCTGATGATATGAAGTCAGTCAGCAAATGGGACATTAACTCTACATTCACGTTGAGTGAATGGAAAACAGCCAGCGAATAACTTCGGTATTTGAGCATCAACCCATGCATAGCAGCAGTGCTAAACCTCTCTAGAGAGTGACATTTTTTTACAGCAACATCTTAAGTTAATCATCGTTGTAAAGCCTCTGGTGCATTATGTTTTCAGCTTGTCAATAACGCACTAACTCACTTATTCATGTGGATTGCACATGGTGAAGATCCAAAACATCAAACCATATATATGGAGATGTTAGTAATTCTGTTGATAACGGTATATCTGATTCCCTTGCTTTGGACTGCATCACATTAAACTTTCACCCAGGGATTCGCCTGAAGCCCTGAGCCTCAAATGTAAAACTCCCACAATCTCAAACATGATATTAAAATTAATATCTATAAATAAGTTTGGAATCATGATGCAACATACATTTCTTTGATGTGCACTGAGGGAGATACACTGTGGCTGGCAAAATAGTGGCTCAGTAAAGGGCAGAGGAAATGTCAGGGAAAAAAAAGAAAATAATTAATGTGCATGAGGCAATATGAGATCCTACCAGCACAATATTGCATCCAAACATTCATAAAATTGACTATTCATTTAAAAACAGCAAACATAGCTCAATACGAGTTCTCGAAACATCTGTAAGCTTTCTCATTCTGACTGAAGTTAGTCAAATCATATTTCCCACAACATCTTGTTATTTATCCTAGGCTCTGTTTATGGTCAACTATAGCAATAATATTGCTAGCAATTTTGCAGATTGAATGTGATACTTTACAAGCTCAACCAGAACACAATCTTCATGAGAAATATAGATCATAATGCTACAATTGGCTATTTATTATATTATGGACAATGTCGATTTAGCCTAAATGCTGTTGCGTTGTCCCTCAAGGCCAGCATGTTAAAGCTGCAGTCCAGCGTTTTTCCTCTTTGTCGCCATCTCTGTTCAAAATCTGCAATTGCAGTCATTCGCGGAATTATCCACTTTACGTGAGTTTACTTCGGCACCCTGGAGACGGCACAGCGCGGATGAACACAATGTTTGAGGAGACTGTGAGGCTTTTGGAAATATGACCAACAATAATTTTCACGGGAAAATGTCATCTGAACTAGTATTGACTATACAAATAGTCATTTACTATAAGTCATATATATATTACATTTTTTATTTCAAAATATTTGTTTTAATGGGAATTCTAACTTTTACTCTTTTGAGGATCATGGGCAATTCTTTGAAGGAAATTCATCTATTAAAATCAGTTAAAAATGTAACTGAAATAACACCTTTCCATAAGAACATAAAAGCCTATTCACACTGCATCAATAGACACCAACAGATGGCAACAAGCACTTAGAGGGGTTTTGTCGGACCAGTGTGTTCCACTGTTGGTGTCCATCGGAGCTGAACATCAATCGCCGTGTGTCAGGTCAGTTGTCAGAGCATTATAACCTACAGTCTAAATTCCATCTTTGTTGTCAAACTGCAACGGAGTTTCACCTCTTTGGATGCGTTCGAGGCAGATATGGGAGAGAGGTGCTGTAATAATGTAAAATATGTGAACAATAATAGTGTTTTTTGAACAATCAAGCATGAAAGCATATTCTAGTACACCCCAAAAAAAACAAGACTTTGTAAAAGGGCATTTTAGGACCACAATGTGACCCCAACTGTTGCTTTCTACAGACACTTTGAGAGACTCAAAACATGCAAGAGCAAGTGTGAAACTGGAACCAATGATTGATACACATCAGAAGCAGTGAATTTTAAGAAAGCTATAAATCAACAGTTTAATACCATTTAACTTGATCATAATTCATTGTTTGCAAAGGTAATTACAAGGTTTCTTAACATAAGTCTTTGCCATAACCTTGTCTTGTCTGATGGACTGTGGCACTTGGCCAGTTATTGAACTCGATCTCATGCAAATGGCAATGATGATGATACTCTTGTTTGCTCTTTCTCTCTCGAACACCGTTATGACTTTACGGAAATTAGACTTTTTAGAGTCAGTGACCGTGGCATATTGTGTTTGTGTATTGAGGCAATTTCGTTAAGATTGATTTGAAGGTAATATGTGCATTCAGATGGCTTACAATGGCAAATGAGAAGAACAGACAGAAATCATATAAAATTAACAATGTTTCTTGAGACCTACAAAGGGTTAATATAATTTAACAATACGATATTTCAGATTTAAGGCCTTTTTGATAGAAATCAATAGTTTTTATTCTGCAAGGACACATTAAATTGATCAAAAAAGAAAGTAAATGCATAACGTGACAAATGATTTCTATTAAATTGAATAGGTAATATGTTACTATTCTCATTTCTTGGGAAAAAAATGGCACAATATCCCTAAACACTGCAGAAAAACAAACCTTACAATAACACACCAAGAACTCGGGGTTTCAACAAGAAAAGGTCAAAGGTGATAAAAACAGCAGGGGGAACTGATGCGAGTCACAACTCTTAACTTGTAACAGTCATGCAAAAGTCCCCACCTGTCCAGTTACACTCTTCAGCATGGCCTTCCAGAGGTGAACACGGAAGGGAAGATAGACACAGGCCTGTACATTTTATAAGGGCTTAGAGGAGAGATGATATCTTTTAATTAAAGTTTCGGGTGGAAATAAATAAACAGGTTAAGGCTCACCCAAATTCATAGTATTTTATCTTGAAGAATTTCACGGCCAGGAAAACCAACTGCATATAAACCGCCTTGCACTTCAACTTGCACTAAATCCGTGAAGACTGTGGTGCAGTTGGGCTACATAATGGTTACTAATGGTGCGTACTGCAGATCAGATATACTTCTTGATAGTGCAAGTTTGTTCAGCTGTAGGAGATCATTCAGGATACTCCAGGAAGTGTGGTTTGGAATCACCGTGCAGTGAGATGCACACTATAGAGTTTATTCTTTCACATAATAAAACAACAAAAGCTTGACTGACATGAGGCTTTCAGGCACAGACAGAAGGGCTGGAGGAGGGCTGTTGCGTTTAGCTCCCATTGGCAGCTCCCAGCCTTTGGAGTAACCTCAGTTTTTCTGAACAACAAGACAGGCCTTGTCAAAGCCAGCTATATTCATAGATGATTAGGAGGAAGTGCTGAAACACTTGCATCATCTAGCTAGCAATCATCTGGACTTGCTTTACTATAACACAACATAATGTAGTGTTACAAATTTAGCAAAATGTTTAATTTGGATTTCCAATCCTATAGTATATAAACTGAGGAAGTTTATTAGTGTGGATTTTGTAACTACGGTAAATGTCACAAACCTGCCTGTTCCTGTGTGTCCTGATTTTTCTATTGCAAGTTAAATTGACACCAACACCTGTTGTTTGTGAGTTCCCGTCTCAGCACGAGAAGTCCTGCCTGTTCTGTTCTCGTTTCTCATCGTTTGAAGAGTCATGCTCAGCAAGTTCCAAAACCTGTATACCTCATCAGAGTGTCTCCCCACTCGATGTAAATCCCTCCCCCTAAAATGTGTATAACATTGTAATGTAAAGTTCCCTTAGTCAGACTTCACAATGACTGCAGCTTCCCACCACAGCTTGTGTTTCTCAATAAAGAATCCTGCTGAAGATACAACCAAGTGTCATGGTCTTCGCTTCTGAGTTCCTAAACTTTAGAAGAAATAAGTTCACAATAATGTAATGTCATACACTACATTTCTGCAAAACTACAAAAACTTACCAATACAGTATATTTCACTGCTCTAGGCAAATTATTGATTAAAAAACAGACTTATTTTCACATAGTTCTTTTACAATATATATTATGACCTCAATAGTCATTATTTACAAACGAAAACATTTTGATGTTTGCATCACATAACCAGCTCAGTATGTATGGCATTTCTGATGTAGTAAACTTGTGCAATTGCTCAACTAGTGCATTGCAATACAAAGGGCTTAGTAACGAGTTCTGTGAAACACAAGTCATAATAAAACTGATCAAAGACTTGTAGAAGCAAGCTCAACTTTGCTCACATTGCATGTAAAACCTAGCAGATGTCTAAGAAATGATAGAAAATGAGCCACGACTGAGGAAACACTCACGACTCAATGAGGCTGTCTGATGGAAATGCAGGTGGTAATTTCTGACCTGAACCACCAATCTTTTCTCAGGACAGAGTTTCAATCTGCAGAGCCACACAACATTATTTTTCTTTAGCTTCTTATGCATTTCACATTTAAATCCTAGAGTTCTGACACAGTCGTCCAAGCACTTTAGGGCTTGACTGTACTGCGGAGACTGAGCAACTCAACTTTACCTTTCGAATGCTGCCTTCCCGTTGATGTATTTTAACACTTTTTCCTCACCGAATTTCACATGGTCTATGTTAAGGCTCAGAGGGAACATTTTTTAGACATGTGTTTGAGAGAGATATCAGAGGAGAGAAAGATGGAGGTGTGTAGGCGCAACCATAGCTTGTTCTGCTGGCCTTCATTGCAAAACTCAACAGGTTTACAAACATGATAGGTAAAACTTCTGATAAAACATGCTGATAAAGAGCTGCTACAGTATGTCCAGGCACTTATTGCAGTGGCATGCATAGAATTTTTCAATTAGGATATATATATATAATATAATATAATAATATAATGTTTTAAATGAAGTCTCGTCTGCTCACCAAGGCTGATTTATTTGATGAAAAAAAAATACAGACAGTAATATTGTGAAATATTATGACAATTTAAAATGACTGTTTTCTATTTTAATATATATCAAAATGTAATTTGAAAGCTGAATTTTCAACATCATTACTGTTGCTGATTACACATCAGTTTTCAGTGTCACATGATCCTTCAGAAATCATTCTAATATGTTGATTTTAAGCTCAAAAAACAAATTATTATTTACAATGTTGAAAACAGTCGTGTACCTTTTTTCCTCAAAAAAATTCTATGATGAATAGAAAGTTCAAAAGAACAGCATTTATTTAAAATATAATCTTTTCTTACATTATAAATGTCTTTACTGTAACTTTTGATCAATTTAACTCATCCTTGATGAATATTGATGAATAATAGCCATCTTATAGAGTGAACTGTCTTTACAACGTATCTTCTTATTAAACGTTCTGTACACTTACAAAGTTCTCAATGCTTCGTTTTGCATGTACGGACCCTCATTACAGTATGTCACCGTGTTAGTGTGGGGCTATTTTGAGCCATGTTAGTGGTGTTAACTAGCGATTTCTTTTTCCTTAGTAAATGCCCCCATATAGCGTTATACGCTAAACAGTTTTTAGAGATAAAACTCTTTACATTTGACTATCATGAAGACAAATCTCAGAGAACGGTTGACTAGGTACCAATGTTTTATTAGACCAAAGGTTCATTTTGCGCCAGAGTTCTGCTTTAAGTAAGATTAAAGATTAAAGTTGCTTTATATGAACCATGCAGGTTTTTTTTTTTTTTTTTTTTTTTTTTTTTCATGTGGGACAGGCGAGCCCGTTCTCATCCTTTAACGTCATATAGAACGCTATATGACAAAACGGCGCTATACTACGCACATGGCACCCTTTATCGTTAATATAACACGCGAACCCAAGACGTTATAAATCCTTTATCGTGAATATGACACGCACACCCTACCCCACACCTAAACTTAGCCCTCACAGCACGTGTTATATTAACGATAACGGGTGCCATGTGCGTAGTATAGCGCCGTTTTGTCATATAGCGTTCTATATGCCGTTAAAGGATGAGAATGCGTTGGACAGGCTTAGTATCGGGCAACAAATGCAATACAGATTAAGAGCAAACAGCCTTTTGTCTAGAATTTTCTGCCTTCTGTCCCTAAAAGATGACTGTTTGTGGGAAATTTGTGATGACCTATGAAAGTCTTTGGTGCATTTATATCGCTTTGTCTGCTGTAAATGGATACTGTTGTCATTACCAAAACAATACAAATTATTCACAAATTTATCCTCAGTAAGAATTGAAACAGTATCTCTGAATTGCAGGGTTGCATATTAGAGTTTCAATGCAAATGCACACACATCATTCTTATGCAAGTAAAAATAACCTTTCATTGGTGTGGGGAGGGGCTCTTCATTGATGATTCATCATGGTATAACGAGGTGCCCTTTTTCTGCCATCTTAAAAATGGGGCCATATGCCAAATCATGCAAAACATATGGAATTTTCATTAATACAGCTAACCTTTTCAGCTACAGCCCTCAAGATATTCATCAAAGAAAGGCCCAAAAAAGGCTCTTAAACTAGTTTGGTTTGTGATGTGAGGCCAACACAGTAGTTGGGGACAGTGTTTCAGTGTACAGACCAAGGTCAACTTATAGTGCATCAGAACTCCAGAAGGCCAGAACTCTAGATACCAATCTTCCCATGGGAGACTGACAAAAACCACTAATACTGACTGAATGGTTGCTTCTAACTTGAGTGCTTACCCCTTTGTCCTTCACATCCTATATGTGGCCAATTTACTAATCACAGTCAGACAAATGAGAATCAATGCACTCTAAACAAACAAACAAATAAAATACCCCACTTCTATTATAATAATACTAAATATAATATTAATAAAAAGGACAGGATGCATGCTATTGGTCTGTGACCTCATCTGAAATATACTGTAATTAAACATGCTCTTCAAACAGAGGTAAGTCAATGGATAATGCATTACAATTAAAATGCAAGGCGTGAAATGCTCTGGCACAAAAGGACCTTTGAGAAACAGCCTCACTGTAATTTTCTCTTAATTAGTCGAACATGTCCCGGAGTCAGAAACCAAGACGACAAAACATTGAAAAGTGCCTCTTGATGAAGTTTTTCTGGCATGCAAAAATCTGCCATGTTAATTCTTTCCACCCCAGGGACATAAACGGGGTCATGCCCAGTATTGGTTATTAGCAGTCATGATGCAGATGCTCAAAGACATCTCAAGACTGGATGCTCAAAAACGAAAAGAAAGATGCGCACATGCACACACACACACACACACACACACACACACACGCAAATGTGTTGCTAAATTTCTCATTAACAGATTAATTACAGAAGTTAAAGCCTTTGGCTCTGTTGTCAGGCTGTTATAAAACAGGAGAAGACTGAGGAACTTCTGCAAGATGAAGAGCTGGTGACTGCGAAATATCCACAGGAGGTGATATTACGCATCTTGGCAGCGGATCAATACGCCCCTGCCTGGTAGACCCTGGCCATCGAGTTTTCAGCATAGCATTCGCCCAGCAAAAGCCACTGTAATGAGCTGAGCCATCTATTGGGCTCCTCCAAATTACCCCGCTGAGGTTCGTCTAGGGAATTAAACAGGAGAAGGAAGATGCCCCTAGGCAGAATTATGCTTGTTGGAGCTCTCAATCACCACACATTACCATCTAATAACGCAAGCCCTGGTCTCCTGAGAGCCACAGAAATGTGCCATTGCTCAGCAATTAAACTCGAAGTTGTATACTGTTGACATACCTCTTTTATTTTTTCCCCCAATTTTGCCACCTCATTCCCAAGTTCACCCTTTTCCCTCTGCTCCATGTCAAGACCTCAAGGTAGACTCTGAACGTGACGTCTTATACCATTCTATCCCCCATTAAAAAAAAATTGCCCTTCTGACTCTCCACTTTTCTTGAATTATTCTCCAGCCTGCTGAGAAAGCATCAAGTTAGTTTGTAATATAGTGGAGCCTTTGAAGCCATAGTTTGCCCAGGAGGTTGGTTTAATATCGCTAAGACAACAGCGTCCCAAATATCATTGTTTTTTATCAAACCATCATACCTAAGCAAAAAAAAATAAAAAAATAACTAATTTTCTCCCAAAATAATCCTCCAATCATTCACTTAAGAACTCATATAGCTGCATAAAGAAACACAGGGGACTGTGGAGTACGTCTGCATTACATTTGATGATTCTGCATTAGGCCATTAGGCCTTTAGTTTCCATCGAAGAAGATGTAAGGAAATGGTATTAAGCATATAACACAAGATTTAACCTTATGACCTATGGTCAATTGCGCAAGACCTTTTGATTGTCTAATGCTCTGAGGGATTTTTATGTATGTTTATTTGTCATATGTGCTTGCATGATCTAATGTTAATAGTGGGCTTTTACATTGAATGCATTCTCTCCTCCTTCACTCCACTACCCGAGGAAGAAGTATCTTCTCCTCTCCAGTCATCCTACCACCTGCCCTCTAGACCCCATCCCCTCACACCTTCTCCAAGCAATCTTTCCTACACTTCTTCCAACTCTTACACACACATCATCAACTCTTCCCTCCACACTGGCATTTTCCCTACAGCATTTAAGCAGGCTCAGGTGACTTAAAAAAATCGACGCCAAACACGTCACTCTTAGTGAACTACAGACCTGTCTCTCTTCTACCATTCATTGCAAAAACACTAAAACAAGTTGCTTTCAACCAAGTATCATCTTTCCTGTCTCTGAACAACCAGCTGGATGTCAATCAATCAGGCTTCAAGAAAGGGCAGTCAACCGAGACTGCATTGCTGTCGGTCACCGAAGCCCTGCGGATCGCAAAAGCTGCTTCCAAATCATCAGTTCTCATCCTCCTGGATCTGTCTGCTGCATTCGACACTGTCAATCATCAGATCCTTCTGTCCACCCTCTCATCACTGGGCATCACAGGTACTCCTCTCCACAGGTTTGAATCCAATCTCACAGGTAGGTCCTTCAAGGTCACATGGAGAGGTGAGGTATTCAAAGCACATCAACTGACCACAGGGGTTCCCCAGGGTTCAGTGCTTGGAACCCTCCTCTTCTCTATTTACACCACATCACTGGGACCCATCATACAGGCACATGGTTTCTCTTACCATTGCTATACTGGTAAAACCCAGATCTACCTCTCATTTCAACCAGATGATCCCACAGTAACTGCACGAATCTCAAGCTGTCTAGCGGACATCTCGGCATGGATGAAGGAACATCACCTGCAGCTCAACCTGGCTAAGACTGAGATTCTCATCCTCCCTGCCTATCCGTCTCAAGAGCACAGCTTCACTAACAGCTAGATTCTTCCTCAATCACCCCATCAAAGTCAGTCAGAAATATTGGAGTAATCTTTGATGATCAGCTGACCTTCAGATCAAGGGCTAGATCATGCAGGTTTGCTATGCACAACATCAGGGAGACCTGGCCTTTCCTAACTGAGCATGCAACACAAATTCTCGTCCAGGCCCTTGTCATTTCTAGGCTTGATTACTGCAATGCTCTTCTGGCTGGACTTCCATCATGTGCAAATGATCCAGAATTATTCAACGAGCCCAAAAGGGCCTGCGTCACTCCTCTGTTCATCTCTCTGCACTGGCTACCACTCGCTGCTCGCATCAAGTTCAAGGCATTGACACTTGCTTACAGATTGACCACAGGATCAGCTCCCTCCTACTTCCACTCATTACTACAAGTCTACATCCCTACCAGAAGCCTACGATCAGTCAATGAGATCACAGAGAGCCTCAAAATCCCGAGGGTTATATGAAGCAGGTCACGATTGCTAAAGAGATAGATATCACACGCGAGTCCCGCGGATATAAAGGAATAAGGACATTTAATTCTTCCAAACTCCCTGTACTGGATTACTCACACAGGTCAGTTTATTAGACGCATTACACTTGTGAAGTAACGCAGCGCACTTGGTCTTCCATTACACTATCACACTAAATAACATTTAAATGTGTGTTGAAAGTTGTACTGTTATAGTACGTGTTAGTTGGTTTGCTATACGAAACTAGCAGTAAGCTAGATCAACATTAGGACAATATACTGACCATATTCTAACATTTCATCATGTTAACATTATATAACATTGATTTTTTTTGTACATTTGCTCACCAGTCTAATAAATCTGTCAAGTCGTGACTCATGAAGCTCTGTCAAGTCCAAGTTAGTCGCGGACGTGGAGCCTGATATTGATCTTCATTTTCGTTCTCCTTGTTTGTCTGCTTGCCATGGTCTATGTTTGAAAGAAACAAGAACTGCGTTCCACTAAACGTTATACACTACGCTTGTCCACATCTGTCACCATGGTTACATCATGGCTATGGGCGTATGAACGTAACCGAGGATAGGGCGGATATTGCGTCATTGAGAGTCACAATTTTTTTCTGGGTCGGCCACTTATTTAAAATTTGAATTTCTCTGAAATAAAAAAATCTTTGGAGACTTTTGAGATATTGTAAGAACACAACTGCAGGAAATATATCACACTGTGCAAGTGATTTTTGGATATTTTATTATTCAATTCTTACATATTATACCTTTAATGTGCCAGACACCTTTGTTATCATAGCTCTTGTGAGATACGCTGTACATTAAAAAAAAGGTTACAGTTGTTTTTATAAATCTGAAAATAGACTCACATACAGTAAATAAATAAATAAAGATTTATTATATATATATATATATATATATATATATATATAGCTTGTGCTGACAATTTCTAGCCTACAAACAGTAGGAGGAAAAATAAACAAAAAAATATTTTATTCATGATTTAGATAGAGCTGACAATGTTGAACAGTAGCAGCCATTCTTTTTGCCATTCTTTATGTCTCGATGGAATATTGTGCTTTTTAAACCCTCGGGCAATCCTCCAGTATGTTGACCTCATCCATATCTGTTACTTTTGTAGTGAAGCTGGGTGCAAGACGCAAGTCAGAGATAAGAGTTTCATTCTGCCTCACTCGATCACACTTCTGACGCTGCTATTTTGATTTATGCTTTCTTACATCACTGAATTTATTTAAGGATATTTTTTTTTAAGTATTCACAAAGCTGTAGTGTTGTTGCTCACATATTGATTGTCCAAGATGCCCTGGGGCGCCTTTAGAGAATTTAAAGCAGGAAAATCGCTCAGGTGAAAAAAAAAAAAAAAGTTTCTCCTAGAAAGTGTACCAGCCTGAATTTGCACACACTGAAATTCTGCTTCACTGCATATGCCAAAAACAGCAAGTGTAAAATGAAAAGTAAAGCAAAACAGTTGCTTTTTACAAAAAAAGCTTGGTGATGCACATAAACAAGAATTAAACTGAAATCAACTACATTGCACCATGCAGCAAGTGATAAGCGGTCCATCTTTTCAATTAAATAATTAAATAAGCTCTTCTTAATTATTTATTCTAGACATTAACACAGTGACATAATTTTGTTTGAGAAAAAGCATGTCGTCTCACACGTCTTAGCTAGTTTCAAAAGAGATCTTAAAGCTGCAGTCCATAACTTTTTGGGGGTTAAAAATGATCCAAAATATTTTTTTTTAGCAACTACATATCCAGCCAGTGTTAAAAACTCTCTGCTCGCCTCAGCTCGATTCAAAGCAATACTTTCCGGTACAAATTGTTATGTTAGTCATACTTCCAAAAAGTATAATCTGTGATCTGATTTCGAACAGAGATGGCGACAAAGAGGAAAGCTGTGTAGAGTTCTAAAACCCTTGTTATTAGCGACACCGGTGGACGTTAAGTGAACTGCAGCCAACTTGCTGCTCATGCTTGCACTCGCGCACATGTAACATACAATAGAGTGACACCGTGTGTACACCGGACACAATTCAATGCCCCAATATACTCATGGCAAAGTTATTTTTCGTTCTTCGCTTACGTCTACACCGGAAGTGACTGCAACAGGTAGAAGCGGGCTACACTGGACACGACAAAGCAACACATTGACATTATAGTACAGAGTAGCTCTTTCGGCATTATCCTGAACATTGTTTCATGTTTCATTCCTTTTATGTGTCACAGAAAGGAAGAGAGGCTTTCAGGAGTGCATGCAAACGTTGCATCCTTTTTATTTTCCTGGCAAAAAAAAAAAAAAAAAAAAAAACTACCCCAGTCCTTCACATATAAATCAGTCAACAGGCATTGAGCCATTCCTCAGCGTTTCTATCTTTGATATCAGATGTGAGAGCTACTGTACAGTTCTTTTTCTTAATGACACGTACCCTTATCAAAATTCATTCTTTACACACAATTAAAACACTGGTCCTCTCTTCCTTATTAAGATCTTAATTTGTTCACCATATCGAACATCTCTATTCTCTCTCGTAAAATCTAGCCTCATTACTCAAAGAAGTCAGAATGTTAAGTGTCTACAGCTATGCAACACATTAACAATCAGTCGTGAACCATGACTGCTTTATAATGGTAATAAAATGCGCGCACATTTACAAAACAGAGTGCACACCAGAGAAATTTATGATCCAGTTTATGTCATGTGGTCTTGCATTATCCATATTAATTACACATTAATGTGTATCCCTGCTTCAGTTACCTGTAAAATGTAATAATAATAATAAAAGCTTATTACTAATAAAATCACTTGCCAAAAGCTAGCCAAATTATTTAGCAGCCTAATATAATATTTGCCACAGTGTTTATTCATCGTACTTTTAATGAAATCAACATTTTCATCATGTTGTTTACTTTTGTACATTAAACAGCTTTGATAAGTCGAGAAGCACTGAGTATATATGTGTAATATTTAATAAAATCGTTTGCACCGCATAATCTATGGTTTTGCATGTATAAGAAATGGCTTTTCATATTGCATATTGTATTTTTCACTACAAATTACAGTAATATGTTTATGGCACACAAGTAATTTGCACACATAACAGAGAGGATGCAGTGAAGATTAATACCCCACTTTATTTTAAGCGAAAAATGCTTATTACCACCGAGACTGCCTGGGGAGAAAGAGATACTCATCTTTCATTAAAACATTCACTGCTAAATGCACACGGCCTGCAGCTTTGCACAACATCCATGGACCTGAAAACACACCGACTGTTGCTTTGAATGCGATCAATGTGGTTATCCAGTTCAATGCGATAACCAACAAGAGCTGGCCTGCATAATGCCAGATCTGCTCAGACCAGTTCTATTAAAGACTTGATACTTTAAAGAATTATTCGAGATAATTCCAAAACAATATTCCAAATAAAATTAAGCACGATACTATAATTTGTATCACTATCTTATTGACTAAAATGCATCATTACATTTTATTCCAAGTCCATTTATGCATGCATGCATCTATGAAGCCAAAAAACATTGAGTTCATAGTCTGAATAAGCCTGTTAGTGTCACAGTAATCAACATGCATTTAAATGCCACATGGAGCACAAAAACTGTTATTCTGTAAAACATGAGGTTGAGGTGAGTCAAACGAGTCAGAGCGCTCAGTGTACAGTCAAAAAATACCACTGTCCCATTTGAGAAAAGCACTGTTTTAATCACTCAAATGACCTTTGATAATAAATGCTGACAGTCTCACATTTTGCCTTACATAAATCCTCTCAAGTGCAACAAGTCATACTGAGATCTCTCTTCTGGCAGTCAAAATGTTCAGTTTTAATTAGTAACAGATATCACCCTCACAAATATCCAGCATTTCAATTTTCCACAAGAGTGTTTCTCTATCAGCAAAAAACGGCCGTGCAGACAGAAAGAGCTGCTGAGTCCAATGAAGATTGCTCATTTATGTGTATCAGAACATCGGCTCTCGGGACTAAAAAATGGGTCATGCCAAGAAAGAGAAACCATTTTAACACATAAAGGCTAGATTGCTTAATTTGTAAACAGGTGATGATGCCAATAAAGCAGACTAATGTGATCTATAGACGTTAAATGTTTATGTGTACAGCGCTCTGATGGCTATATTCCTTCTGATTGGTTTGATTATGGTATTGGCAATAAAAAACAGTCATCAGTTCTGAGCTAAATCTGCCTTTTAGGTTTGTGCTGAATTTCAAAAGGAAGAAAAAGCATTTGCTTTTATTTGCACTCGCTAGCTCTGTCGTATACACTTTTTTTTGGATTATCAAGTTAGAATGAAGTACAGGAATAAAATGAACAACTGTTGCATGCAAATGAGCTAAATATGCTAAAAAGGCTGCTGTACTTTGTCATTTTTCCTCAAGTCATTTGTAGCGCATGAGGGCTGCTAATGTTTCAATATAAAAATACTCCAAAATCCCAAGTTCATTCTTTAAAATGTTAAAATTATACTGCAACAGGAATAGGAACATATAAACCTCAAATCAAATTAGTCTATTGGCCAGTTTCACAACCTAGCCCCAGACTAAGGCCACGTTTACACAAAGCCGGGTATTTGGCGAAACAAATATTTTCCCCCTCTCCGTTTTCAAAAATAACATCGTTCACACACCCGCATAAATACGCCGTCAAGCGCCATCATAACTATGCCAAACCTATTGGCGGCAGTGTAGGGAGAAGGATAAAGCCATGCAAGCCAATCAGAATCCTCAGAATCGACAAGAGAAAGCCTAAAACGCTGTTTCTCACAGTTCACACGACGACACATAACCGGCGTTTTCAGAAATCTCCACTTTGGCCGGAGTTTTTAGAAATAATACTTTTTTTTTTGTGATAAAAACGGGATTTTCGTGTAAACGAGAGACCAATCCGCAGGGAAATTTCTGCGTTTTCCCTTCGTGTAAACGTCCACAATACTGTGTTTTCGTTTAAAAATGGAGAATTAATACGAATACCATCACCGTCCACACCAGCGTTTTATCTGCGAATTAGAATTGATGTCCATCCAAATTAAAACGACTGAATATGCGGATCACGTGACCATTCACCAACACTGCATGCGCGTACCGGTGTAAACAGGAAACGGATTGACTATGTCGAAGACCAGAGATTTCTTTTCATGGACCGACGACAAGGTTGTTTTTGTATGTTTTCTTACGGGGACGGGTCATGTGATGGGTGGCTGACGAATCAGGGAAGGACACGTCATGACTGATGACACCCAATCATAGAGCCGAGCGTGAGCCTCTGCGTCATCGTTTCTAAAGTCTTCCGGTTTGTCTCGTCTTCACTAAGGCCCTGTTTACATGAGAACGCTCGCGGGTGAAAACGTTAAAAATATTTTATCAGATGTGCCTTTCATTTACACGGCGACGGCATTTTTGGGGCTTAAAAATGTAAAAAGTGAAACCACCCTCCAGAGTGGAAATCTTAAAAACGCTCCACCACCACGTTCCCGTGTAAAGGGTAAAATGCAAAAGTCTGCTTGACAGTGAAGGTTGTACGCAGGTGCGCGGACTTGGTGTTGTTGTGTGGCAGTGCTCCCCATTGCCACCTAGCCGCCTGGAGTGCATACTACATTGCATTTCACACACTTTTGCGTCACCATGTGCTCTCGGATTTCCCACCCAAAATGCTCGTATAAACGAAGAATAAAAAAGTGATAACGCAACGCCACTTTTGCGTTTTCTCTTCAGAATCGTTTCCGTGTAAAGATAGCCTAAAACGCCTTCCGTAGATTCAAAACGAAAAATGGAGCAGCAGCATTTCTAAACTTCTCAATTTTAGGTCTTCGTTTTTTTCCGTTTTAGTCTGGACGGGAGGTGCAAACGCAGCAAAAGGTCTAGTGTGGACGGGGCTTAAAATGCATCAAGCTGTCTTAAATTAAAAGCAACTTGCACTGACAAATCTTAAAATATATCAGTGCCATTGATTTGTCTCAAGATGCACATCAGTGATGTTTTGTCTAAGGCACATCTATAAAAGCTCCTTAAAATTGAACTAAGGTGTAATTCTGTCTTAACCTAAGATCTGTCTGTGAAACCAGGCCCACGTGTGTTAGATTTGAGGTTATCTAGTGTTCTCTCTTAAAACATTTACTCCATGTACTTCATACAATTAAAATATAACATTAATATCTATAAAAATGTAGTCATTCTCTTCCAGAAAAAAAGACTGAGGATTGAAGACACTTCTTGCACGATCTGTGTCCATCAAAAGCTCTCTAGAGTGAGAACAGAGATGAGATAGTGATTTGCAAGTAGCAAATTGCGTTTTGTGTCTGATGTTACTATTAAAATGAAATGGCTTGCAAAGTCATTTCATGCTCTCTCAACTGTATTCCTTCATCTTCAATTACTGCCATTTAAAAACACTGTTCGTCAGTTTGTTTGCATGTTTTGTTTTGTTTTTCTGATTGCATGCAGATGAGAAAAGCCCATCCAACAGCCAATACTTTCAGCAAGATAAATGACAGTAGCTTTAAAATCCCCAAACAAGCCAATATGATTATATTGTTTTGATGCCGGCATCAACTCATCAGCCAGCGTCTCACATTGATCCATAATGGAATTTATAGAAAGCGGCTCTACTTATTTGAGGGGGCAAATTTGGACAGTTTTACAGATTTAAAGAGGACCTATAATGCTTCTTTCTTTTTTTTTAACGTTCTTTAGTGTGTAATGCTGCATTTAATGCTTGAAAAGGGTTTAAAAATACGTTAAAATATGTTCTTCTTAATATTCTTGATCACATTATTGATCATGATAAAAAAATAAGACTACACAGTAAAAAAATCTACTCCTTATTTCTTTGTTGCATGGGGTTTTACTTCACAAAAGTTGAGATAACTTATTTTATTTTGTCAGTTCAAATGCATTGAACAATTCCACTGATAAACACAGTAAATTACATTTAGTTTAGTTCATAAAAATAAAGACATTTTATTTTGAGACTTTTTTCTCTTCACTTACAATCTCTGGACTGTTACACCACAATGGAAATTTTGACTTTAAAACCCGCAAAATAGTCAAAATGATTGATTAAATATTTTACGCAAAATTTTACATTATAATTATGAATATGTTCACAGGTGAGTCATGACTCATGTCACCATTGTGTGTATTTTCCAGGCGCATTTGTATAAACATCTACTCTCAAATCGTATTCTTTCTGCACAGCATGTGCCGTCTCATTGTTTTCTTTTGTTATTTTCAATTATTGCGGATGAATGAAACATCTGTGTAAACTGCCAATCATATGTCAGTCGTAATCGTCCTTGTCATAAGCGAGGTTCAGCAATGTCAATCAAATTCACATTTCCTGGAGTAACCGTGACAAATTGTGTGTATGACTGAGGTCTGATCCTCAGCAGACTCCAACGGTAAGAAACCACTTCTAACCTGATATCCACATAGACACGCTTCTGTCACCTTCAACACTTGACAGATAATATCTCATCATTTTTCTAGATACAGACCCGGAGAGTGGCGAGACCATATGTCCTGGGGCACATTGTGTGTTTACACCCCTGGGTTGAGGTTGAATGGTGTCTGCACTGCTCCGCCACTGGCCATATGTACACTTTTAGATGGTGGTGCCCCTGAGGCATCATCTGCCTTGTATCCTGAAGCACTTTACAACAAAAATAAGAGGAAATCGAATGGCAGTTTCGTGTTTTTGGCTGCCTCCTGTGGTGCTGTGCCACTCGTTATAAATCATAGCTGACAAAATATCTTCGTCAAGAAGCAATCATAAGAATCCTATGATGTAAAGGTTAAGAACCGCCAGGCGAGCTTGTCTATGCATTGAGCTGATATATTTATTTATGCTTGACCAAGACATCATAAAAAATAAAAATAAATAAAAACTTTAAAAAAATTGAAATTTACATTAAAAACTGGCAGCTGTGGTTTCTAGAACTTTACCATTAAAAATTTAAGTTTACAAATTTAAAATGGACCTTACATTTTCAACTTTCTTGAGTGTATAATGTTGATGATGTTTGACAACACATTCTCATCCTAGGGTGTCATCTAACTGACACTTTTGACCATGCGTCTAAATCCGACGTACATGGCAACTTCAGCGTCAGTTAGATGAAGCGGGTAGGGTTAGGGTTAGACCACTAGGAGGCGTGTCTCATATTGACGCTAAAGGGTGCCATGTGCGTCGGATGTTGACGCGGTCAAAAGTGTCAGTTAGATGATGCCTCGAGATGAGAATGGTCTGTGAAAAGTTGATCATGCAAAAGGCCTGCAAAGTTGCAAAACTCAAAAAGCCCACCATTCAGTGCTATATCAGTGAGCAACAACTTTTGAAAGTACAATTAAAACTAAAAAAACAAAATGTTTTTTTTTTTTTTTTTTACAGAGAAGGAACTTTTCGTTAACCAACGTTCACAATAGCATTTTCACAGTCTTTTAACATTAAAAATACTTTTTTTATATATATTTTAGCAAAAAACGAACTATACTGCTGGAAAGGGAGGGAGGGAGAGAGCGAGAGAGATGATTAACAGCTTGTATTCCTCCTTTCAGCACAGGTCAATACACCTCTTTTGGATTCACAACATGCTAAGGTCATGAGGGAGCACAAATAAGCATATAGATTATTGCTAAATAGGAAATGTCAATACAAGCCATGCCAAGCCTTGGCTGTTTTCTTTTAATGATCCTTTCAGAGATTCTAAAGGGCCGATAAATGACTGGTGATGGGTGGTTAATCCTGTCTATAGCAAACACTCCGGCTTAGCAGGTCCTATACTCATCTCTCTTTATCCAGGTTTCATAATTTATTGATAGAAAAACTTGCATCCGTTCTCCATAAGCCTTCTGTAAATTGGAAGTCTGCCTCTCATAAAATGATCGGTTGATACAAGTATCTATTGCATTCTGTAGTGCGCATTCAAGCGTTACATGAGGGAGTTTTACTCCCTAAACTTATTCTGAAATACTGATGTACTCATGATTAGTCTGTATAGCATATGAATATCAACAAAACCCATACAAACTATACACGTTTTAGAGCAGGTAAAGTCTGTTTAAACCCAAAAGTGTTTTAGGGCCCTTCCAGACTTTCTGACTTTATAGTTTGGTCCGAATCAAAATTACAGGTGTGAAACCTCTCCCGGACCACGGTCCGAACCAAACAGATGAAATTTAGTATGTATGAAAACCTGTATGTATCAAATGTATCAAAACCTGAACTTTGGTTTGGACTTTCGGGTGTGAAAACGCCCTTAAAGTGCATAATCTCATACTTTCCTCTTAAGCCATCCTGATTACATTAATTCAGATTCTTCTATATGTATTCATAGCACGTTTATAATAGCACTGGGTAGTAAAATTACTTACGTAATCATGATCAATGAGGGAGATTCTGATAGAACATCCTTCTTGGCAGAAGGATGAAGGTTGAATAAGTTCAAAACCATCACAGATTATATCTTTGGAGAAGCAAAATTATGCAATGCTATCCAAACAGCCTAGAGCACAATTACACACTTAAAAAAAGAATTGAAACACCATTAGAAAAAGATATACACTGTTGTTCAAAAGTGACAATGCTACATAATATTATTTTTTCAAATAAATTCTGTTCTTTTAAACTTTTTATATTTATCAAAGAATCTTAAAAAAGGATCATGTGATAATGAACATAAATACATTATACATTTTTTTTTTTATTAAATGATTGCAGTGAGTTTAGAGACTTCTTTCAAAAACATTAAAAAATCTTACCGACCCCAAATGTTGAATGGTAGTGTTAAAAAATAGGGGAATATGTCATAAATGTCTAATGTCAGGGGTATGTGTTACATTTTTATTGGGGAAGTTGCATTTGATATTTTGCAATTTTATACAATTTTATTTCACACAATTCCAAAACAATGAATTTAATACTTTCTCCAATTTATGCTTTTCTGTGTGAACTGCTTTGAGTTTCATAATTGTTTAAATGTTAAATGATTCAACTTTGCTAAATATCCAATATTTTGTCTGTTTAATGGTGGTTTCCATTGTGAGAATTAGGCCATGTCAACACTAATACGTTTTCGTTTAAAAAACGTATATTTTTCTCTCAATTTTGGCCTTCCGTCCTCACTGAGAAGGCATTTTAAGTCAACGAAAACGTATCTTTTGGAAAACGTTCTCGAAAGCGGATAAATTTGAAAACACATTTTCGCGTTGTTGTGTGGACTGTGAAGCTGGAGGTATTTGAAAACGAAGACGTAAGTTTAGTCATGTGATCCATGTTGTACCAATAGATATTCATGTTTACCGGGATTGTGCCTGTTATGTGCTATTAACTTTTAGACTGTCACTAAAATAAGTTACTTTTGTGATGGAGACATTCAGGTGGTAGAGTCAGACTTTGGCGTAAACAGAATGAGAACATGGATCCATCATGCCTTGTTACCACTGTGCAGGCTGGTGGTGGTGTAATGGTGTAATGGTGTGGGGAATGTTTTCTTGGCACACTTTAGTCCCCTTAGTGCCAATTGGGCATCGTTTAAATGCCACGGCCTACCTGAGCTTTGTTTCTGACCATGTCCATCCCTTAATGGCCACCATATAACCATCCTCTAATGGCTCCTTCCAGCAGGATAATGCACCATGTCATAAAGCTCAAATAATTTCAAATTGGTTTACACTGTGCTAAAATGGCCCCCACAGTAAACAGATCTCAACCCAATAGAGCATTTTTGGGGTGTGGTGGAATGGGAGCTTTGTGCCCTGGATGTGCATCCCACAAATCTCCATCAACTGCAAGATGCTATCCTATCAATATGGGCCAACATTTCTAAAGAATGCTTCCAGCACCTTGTTGAATCAATGTCACATAGAATTAAGGTGCTCTGAAGAAAGGGGGTCAAACTCAGTATTAGTATAGTGTTCCATAAAAAAACTTTTAGGTGAGTGGATACACACGACACGCACACACAAACACACACAGTCAGTCAGTCACATGATTCCCTGTTTGTCATGTGATCCTGTGATATGTCTTGACTTTTGTTAATTGTTTCCTCAGTGTCCACGGTGTTCCTAATAATCCTTTAGGTGAGTGTAACTTACAACATATACTTTGACAACATGTCCCACTGTTATCTTGTTTACTGGGCCATAACTGTTGAAATCAAATATATCTTTTTTTTGTTGTTGTTGTTGTTGTTGTTGTTTCAAAAATCTATACAAAGTCATAAACACTCAAGGTTGTCGGCCTTACAAAGAGATGAATGCGCTCAGGTCCACTTCACTAATGAAAGAAGTCATGACTATTCTTGAATGAAATATATAAACACACACACAACAGCTGCACACATGTACACACCCAAACACAAAAACTCACATAAACACTAGAAGCTATCAAATTAATTTCTGAAGCAGTGCAGTTTAAATCTGAATCCCTTCTGCAGCCCTGACCTGGTGCCAATGTATATTTAATCAAGAAGAATGACCTTTTTTGCAGTCTTTGTGTTTTCTGAAGCCCGACTAATATACATGGCCTTCGCTTTAAGTGATTGCTTCTGGGAGGCAATGGAGCGGATTCATTCATTTCAGGACATTGAAATGTTTTCACAAACATGGATTCACTATCGTGGTAAGAAGATTATCGCTGCAACCATTTGAACCAATAATGTAAAGAAGGTTGGAATATGTCTGAGGAATCGCATATTTCCGACTCCCTATTCTGCTTATAAGCTTTAAGGCATAAACATGAAACAGAAAAACATCCGAATATAGCCGGGTGTTAATGCATGCTATTACATGTTTGGATAAATGTAGCGTATTCCTCTGCTACCCTGTCAGGGTTTATTTAATGAAAATAACTGGAAGACATTTTGTTATCCAGCTTATTACATGACTTCTTCTCAACAAATAAATAAATACATGGACATGAAATACTGATTTGAGAGGAAATTATTTTATAGTCTTACCTGTTCTGATTATTATTCAGAGTCCTGAAAGTAGAGCCCGTTAGTTACCTGATTAACTGGTGGGTTAAAGATCGATTTACGAGTTGAAAACACAAAGTTGAAATAATGAGTGGGGAAATCTGAACTTTCTTTAAGGCCTATTTTCAGAGTTAGGGGTGTGTTAGTAAGAAAATATGGTGCACACATGCAGCATTTTTTTTTATTATTATTATTTATTTATTTTTTTTGGTTAACAGTAAAACAGAACTGTACTATTACAATAGAATAACCTTTATAAATTGTACAAAAACATAAAAATGCAACAAAATAGGTATATTCATCATTATGTAGAAGTTAAAAAATGTTTTGCTGAAGGTACGTTGCCATCTTGCTCCATTCAAAGTGACTTGAACAGGCATGACATCATAATTACGACTACCCAACTCATAAATATCAACTTTCAATTAGGAATTGAACGCACCATGATTCTTCCAAATTATTTTGCAACGGCGAAAGTAATCTATTTTTTGTACAGGTATGAGACTTCCAATTCATTACTAGCTAAATAAAGAAGAATAACAAAGTGCAGTAAATTGTAAAACTATTTACGCTACAAACCAGTGCGGTTTCTAATTACAACAATACATTAAAATAAGAAATACCAGTTTGAAATATCAAGCAGCATAACAAGCTGTAAACAGCTAAAAAGAACTGAAGGTGAATGGAAGCCAGACACATTCGATTTACCAAATGGCCACGTTCGCACATTAAAAATAAGGTGGACGCAGTGTTGTCATGGGAGACAGTAAATATCTTACCTCTGAATACCACTGACCAATCAAGATCAAGTATTCCAGTGCTTAAATAATCCAGGAGGCAAATATCATACCTCTTGCAATTCTCTATGCATTTAGCAATCCATTCTTAATTCCAGTCACATCCTATGCTATAGGGGAAACAAGAGATACATGACCAGATCTCTGAACCAAGTCATAGGCTCTTGTGTGGACACCTATGCACTTCCTGTTATCTCTCAAGGCTCAATAGTGCAATTTCACACCATGCCAGATAGATTACACATGCGCATATGATAAAAATATGGGAAGGTATTTCTATTAAAGTCCTTTTGCTATAATTGTCCACATTCAATTGAGCTCCACACAGTCAAAAAGGAGATAAGGGTCAGTCTTTCAAAGTATTCATGTAGGTGTACAGAAAGGTGATGACCCAAAGGGGAAAATGTGCCAAGAATTGTTTCTCTTTCACTTGTCTTCTGTTTTTATTCAGAGTCTTGTAAGGAAATCTAAGCAGAGAATAATAATTATAAAAAAAGACAAATAGGCCTAAGTGCCTAAGTATGAGCACAGAAAAGATGTCAGGCTGACATTAAAACATTTATTTATATTTCAAGTAGAAACTGCTTCTCTCGGGCGCGCGCGCATAACCGCATTACTTGCAGGGTCAGGCAATAAATTGTTGACCAACTATAACGCATCAATGTCTGACTTGAAATGCTCAAAGAGATCAAGTCGATTCTCTCTGGAATAAAGAATAACCTGCTTTCTTCTGCAACCCTGTTGCCATTAACATTTGAAAAGGGCACGGAGAAAGAATGAAACACACACAAAAAAAGAGAGGTGAAGAACGAATGTAAGCGAGGTCACGGCAGTGATTTAAGAGCCATGTACACCTTCATGCTGCTAAAATTACACGGCAGAGGCTTTTTATTTTTGCACCATGATGTCTAATAGATGAGACATAAACAGACGCCCCAACCTCCTCACCAAGACAACATACTGAAGCTATAGTCATCTTACAACCAACAAATCTGAGGTTCAGTGTTGTCCTGGGAAATTACCACAAGTAAATAAACAGCAAAAATGTATGTATTTCACCGTATTAGGTAAGCCAAGTGCAAAAGGCATACTTGTAATGCTTTTTTTCCCCCCAATACAATTTATTTTTGTTCTGTTGGTATTTATTTATTTTGCTCGAAATCTGTACTAATGTGAATATATCAATTGATTGTATCTAATGTAATGGCATTTACACTTTTAGGTGTCCAGATATGTTGGAGTCACATTAAAAAGTCATTTAGAACCTAAAATGTCTTTGAAAAAAATCCATTGCAATTATTCCTGATATCTGAAGTGTATTAATTTGGCCTTGTGTCACAGCACCTGTTCTCTAACTGTTGATAAAAGTCATTGTAAGTACTTCCCAACTCATCACTGTATAATTATGCTCCCCCTTTGCTTATGCAACAAAAGTTTTTGTCCTCTTCCTTCAGATATTCCCAGCAGGATAACATTGTCTGAGCAATTAAATGAACCCCTGGTGTAATTAGGGAGCTTGACGCCAATCCTTGATCATAAAAATGAATACACAGGTTGGAGGAAGCCCATGGCACTGTCTGTGTAATCTCAGTTACATTGCTTGTAATTGTAAATGGCCTACTAAAAAGAAAAAAAAGAAAAAAAAAGAAAGAAAAGAAAAAAAAATCTAATAAGTGAGTAACTTCAAAATGAATTGTGAGTCACTTCTGCCCCCTTGTGGTTAGACCTTGCATTGGATTTATTAACTTGATAGATGATACATGCTTTAAGACATCAACAGCAAAATCCAATTGATATTGTAATTTTGCTACCTAAAAAAGATAAAATGTATTTAAGAATAAATATACCAGCATAGTCTATAGATAGACATCTAAGAGAAAAAAAAGGCATTTTCACACAACTGAAGGCACCGTAAACAGTATTTCAATTTTGAACTATATAAATATATAATCAACTACATGCTTTAAGACAAAAACAACAAAATCCAATTGCTGTTGTCATTTTGCTACCTAAAAAAGATAAAATGGTTAATCTCAAGAAATTAAACTTGTGCAGCTATTTTTTCCCTCCCTACATTGTTATCAGATAGAAGCTCATATTTCTAAGATATCAAACCATCAATCAATACACCAAAATGCTATCTCTGATGACCTTGCTATTCCTTCCTCCCCAGAGAAGACTGATAAATGAGGTACAGATTGTAGGAGTTTAAAAATCAAATATAAGTAATCAATGTATGCTTCCAATTGTATTATAAGCCTCCACAAGAGAATGCTGTAAATGAAGTAGTCTGTAAAGCTGACTTGGCAGCTCCACAAATCTGAGAAAATTCATACCATAGATGAGAAATCCTTTCGCATCTCTCTCGCAGTGAAAACGTAGAATGAAAAATGAAATGGTTTATGAAGGATGACATGTCCTGTTTGGATACTATGAAAGAAAAAAAAAACTGAATATTAAATTTAAACCATGCTCTTCTCTCCATTGAAATTGTTTCCAAAAAAACTGAGGTATGACCACATCACAAATAAGCTATCACTCCATCACAATGCTAGAGATAATGATGCCTTTACCAATGGCTTACAATGATACAGGAAAACAAATATTTATGCAGACACCATGTCACAAGGAAGTCCAAAGTTGAATCTTCAACCTGCGTGTATATATTTTTCATCAAAATCGACCACAGTTTTGCAGAATTTCAATATTCAGTTAAGCCATCATCTGACATCAAGCATTACTGTATAGGCTACATTTTCTGTTACTCTGCTTTCATTTTCTGCTATCGACTTTGATGAAAAAAGTGTGAACCCAGGGCTAGGAAGCATTCACCATGAAACAGCATGACTTTACTGGCATCATCATGTCTTTGTAACCACAAAGCAACAGACCCTCAAAATATTCAATATTCCTCTTTTTGCAGTGACAGAACAACTAATACCACAAAACATCACCCATGCATCGCTAATACTTACAGTACAGATGCTGATTTTTTTCTATTTTTTTTTTTTATTGAATAGTATCAAATAACAAGCAGGTATAAAGCACAGAAGATATAGAACTTCTACATGAATCAAATTATATCAAGTATATATAAAGCTTATATATATATATATATATATAGAAAAAAAATAATAATAAAAAATAAACAAATAAATAAATAAAATACACAGACATAGGGCCTACACAGAGGAAAGATTATGCATCAGTGGTATTATTAAAAAAGAATCTGTCACTTTTCTTGTTTTTAATCAATCTCAGAGACTTCAGAAATGTATCAATTTCTATTAAGAAATGTGGAAAGTAGGCTGCGATTTAGAGAATTTTTGCTTGTGAATATTTTTTTTTTTCCAAAAAAAAAAACAAAACAAAAAAACAATGTAACTATTGAAGTACTCGCTCAAGGTGCTTGCCAATGTGAATATATATTCCAGAAGTTTTGTTTTTTTCACATTGGAAAAATAAATGGATCAGACGCTGAAATTGTTGTTTTCCCACCAAAATGATGTCACTTCCTGGAAGACGGTCTTTTAATAATTAAAGGGATATTGCAAACGAGACTAGGCTACTCTGGTAATAGGTGATAAGAAACGTGATTAATGTATCCCTCAAACCATATTCACTATAGCTCTTAATCCTGTAATTGTGGACAAAATGTGGGCACAGAGGACTCAGGTGAACTTTATTATAAATGTTATATCACTGACTTCGATCGATAAAGTTTTTTCTATCCATTAATGGTGTTTTCTTTTTTTTCTTCTTTTTTTTTTGGCGGGGGTATTTTTGCATTTATTTACTTCAAAAAGTACCATATTTTCTATGTAAATGATGCTTATTTTTATGTTATGTTTTTAACTACATTAAAATATTATTCCAATAAGTTTTTAGAGCTAAAACCTAAAGATGAAGTGACTTTGCTGTCACCTGGTGTCTTATTTTGACTTATCTAAATTACAGTTTTGCCCATTAATTTCTATGGGTGCCCATTTTTGACCCAAATACAAGATTTTTTCACCCACTTAATGTGGTAGAATTTGAAGAAAAAAAAAAAAAAAAAAAAAAAGTGTGTTCAGGAGGCAAACTTAGTAAAAGTAGCCAAGTCTTGTATGCCACTCAGATCAAGGGAAGTATTTTTTTTAAATAAATAAATAAATAAAAATAAATCAAAACTATTTTGCCCTATTTGTCCAGAATACGGTTTTATGGTTAAAATGCAAGAGTGAAGAAACCTGGATTATATCCTAATAATTGCAGTTTGTCATCTTAAAAATTTGCAGACAACCAGGAAACATGGCAGACATAACATCACAAACGTTTCTTCAAACAAAATTAGGCCGATTTAAGATGAACCCAAATTAATTTGCACTAAAAGTTGCACTACTGAGTTCAAAAACTACAATCTTTTTTATCTAAAAAAATAATGAGTATTATATTGTTATCTAATATGCCTAACGTATGTATGATGGAGACATGAAAATGTACAAACAGCTGCAATGACTTATTTCTAAAAGCAGATCTAACAAATATTAAAATTTCCTTTTATTTTCCCCGCGACAAGCGACGCCCTGTATATGACGCACAGCCACTGTGACCAATGATGCTTGAGAGGGGCGTGGTTATGGGCGTGGTTCGGCTCATCACAGCACCGCCTATCACGGAACATGCAAGTCAGCTGATTATGTTGCAGGAACGCACGATATAGAATGAACGTAGAGAAGAAGTTTTTGGTGTTTTGTAGTATTTTTCTCTGTATCAGTATTTGTTTAGGCGAGGACTACGATTTAGACGATAAAGCTGGGTTAGGACGATCGTTTGATGGCATTGGTGGTTTAAGCGGCGGTGGGGTGAGTGTTTTATTTACGTGCGCTTCCTTTCTCCGAGCTTAAAGTGCTTAACGTAGTTAGTGAATTCTAACGTCTGTGAAAACCGATGTGTTTAACTTACAGGCAACCTCGCGTTTACTTGTCAATTATGCTGAACCATATCGGAGTCAGATACTAGACTACCTATTCAAGGTGTGTTTGCTTAGAAAGGAAGGAATCAAATCAGGCTACATTTGATGTAATGTGTCTATATTTACGTTAAAGACATGTCAATGTGTATTTAACAGCCTAAATTTGGAGCCTCATTACAAATACTGAAGGTTGAAATTGGAGGCGATGCTCAGACTACAGGTGACGTAACAGAGTAGTTTCAGTTTTAAAACCTCTAATAGTGAAGGTGTGTTTGCAATATCCAGGTTACCTATTTAAAGTAATGATTTACAGATGGAACCGAGCCCTCACACATGCACTATGAAGACGATGAGAATTATTTTAGAGGATATGAATGGTGGCTAATGAGGGAAGCTAAGAAGAGGAATCCAAACATCACACTCATTGGTAAAAAAACAAACAAACAAAAAAAAAAAAACAATACTAAATGTAGTTCAACCAGGGAAACCATGCACAAATATTTTGAGTGATGCACATTCAATCCCAAATTGTATTTTGTTTTGTTTTTACAACAGGTCTGCCATGGGCCTTTCCAGGATGGGTTGGAAATGGTGAAAACTGGCCTTATGATTTCCCTGATATCACTGCCTGGTATGTGGTGTCATGGATTCGTGGGGCCAAGCAGTACCATGACTTGGATATTGATTATGTCGGGGTAAATGCATCTCATATATACCATTACATTTAATTTATTTTTATTTTTTTCTGTGCCCATGTTCCTAATCTGATTTTTTTTTTTTTTTTTTTTTTTACAGATATGGAATGAAAGACATTTTAACAGTAAGTACATAAAGGTAAGTACTGTCAACAATTTCAGAGTCATAATAAACTATTTTCATTAAAAAGAAAGTTTTTTTATTTATTTATTTATTACATATTATTTTTAGGTGCCTGCATTGTGGCTTCCTAAGTTCCTATTCTGTTGCTCACCTCAGAATGACATGGTTAAGCAATAGCTCATTTATGCTAATATAATATAATCATGTCTGCAGATTTGAACAAGGTTTGCTGTTCTTGTTCTGTGGGAACGTTTTATATGTAGTTCATCTGAATATAACGCTTGTAGACTCAAACCTACATTCCAATATTACAACAAATTTTATTTCAAATAAATGTTATACTTTTGGATGTCCTATTCATCAAATAATCACAGAATTATCTGAATTATATTAAGCACCACCACTGTTTTCAGCATTGATAATAATAAGAAATGTGTCTTAAGCCCCAAATCAGCATATTAAAATGATTTCTGAAGGATCATGTGACACTGAAGACTGGAATACTAACTGCTGAAAAGTCAGTTTTAATAAATAAATAAATAAATAAAAACGAATTTTAAATAGTTGTAATAATATTTCACAATATTACTGTTTTGCTGCATTTTATAAAAAAAAATGCAGCCTTGGTGAGCAGAAGAGACTCTGACAAACCCTAAACTTTTGAAAGGTGGAATCATGTCTGTTTTATTATTATCTGTTAACATTGGTATATTGCAAATGACATTTAAATGACATTTAAAAGTCAGAAATGTCTTTCTCTGTTTTGTTTACTAGCTTTTACGATATACACTGGATAAAAGTGGTTTGGAGAGAGTTAAAATCATTGCCAGTGATAACCTCTGGGAGCCGATCGCCTCTGATATGATTGCTGACAGAGAACTACAAGATGCAGTTGAAGTCTTGGGGTATGATACATTTTTAAATGAATGATTACTTATTAAAATATACACAACACTTTTTTTTTAAAGATGAATGAATGGAAATAAAATACACTAGCATGCCATGTCAATAAATGTGAAGAATGGTGATGTAAGATCTTGCTGTTGGAATTGTTTGACTGACAGGGTTCATTACCCTGGAACCAACACTGTGCCCAATGCCCTGAAGACTGGGAAGAAACTGTGGTCCTCGGAAGATTACAGTACCTTTAATGACAACGTTGGCGGAGGCTGCTGGGCCCGAATTCTCAACCAGAACTACGTCAATGGCAAAATGACAGCGTATGACAACTCTGATAAAGACATTTAGCATTTCCCTTTTTATCATACATTCATTTCACAGAGTACATTTGACAATTGGAAAATAAATAGTTTGTGTTCTCTTGTAGGACCATATCTTGGAACCTCCTTGCTAGTTATTATGAGGACCTTCCCTTTGGAAGGGATGGACTAATGACTGCAACAGCGCCATGGAGTGGAAATTATGTTGTTGAGTCCCCTATTTGGATAACAGGTATTGTCCAAACACCTGAGTATTTTTATGCACTCTATATATGCATTAATTTTATATGCATCATGTAAGGTCTTATAGAACATGTGTGATGCAACTAACAAAGTATCATTCATAAAATCCTATAAGCCCACACTACCCAGTTTTCTGAGCCTGGCTGGGCATACCTGCAGACGGTGGGACACTTCACACATGGTGGGAGTTATGTTGCACTGACTGATGAGAGAGGAAATCTAACAATAATCACTGAAACTATGGTGAGACTTTTAAAAATTGACCTTATAATAAATTAGCATAAAATGCACTATACTGTTCAAATGTCCGTTAAGATTTTTTTTAAAGAGTCTCTTTTGCTTTGATTTTGCTTTTTGATCTGTTTGATTAGAAATACAGAAAAAAAAAAATGTATTGTGATATATTATATGTTTAAGTTAAAGGGATAGTTCATCCAAAAAATAACCCTTTAACTATTTTAAATGTTAATATATTTTAAAATGTAATGTATTCCTGTGGTGGTGTTTTTCTCCAGTCATGATGTGTTAAAATAGAAATTATTTTAATATGTTGATTGGTCGCTCAAGAAACATTTCTTCTTATTATCAATATATATTCATATTTTTTGTATGAATAGAAAGTATATAACAATATAAATGTTTTTGTCCCTTTTGAATAAAAAATAAATCCTTCTGACCCCAAACTTGTGAACAGTAGTGCACATTCTGTCTCTTTAATGGTCTTCTATATTACTCTTTTTCTGGCTTTGAATTTTTTTAGACCCATGACCACTCTGTGTGTATAAGGCCTCCTCTTCTTCCCTATAATGTCACGGTCCAGAATGTAACATTCCATCTGAAAGGGACTTTTGTAAGTGTTGTTTGATATGGTTTAAATGAGTTTATAATGGACAAAATGAATTGATGGGAATATATGGAATAACTATTTTTTTTTTTTTTTTAACAGGCTTCGATCAGTGAGCTGCAAGTGTGGCATTCAAAGTTTGATTTCAAGACAAACAAGACAGTCCTCTTCCAAAATCTCAAGCCAATTAAAGTAAGTACATGTAAAGAAAATGATGGAATTGTCTCATGATATATCCTCTTTAAAAAATACAAGGTTCAGGTAGTTGTTTTTTCTAATAATTATTTACAGATGTGTGTTTCACAAAATGAAATCTACTGTGTGTATCATTCTGTGTGAATTGTGAATACTGTAGGTAATCGAGGGGACTTTCAGCATTGAGCTTGATGTTGACGAAGTATACACATTTACTACTGTCACAAACGGTCAGAGAGGGAGTTACCCAGATCCTCCACCCATCTCTCCATTTCCTAAAAAATACAAAGATGATTTTGATGTCCGTAAGTAGCTTTCTTGTAACCCCCACCCCCTTTTTAGTGTTTGCATACTTTTCACACAACAGTCTGTGTAACTCTAACAACTCCAACTTTGGCTTCCTACCTCTCAGCTGGAAATCCATATTTCTCAGAGGCTCCAAACTTTGCAGATCAGACTGGGGTCTTCGAATACTTCACGAACCTGACGGATCCTGGACCTCATATTTTCACTCTGCGACAGGTGGTCACTCAGCGCCCGGTGACCTGGGTTGCAGATGCTGATCAGACAATAAGTGTTATTGGTGATTATAAATGGTGAGACCAGCAATGTAACATCAACAACATAATTGTCTCAGGCCTGGTCCTTTCTTGTCTTCCACTCTCGTCACTTCCTAATTTTAATTTATCCTTCCCGAGCTTCTCTGTGGGGATCATTAACACTTGCGCCACCGGCCTCACTTCTTTTCCATGGCTCTCTGCCTCTCCCTGCTTGCCACACACCGTAAAGCTTCTATGAAACTATTCACTGTATAAAGCTATATAAATTGAGGCGACTTGACTTATTAACTTCTCCATGTATTTTTTGATTATCACCAGGCATGACCTAATGGTCTCATGCGACGTGTACATGGAGGCTGTGCACACTGGTGGAGTCTACATTGCTGTCAGAGTGGACAAAGGTGGAGGAGTCACCCGAAGTACAAAGGGAATCTTTTTCTGGGTGTATGCAGATGGCACCTACAAAGTCACCAATGACCTCAGTAAGCATTTGAAAAAATACACGTTTCTTTCTTCCTCTACTGCTGTAAGTTTGACTAGGCCAGGTCATGTATCCGAAACCTTTGTTTGACAGGTGGAATGACAGTTCTTGCTGAGGGACTGTCTGGAACTAGAGCGCGTGTATGGTATACACTGACCCTTACAGTCAAGGTTTGTTATATTATATAGAAATGTTCCTACACATATTGATATTATTGATTTCCGTTTATTTAAGTCTTACCTGTAGTGACTTGAATCTCATTTCACCGCACTGTCGGATTTGCACTTTTTCATAAATAAATGCAGCTGATTTACTATCTCTGTTTTTAGGGAAACTATGCATCAGCAGACCTTAATGGCTATGCGCTGTGGAAGAATGCAGTGCTTGGGGAGCCACAGCATGGATGGGCGGCCATAGGCACTCATTCTTTTGAACTTGCACAGTTTGATAATTTTGCTATAGACGCTTTAGCCTGATCTTTTTTGTTTTGCCATTATTGTGACACTGTAAACAAGCAGACTGGAAACACACATGTTCTTGTATCTGACTGTGATAATGAAGAGATTTAATGAGTTTTTCATATTTTAAGGTTTCAGTTGTGCAGCCATACCCAATGTGTCTTAATAATAATAATAATCATAATTTATATTATATAATTTAAACCATTTGTGTGATTCAGAATTTCTGTGAATTTCCATCTGTGGATAAATCAGATGATTCATCATTTAGCTTGACCTGATAATGACCACAAATGACCAGCATGATCAATCATGCCCAATAGCAGCTGCTTCATTGTGAATATACCAAAAAATTAAATATAACTAGAGCATTTCAACATACCAACAATCTGTCTGTTTGTATTCTTCTGTGATCTGCTTAATGTTTTCAACCATGCCATATTCTGACACCCACTGGATGTTAAAATTCTTCAATATGATGGTTGACAAGCAAAGAATCAAGTTTGCTGAATAAAGGAAAATCATAGTCGATACAAAGCCACAAATATAAAATATTGATAATCTTCCCTGTAGAATATCAGAACAATTCACATTGATTCTACTGTCAGTACTGTCCCATATGAGATAAATCTCCTCTTCTGAAAGTTTTTCCTGGTCCAATAACAATGACTTGAGGAGATTTCCTTGCATGTTGCAGAACCATTCACTTTCAAAACAGAGAAACAAACAAAATAAATAATTATAATCTAATATGGACAGCAAATGACAATGCAAGATCTTTTTTACAGCTCAGACATATTTATATAAAAAATAAGGGGCATCGATTTTAAATACTTTTCAAACATATTTTATAAACATGTGTGTGTGTGATATTATATTTATAGAGGCTTTTAAGCGCCTACACAATGTGATAGTTTTATATTTTATGAACACAGTGCGAATGCATCCGTTTCTAAGCAACAGGACAACAACACCACAATGGCGGACAAGACTGAGGAGAGACCGCAAAAATCCATACGGGTTTTTATCAACAATGTTGATAATTACACAACGAAACATATTGCAAAGGTAAGTTATTTCTATTGCATAACTTAATTGCACCGTAGCTGAAGCGGTACAAATGTATTCTTAAACCCCTAACAGTGGAATTAGAACGATTGGTTTGATAGCTTCAGATTAACACTGTCACATTAAATCATGGCTATTATGTCCATACTATATAATCCTGTATTTAGTTTTTAGACTCGTGTGTAGTTGGTGCATCTCTTGTGGACTTTGAGGCTGATGTGGAGGAGGAAGAAGACAGGCTGCAGGATGACAAGCAAACAAAAATCAAAGATGCAACCTTCCAAATTGTGGGAACAGTTTCCAGCCAAACAGAGAAGTGCAGTTTTATCTCTGAAGAGTACAGCGTAAATAAATCAACTGTAACGTTACTACAGCATTATGCAGAATATGCTATGTCTTTCATGAGTTGTAACTTACTGACACTCTGCCAGCCACTTTACTTTTTTAATAACATCCCGTTTCATCTCTACCAGCACTTGAAGCACGAAGAGCTTCTCCGTCATCTGATGAAGTGTGATGTGATCATTTTTGATATCAATCAGCATGCTGATCAGATAGCTGAAGCACAGTGGGCTGTCTCAGGTATCACCTTTTTTATTGAATCAATGTGCTACTTTCTATAAAACTTTTTCTTGAGCAGATGCTAGTTAAATTCTCATTCAATCACAGCTCTTCATAAAGAAATGGACACTTTTTCTGGGCACAAGATATTTATCCTGGTGTCAACCATCATGACGTGGGCTATGTCTAAACCAGCTAATAAAGTAGGAATAAGAACACTCAATTATCAAGTAGGCTGCTTTATTGAACAGCATGTTAACATGATTAAAAGGTTGTATTGATGAATATTTTAACTCCACAATAGGATGACCCAGAGATTCCTTTTACAGACGAGCACTACAGGAAAAGAAAAGCACACCCCAACTTCTGTGATCATATCGAATTGGAGAAACTTGTGGTGAAATTAGGCAAAACTGTAAGCAAGAAATATTGTGGGATAATAATTTTTCAACTTTAGTTGAAAATCCATGTAATATTAAACAATTGTACACACTAAAGATATTCAACAATTCACGTGAGCATGACTTTAAAATTGTGAAGTTCATATTTATTTATGAATGATTTTCAGAAAAGCTCCCTGTTCTCTACATATGTTGTTGCATCAGGGCTACAATATGGAATGGGAGAACACATGTTTCACTTGTTTTTTAAGGTAGTGGACAGACATTTAAAAAATATTACTTTTGTAAATACTTTTTACTAATCGAAATATTGAAGTTAAAAAGTTTGTTGTGTAGATGTCATGGCTGGGTGAAGTCTCTGAGGTGCCCATCTTTGGTGATGGCTCCAATATTATCCCCACTATTCACATCAATGATCTGGCAGGGTTAGTATAATTGTGGAGCTTTTTATGACATCAGCCATGCAAAAGCTAAAGTACCAGGCATTTATATCCGTTTGATTCATATTCATTAAGGATCATCCAAAATGTCATTGACCACAAGCCAAAGTCACAATATATTGTTGCTGTTGATGACTCCAAAAACACAATGGACGATATCATAAAGGTGAGATTCTACACATTCAATGTATATATATACAGTATATGTATATGTAAGTTAAGTTAATGGTTGTCATGAAAGGAAATCTTCTTCCTCAAGGCAATAACACTCGTGCTTGGACCAGGAAAAACTCGGAATGTTTCAAAAGAGGAGATTTATCTCATACGGGAGTTGACAGTAAGAATCAATGTCAATATTGTTCTGACATTCTACAGAGAAGATTATCAATATTGTACATTTTTTGGTTTTGTATCAACTATGATATCTTTTTACTTTCTTCAGCAAACAGATATTGATTCTTTGTTTGTCAACCTTCGTATTGAAGCACTGTATCTGAAAGAGAATTTTAACATCCAGTGGGTGTCAGAATATGGCATGGTTGAAAACATTGAGCAGATCACTGAAGAATACAAGCAGACCAGGCGATTGTTGGTACGTTGAAATTCCCTAGTTGTATGTTTGTTTTTGGTACTTCTTTTATGTTTGGCTTTTTGGCTCAATCTAAAGTTTCACTGTAAAAGCACCTGCGTTTGTGTGTGTCCCAGCCCCTTCGTATCTGCATCCTGGGACCACCTGCTGTAGGAAAGAGCACTATAGCAGAGAGGATATGCAAACATTACAAACTTCATCACGTTAAACTTAAGGAGACGATCACTGAAACATTAAACAACCTGGTGAGTGTTATACATCACCCAGAATCTATTCAGAACCAGCAAAGCATGTTCAAATAATTAAAAAAAAAAAAGTCCAGCTCCCTGCAGTAACCTTTTCTGTTTTTCTACATTGAAAAATATACATTTTATACTGATGCTTAGTTGAATTAATCAGGAGTCATGTATTCAAATGGAGGACATGGAAAATGATGAGGGTGAAACTCAGGAGTTTCTGGACACTCTGAAGGAAAACATGAATGAGAATGGAGGTTGTATGTTTGTAATTTTTATTGGTGCTTTATATTGAAATGACATATATTAAGTTTCTGTTGTTTTTTTTTAGGACGACTGGATGACCAATATGTGATTCGTATAATGAGGGACAAACTCAGGACTAAACCCTGTTTGAACCAGGGCTTCGTTTTGGACGGTTTCCCTAAGACATATGAGCTGGCGAAGCAGTTATTTACTGGTGAGAAATATGCCTTTTTTAGATGATATATGAACAAATTAAATCATGATTCTGATTAATAATACATGAGTTTTGATTTGCTGCATGATTATTTAAATATTCAACAGGTGATGAAGAGCCTGAAGACTTGCAATCTAAACATGAGAAAAAGATCATCCCAGGTGTGTAATTTATTAATATAATGTATAATGCAGATTAGAAATGCCTTTTTCCCCCAGACTTCTCCATCATAATTATTAGCCTTAAGATTTTGAGTCTTGCATGACTGATTTGAACTCATTTACCTACAGTACTGTTCAAAAGTTTAATGTTTTTGAAATAAATCTCATGCTCGCAAATTAAGGCTGAATACAGTAAAACAGCAAAAATACAGTAAAATCAGTAAAATTGTGAAATATTATATAGTTTTAAATAACTATTTTTCTATTTTATTATATTTTCAAATGTAATTTATTCCTGAGGGCATGATTCTTAAGAAATTGTTCTAATAGTTATTTGAAACTTTTCTTATTATAAATGTTGAAAACGGTTTTGCTGCTTTTTTTGTGAAAACTGTGATACATATGTTTTCAGGGGTCTTTAGAAAGTTTAAAAGAATAGCATTTATTTGAAACAAAGTATTTTGTAACATGATAAATGTCTTTACTAACACATGAATTGAATGTATCTTTGCTTAAAACAAACCTTACTTTTTTCACATAGTGGTAACTTTTGTGAACACGTTCAATAGCAGAATACCCACTACTCATTTAAAAGAAATACTGTAACAAGTGACTTTGAAATTCACTAGAGAAACAATCATTTGTCTGTTCTCCAGAGTTTGTGTTCTCTGTTGACGCTACTGATGATTTCCTGAAAAACCGCGTTCTGAATCTACCCGAGACTGTTGTAGAGGGAACGTCCTACACCCCTGAACAGTTCCCACGCCACTTGGCCCGTTTCAGAGAGAGAAACGTAGAGGATCAGACAGTGCTGAACTTCTTTGAGGACCTAGAGATTGATCTTGAGCATTTAGGTAACATTGAAGGAGTGAACCAAATACTGTTTTAATGAAGTGCAGTAATACTGCATCTGTTGAGCTAGCTAATACACACCAAACATAAAGGTAAGGTCAAATTTACAGCTGTTCTGTGAAAATCCAGTCCAATAAGAATCCACGTGAATTTAACTTGATTGCAAATGGTTTCCACACACAGATTTTGCAATGGGTTCAAGACAAAGCTGCTTGGTTTGGAAGTGACTTGTGTGTGAGACACACTCATAGGATGTGTTCACACTTTGGTTTGATTAGAATTAACTCTGGTGCAATTGCTCTGTAAGTGCGGTTCATTTGAATAAGTGTGAATGCTGCCATCCAATCCTTGGTGTGAACCAAAAAAGCAGGCCGGGATCCGAGACCAAAATTCCCACCATGTGTACACACAAACAACAAGCTCAATACACAGCATTGTTTAGGCAAAATAATACACAATCAAGATTTCTCTCTTCTGCTGAACACAAAGGAAAATATTTTATCATCCAAGATATCCATGTCTTTCAGTGAAGTCGAAAAGTCAAAAAGAAATGAAGGTTTTTAATGAAAACATTACAGGATTTTTCTCCATATAATAGACTTCAATGGACCCAACCATTTCAAGGTCCAAATGACAGTTTCAGTGCAGCTTCAGAGGGCTTTAAACGTTACCAGACGATGAACAAGGGTCTTATCTAGCGAAACGATCGCTCGTTTTAAAAATAAATTAAAAAAGTTTAAGTTTTATAAGCAAAAATGCTCGCCTTGCTCTGTTCTGTGATGCGCGTTTGTGACTCTCTTGTTCGAACTCCTGTTCATTCAACGAACAAAATGAACGAAATGACTAAAAAAAAAGATTCATTCATTTTGATGAATGAGTTTGAACAGGAGAGTCACGAACGCGCATCACAGAACAGAGCAGGTGAGCATTTGTGCTTATAAAACGTAAACTTTTTTATTTATTTTTGAAATGACTGATCGTTTCATAAGACCCTAGATAAGACCCCTTTTAATCGTCTGGTGTCGTTTAAAGCCCTTTGAAGCTTTACTGAAACTGTCATTTCGATCTTGAAACTGTTGGAGTCAATTGAAGTCCATAATATGGAGAAAAAATCCTGTAATATTTTCATCAAAAACATGATTTTTTTTTCAACTGAAGTAAGAGAGACATGGACATCTTGGATGACAGAGGGTGAGTAAATTATCAGCATTTTTTTTTTTTAAATGAACTATTCTTTTAATGGGGTCCATCAACTGTTTGGTTACCGATATTCTTCAAAATATATTTCTTTGTGTTCAGCAGACGAGAGAAATTCTCTACAGGTAACTTGAGGGCGAGTAAATAATGACAAAATTTTTAAAAATGTTTATGTGAACTATTCCTTGAACTATTGTCACTTCTGTCAGCTAAGAACATCAAAATTGAGGTTACACTTTGCACAGGCTCACTAAAATTGGTCAATAGAAGATTGGGAAAAAAACATTGCCTGGTACCTGACGAGTACTTCCAGCAGGATAACGTGCCATATCACAAAACTCAAATCATCTCAAACTGGTTTCGTGAACATGACAATGAGTTTACTTTACTCAAATGGCCTACACACTGTGAATACTAAACGAACCAGGACTTGATGCATCATCTTCTTCCTTTGGTCCGAACCAAAAAATCCAAGACAACCGAACTACAAGTGTGAACACACCCGTACAGCGCTACACTATTGACAATAAAAATTGACCTTTTTACCAACAAAATTTCATTAATGTGACCTTATCTTTAAGAGTGGTATTGTGACGTTTCAACAGTTTGGACTGGCATATCACATCTATTAATTAATTAAAAGTGTATCCTAACAGTCTAAATTTATTTACTTTTATTGCAGAGATTACAAGCAATGATGACAATGAGTACTTGCTGGTCACTGAGAAGATTTGCAAAAAAGTGGGCAAACCGAAGAACTACAGGCCGATCTCAGAGGAGGTGGAGGAAGAAGAACGACGGCAAGCTGAACAGCAGCTAAAGAAACAGGCGACACAAAAGGCCGAGGCAGAGCGCCAGGAGGAAGAGGAAGCCCAACAGAGAGATCAGCGTTGGGGGGAGTGGGTAAGGACATGACATTATATTTTTACGTTTTTATTTTCAACGCCAGCGCAAACCCTATTTTGGCATTAAAAACTACTCTCAGGATTTATTAAAGACACACAGTGAAAAAAAAAATGTCTACCTATAGGAATACGATGCCTATCATATTAGCTCTTTCAGTATTATCAGCAGCTATCACGTTTCTCAGGATCTAATTACCCTCCTCCATCCCCAGCTCCTCCTCCCTTCAGTCAGGATTTGGCATTCTGATTCCCCTTGAATCAGAATAAATTCTCAAATTATGTTGTATTTTAGAATCTTGAATAAATGATATCTGCAATACATTCATGTTGGTTCTGTTCTGTTTACCCTAAGGGGGTTATTGCTGCTCTCCATGCTCTTATCCATGCTAGACTGGATGGATATGCGCAGAGAGTTCTCGCCCAAAACGGAACCATAACACAAATCCAAACTGTATGCTAACTGTCAATAGTATTTGACGACAGTGGTCCCAACAGAAGTTTTATGATGAACTTTTAGCATGAAAACCAAAGTTTGAATTATTAAAAGTGTGTGCGGCGACTTTTTGTGACAAAGGTCAGAACTCCTGTGTAACGATTCTAGCTCAAATAAAGGGAATATAATTTGAATAACTGATCATGAATATGATCAGGGATCACATACACACATTAAAATTACCCGTAAAGGGGATACGTTGCCAATGTATCTGTATGGACAGCTAAATACAACGGATTATAATCAATTATCCATACAGGCGGCAAAAATGTATCAATTTTATAAATCAATAATCAATCACAACGAATTAGAATTAAATATCAATATGTCAATTGTCTGGAATAGATAGATTCCAAGGGTAACCCTTATGGGATTAATTTGTTAATCGAATAATCTGTTCACCCAGCAAACTGATCATACAATCTTTCATCAACCCTCAAGAGAAACTACGTATACCGGTATGTATATGTATAACAAAATAAAGCAACAAACAATGAAAGAAAATGAGAATAAGAGAGTGATAGGAAAAGGGAGACAATGCTCAATCAGTTATGGCAAAATTACAGACAAAAGGAACATTGAGAGAGATACCAAGATATGAAATCACTCTAAATGGGGTAAACAAATCTTAAACGCACTGAAAGCTTGATAAACGAATACTTGCATGTATAGTTCTCGTGTTGCTGAGTAAAGAAGGTTCTCTCGATTCTTCCGGAGCGAGCGTAGTTACAGGAAGTTCAAATGTCCATTGAAAGTAAAGTTTGCCAGCTAATTTAGGCTGAGAAATGAGCAAAGAAGAATACGATAAGGGAAAACAAAAACTAAAGAAGACGAAGGATAATTGACAACACAAACAAAATAAAACTAAACTAAAACGAGGAAGACTGAAGAGAAGAGAGCGAGGAAACCGCTGGTCCTGACTTTTTAAAGGGAGTCTGGGTTCACACCTTCCATTACCTTATTACTATTCCTACATAGTTTTTAAAGGAGCTGTATGCAAAAAAAAAAAAAAAAAAAAAAAAAAAATTCAATTAATCATACATTTTCCCTGATATGTCACTAGATATTAAGAAATCTATTGTTGTATCACTAACAACAATAGTCCCGCCAAGATATTGTCATTTAAAAAGTTGTCATGTTGTGTTTTGTTCTGATGCTCCACCCTCCACCGATCTACCAATCACGGAGTCCGTTGTGTTGCGGCATTCGGGTTGCCAGCTCTTCTCTAGTTACCACAGCTGCAGATACAAACGTGTTGGAATTGGATTAAAAAAAAAAGTCTAACGTTGCGAAACCAAAAAAAAAAAAAAAAAACCTTGATATGAATCCGAGATATTTGTGACAATATCCGAAATATATCAAGATACACTGCTCTACAGTAATTTGAAAGTGATTGCAGTACCAGTTTTGGCCACAATCTTCTTGCATATGGCTCCTTTAACGAACAGTGCTAAAATATAGTTTGTCATGATTAGATTAGGATTTAATTTTAATACAGTGAAGTAAATTTAGGTGTCCCACTAGCGGGATGGTGACATGCAACGTGATTTATTAAGTCAACTTAGTGGTATTTGTGCCATTATTTACCGCCCAAAAACGGCACTTCTTAACCGTTTTTGTGCCTGATATGACATTGAATCTGCACATTGTCAGTAAATCACACGCAGAACTTTAATCTCTCCCATCTGTCTTTTTATTAGATTTGCCCTCTTTAAAAGGTCTGGTCTTTAATTTTTTTAATCTTTGACTTGCACTAATTTTTGCCTTTTAAAATTAGTTTGTTTGTTTTTTTTTCTTTGCCATTTAATGTTTTGCTATTGCAGAAAAATAAGCTAGCAGCTCATCAATGAGATTTTAATGTGTGTTTTAAGAATCAGAGTCTTCAGGAGGTGAGGAGAGAAGAACATGACTTGTTGGAATCTCAGTCAGTGCCTTTAAGGAACTACCTGATGAGGGATGTGATGCCCACTCTCACCCAAGGCCTCATCCAGTGCTCTACAATACGTCCTGATGACCCCATAGACTTCCTGGTAGGTTGGTCCTCCTAATAACAGCTGCACCTTATTAGCTTAATTGAAGGTATTTTCTTCAACAATAAAAATTGTTGTAAATTTCTCTCCGTTTGTCATTGTATATTTCAGGCTGAGTACCTTCTCAAAAATAATCCTGAAGCGTAATAAACGTGGACATTTGTGTGCCCTGGGTTTCATCAGCAAGTATAACTTCTGTTGGTTTGTTTTGTTCTAGAGAGTTTTATTTCAGTCTTAATGTTAATTTAAAATCTGAATCTTTAATATACAGTCCATGATTATGCATAATAAATATGCAGTAATGCTACAATTAATAAAGTCAATGCAAATCAAATGGAAAAACTCATTTCTTCCACCGTTTATCTAGTTGTGCATTTAACATGCGAAAAACATCATAATAAAATAAAAGCTTGGTAGAATGAAGCTGTTAATTGGAAGTTCATTTGTGCAAAGTATGTCCATCATGTCATGATTGCTCTGATTGGTCCTCTGCTTTCAAAGAGTAATGTTACAAATGGTAGATGATTAACAGACCCTTTTACATAGCACATAATTCATTTCATAAGTAAAATAAACAAAATACTGCACTTTAGTTGCTTTAATATGCTAATAAATTAACAGACTCCTTAGCTCTAGTTTCTACTTTCTCGATCAGAATAATATAATTCTAAATAATATAATGATACAAATCAGAAGTTCCACAAAAGAGTCCAGTTTACAATAGGCCATTTTCTTTTTTCAAGCCATAAAGAATAATATGATAATCGGCATAATCTCCGATGATAATCTGAATAATATGAAAATTGAACATAACCTTCTCTGACCTTAAATGTAAATATTGCATTACAAAAAAATAATCATATGTAATATGCAGTAGACTAAAATCGAACATAACATTCTCTGACCTTAAATGTAAATATTGCATTACAAAAAAAATAAATAAATAATAATAATAATCTTATATAATATGCAGTATAGATTACATTGTTCACGGCATGTTTCAAGGCCAAAGTGAATTGTACATTATATTTATGACAACATTTTATTGTATATTGGCTTAGTTTACCTAAAATGGTTACTTTAATATACACTATATTTAAAAAAAAGTTTAGTGTCTGTATTTTTTTTTATGTGAAATGTTTTTGAAATAAGTCACCAAAGCAGCATTTATTTTATTTAAAAAAAATACAATAAAAACAACAGTATTGTGAAATTATTGCAATTTAAAGTAACTGTTTTGTATTTTAATATATTTTATAATAATATTTATTCCTGTAATGGGAAAGCAGTCTTCAGTGTCAAGTGATCCTTCATAAAAAATACTAATATGTTAATTTCTAACAATTGTCAACATTTAAATCTGTTGTGGTTTTATTTTTGTGAAAACCATGATACTTTTTGACCATGAAATTTCCAAATAATGATTATTTTGTAGTAATGCGATTCTTTACTGATCCTTTTGATTAATTTAATGCATCCTTGCTGAATAAATGTATACATTTCTAAGATTTTTTTTTTTATATATATATATAAAATCTTACTGACCCCAACATTTTGACCAGTAGTGTATACTTTTTAAAGCCACAATGTGTTCAATACTGGCAGCAGGTTACTGAATGCATCACTAGATGGCACTCCTACCCAAGCAATATAAGACATTTACAGTCTTTTCCTTCAAGAACCACAACCACTGAAATTGAGACAACTGAATTGACCACATTCTGTACAGAGATTTATGTACAGTATGTTGAACAGTTAGACCTAAATAATATACTATATATATATATAAATATCAACATGCATTTTAAATCCAATTTTTTTTATTATTATTATTATTTTTTGTGCAGTGTTTAATTATATTTGCACCTTTGGATCAATAAAGCATGCCTATTAATAATATAATTAAATAATAAATTCAACAGCATGTATGAATTGCTCTGTTTTCTGGACATGTTTATTTCAGTCTTAAAATATAATTAAAATATAAACCTCTGTCTAGGATTAGGATTATACAGCAATGCCACAATGAATAAAACAATGCAAATTAAATGCATTTTCTTACTTATCATAATGCAATTATGTTTACATTGCTTTTTTGTATTTTTTATATGTATATAATTACTTGGGGAAAGTTACTTTTAAAAGTAATGGATTACAATAATACCTAAAAAGTAAAGTTGCTTTTCATGGAACGTAGTGCTATGTTACTTTTGCATTACTTTGTCTTGTGTGTTTTACTAATATACAGTATCCCTTTCACACCAAAAGTGAAATGTTCCTTCCTATGCACACAACAACTTGTGTTACTAATTTAAAAAAAGAAAGTAAATTTAAGAAGTAATGCATTACTTTATCTCATTACATAACGCGTTTTACTTGCCTAATGAGTTACCCCCAACATTGCTTATAGTATAACTATCAGGAGCTAAATGTGTCAATTTAAGTACAGAGGTTGTACAGTTGTGTTTACCCTCATCACTACATTGGAGGTCTGAATATTTGTGGCTGTCATGTCTGCATTTGGAGGGGGGGGGGGTGTTTTGTTGCTTAGGAACAGTTGTGTCTGCATCGCAGTGGGGGTCTTCTTGTGAATATCATTATGTTCCCTTCAATCGACAAAAATGACACATTTTTCTTGTCTGCCAATATTTATCATTGGCTGCACTCACTTGCGGGCCTGAAAAAATTTATTTTTATTGATTACAGGGCAGAGTCTGGGATTATAACTAACTTTGTATCAAAATAATATTCTATATATCTTCAATGAAAGATATTTTCATTATGAGACAAACTATGAGACCAGAAGAAAAAGTTAAATGCATATAATGCTTATGGTTGTTTTGTTCAATATTCCTTGTTTTTGCCCGTAAAAAGCCTGGCAAGTCAACAAAGTAGCTTTACTGTGTGAACTACTTATAACTCTCACTCTCAAAAAACAAGATTGATCCATTTTCCTCGCAACAATACAGGAGTGATAGGAATCAAAGATCATTTTGAATTTGTGAGAATTGTAAATGTTCTGTTGCTCGCTAATAAAACAGACGGAGCAGGTGAGGCCAGAGGACGTGGCGAGGAGCGGAAAGGTACCCGGCGAGTGTGTGCTCTGCGACTGATTGTGCGCAGGATCATGTTGACAGGAGGAAGGAGGAGATGCAGCCACACATACAGCAGGGATGCTGGGTGCCTAGGCCGGAAATTCATCAAAATGGGGGAACACCTCCAAGAAATGTGCGTCAGACGGTGTGTGCTCCTTTCGCATCGTCCCTTTGGAAAGTCAGTGAAATTTTCCAGTGATTGATGATGGCTTGGAAGGGGGTCAGTAAGAACAATGTGCATTTATTAATGAAGTTGGACTGAAAGTCAAGATACGACAATTATAAATGTACCAAACATTTGAACATATCTTTATCTTTTAACAAAACTAATTAGTAATATATATATATATATATATATATATATATATATATATATATATTCAGCCAAGTTGTAACAAACCAAATTGAAACAAAATAATACTCTTTTTTTCTTTTACATTTTTTATAAATTTTATATATATATATATATATATAAATATATATAAACATATATACAGTACACACACACATTTGGGATAGGTTGTGTTTTTTTTTTTTTTTTTTTTACGATTTCAGTTTTTGATTGATAAAGATTTTTCTGTTTGTTCCTGTGCAGAAATTGACATTCAAAAACCTACACAGAAATATTCACTGAAGTCGAAAAAGTGTAACAACTAGCCCCAGTCTCCCTCTAAATAAAACTATATATATATATATATACACACACAGTATTGGTGGCTTCTCTTATATTACATTATATCATCATAGAAGCCACCAATATTCTCCTTTGAATTACAAGCAGTTGCTCAATAACAACAACTGCCCAATTTCTTGGGCTCAAACTGAAAAATGTTTGACATTTTATCTTTGAGGACAGCCGTACACGCCGCATCATTCCCAGCGTCTGTGCATCTGTTCCCAACATCCTTGCGATCAGGTTTCAAAGTCTGTTTGTTCCAGAGCCGGGGTGGGTTGAAACTGGTTGGGCGATGTTCGGCAGCAGAAATGGTGAGATGGAAGCCTTTGTTAAAAACATCAGGTAGAGCGTGGGGGGGCTGTTGGCACAGCGGCGCTTGCCCCCATGCTGTTCTGTCAATCTGCCCCTGCCCCGTGCCGAGAGGAGGAGGGGGGCAGACACCAGGGGGGCCAATCCTCCATGAGACCCAAATCACACCAGACGAGGAAAGATGGTCCCTGGCTAAATACAGTTATCCCCCCTTATCTGTCAATCAAGAAATCTTTTGAGTAATTTGGGATTTGCCAAGAAAAGCATTCAAATCTCTGAGTGAGAATACTGTAGCTTTTGATATGCAATGTGTTATATCTCAGACTTTCTTATTTTAGAAAGGCCTATCTTTTATTTATTTTTTTTTTTTATAAAAAATATCTTGTTGCAAGTTTTTTCTTTTGAAGAATTAATAGGTAAACGGCATTAATTGGAAATAAACGAAAGGCATGTGCTGGAGAAATTAAATCTAATGGATTACACGCACAAAAAAAGTCTATTTTTAAACACTGTAATTACATACTGTGGAATTGTTAAATTCAAATCAAATTTACAAACTCAATCTCACCGTTCAAACTCTCATTTATTGCATTTCACAAAGGTTGTTTTTCATTTGCCAAACATATTCTTAATTACTTTGAATTTCAAGACACGGCAGATGGTATTCAGCGCGACTTCTACAAAAGCCGCCTATATTTTCAGATATAACACCTTACATGTGCATCCGCAACGTAAACCGTACAAAGCGGCGATTCGTCCTTTGTTGTCGAGTGGTGCATGTAAACTAAGACCCACGCCGAGGTAAATCCCAGCTTCTTAAATTTAACATATGTTCTCCTTCCCACACATTGTGAGGAGCTCGCCGATGTCGTCTTGTCATCCAGGCGACGATACGCTACATTAGCAGATGCGGGCAGGGAAGGGGCCTCATACACGGGTGTGAATATTAGGAGAGATGGAACCCGAGCAAACAGGATTTAGAGCACACCTCTGTATCAACACAGATTTAGTCAGCGTCACCCTCCGGGGACACGAGGAGAGATGGAGGGAGAGGCTTCTCTTCGTTTCGAGATGATTCACGTTGGGAGTGGGCTTGCAAAATTGCTTTATGGAAAGTGGAGGAAGCCTCGGCGGGAACATTAGGCAGGAAACAGCAGGAGGGCCACTGTTTCATTAGGGAGAGAGGCTTCGGCTTTATTACAGGGATTTGGAGTTTTATGGTTATCGTTATTTGCCATAGAATTATTGTGCTTATATGTCTTTCTACTCAGCTGTTTGGGTGGGGAGTGAATAAGTGGTCTCTGCGCACTCGGCCGGGTCTGGAGGAGCGAGCAGCTTGGCGGCCGTCGTGTTCCCCACGCACAGATCGGAGATCCTGCTCAGCAGAGTCTTCTGCGTTTCCACCAGGAAGACCTCCTATGAGCAACAGAAAGGGATAGAGCTGTAGCTTATTCATATTTAATGTGATACGGCCCTGTTTCTTCATCAATGCTACATCTGACATGACTTTGCCATTAGCTTGTGTGGAATTGACATGCGAACGATGAGCGAGAGTGGAAAAACAATCCCTACTCTCGTTGGCATGTTCAATTTGGTGGTGACGAGCTACTAAAAAAAGGGAAGTTGGCTTGTGAGGCTTCAAATTCAACTCGGCGAAGATTCACGGGAAAAATCCAGTCTTTGCAATAGGAATTTGAGCAATTGGGAGATTATTGTATGGGCAAAACAGTTTGCCACACAGAATGTGTTAATATTTAAGAATCATGTGACACTTTAGACTGGAGTTCAGCTTTGGAAAATTCAGCTTTGCATTCATAGGAATAAGTTACATTTTTAAATATAGAGAAATGATATGCACCCCCACTCACCCAACACGTTCAGTTTGGTGGTGATGGGCTAAAAAAAAGTTTGGGAAGCAAATCACAGTTGGCTTATGAGGTACGGCTGTCACATTTACCGCTGCTCGTCAAAATTCCACAGGAGAAATCCAGTCATGGCAATGGGAATTTGCAAAATCTGGAGTTTCGTGTGAGGGTGAAAATGTTGGCCACTCAGATTTCGCTAGTTCAAGTTGGTCATGCAAATTCACCATTCTGACCAACAAAAAGCTTCTTGGTTCGAAAAAGCCAGTGCTTTATACATGTCTACTACACTATCGACAAATGGACCTTTTTTGCACATGAAATTTCATTAATGTGACTGCACTTTTCCTCTTCATAAATTAGCACTGGGGACGATTGGGCCACATCAGTGTGATTCCTAAAGGCAACGAAGATGGGCCCTGCCTGGAAGCGACGGTGTCTTGCGGTGCCAACCTTTCCGACCCCAGCGGAGTGCGGTGCTGCGGTGTACCGTGCAGGATGCCCACCCTCCCTACCGGGCAGGCCGTCTGCAGCAGAGCAGTTAATAAAGAGATTGATTATCAGCCTGTCAGGAAGTGACAGTTGGACAGAGCCACTCCCCATGAATGACAGAGGGCACGCACCGCTCGCAGCAGCTAAGAGCGCCAGAACCAGCACCGCGCCACCAGCACCTCCGCACCGTGCCAACCTTGCTACGGGGAGGAAGAGCCCCGCCGCGAACACAGCCATCGCCTTCTGGAGCAGCAGCTACACGGCTGCTGACTTCACTTCCTGTGCCAGAGTCAGAGTTCACCGCCGCTGCCTGCAGCATAATGACTGCTGGGCTACAAACACCGCACGTGAACATTCATAGTAGAGTAAAAGAAAAAAAAAAAGGCTACACTTTATTTTAAGGTGACAGTTACATTGTACTTGCATGTACTTTCTATAGAGCTATGGTTAGGGGTTGGTTTAGGGTTAGTTACTTGGAATCTGGCATAATTTACTGTTATTACTACAGCAATGTTACCAAACGTTTAAAATTAAAGGCACATCAAAGCTGCTTCGGGAATCTTTCAGTGCCTCCTTGTTTATTTATTTATAACTTTTCAAATTTATTTTATATACTGATTATATTGATTGCAGTTTATTTTATTTTTTTTACCAAATTGATGTAAAAGAGTTTCTGATAAGATTATTAAAGGTGCCCTAGAATGTGAAATTGAATTTATTTTGGCATAGTAATAACAATAGTTCAGTACATGGACATACAGGGAGTTTCAAACACCAATGTTTTCTCCTTCTTACTTAAATCTCGTTTTTGAAAAACACCCCTGAAAAACAGGCGAATCTCCACATAATATTGACTGTGACGCAACAGTCGCGATCATTAATACGACCCCAAACATTTGCATATGCCAGCCCATGTTCAGTGATAGGCGGAATGGGCTCTATGCACGGCGTTATTTCCGGTGAAGGTGTAAGGATGCTCGATAACTTCCGCCGATCATAGAGTCCAATGCAATAGCGAGAATTTATATTGAATTTTATACTCCATGGTTATACTAATGAAACGTTAGTCACAAAAACAGATAAAACAGACACCCCTCGTTGTGTTAATGCTTCTTTTTAAAATTATATCAAATAAACATAACTGTATATAAAATTACATCTAAACGTATGTACGTTTCATTTCAAAGACTGGAGGACAGTAAATATTGAAGACTCTGCCATAATCCCGTTTTCTCCGGTTTTCCTCAGCTTTAATCTACACAACCGGAAATAGACGAGCATCCTTGCGTCAAATGCGGAACTTATGCGTGCATAGCCCATGCGCAGTCGAAGCAAGCATGGCAGTCGATCAGTGTTCGGATGTACACATGAACACAGAAGTATTTTTTAGTTCCTTCATCCGAGCCTCTGAAGAAACAATGGGTTAATTTTATTTTCTCTGGAAATTTCAAACATTTCACCGACGACTGTTTCCTCCTCAACTTGTCAAGAGCTGGCCTAGGATCGAGCTGATGTGTTGTTCAAGTTCAGACAGGTAACGTTAATCTTTCACTCAATATTTGCATCAGTAAGTCAAGCCAGTGACTAAAATATAAACTTCACAACGTTTCTTTTTGTAGGATGAAGAAAAATAATAATAGTTGTGGATAAATTATATATAGAAAGCGATCAACGAACAATCTTTCCACACAGCGCGAGTTTATCTGGACACTTGCCAAACTCGTTATGAATTCAATGACGCACGTTACACTGCACAACGAAGCTCTGTATTTACATGATCGTGTCTGCATTGGTGAAAGCATTAGACTATTAGAGAACAGAAACTGCATTGCAATGATAATATCTTCATCCTCGCGATTGAGTCGACAGACTGTCCTCTGCTTGCTCAATGCTCATCAGCAACATTGTATGTGATGGGAATAGATCTAAATACTTCAAAAACATCTCACGATTCGTTAATTTCGATGGCTGTAATAGTAAAAACGTATAATAGCTGTTAAAAATTATTCGAGAGAGTTTTACATGTAATAGCTATTTCATATGCAAGCATGTCAGCCAATCAGCAGAGGCCGGTTACACACAATAGACACGCCCCTTCAAACAGAGCGTTCAAAGCAGAGGCTAAAAGCAGGCTGGGAAAAATGCCTTTTATTTCTAAATTATGACTATTTTTGATCTAAAAAACATACTAACACTATAAGGGCAACCCAGGAAACATTATAAAATAATTTAAAAAACAATTCTAGGGCACCTTTAATGCTTTTCACTGCCACCTAGGTTTATTTAATAAAAATAATCATAATAATGTATTTTTAAAAAATCCATTATAGTTATGTTTCCATTCAAAGTTAAGTTTTGCGCAAATGGCAATATCACATAAAACATTTGCAAATAAAGCACATTTTCCATCCAGTGAGCCGAAGAGGACTCCTGACAAACTGCCGCTAAATATCACTTTGAAAAGTAGGAGAAGCCCTCTATATAATAATTTCCATACGTAATACATTTATGACACTGAAGAGTAATGAGAAAAATGTTTAAATATATAAAAATAAAGATGTAATTCATATTCCACAATATTACAGTTATTTTGGATCAAATAAATGCAACCTTAGTGAGACATTTTTCAAAAACATAAAAAAATCTTACCAACCCCAAATCTTTTAACTGCTGTAGTGAACATAATAGACTGCATTCCTACCACCAACAATTTAAAAAGAGCAGCTAAAATCTGTAGTGGGGGAGACACTTTTGCATGCATAATGAATTGATGTCTGAATAAATGTACCCATGCCAATAGGTGTCAGTCCAAGAAGATTGTCATGTCACTTTTTTCACATGGAATTCTAATTGAATGTGGTATAGTGACAGTGCTAATAAAGTCGCTTCGGATAAAGTAACACATTCAATAAGAATAAATAAAGGATGGGGGATCTTAAACATATTCTCATTTAATTATCTCTACAGTTCTGTTTGTTCTTTTTTTAGATAATTATCTGAATGCATCAATGTATGGTGACCTCCACCAGTAAACAACTGTTGACCCACTCAGCCTGTTGGACTAGCTCGAACACGGGACCATATGTTTCAATGTTCATGGATTAGCAACAGTGCATTAGAGAGGGAGAAGTGGCTTCCTTCTAATTAATGATTTAGCACCTCACAGGTACACACACACATTCACACAGTTGTACGCCTCATCCGGCCCTGCTTTGTCAGTCCCCCCGAATGAAGGGCTGTCTGCGCGCTGTGGCAATCTCTCGCCTGACTTTGTTTGAAGTCACTCTTGTCTGTCTCTTCACCGGTGCGCCTGTCTGTTGGCCGCGTCCCCCTTTTTTAATGAAACAGAAGCGTTAATAGAATCACTGGGAAAAGCAGGTGATAAAAGTCGATCCGTCGAGCGCGCCTGTATCCTGAGTTGCGAGCACACTGTTCAAACAGAGCATTGTTCAAAGACAATGCATGCAAAAGACACACGCGCTGCCGAAGGAATAAAAAAAAAAGAGAGAGGGAGAAAAAGGGAAATGGGAAAAAAGCTGCTCCCTGTCTTCAGCGAGATCAAAACAACTCCAAGGTAAAATATACAATGAAGGGCCCCCTGATCTGACCAGCATCTCAGATGAGAGGAGGATGCAGTCTTTTGACATGTTACAGAGGGAGAGAGAGGCGGGATGCAAAATAAAAGGCCTCGCAAAAAGTTTGAGATGTTCAGGCCTTATGAATGCATTCATGGAACATTGTACATGCATTACAAATGTCAAATTAACGCCCGCTTGAGCCGGAATGATATTCCGAGCATATGAAATGACCCTCAAAGAGATGAAAAACATCCGAAATGGGAGGTAAACGCGCTCGACTCGGTTCATTTCAGCCCTAATAAAGATATCGCATCCCGGCCTGACAATACGAATGACTTTCGGTCACATTCTGAGACACGTTTCTTGAAACGTCACCCCGGGATATTTGCGATCGAGTGCTTTTTTCATACGTCGACGGAGCGAGCTGTCATTTTCTCATTGCGGGAAAAAACAGAAGTCTCTTTCACACTTCATTGGCCATCGCGGAGATCAATACAGGCGCCGGTAAGAGGAATATCAGCCAGGGATGGTGCAGAAGTATCTGTAGAAACGGCACCAGGGAGAACAAAACAAAAAAGAGGAGGAGTGGAGCTGCGTTAGAAGGCGACACAGATGGACAAGAGCCTTTATGGTGGCGGCTCCGGCTGGCATGGTGCCACCAGCCCCAGACTCCCTTTGTTTGCCAGGCTACTAAACTAATAGAGATAAAAGCAGGTTCCCGCTGGCCAGGAATTATAAAGTCATTAACGAATACAAATAAGGCTGAGAATGAAGGGGCAAGGAGAGGAGGCTTTCTCTGACCAGCTGAGTCTGAGAGGAAGGACGCGGTTTGGGGAATCTGTCCGAGGTTGGACGTCTCTGAGTGTGTAAACAACCCTGATTCCCTCTTCTGCTATTCGCTTGTCTCTAAAAACATGGGTTTGTCCTGGGGAGTGACATGATACACCTAAGTTCAAACAGCATTTTTGCTGATTATTGTACATGTATGAATCAATTGTTTTTACAGTGAACCATATGAATACTGCTAACCTATATATATATATATATATATACTGTAAAAATATTGTTGGTTTAACTTAAAAAGTAAGTAACCTGCTTGCCTTAATTTTAAGTTGATTGAACTGGAAAAAATAAGTTAATACAATGAAGGAGATAGATTTAATCATCAGAAACTCAAAATAATAAGTTATCTGAACTAAATAAATTATTTAAGTTGATTTGACAAAAGAAAAAAAGAAGAAAAAAAAAGAAAAAAATTGTTATAAATATTGAAAACATTTTTACAGTATATATATATATATATATATATACACACACAATTTGTTGATTAAAAAATAAAGTTACATAAAATGGTCTTGTCAGATTACCATACACTTATGCAAAATGTAAACAAAAAGGATCTAAAAAGTCATTATACTGTATACGTGTGGGTGTGTGGGTGTGTGTAAATGTGTGAGTGTGTATGTAATGAATCATGAGATTGTATAAAATAGTTTATATTATATTTATAATATATACTATATTTATATTTTATATATATATATATATATATATATATATATATATATATATATATATATATATTTTTTAAATAAAAACACAAATCTCATGGACATTCCTATATACATTTAAGCAAAATGTAAAAAAAAAAAAAAAAAAAAAAAGATTTAGTAGCAAACATAGCAATTTCTGGTTTATATCAGACAGATTAGTATATATCAGCATATCATTTATAGCCAGTCTCTTGCTTCATTGTCTGGTCACACAGGCATTCATTCCTATTTTTTTTTCTCCTAAAATCTTTTAATTTCCTTTTTCCTTTTATCTGCACAATAGATCCTCAGCATGTCTTCCCTTCCCTTGTGTAATCTCAATATTATTTAAGGTAGCCGTTGCACAATGGCTGTGAAAATGGGAGTCATTTAAGCCCTTCTCCCCAAGCAGTGGTCTTGGCAACTAAACTAGCTCATTTGTTCACTCTGCATTCCCTTGGACAGCCTTATAAATGGAGGCACTATCCAATTATTACAGGGGATAAAACTAGAGCTCCAGCAAACCATAGCAGAATCTATTACCAGTGAGAGTTTGTGTATGTGTGTGTGTGTGTGAAAGAGGTAAGGCTGTGCTCATATGCCTCAAAAACTACCTCACACAGGACAGGTGACACATCACCGATGATTCTCTTATGATGTATTGCAATAAATCATTATGACGCTTAATCTTTAGTTTACCTTAAACGTTGTTATTTATTTAGGCTTATATTAAGTTCATGAAAACTGGTTTAAAATTATAAAGTATTTGACATGTACACAGTCTAAAAGTTGCCTTAGTGTGCGCAGTACGCAGTGTGCACACATATGAAGGGACGTTTTGTGATTGGATATGAAATCAATGCATATTTGAAGCTGGCTTTAAGTTGATATTCGATGATGAAAAAAGGGTTACTTTGAAAACTCTCTGATAATTGGCTTCTTAAAAGCATCTCATTTTTAACAATGTCACTGTGGCTGGTGGATGACAATTAATCTGTTTTCCAGTGTTTTCTTGGCATCTGTGCCAATTACTTTATATGCTAATATATGTAAATTACTCAGCATTTGAGATGCCAGTAAAAACTATGCTTGTATTGTATATTATTTTTAATTCATGCAATACAATTGAAGTCTATTTTCAAAGGTACCATTTTAAATCTTAAATAAATCGTTTTTGAAAATATATTTTAGGATGGGAAAGTAACACTTAAATGTATTAGTAAAACTACTATAGCTGCAACTAATCTTTTAAAAATAGTTTAATACTTTTCAAATAATCATTTCAGACAACACAATCTGCTAATGCTCTTCAACAGAAAACAATCTTTGAAACAATCGGACTTGCTTGCATCATTTCCTTGTTTACCACTATGACAATGAAAATTAGTCACTCCACGTATGCGTATGAACACAGTTCCAAACACATATTTCTCACTCGAACAGTCAAACTGCATTTTCACACTCACCATCCAATTTAAGTGCATTCTAGATTTTGTATTTGTCATTGTGTCGGCACATTCATATTTCTTTTCTGTTTCTTTTCTTTTTTTTCCATCTCGGTTAGTGGGAAAGAGGATAATGACTTCACCGCTAAGTAAATGTTAATGAATGCACTTCGCCATCTGACTAGGTCTTTTCTCTTAACATAAATAGCTATAATTACCAACATATTCTCTCTCTCTCTCTCTCGCTCTCTCTCTCCCTCACACACACACAATGACCTGCATCAAAAGTACGTTCTCCACTGTCCTGCGTTAAGTAAATCTACTGCTCATCTCTGAAGGTAGATGTCACTCTTGCACACTAAATGGATCGGTAAACTTCAGCCTGAGAGATGATGGCTGTTTAATGTTGGGTAAATTAGTAGGAGATCAAACAAAAACAACAAAATACAATTGTGATCGCAGAAATATAGAAGAAAGATGGACAGGACCACATGTTTGCTAATGTGAGCAATATCTTAAAATAAACTATTTAAATAAATAATTTATACAAGTTCATTTTTATATTTTAAATTCATAAAAAATTGACACCGGGGTTTTCTATAGCCTAATATTGTCCTTGCAAAATAAGGTTAAAATTTCACTATTAATTTATTTAAATCAGTCTTCTCTTTTCTAGTTAATTATCTGCAAATAATCATTAATTAAATACATCTTTAAAAAATTAGAAAAGCTCAAAAATAGACTTGCTTATTAATATCTTCCACAAATCAAGTCCTTTTAGAAAAAAAAAAAAATAATTAAAAAAAAAAACAAGAAACCATTCACCGTCAGTCATAAGGCACAAGTTGGTTTTCTTGTAGACTTTTAAAATAACACTTTTCATAAATCCTGATGTGCTGTCCCAAAACCTACTGCTGCAATAATAAAAACTAAAATCATAAATATTTTGCTCTGTGCGAGACTGATTGAAATTATCGTTCTTGTTTTACATTTGTGTGAAACTGCAAAAATAATTATTCTATTTAGCTTAACAACACATTTTCATAATCACCACATATTACTCATGATGAATGTGCAATCTGATCATTTTAATAAGTACACTCATATAGGAGACAAAAGTAACAATGTGTCAAATTAAAGTTGCAGCACTAAAGCAAGTAGCTCAGTCCTGAACATCATCATAAACATATTCAAACACACACACACACACACACACACACACGAAGTGAATAATAATGAATATATATCGCCTGTGTCAGTTCCGTGAAGGATGGCAGCCAGCTTTGCGATCCGCAGCTTTCCCGGCTGATTCAAAAATGTATCTTTCAAGCGTTTATTATCAATTTGACTTTATCTTCTCTTTACCAGAGGTGTGAAATCTCAACCTCATACGTGTAATTAAGGTGGGCCGCGGTGCTTAAGAGTGGCTTGATTTGAAGCGATTACCAGAGGCGAGAGCTGAAAAGTACACCGCTGTGACCTCAGGGGCAGTCTGGAGAACTGCTGGCTGAAGCCACAGCTAATTTAATTGATCTTCTCAGCTTTACATTTAAATATCATCACAGTGGCGATGAGCTCCAGATAGGCTTTGTTCTCGCGTGTGGCTGAAGAGAGATTATTCGCCGAGCAGATCTGACCCGATGGCTTCACTCCTCTGTTTGTTCAGCCTAAGAGCGCGCGAGACATCGATCCGCCTGCTTGGAAAAGATGCAGCTCGGGTGATGGTAGTTTCAACTGTTGTTGCTACACGAATATGATTGTTGCTCTAGGGATTGCGGATAGAGAACAAGTAAAGTCATGTTTATTTAAATAGAGCTTTACATCAATAAACAAGAAAATATCAGTATCAATGATGCAAACTTCATCAAATATGAGACTAATTTACATTCTGATGTAAAAGCAGCTCTAAAAAGACAATAGTGTGATTATTCAGCTCAAGTCAGTCCAGTGTTGATTTAGTTCAGTTTAATAACAGTTCAATTATGAAACCAGTTCAGTGCAGATGTAACACCAACAACCATTTCTGAGAACGTTTTGCTAACGTTCCCATTAAGTTTTTGACTTCGAATTCGAAACAATTTTACCTTTGTTATGCAAACGTTAAGGAAACGTTCCATTACTGTATATCATTCTGCAAACATTACGTAGTAACAGTACAAATAAGTAGTAACATTTAAAAAATGTTACTGGTTGTAACAGCAAAACAAAACTAAAAACACTCCGTGAGTAATGTATAAATAACATTTTTAAGATAACGTTTTGATAATTGAACATTACTGGAAGAATGTTCATTCATAACTTTGAGAGAACCTTGGCAGAACATTAGCTAAAGTTCTGAGATCGTTCCCTATTAGCTGTAACAGTGTCTACTCGAGTCAATGTGGGTTCAATAACAGTGTCTATATTGCAAAATTCCTCAATTATGAAACAAATTCAGCTTCAGTATAAGCTGAATTTACAGCTCATTCTCTGAATATACAGCTCTACAGCAAGGGGGTTGTACAGTAAGCAACTTCTGCATTCTGTAAAGCAGGTTGCATCGGGTTTTCGCCTTTTTCAAGATTTTTTTTTGGCCTTTTGTGCTTCATTAAATATAAAGCTGTTTTACTTAACATGCCTTCAAAGGTTGCCAAAGCATTACCGATGTCCATCGCATATGCTGATTGATATATATATATATATATATATTCTTCTTCTCACTATATTTGAATATTAAAATTGAATGAGACGCCAACAATAAAAATAACTAGCTATGTTAGCAAATTACTGTAAAAATCCATAGACATGGCCGCCAGCTCATACTGCCGTTAACCCTTTCTCCGACAAGCAGATGCGGCGAGACTTTCTCTGTTTGTTCATGTGATGTTCGACATAAGCCTATATCCAGCTCAATTCAGTTCAAGTTTTGTTCTCATCCCTCTGTCAGTGTAGACAAAACTATGGTTTTTAGTGTCTTTTAAACCCTAAGTAAGTCAAAGGCGACAGTGGCAGAGAACCCACACTTCATCAGGTGAACTGCATAAAAGTGAAGCTGTGCTGCCGCATTTAAACATAAAAACAGAAATGAAACACTGCCTCTAATTCAAAACACATTTCCCTCTGCTCAACTATGACAATAACAGCCAATCAATCAAAAGGGGAAGCATTGAAATTCCACGTTAGAAGAAAGAGAGAGAATTTAACAAAAGGACCAAGACATAGAAGAGGAGGACGGTGTGAGGAAAACAGACACCGCACTAGTGCTGGGCGTCCTCTCTGCCGGTCTTGCCTGTGCTGATTTTAATGAGTCATTTCGATGCACGCTATGAAGATTAGGTGCCGGTGACGGTACTGCGCCATCTGTAAGGTAGCCGAGCGGTCACAGTAATCCATCTCACACTCTCTGTCGAAAACAGAGAGACGGCGGGACAAGGTCACCACAGGTGGAACCGTTAACGCAGTGACAGAACGTGGACCGGAAACCTTTTCCGAGAAGCCGCTTCTCAAAACCTCCAAGAGATTTGTTTTTATTTACCGCAAGGTGACTCCGTTTGATATCAAATACGAACTTTTTACGATCATTGTGCATCAATTTAGGCTCTGGGTGACCGGTTAAGATGAGATGTTATGAAAAGCTACAGCTCAAAATCTGTTCAAAGCGCTAAACTAAGCCTCAAATGTATATATGGAGTGTTTTTCAGTTGCTAAGTGGTGTCAAGGATCTTTGAGCAAGCTGTAAATCAAGGGTGCACCTTGGCTATTTACAGCAAATTATACAGCATGAATGATTCAGTGATTAGAAACATTCTGGCATTCATTACTTTCGCAAGGTCTGAAGGACTTAAACACTGCTAGCTCTTCACACTGTACAAATGCCCAAAACCTTGAGAGAGAGAGACGTAGTGAATCACGGGAACAAATTTATTTAAAATATGTGAAGGGTTATTAATAACACTCGATGTTTCAGATCATCCTTATTAGAAAGCGCTCAAGTTTTTGTTAGTAAGACTGTTGCTAAGCGTGCTTTTAGACTGGATGCTGCTTAATGTGGATGTGTCAAAGAAAAAGTCACTTTTACCCGCATGTGTGTGTGTGCACTCCAAGTGGAAGGTTATTATTATTATTTTTTTGTACAGATGTGATTAAAAACATGAGGAAGAAGGTAAGACAACAGCGGTAAGAGACGGAACCCTGACTGTCTGTGTAAATACATACAAATTGCTGCTGATGAGGTCTTTACTGGGACAGTGTTTATCTCGTAATACCTCTAGTTTCAAAACAGCACACTGTCCCCGCTCTTCAGGTGTTCATTTGAATAGACCGAGCTGAATGAGTCTTTCTGTAATTGATCCCTGGGGGACGGGAATGTCTAGGCCCACCGAATCCGCATTTCCCCCAATTACGGATGCCATCGCGCTCCAAAAACAGAATCGGAGCGCACATCACAGACAGAACCCCTGTGCTACTCACACAACCTCACAAACACTAGCTACACAGCAAAAAAATGTCAGGAGATTTGTCACCATGGGTGTTAAAATTATCACTTTCCGGGTGAACATACAGGTCCATCTTTGCTAGTGTTAAAACAACACTGACGATAGTGTTTATTTTTTAAACACTGTGTTAGTGTTTCATTTAATCACTCAAGGTGTTAGAAATTATTACTCTTAAATATACACATTTAACACTTTATGGTGTTTAATCACACAACTCCAGTGTATTTTTTTATGTTGATTTAATGTTTATAATGTATACTTATTTTAAAATGGTAATGCAGATGAAGTTTAAAAAAATTAAACTTTTAAACCCGAAGATATTTTTCCAAAAACCAAGTTACTATGAAATTATTTTAACATTTATTAAAATTAAAATTTTTCAAACATACAATTGAATAAGACAACTCTCCAATGCAATACCATCTTATTATTTAAAAGAATAATTTCACTTTGAAATAAGCACATCACTCTTTATTACTCTTAAAAAACTTTATTTCAAAACAATCCAAAAAGTCTGGGATCATAGTAGAATTCTGTTCACTGTAAAGTTAAAAATAAAGGCAAAATGTAAACAGTTGTTTCAAACAAACTATTTTTTTTATTAACGAACAAGCACGTTTACATTATAGGTTAATTTTTTAAATAAACGATGAATGCACAATATATGGATTTCTGTCATCAGAATTATATGATGTGATCAAATGGTGTTTAATACTTAAGTCCTGAACATATCAGTGAATGTGAGTCCTGTGTCAGTGAAGTTAATTCAGTACCTTTGACTTTGCAACAGTACAGCAGTGCTTGAGTCAAAAACATTCAGCAGATGAAAAACAGTAGCAGGATATGAGTGGATCAGCTGTGTCCAGTCGCTAACAGTAAAGTTCAGTGCAGTTGTTTCACAGAGCAGAAAAAGCTGTGCAGATCCAACTTTAGTGAAAAATCGTGTAGTACTGGGTACCTAGAACACAAAACCAGATCATTTACACATTTGTGTTTCATAAATACAGCAAGTTTAGGGTGAAAAAAAGTTCAATCATCGACTCAAACAAAAAAACATTTTTGTTTGATTAAGACTTGAATTTACTGATTTCCAAGTAAATCGAAGATTTAATTAATAAAAAAATGTAATTCTGTCATTAGTTATTCACCCTCATGTTGTTCCAAACCAGTAAAAGTTTTGCTCATCTTCGAAACACTTAAAGGGTTAGTTCACCCAAAAATGAAAATTCTGACTAATTATTCACCCTCATGTTGTTCCAACCCCGTAAGAATTTCCTTCATCTTCAGGACACAAATTAAGATATTTTTGATTAAATTTTGAGCTATCTCACTCCTCCATAGCCTTCTAAGGGATTGAAACTTGGCGGCCAAGAAAAGTTATTAAAGACATTGTAAAAATAGACAGAGTGACTACAGTGGCTCAACCTTAAGTTTATCAAGTGACAAAAATACTTTTTGTATGCAAAAAAAAACCAAACTAAAAATATTAAAATTAACTATTCATTTTCTTCTGCGTGGGCCTGAGCAAGTTAATAGTGTAACAGTGCAGCGCTTCTGTGTTGTACGTCGCACACACACACAACCAGCGTCGGCCAATAGTGAGCCTGTGTGTGACGTACAACACTGAAGCACTGTTACACTACGAGAACCATCTCAAGGCCCACAGAGAAGCATGCATAGTTAAATAAAGTCGTAATTTCAGTTTGTTTTTGGCACACAAAGTATTCTCGTTGCTTGATAAAATTATGATTGCGCTTCTGTAATCACTTGGACTATTTTAACAATATCTTTAATAACTTTCTGGGCTGGCAAGTTTTGATCCCTTAGAAGCCTATGGAGGAGTGAGATAGCTCAGATTTAATCAAAAATATCTTAATTTGTGTTCAGAAGATGAACGAAAGTCTTACAGGGCTGGAACAACATGAAGGTGAGTAAATACTGACAGAATTTACATTTTTGGGTGAACAGTCCCTTTAATGAAGATATTTTTAATGAAATATAAGAGATTTCTGTCCATTCATCTAAAGCCTATTCAACCACCACTTCCAAAGCCACGGAAAGGTATAAAGGAAATCAAAAGTAATCCATGTGACTCTAGTGGTGTAACATAAATTTCACAATTTTAACTCAACTTTATTTACAAAATATTCCTCTTCAATGCACATACATGCACATCAACAACATGCACGAGTTGTAATGTTCTCATGAACGCATGTTGGAAATAAATATTTAATAAATTGGTAAATGTTTTTGCTGCAAACACAGCACTTGCATAGTTTAATAAACATTTATGTTAAACCACTGGAGTCGCATGGAGTACTTTAATGATGTACTTTTGTCTGGGGCTTGAAAGTGGTAGTTGCGTAGATTGTCAATGGAGGGGCACGAAGCTCTCAGATTTCATTAAAAATATCTTCGTTTGTGTTGTGAACATCGAAAAACGCTCACATGTTTGGAACGACATGAGGGTGAGTAATTAATGACAGAATTTCCATTTGTGGGTGAACTAACACTTTAAGAATAAATTAAGACACGCACCTTAAGAAATCTCACTAAATAGTCAGCCGCCGGATTCTGGAAGGATCGGTGTTCTCTTGTGGCTTTGTAATGTTGGGGGCAGGTGATGGGCAGAGATTTCTACTTGTCAAATCAAGAAAACCATTGATTAGAAATCTTATTTTAAGTTTATATATATATATACACACACACACACACACACACACACACACTTTTGTTAAGTAATTTGACTAGACAAATTCAAAATATGTGTTATGAAACAAAAAAAATCTAGTAATACCAAGCCATGATTATTTTTGTTTGTGCCAATGATTCTCTCATATGTTAACTTATCTGTTATCTTTCCATCACCAGGTTCTAGTCTGTACAGTCTTTAAACACCAAGCCTGGTACCCTTAGCCACTTGGTGCATCATAGAATTGCTCCTAGCAAAAACAAATTGCAAAAATCAATAAATTTAAACATTAAAGCATCTCCAAACATCAACCAAAAGTTAATCTGATCAATACATTTTAGGGATGTCCCGATCCGATCCACGGCATCGGTATCGCGCCGATACCGGCCCAGAACGCTAGATCGGAGATCGGAGGGGAGAAAAAAATATGAGCGATATCCAGTTTAGCGGCGCAGCCTGTCACGTGATGATTGTTGTGTTTAAGCACACGCGCGCAGAGAATCACTCTCGCTTTTGCGCATGGATTCTAATGTAATCGGATGATTCCACAAAAGCTGCATTTCAGTCTTTTCAGAAATTCATTGGCTATCAGAAAATAGCGTCATTTCATTCTCTATTGCAACTGGATAGATAAACTGTCACTCAAAGAGAGAGCGAAACTGGCGCGCGTAAAGTTTGAAGCGAAATTTACGCGCGTCAGAATCAAAATCCGTTGGCGGTCATTGTTTTTATGTCGACCGAGCATTCATCAAGAGAGTTACCGCTCTGTATTTACTCTGGAGAGCAGAACAGCGGCGTGGGGGTCATCGTCGCCGTATATCTGTGTCCACCGGACCCTTCGGAGCCGAACCGTTTGGCGAGTTTCACCATTCGCTCGCTCCAGGAGCTGCGCTGGATGACGGCCGCTGTCAGCGGTACTTCCGCCTGTCACGCGCCCAGTTTGATGACCTGTTGTCCCGCATCTGAGCGAGGATCACCCTCGCCCGGCCCCTCATCCATCTAATCTAGCTGTCATTTATTTTTGTTTTGATAATTAATAGAGCCAGCCTTCAAAAGTTATTAACCTGTCCTGTGATTTTTTTTCTCTCTCTCACGTCCAGACACGAATGTATGCACATATGTTGATATATATATATATATATATATATATATATAGCGCGCTATGTATGTTATGCGCGCAGTATGTCTCGCTCTAGATTCCGGGAGATTTGAACTAATTTGCGGGCATCAGGGAGACGCTATCAATATGCGGGAGACTCCCGGAACTTCCGGGAGACTTGGGATGTCTGTCTTTACAACATAATACTATTTCTAGATATGGAATGAATAACATTCAATACAAAATGAACATGTCTCCATATAGAAATAATGTTTTAAGTGATGAAACATTTGCTTTGTTGTGCATAATCCCACCATGCATTTAGTCATATTAACAAAATAATTTATTGAAGCATCCAGACACTTCACCACGTGAGCAAGCAGCTAGGCTCCTGATTGGTTAACGCGGCGCGAATTCACGCCAAAGTTCAGATTTTTCAACTCGGGCGGCAGACGCGAATTCGCGTCAAACGCGTGAATGCACAACGCTCAATTCGCGCCATTCGCGCCAACTTGACGCGCGAATGAGGCGTATTCGCGTCTTCCGCGCCGCGCTCCACGCCTCATTCGCGCCGCAGGAATTTTTCTTGCATTGACTTAACATTGAAATCATTCGCGCCTGACGCCCTATTCGCGTCCGGTGTGAACGTAGCATTAGTGCGTCGAAGTTGTGATAGCGCTGTCGGCTAACGCGAAATGCTACTATTTACATTCCATGGATGTTTATTCATACAATTGTTTTGGACTAAAAACTTCTTCAAATTGGATTGTATGGACGCTTTACAGTGAAACCAAACCATTTTTGTTGGAATGTGGACTAACAGATGGCTAATTGGTAAGTTTCTTCCAGTTTGTGTTGGTTTGTTTTGGCTGTTGGTGGTCTGACAAAGAGACAGATTGTGCCCGCTGTGTTGATTGTATCTTAAAATGGTTTACGTCGTTCGAATCACGAGTTTCTCAGCTTTCCAAAGATATGTATTATGTTTACTTTTGTGTTTGTTTTGTTTTGTCTTTCACAAAGTTAAACCTATAAACCACCCTGTGGGCCGTATACGGCACGTCGGACCACGAAAAAAAAAATATCGGACTAATATCGGTATCGGCAAAAGCCAAAGGTGCGGCATCGGTATCGGTATCGGAAGTGAAAAAGTGGTATCGGGACATCCCTAATACATTTTGCATCAATATTTAATTTGAAATAATTGCTTACCCATTCTAAGAAGATTGGTCCTCCAAATAAGGAAATAAAGTGAAAATTTCACGTGCATTGTTGGTCCGCAGTTTGTGGAGTTGGTCTAGCTGGCAGACGAGAGTAAAAGATAGTTTGAGGATAAATACTTTATGATATTTGCACATCACACATATTGTCATAAAACAATATCATATTATAAAACACGTAGCACAGTAAATGAGTAAAAAACACTTAAAGTTACCTACTCGGTGTTTTCACTGTTAAAAGCAAACTCCGTGTCTGCATTCTGCACTGCTTTTTGAAATGCGTCACGAGTCAAAGATGCAGGACCTGACGGTTTAGGCGAGCACATTACATAAATATCGTTACAAAACAATATAATGCCATGAAATTCATGAGGTAAATTATGTTAAAAACACTTACTGTAGGTGTTTTCCCTGTTAACGTTAAGCCTCCTCCTCGTCAGCTCCGTATTTAGGCTAGTCAAAGATGATGTCGCCTTTGAAAAGAATTTCGACCGTTTAATCGCGCTGGGCATTTAAATATCGCCATGAATCAATATACTATAAAATACATTGCCAATGTAAATTAGAAAACACTTACTTTCGTTGTTTCCCGGTTAAAAAGCAAACCCATCCTGGTCTGCCCCGAATCGCGCGTCATAGAAAATGTCCCTCTGAGAGCGGTTTGCTCGTCCACAGAACATACATATTGTTATAAAACAATATGATGTTATAAAATGAATCTATAAATGCGATAAAACACGTAATAAATGCGTGTTTCCTCCTCGTATGCCTTGCGACTCAAGTCAAAGAAAATGGCGTCTGTGAGTAAAGTTTCAGCTCGTTTAGTTCCGCCCAGCACGTAAATGTCCCGGATGTGACTAGTAACACTATTATTGGTGTTGTCAAAGCATTCTCAGGTGCTACTTAGATTTAACTCCACATATTTTCACCAGCCAGAGTGTGGTTTACACTAGCTAGTGTTAATCCCTTGAGATTCAACACCAGAAAATTAACACTTTACTCTAAGAGACTTTAACACCAGGATTTCAACACTGAAGATTTTGCTGTGTAGCTTTGCAGGGTCCCTACGCAGTGTTCACTTTATATTTCGTTATAAAAAAGTTATGAGTACATGCTTATATGCATATAATACATGCATTGATTTAATATATCAAATATGAAACTATTTTATTGTATTATTAATATTATATATAAATATGAATTATGCTTATATAAATTTCTTACAAATGAAACTGTATGACAATTCCACAAATACCAATTTATTTAATGAAAAATGCAGTAAATATTATTACAATTTAAAATAAATGTAATTTAATCCTTTGTGGAAGTTGTGATTCAGGATTCTTTGACGAAAAGAAAGTTCAAAAGTACATATTTAAAAAAAATAATAATAATTTAAAAGTTGCTACTGTCCTTTTTGATCAATTTAATGATTCCATGGTGAATAAAAATATAAATTTCTTTAAAAAATGTTCTGACCCCTGACCTTTTTAACAAATATTAGGCCTATAAATTACTTCAAAATTATCATATGCCATTAGTATTATTCAGTATATAATAATAATATTAAATTAGCATTATAATAGTTTGAAATTAAGTCTTCAGTCATAATTTAAATGTATTGTCATTATTGTCTGCAGTGCCATATGGACAAAACACATACACTCCCTATATTTTGAATTGGCTTAATATGGCCAAATACACTGTGAGGACTTCTAAGGGCACTATTGTGCCATCTCCATCTGCCAGTGTTTAAATGACAGCTAACTGCACGCTCACTGAATGGATATGTATAGGCTTGCACTGGTTCAACAGGAAAATGGAAAACAGCATGCATGGATTGCTGACTGGAGGTCAGTCAGACAGTGGCAGGACTTCCAGGTATAAATCGAATTCACCTTGCCGTTCCACTGTAGCCACTGAACAGCTCTTCAATGAAGTCAGAACAGAGACGATCTTTCAAAAGTCCCTTCAAAAAAGTTCTTACACAGGTGGAAAATGATTTTTTTTCCCCCCTCCAAGACTGGCTTTAAAAATAAGACCAGAAGCCCTTGCTGACACTCTTTCTAGAGTTTTGCAAATAGACTCCCAATAAAACAAAAAAAAAGCTAAACATATTCAAACAACTGATAGTATATACAAAAAAATAAACAACGTGATATCGTCGGAGCGTGTGCAAGGAGTGTTTGGAGGGCATTAATGCCTGTAGGATATGGCAGGGGTACTCGGTTCAGACCCAAAGCTGTGGTGATGGAGTAGTTGTGAGTTAATTACTGATTACCTCTGGGGCCGTTCACCTGTGAGCCTATCATTACCTCACACTCACGCCAAGCAGGTGCCATCCCTGGTTGTCCGCCACGCTTGTCTGCTGTGGCATGATTCCCTGGCCTGGGCCTAAAACCCTTACGCAGGAACCGCAGGGGAACATGGCACAACTCAAACCTTAACATCTAGCGCTATCCGGCCAGAGGTCAACTTCTCCTTCCCCCTCCACCCCCTCTCCACTGAATCTGGAGCTCTTTCTTTGGCCTGGCCTGAAGTCACGGGCAGGGAAACAGCTGGCCAACGCCTGCCCGCTTGGACATGGCAGTTCTAGAGCATCGATAGTGGTGCCCACCACACCAGCTGATCCTCTCCCAGGGTCCCTGTCACGATGATGTCTTCATCGCTAACCGGAGCAGACGCCCGCTCCTGGCAGCAACTGGAGGTGACAACAAATCCAATTATCTCCCCTCCATGGAGCCCAGGCAGCCCATGCCGGTGTGACAGAGATGAGGACGGGGACAGGCAGTGCCCTGCCCACCTCATCCCACCCCTCCCCCTGATTTTAGTGGCCAAACACACAGACTACTGCCCCGTCACTCCAGTCACAGGGACAAGAGGACAAACAGAGGGCTCCTGTGGTCTACACAAAACACAGAGAGAGATTTTCCTTCATTTTTTCACTCATAGTTTTATCATTGTAATGAAAAAACAACATACATTCTTTAGACTTTTTGTCTTCTTTTGAACAGAAGTAAGTTCTACTAGTTGAGAACAACATGAAGAACTACATGTAAATGAAGACAGAATTTTAGTTTTGCGTGAACTACTATAATTGAATTTAATAATAAGTAAAGAATTTCATTTCATTATTATATTATTTTGAGCACAGCATGATAAATTGGTTGACCATAATCCTGTTGTAATCCTGCTGTCAGTCATGGTGGCTTGTCATTGACACAAATGTCCCACCACATGGAGATATATAATAAAGACATTAGCCAGAAAACTTGATTTGTGATAAGTGTTTTTGTGACGAGTTCACCTCTATAAACCATTTAAATATCCATATACAAATTGAGCTTTACTGAAAGCATTAGAGGTGTGTTAAATGCATATTAAAGAAAAAAATATTGATTTTTTTTTTTTTAATCAGTGTTTATAGGTCATCTTCACCTCTAATGATTATCCAGAGAGGGTACGATGTATGCAGAGCTGGCTGCACAGTAAAGCTATAGCAAAACTGATTATTTTTTTCTTGATACGGTAATATTATTATTATTTTTGATAATCACAATTGGCATTAAAATGCTTTTTTATTACATTGTACATTGGTGAGTAATGGGTATTTTTCAGTGATGCAACATCATTACAACTGTAGGTGGAAACAATCATCCACATTATGAGGCTGTTAACACAACACCATTTTCAACTACATAAAACTTTCTGCGTTTTGGCCGTTCATTTACATGGCAACGGCGTTTTGGGTGCCTGGTTTTTGAAAACGATCTCCATGTAAACAACAAAAACGCGAATCTCTGAAGATGATGATGTCATGCACATGCGTAATTATGTGTTCAGTCTAGTGTTTCATCGTCATTTAATGGTCTGGTAGCAGAAAACAGCATTTTTTTGTCGTTTTCTCGAATCCGTGTGAATGGCGCTTTGACAATTGTGTCGTCCGTACGCGGAAAACTGAAAGGAAAAACTTCTTCTTTTTAAGCATATCGTTGTTGTGTAAAGGTACCCTAGAAGTGAATCATCAACCAATTCGTTGAAAAAACATTGATTCGGTTTAGGAAAAAAAAAATAAAAATCATCCTGATCATCCTTAGATGATTGAGTCAATTACTCAACTGATTTACAACACAGATGCATTCTGAAATGAAACACTTTTATGTGTTACTTAGAGATATATCTGAGATTGTTCTGGCTTAGGTGAGTCATGATTCATTGAAAAAGACTGATTCATATGAATTAAACACCATTAATATGTCTTCCCTTTAGACATGCAACGGCTGGTCGTGCTTTGGAGAGTTATTAAACCATTCATTAAATCATTCGTTCTAAAACACGGATTCATTCATGAACTAAACAATACAAATGTGTTTTGCTTGTAGACTTAAAAAGGCTGGTCGTGAGTCATGAACCGTTCATTCAAACAATTTGTTAAAAAAAAAACAACAACACTGATTCATTCACTAAATGCGTGCTTTGTGTTGCTGTGTTTCGCTGAGGCTCGATTGATATTTTCATTTGTGAAGCAAAAATAGACAAAGTGCATACTTAGTTACTCAATATTGTAATACGTTGCTCAATATTACATTAATGGTAATTATTATTCTGTTGTTTAAATGGCAATATCAGTCAGACCACTTGACTTTATACAATACATCACTACAAGACAAAACTGTTAACCTTACCTTGTTAACCTTTAATCTCTCATTATTTAGGACTGGTTGTCAATAGTTTAAAAGCTTAATTTATGTGCAAAATAAAAAAAAAAGTCTGTGAATGGTTACAACACTCAACCGTTAAAGCTGTAAACAGAAAATAGAAAGAGCGGAGTGCTACACACCAATAAACCACTAATTGATCATCCATGTTCATATGCAGGCTATGGCACTGCTGAAGAAGATTCTCCAGGCCAAAGCCCGTCTGATAAAGGCAGTGACTCACGGGTTTCATGATATTCAGATGAGCCTTCAGTGTGGGTGACTGGTGACACAGGGCGCTTGAGCATGGAGTTGGTGGACATGCCCAGAGGGAGATTCTGAAATTCTGATGGATCAACTCATCCAATGGGCCATTTCTAGTGGAGTATGGGGAAAAGATAGCATCCAGTCCTATCAAAATATGAGCCAATGTGTTCCAGACAAAAGCTTCTGAGACAGCTCAACAAAGAACCACTGAAGCAAGGGCTTCTCAAACTTTACTGTACTTTTACCTACCTGTCTGGACACAGTGGTCACCTTATACATTAGTATAGGGATTCAAACGGATAGTTCACCCTAAAATTAACGTTTTCCTCTCCAAAAGAGCTCTAAAAATTGTATTTGGTTCAGACTTATGGGTTTGAAACAACATTAAGGTGAATAATTGATAACATCATTTTTAGTAGCCTATTTATGTCAAGGGTCAACAATAAAGATGCTTTGACATTCAGGCCAGTAGTTCTGATATTTACTGGCATAATTTTCACTGGAACCACTACAAAAATAACTTTTATTTTTACCTGTGTATTTTTATTTTTTTACATTTCAAATTTTACATTTTTATTTTTACCTGTGTATTTTTATAGCATTTGATAATGTGTAATGCCGCCACAAACTGCCACCGTAACTTTAAAATAGGCCTTTGCATCTCATCAGTTTGTTTTTCATATGCTCTGTATACCCCCAACCCCCCCCCCCATCCCTTTCACCCTCACATGGAAAAGTGGATGAAAAAAAACAACAACAACAACCTCTACTTCCTGTGAAACTGTTGGTCGCACCTCTGACTGCAGTGACGGGGGAGAGTAAAGCCATTAAAATGACACAGAGACAGATCATGTGTGACACTTCAAAGGGTCTGGAAAAAGCTGGAAAACTGAGCAGCGCAACCTCCTCATCCACCCTCCGGCATGGAAGAGAGGGAAAAAAAACACAAAGCCGACAAGCACGCACCGCATGGTCAACACAAGCACCCAGAGACTCCCGCGCTCTCCTCTCGGCCTCCCCCCAGACCCAAACACAGACTCGTCCCCCGCGACTACACGTCCAATGATTACACTATTCCCTTTCTCACTCAGAGGAGCTAATTAATGCTTTAATATGCAAATGAGTGCCACAGTAAATTACACAGCTGGCAAATATGCCTGTTTTGCCCCCAAAACTACATCAGGAAATGAGCAAGACTGCGTGTGGATTGTGAATGCAAAGAGACCGAAGGTTTATTTCCAAACCGTGAAGATGATTTCACCTCAAAGTTTGGATGGCGAAAGGCTAAAAGTTTATCTGCAAATTCTGAACAAGTTTTAACAGCGGACGGGATCTTGGACAGCAATAATTGAGGACAGTTGAATGGTCACTTTGAATGCTACATCAATTACATGGCATTTTTAATTTAACACAAATGAAAACAAGTGTGTGAGGGAAGCAGATATAGTTTGTTTAGTACGTCATAGCTACATCTAAAAAAAACTCACTAAACATTATTAACAGCTAAAGATTAGATGTGACATGTGACACTCGCAAAAATAGGTTTTGTTTAGATTATTATCTTTTGTGTTCTTTCCTTTTATTACCTTTCCTTTTATTATAAGTTAAATACCATTGAGAGAATTCACAAAGCGCACAATGACATGCTGTTTCAAATAACAGACACTAGGTGGCAGTACCTTTCAGACGCGTCACTCTGGGACCCTTAGCGAGGCGCGGAAGAAGACGAGTTCATATTCCGGTTGAATGGAAAAAGACCAACTGTTGTCCCGTGTCTCTTCTAACCGAGTCATTTATTCAATATTTCCAGGTTAGTTTCACAACTTTTATATGACTACAAAGGGTTATAATCTAATTTGAATCCCCAGTGATGTGTGTTTGACAAGCGAAAGGTTTTTTAATTGTGTAAATTGTAAAGTCTAAAGAAAACTGTGTGACGATGACGGATGAGGAAATGGCGGCCGATGCCTGCACTAATGTTTCCTTTTATATATTACTAACGGCTCGGGAGATTTCTGAGTTATTACAGTGGATGTGTAAAGTAACTGTGTGTTAGACTATACGTTACACGTAATAAATAAAATGCTAATGTACAGAGTAAACGCAGTTTACAGATGTAGTTTTGTTTGGGTGAAACGCACGTGGTAGCATTGAATGCATACATGTGGTAACATTAGACTGTAAAACAGTTTCAGTTCATAGAAATCTAGAGTAAAGGAGACAAATGTTTACTATTGAAGTTTGGTTTTGTTTAATGTAATTTAATTGAACTTGACCTAACTGCAAATGGGATTTATTCTGTTATATTAAGTGAACATTTAAATGTATAATGTAAAATGTATAATGAATACAGAAATACTCGTTTAATGAGAGATAACAGAGAATGTGGTTTAGGGAGAAAATGTGAAGGTTGAGGAAATATGTGAAGATACATTTTTGTGGAAAAATGTACGTTTTATGGAATATGTAATTTCGTGTTATCCAATTGTGGATATTTCCTGTGTTTCAGTACAGAGCAACCAAAAATAACAGTAATAATTCTTTATTGCAGAGTAAAGGTTGAAATGTTGTAAATAAAATGATACATTCCGGTTGAATGGAAAAAGAGCAACTGTTGTCCCATGTCTCTTCTAACTGAGTCATATATTCAATATTTCCAGAGCACTTCGACCAGGAGTATCAATCTGCTAGCGGACCCCTGGCTGGGACCCGTTACACGTACAATACGACCAGGTTTGCACACAATAATGCAACATACTGCATGCTTCACAACCTTATTTTTGTTCACATCAAGTTATAGTGAGTACATAGTCTAGTTTCTAAGCAGACTTACTTCTACAACAAGATATTGGTGACAACAAGTGCTATTTTTTTCCATGGTAGTGAGAGCAGATGCAAAGAAACAGAGATGTGAGGGTGTGATTTGGTTTAGCTTTGATAAACATATGACGCTTTTTTATACGACTGTTATTTTCATGCCCTACAACCATGTGAAGTTGATGGGAGAAGGTACTGTGAAAGTATCACTAAAATATGGAACATGCTACAATACTCACAAACTCAAATTCTCTAATTAAATTTCAGGCCACAAATAACTAATAAGGTTTTTTTTTTTTTTTTTTTTTTGATGCCACTGAATCTGGAAGGCAATAGAGAGGTAAAAGCAGAAATAAATATGAAGCTGTGGAGCAGAGGTAGCACCAACATATAGAAGCTTTGAGTATTATTTAAAAAAAAAAGACATACTGTAGGAGCAGAAGAAAGCAATAATGAGACAAGCATTTGTTTTATGTCCTGTGACTGACTCTTAGGCCCTGTTTAAACCTGGTAGAGGAGTTTTTTTCAAATGGATCACAAGTAGACGAGGGAGACACATCCACAGAAATCCACTCTTCTCTGGATGTAATTTTTTTGTCAAGTAATTTGAGAGTTGCATTCAAAAGGGGAGGGCTAAGATAATACACTCAGCTGAAAATTGCATTTTTAAGTTCACTTATCTGTTCTAAAAATCCATTCAAAACTGTGATGACGTCACACAATAGCAGAATGCTAGCGTGTTCCGGCCAACAATGGCCTAACCTGTAAGAAATCGAAAGGACATAAGTACTCGTTCATTCAACTTTTGGCCTATAATCTATATTGAACTTGCGGTATCAACAATAAAATCTATGTTGATTCTACGACAAGCAGGAGAAAGAGACACATTTAGCCGTTTAGCTCCGTAGACTCCCATTCATTCTGTACTCGCCTGCCATCACCTCCAGTGGAATTCTAATGGAACTGCAACCAAGATGATACACAATAGGGCTGATAGGAAGTGCCAAGGCTCTCTGTTAGAAGGGCTCTGGTGATGCACAGAATCGTTGGGTGAAATGTCATAGCCATGTTTTATTTTGGATCAGAATCAAGGACGGGAACTAACTGTTTTCTAACTGAAATCGAAAATAATTTGAAGAGTTTCTGACTTTACTTTGTGGGAAACTTCAAAAGAAATAGAAAAAAAAAAATGGAAAACAGCATTTTAGCACCAGAATACTGTATTTACAAAAGTTTAAAAACTGAGCTGCAATGCCACACGTGTGTGTGTGTGTGTAGCTCATCATAAGCAGCTCATCAGAGGTCCCATGAGCAGGACCTGCTCTCTGTCTGCTCACTCACTCAACTCCAGCCATCATAGAGTCAGACACCATTACCGACCACAAACACTAACCAAGTCTTAGTTCCACTTGGAGTCTGTCCCACAAGACCACCTGCCCCTCTACAGCCCTACCTGCATCTCTAATGATCCTTAATGAGTGACATCGCTGCAACCTGAGTCTGCCATGCACAACAACAGTGACTTTAGGAAAACAAAAGAAAATAATATGATGCCATTGTTGTACATCATTGTCTTAAAGAGACAGTTCACCCCAAAATAAATGAATGTCAGTGTTGTCCGATGTTGTTTTGGACCATATTGGCTTTCATTGTATTTACAAAATGTCATTGTACAAAAACAGTTCTTCAAGATATCCTGTTTTATGTTCCATAAGTTTTAGTAAATGATGATGGAATTTACATTTTTAAGTAAACTGTATAAGAGCTGTAAGTATTTTAAGAATTTTTTTTTCTTCTTGAAATTCCTTATGAATATAATAATAGTTGGCATATAATAAGCGTATATAATAAATAGAATAAGCAAAATAATTGTTGTTGGCACATAATATATACAGATTAGGTCTTGTAGTAATTTGTTAAGAAAGCTTGAATGTGTAAAGTATGACCTTAACTAAGGTAAATAACTAAGCACTTTGAAAAAGAGATGGATAACATGGTCCCAACTTTCAGAATTTCCTAAGACTACCACAATTCATATTTTAGATCAGCAAATAATCAAAAATAAGCACCAAATAAGCCAATAATCAAATGGATTTGAGCTTCTTCAACAGACACGCCAAATCAGATGTTGTAAACAAAGACCCTAGGACCTACATTCCCTCCCTACCACCTTCCTCTCTTTAAATATGCGCATGTAAAATTGTGCCACACACACACACACGCTTTTCTTTTGAAGAATGAAATTTTCGCTTTTCTCAGTCCCAGGGAATTTTACGAAACTGAATCAGAACACTTGATCTGACCACCCACTGATTTCTGATGGAAAGATTTGCTTTTTAATACAATCGTCAGTCGTTCTGCCACGTGCCTGGCCCAGACAAATCCCAGCAGTGTGTCTTCTTGTACTGCCACAGTGAAATGTCTCATTCTCCATCGGTTAAATACCACTCTGCTGTAATCTATCATGGTGGAAATGTTAATAACATAGTCCTCTGTTTCAGCTGAGCTTAAATATGACACATTTATACACATTTAAGACAGATGACATGTTTTCAGGCCGTGTATCGATGAAAATATATTTCGAGGTGTAACTGATTGACAAGATAAAAACATCAGAATCCAAACTAATGACTGATATAAAAAATAATCAACTTCTGTTTCAAGCTATAGAATCTGTTTTAAAGAGAGCATTCTGTCCTTTCATGATTTTAATTAACACTTTAATATGCAAATAAGATAGAGGAGATAAAATCATGACAAACAGATGGCAAGTGAACTTTTTCTTTTCTGCCATGTTCTTAAGTTGCAATATCCTTTTTTTTCCTTTTGCAACGATGTGTGAAGCAGCAGCTCTAAGTGATCAGCAACAACTTATCTTTGCCTAACTTCGATGGTAACTTCTGTCTTTTCAGTTAAACTTCATTGATACAGAAACACGAAATGGCAAAAATTTAAAAACTGAGTTTGTTTGAACATCTTTACAGTAATAATTGTGATTGTAAAATCCACAGTATCCCCCTATTCCAATGGATTTTCATCATTAAACTAGGGTTGGGTAGAAGCTTATTTTTTTTGGATGGGTTAAGAAAGTTCAGAAAGTTTGACTTTTGTTTTTGGGTCATCAATAGATCATACAGAGGTATACAAAATGAATTGCCAATACTCTTTTACAGCCCTAAACAACTTTGTGACCAGTGAACCAATGAATGATTTCATCATTGTAATCATTCATTGCTTACAGGATTTACTGGGCAGATTTTAATTTTGTTAGATACAAATCTTTTGAATTAATTTAACATCTATAGTTATTAGTGTAAATTGATATTAGTTAATAGTTAAATGTCTCCAATAAAACCCTAAAATATATACACACTATACATTTTTTCATGATACTCCGGTCCTAAAATCTACAATTTCAAAAAGTCTCTTTTATTTTCAATTTTGACCCAAGAACCATCTGTATTCAAAATTACTTTACTACACACTGAGATAGTCAGGATTATTATTAGACACCTCACCTTTTCCTCTTTCACGTGTTGGTCCAAATCCAGTCTGATGAGTGAACGGTTGATCTTTAAGGCCAATGAGAAAGCCATGAGGCCCCCAGCAAGCACATGATTCTGCCGTACGTCCAACCGCTGGATATGTCGACTTTCTGCAAGGATCTCAGCCAAAGTCACAGCACCTGGCACCATGGGTAGAAAATACAGGCTTAGTTATAAGGTGAAACAGAAATAAACTCCAGAAAAAAAGGAAATCTATAAAGAGAGAATGTGCCAAAGAGGTAGAAATTTAGAAAAGCAATATTACGAACCCTACCCTCGCATGTTATTCCTGTGGCAGCTAGGCCAAGTTGCAATAAAGAGCGATTGATCATGAGGGACTCCTTTAGCGTGTGAATGCCTCTGTTCTCAAGGTTGTTTTTTCCAAGGTTTAATGTTTCGAGGGTTTTTAAGTGGGGCTGAAAAAAAAAAGACAAAACAGGATGTTTAAGAAAACATGCACTGATGAGCTTGTTTTTAAATCACTTTTTAGAATTCAAGTGTCCTTTTTTCTGTGCATTTGAATCCAATTATGGATGGTGAATTTGTGTCACTTTGAGAGCTTTAAGTGTCACACACCGTGGCGTGGCAATAGATTGACTCTCAAGAGCATATTAGCCGCGTCATTTATGAGGCACGATTAGCAGCCATATAAAGCAGGAGATAGCGGAGCACATGAGGGAAAAGCCATGTTGCGTAACAGAACATACACTAGGCCAGCTCGCTACACTCATTATTCTCACTTAGTCTCCAGCTTTAAATGAAAAAAAAAAAAACAAAACAAGCTCACAGATCAACTAACAGTTCATTTGCGTCACTGTTACAATACTCAAGCATGTAAACACCCACACATCGACATATACAGTAAATGTATACAGACACAACCAACAAGCCCAATCAAATATTAAGAGAAAGAAAAACTAAGAAAATGACATTTCAAATGTAAAACACATAAAATTTCAAAATAATTTAGTCAAGTATTGTTTTTTTGTTATCGGGTATATTTCTTTAGCTATAAATACAATACAACTTTACGGGATAGTTCACTCGAAATTTCTGCCATCATTTGCCCACCTTCATGTCGTTCCAAATCCGACTCTTTTTATTCTTCTGTGAAAGTTAAAAGAAGACATTTTAAGAAATGTTGCAGTGGTTTATTTCCATTGCAAGGTCAATGGGTTTCAAAACTGGTTACCAAGATTCTTCAAAATATTGTATTTTGTGTTGTGCAGAAAAAAAGAAAGTCAATCAGGCTTAAAAAGAGGTGAAGACGAATTTTTGTGAGAACAATATATCTGTAATTATATATCAAACTATATAGTTTAGTTATTTAAAGTCCAATTAACTACAAATACGCAAATTATTGTTAACATAATAAACGTTTCAAGTTAACTGAAGTAGCGTCATTCTAACAGCCTATGGTTGAAAACTTCAGTCAACCGATCTCCAATTGGTCAGACAAGGATCCACTGTAAAATGTGGATAACATTGTGATTTAATTATGTTATGCTGACATCAGAGAGTTCTGTGTCTGCCCAAATAACCCATTTATTCGCTCTCTCTTCTTCTGCCTTTAAAGAAACCCCAGGGGAAAAAAAAGAAAGAAAGGTTAATAACAACCCTTCCTGTGTCATATTCGACACGACCAGCCATCGGACTAATTATATTCATTATGGCCGCATGGATGTCTACTTATCCTTCTTAATGACAGACCACATGAAAAAGCCCTCTAAACACATATCTATTATTTAATCAAACTGTTCCCATTTGGTACAGGCAAAATAGAATGAGCAGGCTTTATTTTTGGCCTGAATGAATTCTCTGTGAACACGCCAAAGGCCGAGAGAAGAGAGAGCAGGCCTTTAATTTGTAGCTTTTGATTTAAATCGCCATTCAGATGACAGAAAGGTACAGTTTATTCTGACAATCAGAGCTGCTGAAGAGGAATAGATATTATTAAGGATTAGAGATGAGCTTTCTAGTGAGGATGAGACAAGCCATTTCCTTTTGTTCTCTCTGTGTGTCAAACTCCGCAATAGTAGACCACACACACACAAAAAAAGATCCAGTAGCTGTCATGTTGACGGTTTGGGTACTTCCTCTCCAAAGCCCAGCAGAGGCCACATGCAGTGTTACTTTTCGTCTTTAACCAAAGCCACACTCGGATAAAACAGGAATGAATTAATAGCTGAAAATCATTGTATTTAGTATTATGCGCAACCCGTAGTTTATTCTATATAGACCCACTCAAAAATGAAACTTCCCTGGACATCTCACTCTTTTCCATGTAATGAAAGTAAATCCGAAATGGGGCTGTTGAGATTTCCAAAGCCCCATGATGGCTTTTTTGTAAGGAACAGATTTAAATTGAATCATTAAACAGTGAAATCTTGACATTTGTCCATGAATGAATCATTCTTTTAAGTCAGATCTTTCCAATGATTCAACTGATCCAGTTCACACACCCAGTGTGAATGAATCCGACTGATTTGGTTCACTGGCTCAGTGACCTGCCACACAAAATTATGAGTGAATAATAATTTCAGTTTTTAAGTCACAAATAGCTACTGTATGGCTTCAAATGACAACAAAACTTGTCAATAAACTAATTTTAATGCTATCATGGTGCTTTTGCATCTTTTTTTTTTATCTTGACACTTTCAGACCCCATTCATATACTTAAATAGAAATGAGTGGATTTTAGATTTCTTCCAAATTTCTCTTTTTCTGTTCCATACAGGTTTGGGAGCGTGTAAATGATGGCAGAACTTTCATTCTTGGGGAACCTTTTTTCTTTAAATAAAACTGTGAAAAGAATTTGTGAAAACGCTACTTCCCGATCCACAATCTACCAGATGTGATACTTATTTTTTTTTTTACTCCTCTGCTTTTTTTAATCACACTTCGTAAGTCTAGAAGTGCTGTTGTAATGATTAAAATTGCACATATCTCTATTATCTTGCCCGAGAGAAAATCTCACCAGAACATTCTGTAAATGGCTCATGCCACGATGAGTGATATGATTGTTACTCAGTATCAGCGTTCTCAAACCAGTCTTCTGAAACCTCAAAGCATCACAAATCTCCTCCAAACCTGTGGAACAAAGAGAAATGACTACACAAGAGCTGAAACCAATTGTATAGTTGAACCACAAAAATGGTTTTCAACCGTGCTATTGGAAGAGCACAACACAACCTCAAACAAAATGTGTGTACCTGAGTCAGACGTGGCATTGTTGCTTAGGTCCAAGGCTCTAAGAGTGTTGTTGTATTTAAGGAGGTCTGCAAGTTGCATGGAGTCCTGGTAGCCGTTAAGCTTGTTTTCAGAGAGGTAAAGCTCCTGCAAAGCGCTGTTCCTTTTCAGAGCACCGACTAGGGCAAGAATTGAGAAAAATCTTCGATAAGCATGGTGCTTTGTCCTTCTCTGAGATATGTGTGCCAAACAAACTCTGCCACAGTGCAACAACAAAAAGATGTCATGTAAGACAATCTGGAAGAAGAAAAGAACGAAGAACGAAATTCTAAGAATGCCCACAGCGGTTCACCCAAATGACAACAAAGGCTTATTGAAAACTTTGAGGTTGTATAGGACTAACTCCATTATCATTTTTATTTACATCGCTGTGATTATCACGGTCATCATTTTAATCGTCAACATCATTATGTGTCCCTTTTAGGGCCAGAGAAGCTTTCATGGGCTTTTGTCTGTGGCCTCACAGAGCTGTCTGTCCAAATCAATGCGGCAGATTTGATCAGACCCTTTCGGTTGCATGCGGAATGCCAACATCGTCATCTTACACAGTAGGAACCAAACAGGGGGATCGTTGAATTGATCGGAGGGACTCCACTGTGCGAGTCAGCAAGTCCCGCAATCAGGGCCCCACCGATCAATAGCAATGATCAGAAGCTGGGCGTCCCGCTGGGAAGAATGAGAGGGGCGGCCGAGCAGCCCCAAAATATCAAATGGATCCACTTGCCGCTTAAAGACATAGAGCCATGAAGACATAGGATGTGCCACTCCACTCCTCTGTCTCATTTAAGGTCATTTCACTTGGGTTATGTTAATGGCCTATGTTTACAACATCACTTTCTTTATCTTTCTTTTATCAAAGTCATTTTCGGGGGAAGTCATTTCCATTCAGACATTAGCGTGATGTGCAGTGACAGCACACTGTTTCTATGCATAGTCTGATGACCAAATATAAGTTGCTTATATACTGCATATAATACTGTATCCCCATTTTCAAGTGGAATTACCATGGTACAGTGAATAAATTTAGCCACGTTTTTTTTTTTTTTTTTTTCATTCTAGAAAATAAATAGCTGTTTAATTTGTGTATTATGTTAATGTTTAATTGAAGAATTGCAGTAACTTAAAAACAATACATTTAAAAATATATATAAATGAAAATATAATATATGCACGTTTTGATGTTTTATCAAAATATCTCAATCAAAAAAAAAAAAAACTCAATCAAAATGTATCTCTAACAACTTTAATTTGTTTAATTGGGAAAAACTAATGAACAATTAAAAGATATAGTTCTTAAGAGTAATTTGTTCATGAATCAGACTACACTGAATGTTTCTGCATGCCATTCATGAGGAAAACTCAAGAAATATGTTTCGTTGCAATATGTTGCTGTGTAGTCTTTTTATCTCTTCAAATTCAATTCAGATTGTAAACTCATTCAGAACTGAAGTAAATATGATTTGTTTGCCCTGGCGATTGAGCAATGTTGAAGCAATGCAGAAAACAGTGTTCTGCACAGAATTCAAGTTGTAAGCAAGTACATTACATAGCAATAGCTTATTATTAAATTATAAAATTATTTTAATGGAATGTAGTCAAGTTTAACCAGAATGCATGGCTTGCAGGTGTTTTTTTTCCCCCCAGACTATACCTCGGTCACACACCACTTGCAATGTAGGAGCCCGTTCTCATCCCAAAGCGCCATATAAGACGCTTTTGCAAAAGCGTAAATATCCAACACACATGGCACCCTTCTCCATGATCTAGCTATGTTATTTAGCGCCATTGCTAGTCACACACAATGCATAGGCCTATGTGGACATCTTCATGGAAGTCAGTTTCTGCCTCATCAGTAAAAAAAAAAATAATAATATTTTGACCTACAAAATACAATTTCACAATCTTAAGGAAATGCGGGGTAAAGTCAAATGTATACGAGATATTCACAACTGTAATCAAACAAATTTTTAGATCGCAAATACCTTTCTTAATTTAATTTACATGTTTTAATGACAGTGTCCTTCACAAGCTTGAAAGGCCGCCACATGTCTGTAAAAGCTGTGTCTATAGTCCTGTGTCCTTTTAGGAGACAATCTCTATAGTGCTGTGGGAAAGACTCCATCTCACAGTGAGCTGGCCAAAGTGTCCTGAATGGATCGGTGCAGCAATGTGTAAAGTGACAGGAAGAAGATTACGACATCTAATCCAAGCCCAGTCTAGCTGTTAGGGTCACTGGGCCAAAATCTGCCACTCCTCCCCTTGTCCTGCTTCATCTGTTCCTGCTGGCCAGGGACATGGAGAACGCTCATTCAAACACTTGCTATCTGTACTTTCGTATAGGGTGACCATAGTATAGGGTGAAATAATGTCTCTTCTGTATTAGTAACAAAATATATTTATATCTTTAGTTTTCTTCCTTTTTATCCTGTTTTTCTTCCTCATCCTCCTTGGTTGCCCATCTATATTTTGCTGTTGGGCTGATCTTTCCCAGCAGTTTTTTTTTTTGAAAACCAGGGCATTTTCATTATTTTATAAAAAAACAGCCAGGATGGGAAGGACAGGACATTGCACCTACTTTATGTACAAGCACTTTGGGTGTGAGCACAAAATCTGCAGGAATGAGTCAAATTAAGTGTAATTTGCTGGTGTTAATATCAAGCCCTGGTCACAAAAGAGAAGAAAATACTATTGCAACTTCCATTCCATGCCAAGTTCAATTGAGAGCAAAAACATAAAGAGTCCAATTATGTAGTTAACCCCATAACCCACAATGCACCTGTTAGCATAATCTGCATTTCACAGCACAGGGTCAATATTCTCAGGCACCAAGCACCCAAACTTTCTTCCATTGTTAGCTCTCATACACTTCAATTGAATGGTGTGTGCTGGGCATACCAAGTGTGAAGAGAGGTTTGCCGCTCAGGCAGGTGTTTTCAAGGTGCAGCACTGTCAGCCTGCTGGTGAGAAGGGCTTTTGACAAGGCCTGTGCGGCGTAGTCCACCATAGGCACGTTGCAGGCATCCAGCCTCCACAGGCATCCACTCTGAAGAGACCAGACAGCAAACCATCAGAGAGAGAGAGAGACAGAGAGACTCCGAGGCCTGGTTTTGCCCTCGCTGCGGACTGGCCTCTCTGTCTCACCCTCTCTCATCAAAAGCCACCCTGTCTACAGAAGCAGAAACGTCAAAACCAGAAAACAATTCTGACGGGAGGTTCCCAAAGATCTGCAGGCCATTCCGGAGTTTCATCCTATAGTCCACCACTTCAAAAGTGTCCAGATTTTTTTCTTCTTTCCCTTTCTTGGGAGATTTTGATTGATCTCAAATAATACTGCCTGAGAGCGTGCCTTTGGTTTTTACCATTGAAGTCCTCATCACCATGAGGTGATGCTGTCTTTCATCTAAGAGCCGTTCCTAAATGAACACATATTGTCAGGAGTTTTATGAGGACTGTAATGATGTCCATTAAAATCAAAGTGTGAATTAAGCTTTATTCAGCAGTGCGAACATTTTCATCTTTGATGCATGCAATTCATTGCTTCCAATTCAATTTGAATACCACTGTGAGGTATTGGTTCACATAAGGTATGACAGTTAATGACACTTTTAAAACACAAGGTGTGTTTCTGAACTTGAAAAAAAGGCAACGTTCACATAGCGTTTTTTATTATTATTATTGATTAATTAATTAACCTTTAAAATAAAATGGCAAGTTGCCATAACGTATTATCTGGATTTAAGATTCAATAAATTTTATGTTTAAAACAATATATATATATATATATATATATAAATATTTAAAGGAGTTCAAAATTAAAATCGTTATATTACATGGTTTAAATTCTTCGGTTTATTTTGTTTATGAACCAATAAGTCTCTTTTCAAGTATTAAACATTCACAGCTTGCACTGAATTATTTAATTAAATAATCATTTTAAGTAGCCTACTAATAAAACGTTAAAACGTTTTAGCAGAACATATTATAACAATTACATATTTCACAACCCATTGGGCAGTAGGATTAGATCAGATGTGCAGTAAATCTTACCCGTCGGAGGAGGTGTGACAGTGAAAGCCAACCTGAGTATCCCATTCCTGAGTTTGAGGACATGTTGAGGTGCGTAGCTGATTCGTAGTACAAAAACATATCCAGCAAAGATGATGCTCCCTTACATAAGAGAAAATAATAAAAATTAATATCAACAAGTAAAAATAATCCTGACATAAAAAATGTACATTTTGGACGTTTTTGCCGCGGACTGAAAATCTGGCATCTGAGTACGTTTGTCGGCGACGCGAATTCTGCAGGGCACATCGCTTCATCCCGACCACTGATAAATACACAGCGCCACGTCAAAAGTCATATTTTACCAGAGTGTCAAATCCTAATTTAATGTAAGGATATAAAATCATTGGCTTCAATATCTCATGGAAAAGAGGTTTTCCCCTAGCGTAAGATATTACGCAGTACTTGTTCCCTCTTCTAGAGAGAATCGAGGTTAGTAACCCAGTAGGCCTATGTTATCAATATCATCTATACCAAAGCAAAGTCTCAGTAATTCTTTAGATGGGTAAATGTACTTTAAAGTGTGTTTCTTTCACTTTGGGAGCTATAAGAAGTGTTGACTCAAGAAGATATATTGGAATCATCAAATCAAGTTATTTCTTTCAACGATAAATCGTAAATATATGTTAAAGTTTTATTATTGCTCCTGCATTCCTTTTTAGCAAAACTTGAATATGGGTATGTTTAATAGGGAAAAAAAACAAACATTTTGAGCAAAAAGCTGAGAAAATCACGTTTTTTATCAAAGAGCAGATCGGATTCAGAATGATGATCAAAACATAGATGGAGCAGGCTAGATTGAGTCCATCAACATGCCCAAAGCTTCACAGTCCAACACTCCTGGGTCGACATTAAGAAGTTTTGATAGGTGCTGTTTAATATTGATGATCACGTTATTTTACATATGTTTCTGCTTCTTTTTCACCTGTGTTTTGATCAGGAGATTCTCTTTCAGAAGATGTATAGCGCCCCCTACGATATGTGTGAAAACACAGAAAGCTGGAAATTTCCGTCAATGATCGGGAAAGCATTGTCTCACAAATGACGGAAATTCCCATCTAAGGCCGACAAAAGAGTTAAAAGCAATTGTTCATATACTTACATTTTCCTCCAGCTCGGCCCCCTGCAGGCTGATAAAATCAAATTGCACTGATTTCAGGATCTCTTCAAGAGATTCACAGGAGCAATAATCTAACCGTTCACCTGGAAAAGCAATCAGAATGGAGATACCACTTTTTACATATACGTAAAAAGGGGTGTCACCCTGGCCTGGACAAAGTGTCAAGGGCATTTGCTGTGACAAATTATATTCAGCATTGGATAAACTAACATACACCTAGAGAACAAAATATCTGCCCCTTCAAATAGTGAGACATATTAGACACTAACACATAACACGATCACGTCTGATCCCCTCCCTTTAGTGGAGGAGACAATCAAAGAGCTTCTGATTATGCAGGAACAGATGACTTTTAAACAAAGCCCTGAGAAATACTTTGATGGCCACAGCAGTCCGTCTATATTAGACACGCGTTGCAAAGGCCCCCTTCCCCTCATAAACTCTTATCTTCCTGGTCGGGGAGAAGCCAGATCGCTCAGAGCTGCATGTTGGGGATATAATAATTTATTCATCATTAGCATAATCATTTGTAATTTTTTTAACAACAATCACTTAACTGTACCACAGGAAGGGGGGGGGATCAGAAATCCCATTTTTCTAATCCCCTCTGCCATGTGCAGATAATGACACTGAGACTTAGAGTTAGATGCCATCAGTGTGCGACTAGGGCGCAGGAAGCCAGAACATGCTGACCCGCACATCAAGCTCACATCTACTGGTATCAATAACCGCTGTTTCAGTCATCAAAGGGACAGCACATTTTAATCCCAAACTGCCCTTCAGCGTCAGCATGTACATTTCAATTAACAGGCTCGTCAAAGTTCTGATCTTATCAAGTGTGGTAGCTAAAAAGTAGTTGCTGTTCACTTAAACCACACTTCAGGGATAATGGGAATAGGCTATCTTTACAGCTAAGCAACTTAAAACACACATACAAAATACATAGTTTAAAATACACATGCTGCAAATATATATTAGGTTAATCAGCTTGATTAGGTTACATATTTTGTTTAGGTTGTCAATATGACAAGAGCTTTCTGAAATACTATTTCCGTTTAGTCAATTGTGGCATTCAGTGGAAAAAAAAATATTTCCTAATAATCATCGCTGTCCATGGCTATTTATAATTCTATATTTCAGACCGCTAAAACTCAAGAAACTCTAATGGACATTTTGGTGAATTGTTGGATAATCCGTATGAAAATTTCATTCGTACGTTTTTATGCAATCCGCGTATGCCCCACTGACAGTTATTTTAAAGATGGATCTTACTGCTTTTTTTTTTTTTTTTCTTCGCATGTGTCCGTACAAATCACATCTTAAAATCACTACCTCATACGTTTTCTCATCAGATTGGGTTGAACATTTTTTTTTATTATTATGCATATACTTTTTATTAGAGGAAGCTTAATTTAGCTCAGTCAGTCAGCATTTCATTTCTGAACTACTTTTACATATTATTTAGTGTCAACCAATGGCATGGGTTTGGGGCGCACTATTATTCGGACTTTGCAGTCCCGCCTCAAACTTACGTCATAGGTTTGAGACAATGTTGTCAGGATGCTCATTTATGCTATATACCTTGTTTCGTCTTAGATCAAAAGTGAAGGGTTTTTGGGCCAGTGTTTTACTGATTCATTGTGTTTACAATTCTGAAAGAAAAAAAGCAGTTATGGCTACATATTCTAATGGCCCCATAGTTTCCATAGATTCCCAGAACAAATAGACCCTATTTTAGTGAAGCACAAAAGGGCAAATTACCTGAGTTTTACAACTGAAGAGAAGATAAACAAAACATCTGATTGCTAAAATGCATGTTTGAACCTTCCATTATGTTGTCACGGTTGGTGTGCATCTCCTCCCAGAGTTGTGTCTATGAATTTGAAAGATTCTCTGTTTGTTTTAGGATCGCGGTAGAGCGTTTACAGCGGGTCAGACTAGTGATTCAAAATCGTGCTGATGGAAAGAAGAATAAAGCTGGAATACCTGGATGGATGAAGGGATGAAAATCTCAGGTGAATTGATAACACTGGGGGGATTTTTCTGGCGGTGTTTATAGCTTTCAAGAAACAATAATGCTGTTCAAGAGCAATAGCAAAATAATAAATAGTGAATTATTGAACTTACCTGACAGGTCAAAACACCTGGCTCTGTCGGTAACACAAGTAATTTGCTGCATGAAAAAGAGACAGACGAATCAAAATCAAGAGATTTCTGTACTCGGAAAAGATTTTCAGGGTTTCAGTTTTTGCCATTAATGAATATTTCAAAATGTAAAGCAAGAATTATGAATGTCACTGTAAAATGTTTGGGTTTAACTTAAAATATGATTCGTACTGTATCATCTAAATAAAATTGATAAAATAAAATAAAATATTTATTATATAACAAAACTGTATCAACCTGACCAAAAGTCAAATTTAGAAAGAACATAAAAAAAAAATAATAATAAAAAAAAGACTTTTCCTGTAGGCCTATGTGGGGGGAGCAGGTCCCAATTGTTATTGTGTATTTGTGTGATACAGCAGGCTACCAATGAGCTAATGCTAAAGTATTTTGTGAAGCTCAGCTATACAGACACCATAATATACCTCAAACAAAATGTAATCATCAACATTTGAAAGTGACATGGCACAGTTTATGTAAATTTCTAGTACGTCACACAGCACAGATCATTTTAGCTCAATCTGGCAATCTAGCCGCTAGACTGTAGCTAGCAGATGGCAGTTAGCATCTATCAGGCAACGGACTGATGAAGTCCCTCAGTCAACCTGCTGTAAACATGAACAGGACGTCATATGGGATTTTGCGTTTAGAGCAAAACAAATTAAGCATCGCAACGTGCGAACGAACACTCTCCCGGTTGAATGTCATTCTGAAAGAAAAGTCTCAACAAGGATGACTTAAGGCCATGGATTTGTACCTCTCTTTCTTTGTTTGATGTTTTCCATCTTAATAAATGTGGAAACTTCTGAAGCCCATTGCTGCTAAGCAAGGTTCTGTGCTGTGTATTGAGGAAAATGAAATGACAAAGTACAAAATGCATTGATGTGTCAGGAGGGAGAGGACAAAATGAAGTGATAAAAAGAGCTCTGCTTCCTCCAGGCAGAACGGGACACAGCTTATAAACTTGACTTCCACAGACGCATCTCAAGTGCATTTCCAATTCTTCACTCAGACTCCAGGAGACCCACTCCAGCGCTCGGCAGTCTGGGTGGCTTTGTATCAGCAACTGTTTGAGAGCATATATTTCTCCCTTTTTTTTTTCTTCGTTTAATTAGTTGAAAAAATGAGTTCGAAACATTTTATACAGTAAAAGCTCTCAGGGATTAAAATCAGCCGCACATTTTCCTTTCAGCATCTTTTCTGCAATAAAGGATAAATTATTTAAAATAACACAACCTTTTATCTCACACCCTTTGAAGGCAGCAAATTAAAAATGTAAATTGGGATCTAATTAATATGCAAATATATTCATTCCCAGTTAACAATTAGCAATTAAACCTGCAGTGTCTAGAAAGAGCATAGACCAAATTAATAACTTAATTTATCATTAACAAAATTAAAATGTACACATTTTTTTTATAAAAAAAAAAAAAAATGTTACGCTGTCTCCATGGCTCTTCATCAGCAGCAGTGCCGGGAAAAAACACATTTAATAGAACAATTTGGTGCTTGTCATAGAAAATGATAAATAACTAGCCTAAAAAACAACATCATTGGCTACATGGACGGTGACTGCACAGCGTTGCATCTTCACACAACTGGGAAGGAAGTAAACATGCCCATTTCATGCGGTAAAGAAAGAAATCATTGCGAATCCTCAGTCTAGAGAGTGCAATGGACATTAAAGATTAAAAGTGTGAAAGTTATTTATTCTCTACGGTGTTTAGATGTGAGAAATGTGAAATTCTACTCCGTACTGCGGGGAGGGAGGGCAGTTATTTCACTTCAGACACTCTGTGGCTTTCTGATGAATGTTCATCGCTCAGAGCTAAGCAGCTCGACAGAGTTAGGCTGGGAGCAAGGATGTTTTTGGGGAGCTCTGCAGCACTGCATTCGCTCTAATGGGAGGACGGTTCAGTCTGAAATACAAACTTTTCACAAAATCTACGCCTTATCCTGCAGGGAGATGTGAAATGCTGAATCGTTTGATGATGCTTCCTCGGCTTCTGAGGCGAGCACTCATACTGTATGGGGCGCTTCTGTAAGTCTTTTCTCTTTGTTATTTTCTGTTACTACAATTGCCACCACCTCCGACAGGATTTGCACTTCAGTGGCGGTGACACTTCAAGAAACGTTACTCATTTACAAGCCCCTGGGATAGTAACTGATATCAAGAAGTTTCTGTGTGTTCTAAGACGGAGTGGACACGGAAAACTTCGAATGAGAAACTTCAAGACACTAGCTTATGACGCTAAACAAAGAAAACGGGGTATATATGAGGGTGAGGGTGAAAAAAAGTATTAAGCATTTAAGCTTGTTGAACTAAGGGGGCCTGGGGTCCTTCACACAGGCCTTTTGTTTGTTTACCTCTTCTATGAAGACGTAACCAAAAGCAATACTGTTTTACCCACCAACAAAAAATTAAAAAAAAAAAATATCAAAAAATAGAGAAAGCCCACGGGTACAATAACAGCTTTAAATAGATTTCAGCAGCCATCCTCTTGGGATGATCCTGCCTGGAAAAAAACCCCACCTAATTTGATAAATATGCTCTTTAAGCAGCAAATTTCATTTAGCATTCTCTTATTAGAAATTCACACGCAGTTCTCAACTAAATATCCTTCCTTTTAGCTTCTGCTTAAGCATACATATTTCAGCCTTTTAGGGGGACCACCTACATTCCTTTCAAATTCAGTGGGGTTCATTAGCGGCGTGGAGATAATGCCGAGAGTGTGTTAAATGTAAGCACTGCTAAGTCCCTCATTTTCCACAAATAATTCTCCTTGATCTAATCGTAAATTTATGCAGAAGAGAAAACTGATGCTCTTAACGTTGCTGGTCAATGTAAAATAAGTGCGGAGCTTGAATTATGCATGCATGCATGCTTGTGTGTGTGTGTGTGCGTGCGCTTCTCATTTCCTTTCATTTACCTGTTTGTTATTGTCTTGCTTTTTTAGTTCAATGAAACGTGGTTGGCTAATTAACCTGCTCCCTAAGAGGGATTAAATGTGTTTATTTTTCTTTTCATCCTCTTTCTTTCATTTCAAAGTTATTTTCACCAAATAATGTTCATTACACATAGCTATTTCAAACCAAATCATCTGCAAAAAATAAACTAATATTAGCAGGGAATGAAAGCGTGAGAAGTGCTGTGTGTTTTAATGCGCATTATTCCACTGTACCTTTAATTGATCAAGAGCCTTTGTGTTTGGTTTCACCTGGTGCTTTTCACAGCTCTGCTTGTAGGCCAGAATTATATCTGTCAGACTGAGACTGTCAGCTAAAACAGAACAAACGTATTAGAGCCACAACAAGAATATTTCATTTTTAATCCTAAAAAAATTAAATGAATCAGCTCCATGAGCTATAGGAATTAGAAAATGCAACATTCATTTTTTTTTCTTGTACATTAATTTATTTTCTTTTTCTTTACCTTATGACTCAGGATAAAAAGTCCTCACTTTAAAAAAAAAATATTGTTGGTTTAACTTAAAAAAAAAAGAAGTAACCTGGTTGCCTAAAAAATTTAAGTTCATTGAACAATTGAGTTATTACAATGAAGGAGTTTGATTTAAGTGTCAGAAACTCAAAATATTATGTTATCTGAACTACATAAATTATTTAAGTTGATTTGACAAAAGAAAAAATATTACATATCATGAAAATATTCTTTTACACTGTAGGATTTAAAAAAAAAAACAATGTATACTTTTATTCATAAATAATTGATAAATTGGAACAGTAAATTGTTAAAAAGTGACCATATAAATTTGAGCATTCTTTTCATCAAAGAATCCTGAAAAAAATCATGTTTCAACCAAAACTATTGAGCAGCACAACTGTTTTCAACACTGATAATAGTAAGAAATGATTATAAATATTTCTTGAACACCAAATCAGAATATTAGAATGAATACTGAAGGATCATGTGACACAGGGTCTGAAAATTCAGCTTTGCCATCATCACATGAAGAGATTTCTTTCAAAAACATAAAAAAAACCCTAACATATTATAACTATGTTGCTTTTGTGTCAAATGTATGATGTTTCATGAACAAAGAAAAGCACAACTGCTCTGAACGAAGAGGCCGTCAGCATAACATCAATGCCATCTCACCCTCTTGAAGTTGAACCCTGTTCTCCACAAAGTCAGACACCATCTCCTCGTCTGGGGGAAATGATACACGTTTTTCTCTGCCCTCCTTCATGGACATAGATGTTGTTTCTTCCTCTGAGTGCCCTGTCATTCTTCTGGATTGAGCGATGTCTCATGAATTTGACTAACCAAAAGTTCCATCAATATGTAGCTCTGATGTCATGTACTTCTATGTCAGACATCCCATTAGCTCAGACGTCAGTCCTTTGAACTGTAAAATCCATCATATAAGATAACATCCCCGGACACATCATGTTTCCGTTCTTGCTGCAGAAACCAAACCATTAAATGTCCTTCAAAATCTGCTTCTGTCAATTCATGTGTCTTTATTCTGTGGCCTAATAGTCACTACGCAAAAGAAAACCTAAACTCGCAGCGTAGCACTTGTACAAAACAGTTACAGGATACCACATTACATGCTTAATTATTCATGAATTATGTGCCTCTCAAAGCTAGTTGAACTATATAAGTCAACATCAAATATGCACAGGGGGAAACAGAGCCTAATATATTTTTTGAGGATTACTTGAGGTTGTAAATAGTACTGTATTAAATGTGTAGCCTAACAGTATGAGTATGACAAACTCAAAGTTTACAGTGAGTACACAAATTGGACTAATTATGAAAAGTGCTCCATAAAATGTTTTAATAAAATAAAATATATACAAATAATTGTGAATACCCAGTAAATGCCTTAATGCCTCCAGTTGACAAACTGTTGTATTTACTCTGCTCACCAGTAATGTTAGTTTTACACATTTAATGAGAAATAATTTCTGTTAAATTTATTTATGTTCATAACAGATTTTGGAGTTCCATCCCCTCCAAAAACATAACCAATTACATTATCAGGCAGTAATTCGGTACAGAAACACTGCAATACATTTACTAATCTTTAAATGTTCTGCAAAATGAAAAAAAAAAAAAAAAGTTTGGCAGCATTTTTTTTTTTCAAATTAGCCTGTTTATTATGATAACAAAACATCGTAGTTTGACTAAGTGTTTGTGGAAAAATACATATCCCATAAGGCATTGCAAAACCAGGAAATACGCAGCCCTCTTTCTAACCAATCGCGATCGCTGAGCTTCACTCCGAAGAGCCGTTTTGCGGGAACTTTGGAGAGGAAGAGCTGTTACTTGCAACCTGCCACTTACGCTCGTAAAGGTTGGTAGAATATTCTCGATCTGCTTTGATAAAGTGTCATGTCCAAATATGTTTACTAGCGGATTGTGAGTACACATTATCGGCTCTATTGTGATACAAAGCCGGCATAAGGCAGCTAACTCTGCTAGCATAGCGAGTTGAAATAACCTAGTTGATACGCAGTTTCCACCCAAATACAATATAAATAACTCAGCGTCACTTTCATTGATAATATTATGTGACATTAACCGCATGTTTATCTCTCCTAAATACTTGTGTCATTCCCAAACAAAGTAAAGCCATGCAAAGCTATTAATGTCTGTTTTTTTTTTTTTTAAATATAAAAGTGAAACAAACGGCATCATTGGCAGGACTGCAAATTGAAACCATAACTATCCCTAACCCAAGTGTCATCGTCACTGACCTTGGCATTGTAACTTAGTGCTTATACGAGAACATGTCTCATGTTGAAAGTCTGGCTATTCAATATATCAAAGTTATACGTCTATAATTATGACAGAGACACTCACCTCACATGTCTGTCACACCCTAGTCTTGTTTGCACAGGTAAGTTAGTGTAAAGTAGGCCTGTATCTCTGAAAAAGCTCATGTGTTCATTATAGGTAAAGTTATGTCCATAATCAGATATGTGAATACACTACATCTGATGGTCAGGCCTTCCAGAATGAAAATTATTTTAATTCGACCTTGTTTATTTATTTCCATTATTATTATTATTATTTAAAAAAATAAATAAAATAAAATATAATTGTAGGACACCAACCAAATGTAAGTAAATATTTAGAAAAATATTCCACAAAACACAACAGTTTATAATAAAAATGTATTTAGACATGTTGAATGTAAGTAACGTTTTCAATTAAACTATTCACTCTCTATATATAATTTAATCAAAAACATGTTGTATATAACTAGAAATAATGGAAAATAAAACTATTATCCTTAGGAGGGCTGGGCAATATGGACAACAATCTTTTTGTGTGTGTGTGTCTTAAGTGCTGATATACAGTGCATATCTCTGTATTTTCTACTTTTTTCTATTTAAATAACAAAATTATCTTTTGTTTGTTTTACTGTTATTTCACATCCTGCCCAATGTTGTCCTCATATTAAAGGCTATGAAAATAGTGATTGTAACCATGTAGGCTGATGCAATGTGTAAGATGGCGCTTGTTCCCTGAAGTCTGAGAAATTTAGCAGAGACTTGCTAAGGATTGTCCACTCCTGTCCTGACAGCAAAATGGTAATATATTTACAGACAGAAAATATACCTGTGGAAAGTAAGTTACACACTAGGACAGACACCTAATAGCAAATGCATTAAACAGCTCAAGTATCTGTCAGAGCAAGTCACTTTACGTGTTACGAATTATTTTGAAGCCCTTAATGTATAGCATCATGTTTAGGACAAATTGGATTATCCACTTTCCCCTCATCAGCTCACTCAGGGTCGATGCGCTCGTAATATCAGACTACTGTATATACAAACTGTATTGCCTCATATCATCCTAAAACATTTATAAGAATATATAGATATAACACACAAACTCCATACAATGCCTAGTCCTAAACCCTAGTGGTCCCAAATTCAGTTGTAATGATGATTGGGTTTGTCTTGTTTGATACATTTAAGAAAAATGCCACCTAAGTCCAAGGCAGGTGGGGTGAAGAAAGCGAGAGCTCCACCCAAGAGGAAACTAGCTGAAGAATTCCCACCTGGAGAAGTCCTTACAGATAATGCAAAGAAAAAATGGAAGCTTGGATCTGCTGTTGGGCAGGGAGGTTTTGGCCTGCTGTATCTCGGTAAGATTTATTTTAAAAGTATAAAGTTCTAATGCTTTATTTAGATTTATTTAACATTTGTTCAAATTTGTCATATTTCATTTTAGCTAATGAAGACTCATCAGGATCTGTTGGCACTGATGCACCTTATGTCATTAAAGTGGTAAGGGACAGTGTGTATCTTTTTATTGTTGCTAATGGTAGGTATGTGTCCAGAGTTTGAATTTCTTCGAATGCCTGTTATGTTTGGGTGGTCAGAATTCGTTTTTAATGTAATTTATCAGTTGAAGAATTTCTGTGGCCTTAACTAGAAAAAAAAATAAAAATAGAATACAACAGAAAATAATTAAATAAAAATGCAATTTTTGATAATCATTGCATTTATTATTAAATAAACAAAAAAAGTGCCAGAGACTTTTGCATGAGCATTTACCAATCACATTTCCTTGAATGAACACATGTTTACATTTTACAAGCATTTCAAATAAAATTTTGTGCTTTGTTAAAATGGTATGGATATGTGAAAATATAAGTATACTTTCCCTCTACAGGTTTTTTTTTATATGTATGGTTAATTTTTATCTTCTTTTTTTTTTTCTTAATGTCATTTATTTTTGGTACTTATTTTTACTGTGTTGCAGGAGCCAAGTGATAATGGACCTCTCTTCTCTGAACTGAAGTTCTACATGCGAGCTGCCAAACCTGATCTAAGTATGCCCTTCTGACTGCAGACACACTCTCATATGCATGAGGAGCCAGGCTGAAAAAAAGTCGAAGAGCAACTCTTTTAATTAAAAAAAGTTCTGAGCTCACCATTGAGGGCCTTATGGAGGCAGACAAACCACAACTCTCTGCTTTTGGTGGCTCTTATGGCTGCCCCAAGGCCACAATCTTGCGCTTTATTTAATAACAATCCAAATGTCAGTCTCCCTTGACAATTAAATGCTATATTACTAAGGGATGCTCATGTTTTATTCATTGGAATATTGTAATGTTGGTAAATATTTGTCCCACCAGCAGATTACCTTGCGGCACACTCACAGTTTGGTCCCTGGGGAATACTCTTATATTACTTTGAGCACCAACAAGTTTAAATAATAAGTTTTTAATTTGTTTTTCTTTATGAATTGATCATGTGATTGGTTTTAACTGTTAGTGTGATTGTCTTAGTTCAGTATTAGGTCTCACTGTAGTGTTTCTTCTTTTCACTGGGAAGTGAAATGGTAATGTGTTGTGATTTGGGTTTGTGACAGAATGTTTTATATTTTGATTCAGTTGGGGCTTGGATGAAGTCAAGGAAAATCGACTATTTGGGAGTTCCAAAATATTGGGGCTCAGGTTTTCATGAGAAAGGTGGTAAGAGGTAGGAAAAATCATAATTTTCAAAAGTATTGCATAATGAATACTTTTTTTTTTTTTCATTTTTCTTTTTCTTATAAATAAAATGTTTAGGAAACATCTTTGTGCATTTGAACGCACAAGAATGCTGCTTAAACGTAATGATTTCACATCAATCTTCATGACAGGTACAGATTTATGGTCATGGATCGATTTGGAACAGATCTACAGAAGAAATTTGAGGCAAATGATAAGAAATTTCCAAGGAAACTGGTTCTTCAACTGGGTCTCAGACTTGTAGGTTTCTTCTAAGTGGACATCTATCAGAATAAGTAAACTGCTGAAAGTTTAATCGTGCATCAAGTTATGTTTTGTTTGTTTCGCTGACAGTTATGATATCTTCAAATTGACATCTTGACAAAGCAAATATTTCATGTCATTGAAATACCCTTCACATGTCACTCGTGATTAATTTATTTCACAACCAAAATTTCCAATAATAGGTGGGGTTACTAAAATAAAATGAGCAATGAGGGAGGCCACTCTTCTATAGAATAATATACAAATAATTATTGAACATTTATAACTAATAAACTTTGTCAAAAACCTCTTAAAATGCACAGAAATCTTCAATGTGAGTGTTTGTGGCATTGCATGCAGTGAGAGAGAATCTTACATTCCAGTGTTATTATAAAATCTCATATTCTAACAAATCTTTCATCTCTAGCTTGACATTCTGGAGTACATCCATGACCATGAATATGTGCATGCAGACATCAAAGCATCCAACCTTCTTCTGTCCTACACCAACCCCAATCAGGTTTGTTTCAAGCCTTCCACATGTTTAACAGATCTCTGTTGCCATGGCTGTACAGCTCTAACTGTAGAGACATAGACAGGGTGTGCAAACTGTAGGACTATACAGAGCTCCTACTTCTTTTAATTGGAGTACCAGTGATTTGCAATGTAAGAAACTACTTGTCTTATTTTTTTTTCCATCTGTTAATGAGATTTGGGTGGGAAAAAAGCAAAACAATTTAAGCCTTTAATGCGGCTCATAAACTGGAGAGATTAGAGACAGTATTGAAGCTGTCTCTAGCAAATAAGGTTGGGGGGCCTGGGCAGGGGCAAATATTTAATTTGAAGATTAATAATGTATCAGTGGTGTATTATTAAGATGCTATTTTTAAAGTCACAATTTAAAACTCGGCCTCTTGGGATTAGTCACTGCTTACTTGGTGAGTCTGAGCATCCTTTTTTTTAATTACTTGGGTCTTTGCTTCTGAATATATGTATTTCTGTGTTTTATAAATGTGTGTTAAGTACACAGACACTGAAATGCACCGGTTGTAAACTAAATAAGACAAATGCCTAGTTATTTTTTTCATTTCAATCAGATATAGGAATGATTTGAAGTGTCATTGTATAAGAGGAACATAAGAATGCTCTTTAATACTAATAGCAAAAACTGAATTCTGAACTGAATGTAAGTTACTCTTATGAACTGGTTCTTATAACAAATGGTTCCAAAAGACTCAAACTCATGAGTTAAAGATAAAATCAGTCAGACAAATCTTTTACTAAATTAACATTTGAAAGTAATGTTAACATACATTTTAGTAAGGTGATCAATCAGTAACCACTTGAATGGATTGTAAATTCTTTTACAAAGCAAACTTGTAATTAGAGACACATTTACAGCACTTTTTTTTTTAATAAATGTTATTTCGTAAATTTATTATGTATACACTTTATAACTAAGTGAAGGATGGACATTAAAGGGTGGAAAAGCAGAACTCTTTGTACAGAATATGAAAAGATCTAGATGCAGATCTAGATTAGACTGGAAATAAAAAGGTTTGAGTCATCCTAGAGCTGCATGATTTTGGTTAAAATGAGATTTTTTTTCGTTTTGTTTCAATGTTACCATGATTTGGTACATGCAAATAAAAATAATTTACTAGAGTTTCTGACTAAATGTTAATGGCTGCAGTCTATTTAAAACATTTAATTAATCTGAATTATTCATTCAAACTGTTTATATATAATGACTAAATTATAAATACTTCACTTGTTCCATTACTGGATGTGTCAGCATTTTTTTTTTCAAGTCTGAATGATTGAATGAGTGATTTATTGACAAATATATTTTTTAATAGTCGCCAGGTGCCCATTGTAACAATGTAACGATGTAATCAATACAATCGTTATTTGAAGCGCCAAGTTTCTTTCATAAGGTAATTTGCTCTATTTTGAGCACTACCGTAGACATCAGTGACTGTTTACATGTTCACCAATAATGTGATTATTTCTGATAATCAAGGTCAATCGCAGTAAGACACAAACAGAACTCTTTACTCCAGTTAAAGCAACACCAAGTAACTTTTCCTCTGCGGTCGCCCTACAGGTTGGAAGCGGAATTGTCCGTTACTGCTGTCGTAAATAATTTAGCCTACCGCATCCTACTGTCGCACACGCACACGGCCGTTTTCTTATGTCTCATTTGGCAATCTTACATAGTGTGGATATATCAGATAAAGGATAATCCATGAGTGCATTTCACCATGTCACGACTTGATGAACCACTGAAACGATTTTGGAAACATTATTTTTAGGTAAAAAATCGTACTTTGTGTTGATTTAACATGCAATTTTCATTATTCTTATTATCTGCTATAAGTATGGTTATATCACACTCAGATAGGCATACAGTATGCATGTTTCTGGCCATTGTTTAAATCTACTAGCATCAAATTCAAAATACATTTATATGGATGTACTGGATATTATTCGGCTCTGTGATGAACATCGCAATGCCGGGTTTGCATACTCTGCAAGTTGTTGACCGAGTTTGGTGATTTGGAGAAGAGAAAAATTCAGAATAATGTTATGGAGTTCATTCATGAAGTGTGAACAACACACGATATTCGTGTAAATCTATGCACATACACATGCACACTTTGGTCAGAGCGGTAATAATGTGATTACGGTGTTATCATGCCTGTTTATGCCTGTGTTTTGCTGTTTGTGCAGTATTGGAATATCATTTATGTTAACCTTGTAGGCAGCATTCACCTGATTTAGTAAAATGGTGTTATTTTTGTACAACAATTTCCACAAATTTGTAGAGGAATTGACTACTTTGAGATAGATGACCATCCTACAAACTGTTTAATAGTTGGCAAGTGTGGGTTGAAGACATTTTGATCTCTAAACATAAACATATCCAGATGTAAAACGCAGGGTAAAAAGTGACTCTTCAGACTATATACATTTTCACCTTGGGAGGACACTTTTGTTCTTGATTATATTTCTGTGCGTTTGTCATGCAGTTTTGTACACCACATGACAAAGTTTAAGTTTAAGTAGTTTTTCTTAAAAGTTAGTGATGTTTGTCACTGTGGGTGAGCTGTTAATGTTTACTGTTGCAAATTGGTGTATACAGTTATTTTTGAGACACTACCTGAACACATCAAATAATTTTGCACTTTTTTGGGGGGGTAATAGGTGCACCTGCAATTTGTGCAGACTGTTTTAGTATCTTTGGAACCCTGTTAGCTGCTTCCTGTTGCTTTGAAATTGCTTCTATCAATGTGTTAATTGTCCTCTTATATGTGACACTGCTAATTGGCAGTCAGTCTATTTGCAGCTGCATATGTGATTTTATTTGTAGTAACCTTATTTCATTTACAAGTCTTTTTAATTTTCTGTAATTAATTTAGAAGTGATTTACATTGTTGTTGCACAGGAAAAAATTGCTTATGATTTTATTTATTTTTTTGTTTAACCCAGGTATATTTAGTGGATTATGGATTGGCCTATAGATACTCTCCTGAAGGTGTGCCAAAGGAATACAAAGAAGACCCAAAGAGGTGTCATGACGGGACCATTGAGTTCACTAGTATTGATGCGCACAAAGGAGTTGGTAAGAAATTGCAACAATCTGGTCTATTTTCACTTTTAAGTTTAGACTAGGTGAATATGACCTGAAAACTAGATTTATTTATTTTTTTTATAGTTATTTAGTAATATACGTATATATAGTTGAATAAAATGCATTGCACTTTTTTTCTGGTTTCACCTCACCCCAATCTAAACTAAATGATTATTTTGCCAATGTTTCTACATTGTCATTTAAATAAGCTGAAAAAAAAAAAAAACTGTAGTTTATTAAGGTTAAATCTTGCTAACCATTCGTACTAAATAAAATTGAGTAAGCACACTTAGATTATAATTTTATTAGGTATTCTGAGTAAATGATTTGTTTGTAACGCTTAACTAATATTAAAATCAAACCGTATTGTAAATGTTTTAGGCTAACTAACATGAACTAACCATGAGTAATTGTTACTGTATTTATTAATCTTTGTTAATTTTAGTCAATAAAAAATACAGTTGTTCATTGTTTGTTCTTGTTACTTAACAGTGCATTAATTAATGTTAACAAATACAACTGTTGTAGGCTACTGGTAAATGGTGAAATTAACATTAACAAGATTAATAAATGCTGTAGAAGTTTATTAATAGTAAATGTTAACTAACGTAATTATCTTGAGTTTAATAAATGGAACCTTACTGTAAAGTGTTACCGATTTGTTATACACTGATTCAGACATATCGTGAGTTCAGTGTTGGACAGATGAGTTGTGGCCGCCAAAAAATGTTCAATGTGGGAAAAACCCTGAATAATGTTCTTAAATGTTAATTTATTGATACTTTGCATTAATTACTACAAAAGTGGGCAACCCCTTAAAAATGGCCTCTTAAGTTAATGTTTTATTAAGTGTGGGGGGAAATATTACATTTCAGCCCCTTCAAGAAGAGCAGACCTGGAAATCATGGGTTACTGCATGATCCAGTGGCTTTGTGGCCGTCTGCCATGGGAGGACAAACTTCAGGACCCATTGTATGTCAAAGACTCCAAACTCAGGTGAGTATCTTAAACCTCACTTGTAGCATTTTGGATTTTACTTTTTTTCTGAACCAAGATGTAATCTACCTTATTTTTTTCCATTCGATATTAATGCATGAAAAACACTATTTGACTAATTCATTTGATTCCTTAATTGCCTTCAAACTAATTTCTGGATAATAATCATGGGTTAGATTTAATAAATTATAAGAAATACATTTCAAGATATTGTATGATCCATTTTTTTTTTTTTTTTTTTTCTCCTCAGGTGTAGAGACAATATTGATGAGTTTTTGAAAAGCTGTTTCACTTCCGAAAATAAACCAGGTGAGAAAAAGAACATAGCATTATTTAAGTTCATAGGAAAAACTTTCATATATTTAAAAAGATGAATGCACTTTGGTTGTAAATGATCTATTATATAGTTTTTATTACAGCAGCTTAATAGTATTGGACCTTAAATGGCACATAACAGTTTCTGCCAATCTCATGTTAATCTTGAGTGACCATAGAGTGGTGTTGCATCCTTCATATCTCCGAAGAGTATTCAGATTTATAAAAGAGAGATACGCTGTACTGTTTTTTTTCCAAAAAACTGTACAGCTCCTGGCGGTGGGCTGAGCTAAAGAGCCACGCACAATACAAAATCTCTTTATCCCTGGATAACTTTTGATTCTCTATACGTTCGTGTTGTTTACAATATATACATTTACGTACCGATTGCCAACAAAACACAGACATTTGACATTACTTACCACCTGCAATTCCGACTCATGACCGGGATCTGGACCTTCTTTCAGTTTCAAACGGTCTGCAATTCCAGAATCAAACTGGGCCTTGTTTATAAAACATTTGTCTCCAAAATGCCGGAAACAAACAAACACACTTGCAACAAACTCTGTGGCTGCCCTGGAAACACTGACTGCATCCACTGTAATGCTGTGTTCTTTGGGAAGCCGAACAAGGTTATCTTTCCCTCACAACCAAAACACACTGATTTCGTGGTCTAAAAAGAAAATGACAGCGCTGCCAACGGCTTCCGTAACCCATATTTAGCATGTTGATGGGCATTCGCTTGCTTTCGCTTTGATGCGTGCACACGCTCTTCTGGGAGAAATGCCGATACAAGGAATTCCACCTGTTGTGGTGTCATACAGGGCCTACTTGGGGGAAGAAAAAAAAAACAAAAAAAACCCCGAAACTTGTACAAACCCTGAGGGAGTCAATTTGGTCATGTGTCCAACTCGTTTTTTGTAACTTTGGCCATGTTAAGCATGAGAATCCCAACTTTTTAACAGTGTAATTTAGTCAGAATGTGAAATAGCATTAGATATCCCCTTTAAGCAGTTTCTCACAACTAAATGGCATTTAAGCATACTCGGTAGCGACCGCAGAAGCACCTGTGAATTCTGCAGTAGTATTTTTTTGTTTGTCTGCCAAGCGGTAATTGAATAGACGCACTTTCGAGCTCTGATCCACAAACAAGAGCACGAGGGCCTCTTCTCGTGGTAATGAGTGTCGACCTGCTGATTTAGCCTTAATTATATCTAATCTATCATATATAGTGCTAATTCTCACAACTTCTCACACTAACTTTAAACTGGAGTGTAATCACTTTCCACTTTTTATACAGATATACATTTTCTGTTGACAAATATTTTAGTGAAATGTTTAGTAAATCTAAAAATTGACAAAAAAGTGCACATAAACATTGTATCAGCTACCCCGCTCGACCACAAAACAGTTTTTAAACAAACTTGTTTTTCACCCTTCTCTGTTCTCGACCTCTGCATTGCCTAGTTTTGCAGTCAGTATGTGGCAGTCTGTACTTTTGCAGAACTTTAGGGCGTTCTTTCTTTGTGTCATTTAAAAATCAAAGATGTCTTTGGCTCCCTTTGCTCAGTCGCTGATGTGATGGCAGTTCTTAAGCCGTGTGACAGCCGCGCGGCAGACGGCGAGATCCCTCCTCAGGCTGTTGTCTTGTGCGTACACGGCGCATCACAACACCGAGGTGATGGGAGGCAGCACTGTTAGCACGGCCATCACGACTAATTCTGTTTGGTGTGACTATTTTAGCAGCCGACAGTAAACAACAGTTTGTGAGCGGAGAAGTAAAAGGAACAAAGTGACAAATGTCAGCCCCTCTCCTCTAAACTTAGCCTGAAGGTTAAAGTGTGAGCGTCTGCTGTGAAGACACTGCCCTATAGGGACTGTTCTGTCAACGCTAAACGCACAAACATACGTGCACTTACAACTTATTAACGTTGGACTTCTTTTGCTTAATCACACACATAAATGCTCTTCGTTTGCTTATTGACCCAGACGTGTCTTTAACATTATGCAGCTGTATCGCTATGTCTGAATAAAAAAAAAATCCATCTGCATTAAGATTTAAATGTTGTGCGTAATGTCTTTTTCAATTTCCAGAGGAAATGGGGAAGTTCATGCAAGAGGTCAAGGCTCTCGGATACACAGACAAGCCAGATTATGCAAAATTGCGAGGTATTTTGCAGCAAGGCCTGAAGACCATCGGGGTGACAGATGACAAAAAGCTGGACTTCACCATGTCAACTAACGGCATGGGCCCGCCCTCTGTCAAGGTGAGAGCCACCTTCAGTAGAACATCAAAAAACGACCTCTGTGGCACTCCCTCATTCCCGGCACATTGAAAATGCTCTGACAGTCCCTTTTTGAAGCCGGCGTAAAAAAAGAAGAAGCCAATTCAACATCCTATAATTTGTTTACCTTCTGAAAGCAGATTCAAATTTGAAAATGCTCACACACGATCCAAGACTAATTGCTCAGGTTAGTAGGAAATGCGGTCGAGCGCATTGATTTTCAAATACAATTAACGTGCAATGCTTTTAACGAACGTTTCTTGAGCTTGTATGGATTTTGCAGCCGACACACAAACATGCTCTTTGCTCACCTCATTTTAACATGTTATGATGTTAATATTTTTATGAATGGTTAAATATCTTAATTTTTAGTATTTATCTCTGCATTTCAAATGGAAGAACGTAATTTGACCTTAGTTTCTTATCCTATATTGCAGTCAACACCCTCAAGGTGTCAGCTGGTATGAGAGCTCTCTCTGAATACTTGCTCTGAAAAAAAGATCTCGTTAATCACTGAATCGTTTTATCTGGATTTCAAGCGATATGATCTTTAGAAGTGAATTCTGCAGCCGTCACGTGTATCGTGTGTAAAACAAACTGTCCGAGCCCGCAAAGATGCCCTTGATGGCATATACTTTGTGAAAATGATAAGACCGTGGCTTCATTCATGGGGTCCGGCACAAAGAACTCTTGGCAACAAAGCCGTCTGCATCTCAGGTTCTCTCCAGCGCCCGGGTGTTTATCCCAGTGGCCCCTCCTCTTCCTCCCACAGACAGGTCCTGAGTGCCTGTGTTTATTCCCTGCTAATGTATCACAAATTTGCTGACACGGTAACCTTGGAGTCGGCGCGGGCCGGCAATCAGCGAGCCGCACTTACAACGGGAGGGGACGGACTCTCCTCACTTCCCACAATGCAGTTTGCATATGGAAGGTGCCACCAGGGAGCTGGCCCATGCCAGCTGAGGGTTACCTGCCCACTGCCGTTATTGTATGTAATTATCGAGCCAATCTGTTCAGCTCAGCAGGGTCTGGATGGTAATCATGAGGCAGCAATTGGCAAAATGGAAGGGAAATGTGAGGGGGTGTGGGGGGGCTAGTAAGGATGATAGTTCAAGTCCGAGAGAGGGGCGAGCATTCATTATGCAGTCTGAGTGAAGAAAAGGGAGAATTTGATTGCTGTCGTTAAGTGCATCTTCTTCATAACCCCTGGTTCGGTTAGCACGATTTCTTTGAATTGAGGACTTGAGCTTCAATGCTAGAGTTTTCATTTGAGGAGGGGACAAAAAAACAAGGATTTTTGATTGATGAAATTGTTAAAATAGTTTAAGCCATAGTAAGTTTTTTTTTTTTTTTTTTTTTGGAGTTCTGTTTGGGTTTGGCAAGTTTTTGAAAGAAGTCTTTTATGCTCGCCTAGGCTGCATATATTTGGTAAAAATACAGTAAGTTGTGAAATATTTTTATATTATTACAAATACATTTTCTGTTTTAATATATTTTAATGTATAAAGTATTCCTGTGATGGGACAGCCGAATTTTCAGCACTATTTACTCTAGCCTTCAGTGTCACATGATCTTACAGAAATCATTCTGACATGATGATTTCTTACAGAAATCATCCCTTCTTAGTAGTCGATTTGATCTTCCTCCAAGGTTGCTGTTGGCAAGTGAATTGACCTCTGCTCTTCCATCTTTTCCATCCTCATGTTCGTATCTTTATTTTTGACGGGAAGACTTCCAAGCGAAAGAAAGCAGAGGAAAAAGGCCAGTCTGCTGATGAAACCGAAGACGCCCCTGCAAAGAAGAGGCGAGCTCCACAGAAAAAGGGTAAGCCATGTTAATAGACATTAGAGTAATCTCTAGCTTTACCCTTTTGCAATCTTCATCAAATTTAGTAACAATGGGAGTGATAAACACTTTAAAATGATCATGTAACCTGCTTAGACGTGAATGGAGCTAAAAAGGCGGCGACTCCTGCAAAGCGGGCGGCAAAAAAAGAAGCTCAGGCCTCCTCTGAGCCTGCGGTGAAGAAAAGCAGAGGAAGGCCCAAGAAGAACTCTTAATCCTCTTCGAACTCTAGTTCAAGTTGTTTCCTTTTTCTATCTTTTAAATTGTCTGGTCTGTGTTTGTTCCCTGTGGTTTCATTTTCTTAAACTTTAGCAGGGTGTTGGGCACACTCTCTCGCAACTGAAATGATAATAAATAAGAGGTAAAAAAAAAAACGACAGTGGCTTTGAGTTGTGAGTTATTTTCATTCCTTTGTAATGCCTTGAATAATCAAGCCTATGCGGATGAGGTCCAGAGGGGATTGCTTTGCCCCCGATAAGGAAATCCCTGAAGGAGCTCAGAGTCCCGACTCTTCCCCCGCCACATTTTCCCCTTGTTGTTGTGCTATGAAAGCCGCCATGCGGCTGGCACTTCGACATCTGTGGGAGAGGCGAGCTGGTCTTTGATACCTGCATCGAGGCAGGCGAACGTGTGGCAGACGCCACTGAGCCCGGTACGTGCTTTTGGAGAAGGGGGCTCTGCGCCTTTCTGCTCGGCTGCCATTTGATCAGGTGGAGACAAAAGACTAGCACTTGGGTCCTACTTTCCATGTCACTCTCACTTGAGTCTTTCTTAACTTCCTGTTCTCCGCTAGGAAATGGCTTCAAAGAGCTATCATTAAAAGTTAGTTGTGGCTGCACCACTTGTTATGCATTGTAACTTTATCGCTGGTTTTGATAAAGCACGGCAGCATTCGCAGGTGTATTTTTAGGTCCAAGTGTCATCTTGAATTGTTTGCTTTGTAATCGCAGTAAATTTGATATGACATTGAGGGGACAGGAATAATTTGATGAGGACAGGTTAGAATACATGAATAATAGATATGGCATGTATACAGGGTCGTGACTGGAAGAGCAGAGTTATGTTTTCCAGGAGTTTGAGGAAATGCACTTGTATTAAAACCAAACTCAGGCATGTATTCTTTTGGGGCACAAGAATGTTGCTGCCACAATCTAAGAAGGAATCAAAACAGATCTGCTGATTCAATTCTGATTCACAGGGTCTGATTTATATTTGATACTGATTTGATTTTCAATTTCTGATTTATTTGGTTAACTTTCAGTTAGAATGTCCATTTTGCATACAAATAGAAATGGTCATTCTGTTAATGCTGTAAATATGCCATTTCAGACTGATTCAAAGAGGTACATTTTGTTTTGAACTATTTTTTTTTTTGTGTGTGTGTGTTACTGAAAATAGGAATTAAGCAAAAGATAGACCCTTTTAGATAAGAGATTATGTTATTTTGGAATGAAGATCACAATTAATTAGAAATGAAGTGTAAAATGTGTTGTTAATTGGAAAAAAAGGATAGTTTTACCCAGCCCTAGATGAATCTGCAATTTTGAATTTGATTTCTCAATGCTTCAGCGTGTGAATTTAGATATGTAAAGTCAGAACACACAGTATTCAAAACCTGGGTAAGGCACGGTAAATTGAGGCACTTAAGTTTCCAAACCATTGCAACTTTTGTAGTTCCCATAAACCCTGACTTGTGTTTTCTTTCAACACTAAACTGATTGCAGTTGTCCATCATCATCTGCCCTAGGGCAGATTTAGCGATTATCTCTCATGTACACAAAAACCATTGTTGGTGCTGTTATACCCAATTTGCCCATTTCATAGCTCCTCTGAGGCCAATCTCCCACCTTTCGCCCTCTCTGGTTTCCTTGCTGAGGGGGGACCACGGCCTTGGTTGCCTTGTTAGCTCTAGTTAGACTCAGTTGGCCCAGCAAGAACAGTGAAGGGGGAAGATGTTTCTCTTAATGTTTGTTTTCAGAGCGGAACCGCGTGAGCCCTGAGCTGATGCTGGCATCGATTGTTCCAACAGTGAGGACTAAAGTGCACCCCTGTGCGCTCTCTTCCCCTTCCTCACCACTGACCTTCAGGGCGCACAGCCATTGCTCCTCAGTAGGGGGCAGTAGTACATAATGATTGCACAGCTGGGGGGAGGAGGGTGGGTGAGGCAAACCTTAAACACAACATTACCACCTGTACCTCACCGGAGGACATGCTGCTCTGATGGTCCTGACTGTGGCCATTGATTGACCTGTGTTTATATCCACTCTCTTAGTTTTTAAGAGTTTGTCTTGGGCTGTTGGGGTTTGCTGGAGGGCTGCATGCTGGAAAATAATTTCTCCTTACAGAGGTTTCACAGGCTCTCTGCTTTCCTCAATGTTTCGGAAGGGGGTTGGTTGTTATTAACGGTAACCAGTGTTCTTGTTTCGAAACTTTGGCTTTTATCGACTTGCTGCACTCATGGAACTTTGTGAATTAGGGAATGGCAAGATGGTTCTCCATTTATTACCCTAAAAGAGGGAAATTATTTGAATTTATTATTAGGGCTACTGTTCAAAAGTTTGTGGTCATTAAGATATTTGTATTTTTTAAAAGTTGTATTCAGCAAGGTGGCATTCACTTTATAAAAATGAGTTTATAATGTTATAAAAGATGCATTAAATAGTTGTTTAAACATTTTTTAATAAAATGATACAAAAAAAAGTATCAGTTTCCACAAAAATATTAAGCAGCACAAGTGATAGTAAATAGATAGTAGTATAGTATGCACACCATTAATAATAAGAAATGTTTCTTGAACAACCAATTATCATTTTAAAACGAGGATCATGTGGACTAGAGTAAATGACTACTGAAAATTCAGCTTTTCCATTAGAGAAAAAATATATACATTTAAAAAAATAAACTATACAAATAATGTTTTTCAAATATTTCACAATATTAATGTTTTAACTGGATAAAAAAATTAAAACCAAAGAAGCCTTGGTGAGCATAAGATACTTCAAAAATTGCCAACACCAAACTATTGAATGGGAGTGTTTTAGTGTTTTTACAGAAGCATGTAAATTATTCTGCTGACAGGAGATTTTACGAGCTTTTGACTGTGTGTTGGAATACAAACTACATTCATGCTTATTTTATATTTCTTGGGACATTGGCATTTTCTGTCCTACAATTCCAACATTCAAAGCCACAGGTTTGTATCAGAATAAGGGGAGGGGGTAGTTGGCAGTGATAGAATGTAAAAATGAAAGGTCTTCAATGATGGTTCCAAGCTAATTATAATCACATACTTCATTCTTTTTATTTTGTTGTGGTCAATTCTTGTCTGTTAGGGCATCTGATAAATTTATCCATCTCGTATCTTCATTTGTGTTTTGGGGGCATAAAAGAATAGATTCTTATGTGTGATTTATCAACACAACCACTTTTTTTTCATCTTTCTCTCCTCCTTAAGGTGAAATAAATTTCACTGTTATTGTGTTTTGTATTTATTCCCGTCCCCATGTGCCCCCATTCCAAAATACCCACACATGGAAAAAAAGAAATATACTGATTTTACATGGCAGAGAGAGATAGAGCTCTTTCATTGCAGTTATGGTACATTTGCTATTCTAGTTGTGTGTAAATATTAGAAAACAGCAGGTTCTCACATTCACCGAGGAAAGGCATAGCAATGGGGCTAAGACGCGCGTTCTTATCGGTATTGTATTCACACTACACCGTCCTCCTGCTGTTTCTAATCTGCCGCCGCCGCTGTGAGCAAAACTGGACAGGCATTTATTGTCCCAGCAGGGGTATGCTTGACAAGAGAATGTTAAACACTCCACTACCTGCAATTTTCAAAGGTGATACTACACATGATAAAATGTAGATACACGCTTAATTTTTGTTTTTGAGGAAACAGGAGAGAAACTAAAAGAAAACTGAACAGATTTTTCTCTTTCTTTTCCATATATGACCTGGATTTAGACAGTGTAGTGTGTGCTTTTACTCTTTGTAAGTTGAAAAGGCTGTGCCTCATAAGCCGTTGATCCTCCAGGCGAAAGACTTGTCCAAAACGAAAGTGCCAAGTCCAAGTCTGCGGGCCAAATTGCAATCTTTAATTCGATTTACCCTTGGCAGTGGCGTTGAGTGGGTTTAGTGGTCATCAAAAAGACATGTTCATCAGCGTGAGGCGAGCTCTCTCTCTACTCCGAACTGTCCGTGCTGTTCATCAGGGCTCTCCTCCCTCAACCTCTTCATGTCTCAGACAAGTGACGAGTGCCAAGCTCAGGCCCAATAAATGCTGGTGACATCGGCGAGAAAATAGAAGAGGCAGGAGACTTAATTAATGTGACATGGACACGTATCTCATGCCCACTGAAAGATTTCTAATGAAGTGCTGGTAGATGTTCTAATGAACTCTGAAGGGGTCCTAAAGAGGATGTTCAAACTTGCGTTCCACCCCGTTAGCCCGTGATCGCCGTCTCTCAGCGATATCAAAATCACACTGCTTAAAAAAAAAATACGCCTGGATGCTTGCTTGTGAGCTACGGGTCTTCGATTAGGTCTCACAATCTAATGGTCTTCACGCTGGGTGTGTCGTTTAAAGAAAACACATTTATCTAAGCAATTTATGGGACACTGAACATAACTGTATTAAGAGGGAGTCAATTATCTTTCTTGATAGATGGCTGCACTGATGGAAATGTTTGCTATGATACTATCAATGCTTTAAAGATCAGTGATAGGGTTTGGTTGCCCAGGTGCAATTCATGTGCTCAGTCCACCTTAGTAGTTTTGTCCTGGACTATCAGTGTTGCTACAGTAACTGTAGGCAACGTTCAGCAGGGAGTTGAGATCTTTCCTTGAACACAAGGCCCATGGGATGCCTGGGGCAAGGTATTGCATGTGGCTTATGGAACATGCTGTGCCTATTTAGGGTCAATCGTACACCACTATTGTGGTCATTTTGTGGCTGGATTTGTCATGGCATTTTAGGAACTCTCTTGAATGAATTGTACCCCCTTATCAAGAGTGCCATTTCAGTTGTTAAAATAAGAAAAAGGCTGCCTTAAAATCATTTTTTTTTTCTAGGATATGCTATCTATCTATCTTAATACTTATTAGGGCTAGCAATAGATTACATTTTTTCATTGTGGTTGATCGCCTTTTTCATCTTTTGTCGTGAACTTAAACATTCACTATTTATCTTGTTTAACATGTTAATTTTGTCATTATTTGGTATTTTAATGCAGTTTGTTGTTGTGGGAAGCAGGAAGCAGGAGCCAGCAAACGTTCACAGATTTGAATACAATAAATTAAACAAATACAAAACAAAACTTGCGTAAAAAGTTTTTAACAAAATAAAACACAACATAAAGTCAGGCCTGGCCTCTCTCGTTCTTCACTGTCGTCACTCCTCCTTTTATGCTTCCACTCCTCTGCGAGAGATACGGAGACCGGTGCGTCGCACTGTTGTCGCTCATTAGTAATCTCGCCACCGGCCTTGCACAACTCTCAAGGCCCTCGGCCTCGTCCTGCTCGCCACAGCTCTTTAGCAAAGTAAACCATCAGATTTATAAGATGATTCTCACAACTGTTTTCTGTAGGTTTCTTTCCAAAAAAAGAACATTTTGAGACTCCAAAAGGACACCAGTTAACCAAATGACATTAGGAATCGATAGCATAATTCATACATTTATGCACACCAAAGCACACACGAAAAAAAAAAAAATCGCAGTCTGCCGTGAGTACAGTACAACAGCAAAGAGCTTGTTTACATTTTAGACAAGTCAAGTTGCGACACCGGACACATGGAGATGCCAAAAAAACGAAATCAATCGCCACCCTTGACTTGAATGTACCTAATTCAGTAACCTATATGAAGCCATTCAGAATTACTAAACACAGAAACAACATACACATGACGAATCAAAACATTATCCTGCATGTTGAAATATGAGTATAATTTGCGATCAGAATGAATTCACTTCGGCCTACCGGATCATAGGACTGAAAACTTTCCCTGAGTTTAGCAACTTAAGATGATCTGATAGCAAATAGAGAAGCAAAGTAGATATAATTTCCACCTACCAGGGTCACAGGTGTTTTGTAGAAGGTGATAAACTCCAGACTTCTAAGATCATCAAACGTTAATGATGCAATTTCACATGCTTCACTCATTTATTTGTGTTAAATTATTTGAACGCGTTAAGGATTTTGAATTATTTGCACACATTAACGCTGACAGCCCTAATATATAGTGCACATGTTGTATAATCTTTTGCGGATTATAAAATGTATTTTTGCAGCTGCATGATGATGATGATGATGGTGAACCATGAGGTTGCGAGACCCCTCTGAGAGAGTGGTTCCCATAAAATAACGTCATCAGCTCCTCCAGCTCCCAGCAGCAGAGCTAATGGTTGAGGGCTTCAGACAGCCCTGCGGGTTCTATAGTGGTGTCCGGCTTGTGGGGAGGAGAAGAAACGAGCAGCTCAGGTTTCATGAAGCACCACTTCTCCTTGACACAAAAAAGGGCCAACCTTTCTGACCCTCTGCCCTCTCCCACCATTGTGTTCTTTCTCTGTTGCTGTGGCTCCAGCCACCAGATTGGTTTGCTCAGGAATGGGAGAGGATGTGTCTGCCGCTCCATCTGTCAGACCGAGGATCAAATAATAGGATTTTCTGTCCTGGAATTGAAGATAATTGCAGTCTCTATTCCGCTCCCTAACCGTATGATATTAACCTTGCGCTCCTGAGCCCACACTGGGGGCAGAACTTAAGCCAGATGGCACCGTGTTTTGATATCCGATCCAGGCGAGAAGGTCAAGTTGAAGTTCAAGTCCAAAGGACCGCTGTCCCTGCCTCTGCTGATACAATAGAGGTGTCATTCAAATAGGACGTCCTTAACATTACTGGTTCTTTGCTGGGAGGACAAAAAGTGGAAGCAAAAGAGCAGTTATACATATGGTGCGCTGCTGAGGGTGAAGACGTAAACCATTTATACATACCGGGGGCACGGTGGGAGAGGCCGGAGGTCGGAAGAGGCTTGCTTTGGGAACATGAGCAGTGTCAGCGAATAGATTCGGTATCAAAGGTTTGTCCTGTCGTGTGTGGGTCGAGAGTGAGTAAGATAAGCTACAAAGCCATTCATATGTCTCGTCTCATTGCTGTCCATTTGCTATCTGGAGTTTGTGAAGGTATTGTGAAAAAAAAAAAAAAAAACATAAAGGAAAAATTGCTTTGTGTAATCGACTAATCCCATCACCAAATGTAATGAATGAGCCATTTCGAACACTTTTGATGATAAGACTGCCCGCATGTGGTACGGTGGCCTCCTGTGGTGGCTTTGAGCCGAATACACAGTAATAATGTTCCCCTTCTCCCATGGTGCTCCTGAGCGTGCCCTGGATACTGTCCCCTTGGTAACATGCACACATTTAGAAAACCTTACATACACACTTGCACTCGTGTTGGTTAGAAGCAACTAATTAAGTAATAGCAGAAGTTTTGTTCATCAGATAAATGTATACAGAATATTGTGTCATGATATACACATGAATAAATCTCCAGTTCTTGTTTCACACCAATATTAATAAAGGGACCATTAGGGACTGTATTTTTGTCATGCAAGCATTTACTCCCCACTTCCCATTATCGCAATGGAAAATCAATCTGATTATTGTAATGTGAAAGATATAATTATTTATTTAGTGTGATATCACTTCTGAGAAAACTTGTTTAAAAAAAACAAAAAATACATTTTGACATTTTTAAGACATAAACTTGCTTCCTTGGAAATGTAAAAAAAATATATATATTGTTTTAGATTCACCCAAATATTGAACTTCCCAATTTTAGTTCACAAACAGGAACAATTAATGGTAGCCTATTATTTATTTTATTATGCCAAAAGTTATTTATTTATTTATTTATTTGCTCTTTAAAATAGCTGTTTTCCCATTCTTTAATATGTTTTCTTTACATAAGTATCTCCATCTTATATGCTCCTTTTGTGGATGATTGTCATGATTTATGTAGTCATGCTCTTTCTTTCCTCCTCTTGCTCCCTCTCTCTGCACCTTGCATGGGATGGCGTGAAGTTATTGTAATTTAGTGATGATTTGTCACTGTCATCCTCCAGGTTCCCGCTGTATCCTGAGACCAGCACTGGTCCCCTCTCTGGCTGGGCCAGCGGAGACTCCCACGTCATCTATACGGGAGCCCCATTAATAAGGGTTAAATCTGGCTAATTGTAATCCAATTAATAACAGACACAATGATCTAGCATCCGTTTGTTATTTGAGGACCCAGCTGAAACGCTTTTGAGGGTTCATGCCCCCCAGGGTTCGCCCACCATTGTTGGCTCACTCAGCATGCAAGGCTAGTTTTGATTAAATCCGTTGACTAGCGGCCAATGCTAGGCTGGAATGCCAGTGGCCCTCAGTGCGTCTCACTTCTTCAAAGAGGACAACTTAATGGCAACCCTGGTGTTATTATCCTTACCATATTTCTTCCAATTACCCCTGTTATCTCTCTCTTTCTTTACATTCCAATTTAGTACAGTAAATCCTGAGAAGCGGACTTTTATTGTCAATGATATATGTCGTAGAACTGAGTGAGAGAAAAATAGGAGAGTGAACCTATTTGTGTTTATGGCTTTAGAGGAAAGGAGATAAATGACCTGGCTTTTTTATTTAGTTTTAATGAAGAAGGGATTGAGGGACTCCCTGTCCCGGTGGCATTAATGTGATTTCCCCCCCCACCCCCCCCAAAGAAGCGCTTGCCTGTCCTCGCATTTGTTTGTGACCTAGTTGTGCTGGTCTCCGGAAAGGACATCCGGCTTTGTTTGTGAAACATCCAGTGTCCTCCTTGCTCATAAACACACTAATGGGTTTTTCACAGCGGCAGCTGGACAGGGGTGGAGAAGGAGCGAGCACTTACAGTAAACGATCAGTGTCCCTCGATATTAAACGTCCCTCCGGCCACCAGGCTAAACGATGGTTCCATTTAGACCCTCCCCAAAGCTCCCTCCTACCCACTTAAAGCCCCCGCCTCCACCGTCTCCTGCTCCGGTACTAGGCAGCACCAAACAATATTAGCCGAGCCACCTTATGCTCTCCACATGAGTCCCCTCAATCGTTCAGCGTTAATTGGTTACTCAGTCCCCAATTAAGTTCTTGGCCCAAAAGGAGAGCATGAAAAAACAAGACAGGTTTAGTTCCCTTCTGTGGGACTTCATTAGACGGCTACTGCAGCAACATCCTTAGGGAGAGAGAGAGGACAGTGTCGTACACACGCACACACTCTCGCATGGTAAACACAATAGCCTGATGACAAAGCTGGAGTGGAGGGGCTGGAGCGTTGGGAAAGTGAGGCTGGAGAGAAGTTAATTATACACACTGTGTGTTTCTCACTCGCCTGAAATATTTGGAATTCATTAGCAAAATCAATATGCATTCAATATCCACGCAGAAACATAGAGTATGTGTTGTTCGACTAAATACAAAAAAATGTAATCGTTTACTTATGCACCCTCATTGCCTTCTAAGGCTTTCTATCCTCTGTGGAACACAAGTAATATGTTTTACTGGATAACTTTTTAAAGCATCAAATTGGACCATAAAACAACATAATAATAGGCAATGATAATAGTGGTTCGCTTAACTCTGCAATCTTGCAACCCATTCTCACTTCGAAGGTGTTGCTATATTGAAAGAACTAGAACTATATATACAGTTTCAATTTGGAATAGTGTTTATGTAGCAATGGGGTATTTTCTGGTGCTTGATCATTTCTAAAGCAGATCATTGTTACATGGAAAAGAGCAAATGGAACGTTAATCAAAATATCTTTGTGTTCCGTAGAAGAAAGTGCGTGCTACAAGTTTGAAACGACATGATGTTGAGTCAACGATGACAGGATTTTCATTTTTAGGTTAACTATCCCTTTAAATGCATGTTGAATTTGCCCTCTGTGGATGGCCTCAAACCAGTGCGCCTGTGTTTAACGCTCATCCCCCTCCATCTCTTTCCACAAGAACAGGGTTGTAGTTTACTCATAAATTCATCAGGCGTAAGGTTTGCACGTAACAATTTGTGACTCGTGTGTCTTTTCATTTTAGGGATAGTAGGACACGGACACCGCCGCAAAACAGCATGCTGTATACTGTAATGAAGTTGATTTTTTAATGTTCCTGCCACACCGGATAAAAGACAGGCTAATCACAAAGACCAGCCCACCCCCCCAATCAGTTGCTATTTATTTTGACTGGAAGCTCCAGCTAAAAGTGATGGCAGTGTGCGTGAAGCGAATCAGAGCTTGCTGGATTTTAATTTTGTGTTTGTGTGTATAGCAATGTTAAATTCCTCACTGAATGGTGGAAAGCCATGTGTGCTATGTTCAGAGAGGTAACCTCCTCTTATTTAGCCTCTTTTATACGGGTATTGAAATGTCCATTAACAGAATGGCTGTTGTTCCCTGTGGTTTTATGTAAACCGACTCCAACCTATACCTGGTTGGCATGAAAATAGTTATCAGGGTAACGTTAACTTTTAATGGACCTATAAATGTACAATTAAATGGGTTCTTAGCTGGGGATAGTGACGTCTTCTCCAGACTGTTTTCCAAAGGATGGTGATAGCATGTTGGTGTTGTCCTGAAGCTTGCCTGAAGACTGCCTTAAGGGGAACTCCTCAGAGGAGGCCATGAGCCTACTGAACCTCCTTCTCTTCACCCGACATCAGCCAATCAGCTTCCAGCAACTACGCAAGCCTGGCTAACCACTTTGGAAGATGTTTCACTGAAATGTAGGTAGAAATACGAGTGGGTGTATTGGCTCAGTTTTAATTTTAATGAAGTGAAAATGCTGGAAAGTAAAAATTGAAAGGATTGTTTTAGTTCAAAACAAGTTAAGCAAAACAGCAACATCGGTGACATGCTGTTGATCACCACAGACAATCATTTTGACTCATCCAGCTGTTTGTAAAATCAGACAATTGCATTAATTAGTTATGCATTTATAGAGAACATTGGAAGTCTATTGGCTGGGTGTTATTGGTTTGTTATTGGCGCAGGTTTGTTATTGTTAACTAAAACTATTTAAAATAATTGTCTTGTTTTGTAATAGCTTAAAATATAGTTGTAAATGAGAATGTGAACTTAAACTTAAATGAAAAGTACTAAATGATGAATTGCTAAAATTTATGAAATAAATAATAAAAGCTTATTTACACTGGACATATATATATATATATATATATATATATATATATATATATATATGAAGAGTTCAGATGCAAAAGCCTCTAAATGCCATTTGAAATTTTTATCTTTAATGATGATTTTTATCAAACTTGTATATTTAAGTTCAGTTATTTCACTTAAATGGCAATGATAATTACCTATTAATTGTTATTTAAGTGAAATTACTGAACTTAAATATACAAGTTTGATAAAAATCATCATTAAAGATGAAAATTTCAAATGGCATTTAGAGGCTTTTGCATCTGAACTCTTCATATATATATATATATATATATATATATAAAAAGTCAAATGTATAAACAAAATGACACTTTGCAGCTTGTATTTTTGTAAAGCCTTTTACTCATAAGCCAGTAATTATTTTAATGGTATGGCCAATTACCGATAACATTTAATACAATTTTGTAAGTAAAATGATAGATTCTCATCAACCAATGCTACAGTATAAGAAAATTTAGGCATCACATTATTATAATATACAATTTGAAAAATGTACATTATTTTTGGTATTTGCTTAAAATTACATGTAAAAGAGTTAAACTAGTTTAATTGCATAGAGCTACGTCACACGTAGGCTCACTATTGGCCGACACTGGTCATGTGTGTGATGCGTAACGTACAACAACAGATCATACGCTGTTAAACTAGTAACCTGAGTCGAGGCCCAGATAAAAGGAAATTAATATTTGAAATAAAGTAATTATTTTTGCTATTTTTTTGCGCACAAAAAAAGTGTTCTCGTCGATTGATAAACTTAAGATTGAGCCACTGTAGTCACTTGGACTATTTTAACAATGTCTTTAATAACCTTTTGAGGCTGACAAGTTTCAATCCCTCAAGAAGCCTATGGACTTGTATGGAGGAGTGATCAAGCACTCAGATTTCATCAAAAATATCTTAATTCGGTTTCCGAAGATGAACGAAGGTCTTACGGGGTTGGAACAACTTGAGGGTGAGTAAATACTGGCAGAATTTTCATTTTTGGGTGAACTATCCCTTTAAGCAGACAGTCTACTAATACTCTAATGACAGTTAGTTGACATAGTTGCAAAGTTACTTATAGTCAACAGAATGTTCAAAAGGGACCATCAAAATAAAGTGTTATCAATATTAGTACATAGTTTTTGTTTGTTTTTACAATTTAAGGGATGATTCTCCGTCATAATAGAGTAGTGCAGAGATGACGTCAGAACCCGAAAGTCTAATAAATCGGAAAAACCCAGAGGAAAATCTCGAAAGAACCAGTGGCGAATTAGGCTTCCGGGTCGTGACATCATCCCTGCACCCCTCAATTGGTGTGATGACATGCACAAGCTTAGCATGAAAGAGCTAAATTGTTTTAATTCTGTGAATAATGAGGCAGAAATCAGAATGTTGCCAGCTTCAAATGATATCCAATAGGCTAAGTATTTTGCACTCTTGCTCTTTACTTATAGCCTGCTTAGAACAATCAAACACACCTCTCTCTCTCTCTCTCTCTCTCTCTCTCTCTCTCTCTCTCTCTCTCTCTCTCTCTCTCTCTCTCTCTCTCTCTCTCTCTCCCCCCCCCCTCTCTCTCTCTCTCTCTCTCTCAGGCACACATATAGTACATGAGTTAAGAAACCTCTGCCTCTGTCCCCAGGCTAGAATCAACAGCTCCTCTTGATGACACATATACGTGCGATCTCCCACCTATGTTAATCACCTCTTCACACAAAACCGCTCGCTTCACAGCGCAATCACATCCGTTAACAGCCACCCTCACGCTCTCTGTGCAAATGGAGCACGACTCCAACCCGCAAGAACCCACCCCTGCCTCCTGTGTGTGCCAAAAACATGCCCCTGTGCCCTGCAGTAACTGGCATCGCATCAGACAGTGTCCACTGCACCATGGATATAAATCTTTGCTTTTTAAAAATCAAGAGGGTCATATTTCTGCCAAGACGAGGGATACAAATTTGCATTTCTAACTAAGAACCATGTGTTAGGAATCCCGGTGCTTTGGTTTGGACTGGGTTTCAATTAAAACAAGATACTTCTGGCTTGTGGGACTCAGATCTTTGGTCAAACACATTTACTGCCATCTCTCTGCCAGGACATTTAGAGGGATGTCTTTAGGGCTCCCGAGCTGTTAGAAGGCAGTTCTTTCTGTAAGATGCTGAGGGACAAATGGACATTATTGGCAAGCCCTGGGCAAAAGTAGTGCATTCTGCCGACATTTATTCATACAGCCTCAGAAACGCTTTTAAAGAACTTGTGCAATGGGTAAGTGCTGTACTGTTTTGCACATACCTTTTTGCTGTTTTTAATTAATTAATTCACCCAAAAAATGTCATCATTTACTTCCCCTCTTTGTTTTAAACGTATATGAATTAAAGGGTTAGTTCAGCCAAACATGAAAATTATGTCATCAGTGGCTCACCCTCATGTCGTTCCAAGCCCGCAAGACCTTCGTTCATCTTCGAAACACAGTTTAAGAGATTTTAGATTTAGTCCGAGAGTTTTCTGTCCCTCCATTGAAAATGTATGTACTGTATACTGTCCTTGTCCAGAAAGGATATAAAGACATCATCAAAGTAGTCCATGTGACATCAGTGGGTTAGTTAGAATGTTTTGAAGCATCGGAAATACATTTTGGTCCAAAAATAACAAAAACTACGACTTCATTCAGCAATGTATTCTCTTCCGGTTCTGTTGTCGAGCCGCGTTCAGTGGCACTGATGACGTAAGACGCTGCTGACGTGTTATCTGGTGCGCCCGAGCTTCGTTTACAGTCCGAGGGAGACGCACGCTGTAAACAAAACCGGAAGAGAATACAACGCTGAATAAAGTCGTAGTTTTTGTTATTTTTGGACCAAAATGTATTTTCAATGCTTCAAAAAATTCGAACTAACCCACTGACGTCACATGGACTACTTTGATGATGTCTTTATTTCCTTTCTGGACAAGGACAGTATACCGTACATTTCAATGGAGGGACAGAAAACTCTCGGACTAAATCTAAAATATCTTAAACTGTGTTCCGAAGATGAATGGAGGTCTTATGGGCTTGGAACGACAAGAGGGCGAGTCACTGATGACACAATTTTCATTTTTGGGTGAACTAACCCTTTAATTATCTCATTAAAACACAAAAAGTTCTAAATTACTTTTGTTTCATTTCTCAAACAGAACCATCATATGGTTGAAGAAAACATGAAGTGTTGCACATCATTTGTGTTTTGCCAAGTCCTCCCTAATAGAAGAAAGAAAGCCATACAGGTTTGGAACAACATAAGGGTAAGTAATTGCTCTCAAGTATTGTGCCTTTTTGATTATAGACCAGGATAAAACATGTTGTTCGGTAATCTGTTCCCCACTAGCTGGTCTTGTACCCTGTCATATATCACGACAGTTATCACCTCATTTTCAGCTCTAATGCAGTTGTTGTTTTTGGGTGCTGGTGTAATCACCAGCTTGCCATGTCCTTGCTTGACCAGATCATGGCATGTTCAACACTTCACCATCTGTTGTCTTTTCTTTTTCCCACTGCGCCTAATTGCATGCATGCTCAACTCATCGTGGACATAAACCCTGCTTGTTGTTGTTTTTTTGGGTGTCGTATTAATGATGTGTTTGCGTTTAGAGGAAGATGAGCTCTGTTGGTTTGTCCAGAATGTCCTTAGAGATCAGATCCATGCATCTCTCCTGTAATGAAACTCCACAGAGAGCGGTTGAAGGGAAAAGGCCGTGTTGCTCTGGGTTGCCATTCTTCTAATTGGGTCTTAGTGGTCTCTTAATGTTTGAGGTTCCATGACCTCCTGTGGCCACTTTGTAATCAATATACTCTCATTGTTCACAAGGCTCTGCAAAACAAGAGGGATCTCACTGGCTAACTTTTGGTCCTCTGTTGTATTAAAGGTTTTCGTCATTTTAAGGAAGTAGGACTTGAATTATGTAGTCAAATTGTCCACTGTGCTGATTTCAGAAGGATTTAACAGCACCTATGGAGTGCTTGTTGGTAGAACAGCCTTTGAAGATTAAAACCACTTCTACTCTTTTTCGTCTGCATCCTCCTCTCAATCTCCTGTGAGGAACTGTTGCCTATTAATTTTCATACTCCCTTTTTCCTGAAATGATACTTTTGACAAGTGTCAAAAGGCTTGTTTTCATATTTTTCAGAGGTAATTTATTGGGCATGGCAGGGCTTCCTTAAAGGATATATTTTGCTTTTCATGTCGATCAGGCCAGCTCCAGACAGCGCTGGCTGTGTGGTGAGAGGTGAGTGTTGGGTGGAGGTGTTCCATTGGAGAGGTGCAATGCAGCTTCAAAGCCCCCTGTCAGCTTAAAGCTAGACATCACTGGGATAGATGGTTTTGTTTTGAAACAACAGACAGGAGCTGCCAGTGTGACTGCAGTGTTGCCTAATTGATACAAAAGTATCTGATGTTGACCTACAATTTTTTTTTTTTCCATATGTATTTATATTTAGATAGGTCTCATGGCATGTAAAAGTTAGTGTATATGTTTTATTTTTCACTATTTATTTTTTTTTATTATTTTATTTTTATTATTTTTCTTGTTTTATTTAAATTAATTTTATTTATTTACTTAATTTAATTTCCCTTGGTCACATAATACCTTTCCTATTTTTAGCTTTTTTACGTTTTTTATTTTTTTCTTATTTTTTTATTTTTTTACTTGTTATGTAAAAAAAAAAAAAAATAATAAATAAAAAAAAGATAATAATACCAAAATATGTTTGCAAAGATTTAGGAAACTTTTTTTTTTTTTTTTGGCTTGGCTCATGTCCCATTTGATTACACTGAGAGGGCGGAGTTTATGACCTATAGTGCATCCAACTACTAGTGGGGGCAATCAAAATAGTTTGCTTTCACTTTTCAGGATGTGTGTGGCACACTTTATTCAGCCATTACTATACTGACAATATTTTATTGCTTACTTTTTTCAACAAATTTAAATATTAGGGACAATTTTTTTTTTTTTACTTTTAAAAGCAAATTCGTTAATTGATGCGCGAACACCAGAAAATGATGTGTTTCAAATTATAGCTGTCACCTATATTGTTTATTTAAGCATGACTGGTGGACCACTGTGTTGACCAATCATGGTCATAGACCAGAACTATTTGTTTTATAATATATCATGCTGGAAGCAGATCCACAGAGCAAGAATATTTTCACAATCTTCCTATGTCATCCATTGTCTTTTATTAACTCTTCTGTTCTGGGTTTGTCTTGGAGATGGACAATCATCCCACCTGATGCTGCACATGAAGTGCCTCATATATGTCTTTAGAAACATAAAGTAGGTATATATTTCATAGCGAGCAGTCAAATAAATAAATGAAATATTGTTGCCAGACTTGGGCCCTTGATTCATCTTCATTTTGGATTCAGATTTCACTTTTGGGACCAGTGCAGCAGATCAGATGACACCAAGTGAGCCAAGGAGGAGTGTGCCCTTGACTTGTGTTTGTGTGTGTTTCTCTCCATCTCTCTCATCCTCTGTTTATCGTGTGGAGGTTCTGCTTTGTGTGTGTATGTGTACGTCCTGTCTGTCTCAGAGTGGTTGGAAAGGTTGGAAAATTGCTGATTTCCCTGAAGAACAAACGATACCTGCAGGCCCCATTAAAGCCATCTGTAGCGTGCGTCCATGTTTATCTGCTCACCCATCCTCGGGGAAGACCTACCCCCCAAACCTCCCCCCGCCGCTCCACTGGACTCCAGCTTCTTACCAAAGACCTATGGCACGTGTCCCCAAAGTGCCTGGCCCCGATGGCCCCCATAGGTTGGCGCCACGGTGTGCCAACTCCCTTCCTCTGCCAGCAACCTTCAGGTCCATTACCGTTCGCTATCAGTAGGGACCAAGCTGGGGGAGCCGACAAAAATGGCATTTCCAGAGCGCATCAACATACTATCCCTCAAGCGCTTCAGGCCTCATAAAATTGGACTTATGGCTCGGTTGCCAGCATAAATAAGTCCCTTTGATAGTTAGGGGAAGAAGTTATGACACTCTTGGGTACGCGTGAGGGACAGTGGCACTGTCATCTCATTCCTGCTACCCTGGCACCCTGGTGCCTCTGATCTTTCTGCCGATTCAGGGCACGCTCTCTTCATTACCGCCGGCCACCAGGGACTTGTTTTTTCTGCAAGATTAATGAGTGCCGCGGAAATTCTCCAGCGCATCTCGATAATTAAGTCTTTGTTTATCAAAAAACAAGTTATATTAGGAGCAGGAAATTCGCAGTAATTATTCATAATCCTAACAATTCAAGTGTAGCTACCTCATTTGCCTGTGTAATTCTGCTTTTTAATTTCTTGCATACATTTGCATATTAATTTTGCCCGTTGGCTGCTGCGGGCCTCTGACAGTAATTTTTTTTCCCCCTTTCCGCGTGATGTTTTTCACAGGGTGAGGCTCAGTCGGGTGGCATTTCGGCTGGGTGTAATGATAAATTATGAATTTTTCTAATTTACTGCATAATGAAGTAACCCCTTCCGATCCATTTCCTCTTCCTGCGATGCAGCTTTAGGCCCATCAGATGGTTGTCGGAGCGTGTTTCTTTATCTCTTTGAAATGGCCATGTGGTCATTAGAGATGGCGGTGCCACGCGGGTGTCAAAGGCTGTTTCTCCAGTCGGGGTGAGAGATCGTCAGTTCCCTGGCATCCGCTCCAGCTATGCGCAATGCCTATCCTCATTTCCACTTTGCAAATGGTGTCAACTCCCATTTCCATCGAGCCACTCCAGAAGAAATCAGGACCTGTGTCCAGCACGAGTAGTGTACACTGCGTACGAGCGTTCGTTGACGAGCACATCTCAAAGACGTACTGACGTCCTCAAATGTTTTCCGTGCGGTCTTTAAAGCATTTACTGTTACGCAAAGTCGACTGGGGCTGTCAGAACAGAATGAATATTGATGATCTTAAGCATCATGAAAGCAGGATGTTATGCTTGAAATTCATCAGCCCACTTAAAGCACATCAAAGCCACATCGCACGCTGAGGCACTTTGGAACTTTTATTCTAAAGTTTTAGGGTTCTGTTGTTTGACAGATAATTTTTTAAAATACAGTCTGGGACGAGTGGACATGTTAAACGCTTGAGCCAACACTTAAAGCAATTGATTACCCAAAAATGTTCATGTTGTTCCGAGTCTCTTTTCAGAAGGAAAACTTGTTCACGCATGCTGATTTACAGTGAATTAATCATTATTTTGAATCAGTTCATGTCAATAAAAAGTTGATTTGGTTCACAACAATGGTATGTTCACAACATAAAACTAATACCGTTCTATTTTTGGGTTGCTTCTCACTCAAAACTATTGTATGGCCTCAGAAGACTTATAGAATATAGGGCACAAGTATTATGGGCCACTTTAAAGGGACACTATGCAGTCATTTTAGCTTAATTTACCAGCTTCAGAGTTATTGAAAGGGTTATATGACTTCTTTCAGGTTGAATGGTGGGCGTCTCGACACCCCCTGGTGCCTGTGAGCGGAAAAATCTCAGTTGCAGCTTCGGTGCGGCGAGCCGCCGGCCTCAGCATCCGGAAGTATCGCGTGATATCAGCTCTCGCGATGTAACATATTCCTTTACGGCAAAACTGCACATATCCAGGACCAAGGTCGAGAGGGATGGAGTTTGTCACACTATCGTCATGGCTGAGCCGGCATATAAGATACAGAAAGCTAGGAAAGCATTGTCGTGGGAAAAGAGAACGAGGAAACAGCAGACTGACCGAGCGAGGAGTCAGACACGAGCATAGGTGCATAGCTGCCAACTCTCACGCATTGGCCGTGAGACACCCGCATTTGATTGGTTTCACACGCTCACACGCCACACCCCCGATTTCTCACGCTGAAGTGTCAACCCTCCCGTTTTTCCGGGTTTCTCACGTATTTTAGCTCTTTTACTGTCTTCCCATGTTAGTATTTCCCGTAAAATATCTCGTATTTTTACACTCTGACGCTGCCTTCACACTGGCAGTTGAAATCAGCTCCGTAATACGCAATACGTTCCCAACGGACGTCGTACTACACAGTGAAAATCGTCGGACGCGGGTAGAACGAAAATGGCGGAGAGATTAAAGTTTGATTCTGTCAGTTCTGTATGATCTCTCTGATTAGGGTTATGCTGCGTGAGGAAAGTTGCTCAGGACGTTGATGTCAGGTCGGCTAAAAAATGTGATATAGTGGTCAATAGTTCAATGTCTACCTTCAATTTAATTGTATTAACTGCCCTTATAAACGTTAGAAAGTCATGAAAATAAAAAATGACATCACAACTTATCGTTATAAAATCAATATTTATTTTATTAAAAGTTAATAATTTGGGTTTGTTTATCAGTACCATAGCAACGGTCAACTTCCGCTGGAATTGTCGGATAGGAACCGTCCGTAGCTTTTCGCAAGAGTTCAAATTTTTGAACGCATCCGGATGACCAACGGACACGATTTTCTTCGCACCGCACTCGGTCGGACCCGTTTCGGACCCATTCGCATGCGGTCTGCGAATCTCCATAGGAAATGAATGACTTCCGGTCGTTTCGCAGCCGCATCGGAGCTGATTTCAACTGCCAGTGTGAAGGCGGCGTGATTGTGTGAGACGTACAAGCTCGGACAGATTCGGCTCGAAGTCGATCATCCTCGGATGCGGTTCCGCGCGCGCTGTAACACAAGCTTTGTACACAGCTCGAAGTGAGGTCTTGCCGGTCTTGCGCACCCAACGCGTCATTTTTACCGCGCTCGTGCAGACGCGTCGAGTATAAACAAGGCTTACTCCATGTCAGCGCGCGCAGAGACCTCAAGGTGCAGAGACCTCTCCCAATCATCTCCAGGCAGCAGAAGCAGCCTCCCCGTTTCCCTCGTAAGCTGATCGTAGTATTTAAACATTCTCTATGGTATTTTTTTAATGACACAGTGCTCTTTCTCACACATATGTGGGCTAGTTCTAAACTCTTTAGACTTTTTGATTAGTGCTTTATTTGTAAAGTTTGTGAGTAAGAATCGTGAGGAAAAAAACACCTTATTTTGGGGATGGTTCCCGGGAAATCTCCCTTTGATGTTGACAGCTATGGGTCGGTCAACTGCCTGAAAGATGAGTTTATCTATTGATCTATCTGTTGTGTTGGGCCACAAGTAATACCGCAAATTAGTTACAAATCTCCCGTGAAAGTACTCCACAGTTACTCTAGGAGTCACTGTTTGACAAAAACAGCATTCCTGCCTGGTGTCCCTTTAATGATAACTTTATGATGCTTTTGTGTCTGTTTTTTAAGCTTTAAAGCTTCTGTCCACATTTAATTTAATTGCATGGGACAGGGTGATGGGAACTGTCTTAAATCATTCTTTAAATATTGTAAATTGACTGCATTTTTATAGCGCTTTCACAGACCCAATGGCCACCAAAGCGCTTTACATAAATATCTTGTTTTACTCTTATTCTTTTTATAGGGAAAACATTCAGGCTGTTTATAGGACCTAAGCCACCAACATTAGAAACAAAGCTCATAGCTTCACCATTAGCTTTCTGCCTCACCTCCAAGAAGAAATCACACTTTCTATCTTGCTAAACCACCTGTAAAACAGCAAAATTTGCATTCGTGCTGTTTGTTTTCTGTTGGCAATGCAACAGATGTGAGTCACCAAACGATGATATGATGGACGACTTTTCTGATACTTGGCATGTAATAGTATGTGTTCTTTTTGAAGCTTGTTTGAACATATATTTTGTTCCGATTACAAAAAGTGAACATAGTGACCTGCTAAATAAATTTGCATGAATTATACTCTTACAGACAAAACAACACTTACGTTTATTAGATTACATTTTTGTTGCCAGAACAGTATGTCAGCAATATGACAATGATCCATGGGGCAGAAATCTGTGCCATTTAGGCATTATCATGTAGTTTGTGCATTTATTCATCAGGACCACCTATGATAATGCTTGCTTTGTACACAGGTTGTGCACGACTGACCTGCTTTTGATTTCCATCCTCTTTCCCGATGTCCGCACATGTAGCTCCTGTTAATGGGGCCATGCCGGTCATTATCGAAATCTAATCTGTTTGGTTGAGGGGACATATGCATAAATAGTGATAAAGAAAGAGGGCAGCTGTCTGTAAAGGTTAGATGGAGATGACTGTAGAGAAAGGCCAATATTGTCTGATAATATGGCGGTAGCACGGCTCTGTAATTATGAGGTGTCGCCCCATGCAGCTGCTTCCGCCCTGGCTGGCATTGGGTGATGACACCAGAGCGAAATATAGCACGGAGGTCTCTCCAAACAGCCTTAGTGTCAAAGGGGTTGACATTTGAATTCTGATGTGCCCAGAGACATTTACATATTGCTCTCATTACCAGACATTTATCCTTGGCTGTACTTTCAGACAACACACAAAGAGTTCACATTGACTTTTTTTACTGTTGAAATGCAAAACAAATGCAATGTGTGAATCATTTCTTTATTGCTTTTTATTGATAGGATAGTATGGAACAAGAAAGTACTGGGGGAATGGGAACAGGGCATGACACATCTCTTTATTTCCATATCATGTCACCATTATTGTGAAATGATTGAAATTCTTAAACTTAAAATCTCAGGGAGTACTTCAAGTACACTTATGGGGGTCAGCTGACAAAAAGTTTGGGAACCCTTCATTTTTGGTGTCAACATTGTAAGTCAATTAACCTATTTTAAAATGGCTGTTTTTCTATCAATGTTTCCAGAACAGATTGAGCTAGAGCTTTGGTTTACATAACCGGCTATATGCGGGGGCAAGATCACTGGGGTGAAAAGGTCCCTGTGAGAGAAAAGAGAGAAAGGGAGAGTTTGGGTAGGGGGGGCTTGACGTGGAAGTTGAAGCCTGTTCTTTTGTGCAGCCGCTCTTGATCATTTACATCAAGTTGACATTCGGAGAGTTTACTCTGGGGTCTGTAATTGTATTCTTTCTCCAGTTCTGCATTGCCAACCGTGAAAATGGAATCTTATCAACCCTGACCAATTTTTAATGTACAAAATGAATTGGCAGAGGTTCAAAAAAGGGAGCTACAATTCAAATCAGGTGAATGATACATGTATTTTTTCCTCTCCGAAATCCTCCTAGCTGTTAGCCTAACCCCCCCCAATCAGCCCCCGCTCACTGCTATCATATTACAATGGATTTATTTTTTCTTTCAGGGGAAGGGCAGGAGCCACAAGGGCTGAGGGAGGGTAATAGGAGGTGTTCTAACTGGAGGAAGAGGTTGAATTGCTCAGATTTATTGTAGTCTTAGCGGTGGATGAACTAATTGAATTGATGACCTAAAACAAGGACGAACAATTTCTATTTTGCTGAGATCACTCTATCAGAAAGATTGAGAGCCATATTTCATTCATCGTACCATAGGTTAGCACAGGGGTTGAGGTAAAACATTGAGTTACTGATCCAAGGATCCCTTCTCTTTTTGATGCCTTACTCAGTGCACCTAATTGCAATAAAATCTAGATTGGGCAAAAATGAACATGACCTTAATGTGGTTTTCAACACGATGATTCAAGTTTCCTGGAGAAAAGGTCACTGCGGTGTTAACGGTCACACCTCAGCTGGTTGTACCTCTATTTTAGGACCCTAACTAGACAAAGTTTTGATGGTATGAGCAGGATCTTGATAGAATGACCACTCTATATTAGTGATTTGAACTTATAGTGATGTCATATTCTTTGCATTTTTTTCTAAAAAAATGATCTTTGTTCTGCCTTTTTCTACTCCCAGAAAATTGTATAGGTGAAAAAAAACAAAGAGAGCGAAACGAAAGTTTTACATATGTTAAAATCACATCGGTGACAGAGATCATAGAAGTAAACAGCATCCTCAGTCACGCTTGTGGTGCTAATCTCTCTTTTTTTAAATCAAAATTAGATTTGGAGCAACGGAACAAACAGGGGGCGAGACTTTGGCGTAATATTTTAATCAAATTGTCATGAATGACTGGATACAATTAGAGAAGCTGTCAATCAGAAGCGCAGGAACCCTTTTGTTGCTCATCTGTCATAGACTCCGGTGCAGACAGGGCATGATGGGCCAGCATCGGAGATGACCTTTTCTGGGATCCATGTATATGAGCTACTTTCTCTTTTTCTGGTCAGTTCCTTTCCACTCCTTAACTTCTTTTTATGCGGAATGGGCGAACAAGTGCTCCACACCCTGTCTGGCTTATCTTTTTAAGGCTGCGATTGGCTGATGCATCATCAGACAGCAGTGAGGGACAAATCTGCTAATCTTTTTAAATGACGTTAGAGCTCATGCAGAGTTGCTCAGGCACGTTTGAGAAGGAACACCATCAGAAAAATGACTGCCATGGATGACATGTTCACCCTTATTAAAAGGAACAGCAGCATGCTCTCCATAACCAACCCCCCCAATTCCTTTTTTTCCCTTTTATTGTATTTTGCATGAGCACTTTAAAAACTAAACAAGTGTGAAAACGATCACTTATTAGAGCAATTTAGGCTCGAGAGTCCTTGACAGTGTGAATAAATGGCCTGATTTGGCTTAACAGCAGTAATCTTTGAACATTGGGGTGTCTGTGCATGGTGAGATAATCAATTTCTGACACACCTAAAGAAAACAAGCATTTTCTTTCCTTAATTGGGCTATTATAAGCGCATGAGGCATAGACAAACGAGAAAAGCATTTTTTCATCACTGACTTTTGGGAGGAATGTTTGTTTCCCTTCAGTTCCTTTACTTTTTCTACTTCAATAGAAGAAAAAAATGTGTTGTTTCTTTTTGGGGGGAATTGTTTAGAGAGAAACAACAGACCACAACACAATGGCTCCAAAACAAAAGACTGTGTAATCGCATATATATATATATATATATATATATATATATATCCCAGTGCACTAATATATGCTTCATTCCCCTGAGTCCAGAAATGTGTGTCATTATCCATGAGTCATGACTGATATGTTAACAGCCTTGACTGTTATCTCCAATAATTATGTAACAGTGAAGTGGATTAATTTGTAAAAAATTTAATGATCGATTTGATATACTGCCTTGTAATATACTGCCTTGGAGACCCTAAAGTGCATTCAATCATGCATACCTATTTAACAAACGGATACATGCTCCTACCTGGTGCAATTATAGTGTTATTACATACACGATATTCTGCTGCTGGAACCATCCACTTGTGTTATTGACTGATCATGTGACATCAGAGAGAACATTCCTCTCTCGATATCTCATTCAAAGTGTCTGTTAATGTCACTAATGCCAAATCAAAACATCAGCAGTGTTTTACTTTTATTTGATATTCCTGACTCTTTAAATAATAATAATTACAATAACAATTATACTTTTGCTGTATTTAATTGTACGTATATAATTGTATAATGTGTATGTATAAGTGTTTATTCACATCTATCTGTTTGTATTTAGGTGTATTCGGATTTCGGACGGGATTAGTTTTACAAGGGTAGATGGAGTAAAGTAATTTTACCACAGGACGTCGCAATAAGGACGTGGAATAAGATTTCTATAAGTAGCAAAAAAGGGAGGGGTGACTCGATTTACACACCGCCATCACGTCACCTTCCTTTCGTCATGTGCGTATTATGTTTCTTACCATGTGCGCAAACACACATAACCTATATTTTTATATCAAACGGTTAGGTCTGGGCAAACGATGTATTATTTAAATTCAGATTGGATTATATTGCTAATAGGCACAAACGCTAAAGGAAGTGTAGTGTAGGAAATATAAGCTGACTATGCCACCTCATTATTTAAGGCAGGAGTAGCCCACCACAGATCACAATACTTGATTCTAGGCAACAAATGTAGTTTTTAAAAAAAAAATCAGTTTTATTGTTCCCCAAGCTGATTGATCACTAAAAACCCCCACATCATGTTTTCATGCCATTTCAACTTTGATTTTGACGTGACAAAGTGTTGATATCTGAATGGGTGAGTTGTTTATTTACTTTTTAATTACTCTTCCCATTAACGTCATCATTGCCTTCATTTAGGCCGATTCGAGAACACAATGAAAAAAAGAGGATGGACTTATCGCCCAGACATAATAAATTCACGTTGATCACAACCGATCATATCCAATCATAGAGGCAATGCCTCCTCTCATTTGACTTTCTCATGTGACTTTCCCCTATTCATTCTAAAAAAGAGTGAATTTTACACTTTTTTAATGTCACATTTTGTTATATTTGCGGTGTTCTTTTTTCTAAATTTTTTTTTAAGGAGACACTTAACTGCCTCCCTTGGAAATGGCCCTGATATATACGGATGTCTGTCTTTCTATCCATCATTTGCATTTGGTCTTTTTTATTTTTCTTCTCTCTCAGTCTCATTTATCTACATCAAGGCCTTCTTTCAGTTTGAGATTGAACTGCATCCAACCTTTACCACTTAATCAGGGGGTTAATACCACACTCAGTGATGGTGGTGTGTTGGACATATTGAGATGTCAACCCATTTACAAAGTGTGCATAGGAAATTACAGAGGTCCTGTGTCATTTACACTCCATCTGCCCCCTGATGCTATAAAACCAAGAAGGGTGGAATCTAGGAGAGAGAAAAAGGGTGTTCATCAAACCAACAGCCCTCCATTCTTGGAATGGCCAGCACCCCCCCCCCACACACACACTTTCTATCCCCTCTTCTCCGCTCCCCGTCTTCCCCGCTTTATCAGAACACGGAGGCAGCCGATCCTGTGAAATATAACTTGTGGTGTCGGCGGCCTGCGCACGCGCTCCAGCAATATGCTCTCACTCAATCAGATTTGCATAAGTAAGCTCTCAGCAGGCCTGCTCCACTGCCCAGGTGCAGGCCTATTTGCATATAGAACTGTGAGAGGGCTCCCTAGAGTCACTTTAGACTCCAGTGGCTGCTGAGTGAGCTTACGGGCCGCGGCACTGGAGATGAAATTTGAATTAAAAACCTTGGCCGTGCTGTTTTTTTTTTTTTCCTTGTGCAAAGGGGGGAAATGGGGCCAGCGAAGAGGCACGTAGGCATTGAGCTCGGAGACAGATAGATGGTGGGGGTAGATGGATGACTGGACAGAGGAAGCTGGATGGGCCGCTCGGAAAGGCACGGTGAATCTTAACGTGGTGTGATTTTGACTTATGTGTTTGCCATGAGCTCCCTTGTCGGTCATACACCACCCCCCACTTTTATGAAGTCATAATGAGCGCATGTTTTGTAATGTAATTTAAAGTTATCATCTGTGGCATTTCAATATGATATGGGCTGAATTTTGTTTTCTTCACGGAAACTCAAGCGCACATTACAATACCAAATCTTTCACTATTTTAAGAGTCAAAAACCTCAAATTGCAATTGACCGATCTACAGTATGCAAACAGTTGTGAAACGTACTTACCAAAATGTACAGTAAGTTTGGTTTTGTTTTTTTCAGGGTTTATATATACCTCTGAAAATAGTGGTGTTGGCGAGAACAACGTGTGAACCTTTTTTTCAGGTTGGTCTGCTAAATAGGATATTTTATAAACTCGATTACATTTCCAAATTGTGTATAATGAGTGCATAAAAGGAAGCTGCTTGACTATTCTTGTTTGAAGGAATTTGTATTTCTTACAATTATTCTAATTTATGGTAACACCCCTTGTTTTAAAGACACTGGAAGTGCATAATCTGGAGGTCAACACGTATGACCTTCATACAACTACAGACTGATTGCTGGAACTATATCTGTTTAATGCTAAATCATTCAGAATGTATTCAAAAAGAGGAAGAAATTGTAGATATGAAACATTGATCAATTTCAAAATACAGAACTTACTACAGAAAAAAAAAGCCTGACCCTTAAATGGATTCTTCGATTTGATTGTGGCATGGTGTCTGCAATCATTTATCAAATTTCATATTCATTTGGCCACTTCATGGGTTTTACACATGTATATTATTTGTATTATATTACAGTTCATTTATTTAATATATTCACACACATACTGTACTAACATTTACTGTACTGCATATGCTTTATTCCTAATACCAATGCATATTGCATCTTGGATTGACAACCTCTATTCAAGCCTATGCATTTCATGAACAGTATTGATTGGATTCAAACTGAACATGAAATGATAGATGGGAAAAGGTGTATCCACTCCACAAGCTCTTTATTTCGCATGATTGTCATGTACAGTATGAACTATATTCAAACTGAACATGGAAAAAGGTGCATCCACACAGCAAGCTCTTTATTTCGCATACTGTATATCAAAATTGCAAACGTCTGACCAGTTGGCTTATCTGTACGACCAGATACCATCACACAACAGGCCTGTAATGGGCACATGCTCCATTTGATAATCCAAAAGCCTTGTCCTGAGATAGGATTTATATATTTTATTTTTTTCCAAGACCCAGGCTGGGCTTATGGTCTGGAGAGAGCAAGTGAATTACCTATACAAAGGAAATGCATTTTGGTCCCTCTGCTCCTCAGACTGGGTTAACATTATGGCTTCCATTCTGCCCCTTGCCTTGTTTTTGATTGATACTTTTCAATTACAGTCTCTTCAACCTTCCCCCTATCCAGCCAACATTCAAAATGCTTTTTCTCCCTCACGTCTGTGATAACTTCAAACATTTAGGGGGTTACAGGAGCACCAGTAACCCTGTTTAGCGGGTGCAGTAAATTGGTTCCATGTTCAACATAATAGCAGTGACAGGGTTTTGCTAGGGAAATCAGTCCAGCAAAGGGACATGCCAACGATAAGACATCCAGCTTTGAAATTCTATTTCTTGGTATCAGAATTAAATCTGGCCGTTATATTCCTTTGCCAGCAAGGCACTCTGTAGTTGCCTCCCGTTGATGCTATTTGATCATTGGTTGACAACTAATACTAGCCCGGCCTGTCCTGTCCCTTCCTTTGGCGGTGGGTTGCGTTCTTTTGCAATGTTTAATCAAGAATATCTTTATTTTAAAGTTACAAATTGTTTCTTGTATCAAATTTTGTGGAGGTAGGAAGACTTTTGGTGATGTTTTTGAGAAACTCGACTTGTAGGAACTTCTTCACGACATTAACTGAAAATTTCCAGTATATTATATTACAGTATATTGCAATGTAATATCCTTAAACAAGATACTTTTATTAAAGAAAATTTCAAATAAAAATGAAGATACTCCAGTGTAATGAGACAAAATAAATGATTCCATAGTTAAGGAAACTAGGAATGTAATGTCTTATGAAGTGCTGTTTCTTAAATCAATTACTTTAGATATTTTTTTCTAAGTTTTAAAATATAAAAGAAAAAACACATTAATTATTAACACTTAATAAATAAAAGTTATTTTTTTTATGTGTTCTTGTTAAATTATAATGTTTTGTATTATAACTCTTTCATAGTCACATTGCTTAGTACTGCTTCCAAATAATTTTTTGGAAACAAATCATATTTTACCGTGAAAGCAGTTGCATCCGAGTACCTTGACAGTTCTTATAAGAAAAGAAAATGAAAAAAAATCACAACAAAAGTTATGATACATCACGAAACTTAGTTTAAAGTGTTCTAATCCTCAGCGGCACCAAACCGTTCTGTGCCCTAATGCCATTAATTATCAATTCCAATTGGATAGTTTCAACTGTATCATCCCCAGCTGTTCCATTAGGCCAACATTTTCTGGGAAAGATTCTCTCTCACTTGGTCTCTGACTATTGGTGCATCCCTCAACAATTCACTCCTCCTAACAAATGCGCCCCATCCGCATCAACTCCTCAACTTTTTGCTGGGATTAATATGTGTTAAATATTTAAAGCGTGTCTTTATTGGGCGTTAAAACATATTGTTATGTATCTCCTTGGTCTCACCATATAGGCTAGTCACTAATTTATAGTGCTTCTAATTTAATCTTAACAGTAAAATTTAGTGAGGAAGGCTTAACAAAAACTTCACATACAACGTCTTAACAGTGGTAAACAAGCAACTGGGTTGATGCCTGTGTAATGCTGGATATACGCGAGATGCCCGTGTGCATACTGTACGCAGGGACAGACTGACGGATGTATTTTGAGGGGATTAGGGATTCCAGGCATGTTCGGGGAGAGGTGGAGAGAGAGCTCCTCCTCAGTTCACCCTGACATTGTGAGTGTCAGCATCAGATCACTTTAATCAGGCAAGGGATATGCATGATAAAACGGATAAGGGACTTTAATCAAAAAAATTCGCTGGTCTGGAAACGTGACACACTCCGACAAGCACGCCTCATCCCTGCCGCACCCCCGTGTCACTGCCAGGCGTGGGCTCGTCATGAATATGCATGGCAGGAAGGCAAGGTACCACATTAAAATGTGCTATTGTTTGTTCAGCTGCACGGCCACCAGAAGAAATAACCAACAGACTCGTAGAAGATAAGTTTTCTAAAATCCATCATAAAATCCCATAAGTGTGTACTTACAAACTCAGATGTACAAACACGAGGGGGGTTCACGTGGTCTGCTTTGTCTGACCTGTTGTGTTTGTAAAAAATTGCATATTCAAATAATGTATGTACGAAGACATTTGAGAATTAATGTCAGAACTTGTGTTGCTTATTACAAGCAACTGGTGAATGTGTGTGTCCAGCCCGTTCTCATCCCAAGGCACCATTTACTGACGGTTTTGCCAATGCGTATACATCCATCGCACATGGCACCCTTTAGCGTCAATATGAGACACAGATATATATATATATATATATATGGGCCAGAAGGTGCCTCCTAGTGGTCTAACCCTAACCCTACCCCAGAACTAAACCTACCCATACTCTGTGCGTGTTATATTGACGCAAAAGGATGCCATGTGCGTTGGATGTATATGCTTTGGCAAAAGTGTCAGTATATGACGCCTTGGGATGGATGAGAATGCGTTGGTGTGTCTTATGTCACCTATATATATGTACAGTATATATACACTCACCTATCCATTATTAGGAACACAATACTAGTGTGTTTGACCCCCTTTTGCCTCCAGAACTGCCTTAATTCTACGTGGCATTGATTCAACAAGGTGCTGAAAACATTCTTAAGAAATGTTGGCCCATATTGATAGGATAGCGTCTTGCAGCATCTATACAGAATAGAAAATTATTTTTTTTGAAGTTGTATTATACATACCACATAAATTACCTTTAAGGTTTTTTTCAAATGATATAGGTTGTAAGTTAGATAAACTATTCACATGATGGCTACATTTTCTTTATGATGACCTACATGTATAGAGATGCTAGAAAGATAAACACACTTGTCTTTGATGAAAATCAGTCTAAACAGCCATAAGAGCAGATGTAACCTGACAGCTCAGTGGAATCCATGCACAAACTCACACATCAATGTCAAGCTAATGAAGTATGTTTAAGTGCCATTGATGTGCTAAAACAGTGACATGTGACTGCCTCTTGAGCAGTTGTTAATTAGCTTACATGAGTTCTACGATGCCAGCCATACACGTAATACAGATGGTCTTTTAAAAACAGTGTCTATCTCTTTATATTGTTAAGTAAAATGAGTACAAAATAAATAAGTAAACCTTCATTACAAAAGATTTGCATTATGCTTGCATATCTAACTTATTTAAAGTAGAGCGGTAAAGAAACAAATGTCTCTTTGATTCTGGACTTTATGTGCCTATTTTGTTATGATTTGTCTGTCAGGGTTGACTGGGATTTCACAACAGAGTTTGATTGTTTACTTGAGAAAATGTTAGTTCATTTAAAGGCTTTTTTTGCGGCCGTGTTTGTTTACTTTGGCAGTCTTCTAAGCGATTGAATATGCAAAGCAATTTTTGGTGATTATTTTGTGCTAATTTGAAGGCCTCTGCCTTTTGTGCCTAGCCAGTTATTGGTTCACCCTCCTGAACAAATCCCTTGAATTCAGAGGATCATCATTTGGAGGGAAGGGAGCTTGTTAACCTAATGATTAAGTTTAACCAGGCCTTGAAGAATATATGGATGTGGTTCAGCTGAGCAGAACTGAGTAATGGGTTGTAAATGAGGGGTGTTGGCAAGGGAGGGTTCTTTGAATATGGAGGTGCTGCTCTGTGCAGGTCAAGGAGCTTCCAAAAATGATTCCCGAAATAACTTGAGCGAGAGGGAAAGGGATAAGAAAACCAGAGCGACGAGGAACTGATTACAATCTCAGCAAGAGACGTGAGCTAGTTTCTCTCTATGTTCTGCATTTATCTCACAAAATGAAAAGTGCTATTCAGTTTGTAAAAGTTCAATAATGCATTGTAACGCATCATAGCAATAGGAGTTTTGCCTTCAAATTGTTATATTACTATAGTAGCTTATGAAAACATCATTATGTATATATATATATATATATATATATATATATATATTATAAATAGGTCATTCCTGCCATGCAGAACATTTTAATCTCTATAGTATATATTGGATTTAAATATTGGATAAAAACCATACTAGTTAGTTTTACCACAGTGAAGTGAACTTTTGGGTCCATTTAAATGTATTCATTTATTTTTCATTTATTTATTAATTATAGTTAACAATGTATTATTGTTGTTGTTTGTAATATTAATTTAATTAGTAATCATTTAATTTTTCCTGCATGTCCTCAATATCACTTAATAGTCTTTTTTGTAATATTTTGTTTTATTATTTTTTTCTACAATATATCGGCCACCATATCGATATCGGCCAATTTATGATAATTTTTATGGTGTTTTCACTACCGGTCAGAAAAGAAAATTTGGCAAATATATGAAAGCTGATGTATCATTTTCTTCAACTGATACACTTCAGGTGTGCACTGTTCAAGATGATGGTTTTGAATTGCTTGAAATATGATCTGTGAATTGAAATGTGAATTACTTCAAAAAAAGAAAATACAGTACATGCACAGCACAAGTCTGTCATATAGGCTAAAATTAAATTGAGAACATCAAAATTGTGTGATTTGGGACATGGCTTTTAATGATGAGACTTTTGTTTTTGTAATCAGTCTTTCAAAAATTATATAAAAATTTGGATTTAAATTTATCGGCCGATATATCCGTTATCGGCTTTTAAATATAAAGAATTATCGGTATCGACCAAAATGTTCATATCGGTGCATCCCTGGAATATTGTATATGAACTCATTGTTGAATCAGGGTTGCTTTTGGAAACTTCTGTTCCAGTTACTATACCTGGTCAAATCAGAGGGGACATGACCTGATAAAATCTGCTAAATTCATTTCATAAAGCCCACCAAACATGTGAAAATCTTGGAACGCTCTATTATCTCCTGCAACTTAAGAGAGATTTGTGGTTTATGTTTTGAGCCCGTGCAGGTATAAAGCCAAATGAATGTGGGATGATCTCAGGTGATACACCTCACCGCAACCTGTCAACGAGACACTTTACCCACAATTAAGCAAAATAAAAAGGGAAAACCGGGAACAAAGCAGACACGCGTCCCTAAACAACTGGCGCCTGTGTTGAGCTCAGATGAGCGTGTGGATACAGTCGAGTGCTGCTGTACATTGGGTTCGGAGGGCAAACGCTCTGAGTGAAATTACAGCCGCTGGTCAGACCTGTTGCAGGGAGTTTGTTACAAAAATGGGTCCTACAGTGGAGGGGGGATATTGAACGATGAAGAAAGGGATACAGTGGCAGAGGATGTTTGCTGTAATACCCAGGACAGGTTCCTCCACTCTGAAGTGGACAGATCAGATGCAGACGAGATTAGATTTCCTTTAAAAGCCTTTCCCTCGCGCTAATGGCATGAGGCCTCTTGCTCAGAGGCCAGAGTAAGGTCAGTGGGATGGAATTGAATGCCCCAAGGAAAATCTTGCTTCTCACATCCCAAAGCTAGAAAAGTGACACGGGATTTAAATTGGCAGAAGTGTGCATACATATTGAAATATCAGTGGTGGTAGGTTAAACATGCATATTTTGCTGTTTGGAAAATGCACTCAATATGTTTAGCATCTGTGAATCTTTGCTTTTTGTCTTAATGGGGCAGTGTGTTGTTAAAGAGCAACACACTTAGTTGGTCTTTTAAAGTATCCAGCACTGATCAGTTTTCAAATACCTGTCCTTGAAGCTGTGTTTGAGGTTTTTCGTGATCTTTTGGTTTTCATCCAGGTGAGTGTGGTTGGATATTGTGGCATAGTGGTTAATGCTGCTCAATGACGATTTTGACTTTTCACTGCTAAATATGAGATAGAAACAGAGGGAGATTTTCTTTTCTGCCTTGCAACAGTGTTTTGTAATGCTACATCACTGTTTGTTTAAAACTGTAGCTTGTTACTCCTGAGCCACTGTCATATTGAAGAGACAGACATTTTTTTTTTTTTTTTCATACAGCAGTTTGTAGTTTGTAATGTTGCTACTTTTAAAGTTACTCCTCCACACTGGTTATGGCCACTATGAATTTGAGTAAGGCACCAAACCTCATTTTGCTCCGGGTGGTTTGTCATCGTAATAAGCAGTATTGGGGAAAGTTACTTTTAAAAGTAACGCAAAAGTAGGCTGCATTTACACTGCAGGTCTTGATGCCCAAATCCGATTTTCTGACTATATCCGATTTTTTTGACAACCCGCTTACATCATCTTTTAAAAGTGATCCGTATCCGATTTTTGCATTTACACTATACACTACTGAAACTACCAAATGCAGACGTTCTGACCCGGAAAATTTAGTAAAACAGCACGAAGTGCAATGGATACAGTCTGGCACTGTAACCACGAGCGCTTAAAACCGTGCCTCCCCATATCTCGTGAAATGTCTTCAAATACAGATTTATTTCTGTAACATTAACAACCCTGTATTTTACCTGCACTCTTCGCCCCAAACACTTAAAAGACACGAAACCTCCACATTGCTCCACTGTGTGTATCCTTTGTCTTCCATCGGGCCTATAATAGCGCACTTTTTTAAATGACGTACGACTCGCATTTACTGGGGAATATCCGATTTGTCTGCTTACATGGCACACACAAATGCATGTATCTGATTCATATCCGATTTTATTACCACATATGAGTGAGGCCTGAATCTGATCTGAGAAAAGCAGAATCTATGCATTTTTTTTTCCCTGCTTACCGTATGTTCACACCGCCGCTGGCGAGAGAGGCAAAATTCACTCCCGCCAACCTGCCAACGACGCCATGGAAAGATTCGTGGACGCTCTGATGCTCTGACGTAGATCGAATGCGTGATCGTTTTTTAAACTGTATTTAAAGGGGCCGCAAAGCAAATAAGCATGTCGGTCGTTATTTTTGCAGAAAATTCTGAAAATTATAGTGTTTGCTAATGAAATAAATAAATTAAAAGCCATATGTGTGTGGTTTGTCTTTTGTGTTCATGGTTAAGTGCTATTATAACTTGCATTCCCGCTGAAAAAGTGTTGTAGCATGAAAATCAACCTCCTCTTTTTTGCCTAGGAACTAATGTGGCCGGTACCAAAGTTTACAAGACTAAGTTCTCTGGGATTTTCTCAAACGGAGCACTTCTACATTCCGATTAGTTGCCGCCGGTTGCCGCCAAACTGCATCATTGCTTATTACCATAAAGTTGAACTGATTTCAACCCTCCTCACCGCTCTCGTCGTCCAAGACGCGTCGCGCCGTCCTCGCCGGAGCTCGCCGCCGGCGGCGGTGTGAATGCACAGTTAAAAAAAAATAATTTACATAGTCATTTTTGCTTATGGGTTGAATTGGATAATTGGAGGTCAGCAGCCAAGACATTAGATAAAAAAGTGAGATTAAATCCATTAAGTATTTTAAATGTAACATTTAATTATTGCAGGTTTGGGTAATTTACTGAGTTTGCATTTCACTGTTTTAGTCATTTTGAGGAATATTAAATCTGTTTTTGTGAAAGTGAGATGAGTAAATGCATGCTCACATTTAGCAGATAGAACTGCAATAAACTTATATGTTTACACACAACGCCTCTGAACTTCACTCCTGATTTCTCTCAACACCGGGACAAGAGAAAAGTCTGTAAATGGGAAAACAAAGTAACTTGCATTACCTATTTGAAAAAGTAACTTTGTTGTAATTTAAAAGTAATTACTGATAATGAGCTTCTTCTGTGGTTGTGTAAAATGGCTGGTCTGATTGACTATTGTTGAAGTTAGAGACAGGGGGCATTGAGTATTTTATCATCTTTTTACAGACAACAGCACTTGCAAAACGAATGTTTTGGAAATTGCAATTACTTTTAATCCTCCCAGTTCAGCCAGCCAATTTTCTTTTTGAGGAATTATTCCTATTTCTTGCAGAATTCTCAGGTGTCTCCTCAACTTTTTAAATGGCAGATACCCATGGTTTATTGGCAGGAGTTATTCATTTAATAAGGGTGAGTTTCAGAAGCACTTGTATAAATCATTTAGTTGGAATTTAGTCCTTTCATCCACTCTTGAGATTAGCAAGCCATTAATGAATTATTTGAAAGAAAATATGGAAAACTTCAATGCAAACACGAATAACATAACCAAAGAGAAAAGTTGAAAGCCCATAAGAATTTTGACCAAATTTGACATTATCTTGACATGCAGACTTCAATTTCTCTCATTTGTTTTCTTTTTCCTTTGGAGATAGTTTTTTTTAATTTATTTATTTTTTAATCTGTTATTGTCTTGTAATGGCATTGAACAGATTTTGTGACTGTCTGAGATGGTTAGAATCACATTCACAATTACAACGCAGAAACATTATTTAAACACGCTGGGCCAAATAAGCAACATCTAGAAAACATTTAATCCTCATTTTAGATGTCATAGCTGATAGTAAATAATTTTAAAATGTAAGCGTACATTTAGTTGTTACATTTTTTTATCCATATATTTGGTATATAACTTAGTTTCATTTGTTAATGGTAGTTAAATTAGTTAACAAGAACTGACAATAAGCAATACTTCTACAGCGTTTATTAATCTGATCACACTTTAGATTAGGGTCAAATTCTCACTATTAACGAACAATTAACTACGACTTTTGCCTCAAAGTCATATTAGCTGCTTATCAATAGTTAGTAAGTTGTTAAGTTTGGGTATTAAAGATGCAAATAAAGATGCAATGTGTACATTTTTTCACAGAAATGCAAAATTACATCCATAACTTTGTTTTCAGTGGTGTATAAAGAACTTAATAAACCATAATGCGGGCAGGAGCGGGACAAAACATAAATGTTGCAGGTAGGAGAAAGTAACATAGAAAGCAGTTGATAACGTCAGTTATAATAATGACCCATGTATTAAAAAATGGTCTGGTTTAAATCGGGCTCATAATTACAGTTGATGTGTCGGGCCGGGCTGGGCTCGGACACAATTGGTTCGGGTAGGGGTCGAGCTTGCACACCTGAGATCTACCTCGGGTATGCTAACACTTACAGACATGAACCAGTCGTTTGTCCTTGGGGAACTTGTGGAGCCTCTCCCCCATTTTTGTTGTATTCATACATCCTGCACAAACACAATAGTTAACCTATTTTTGTTAGCTAGGTCTCCAATATAACTGCTAGCCCACTTGCCGTTTAGACTTACGGTAACTCTAAGCTTGGAGCATAGACCAGGCATAGACAGTAAAACTTGGAGTCCCTTTTATGACGTCACGCCCAGCCTAGTGGAAGGGAGGGGGCGTGCTTAAAACCACTGTAAAACATACCAACTTTTCATATTATTTGCATTTTGGTATATATAAAAACATAAAAACAATTGTGGGCGATTCTTATCTTTATGTTTAGTAGGCACATTGCATTATCTTCGTGAAAAATTTTACCTGCAATTTACACTAAAATAATTAACTGTAAAAATATATTGATCATTGTTAGTTTATGTAAGGTAATGCATTAATTAATGTTAAAATGACACAAACTTTTAAAGTGTAACCATAAATTGAATTTCATTTTCATCCTGTGGACCTTTGTGACCAGCCCGATCTCATGAAAGTTCGTATCTATGGCACGAATGTCACTTCTCGTGGCATTTATACGCCAAAAACAGTTTTTGCGTGTATATGGCACGCGATTTTCGCGTACATATGATACGCACTTTTTTGCGTATAATACGCACGAACACCCCACCCCCCTCCCCCCTAAACCTAACCCAGGGTTTTTTAGTGCGCACCATATACACGAAAAAAACACTTTTGGCGTATAAATGCCACGAGAAATGACACTCGTGGAATAGATACGCATCTTCATGAGACTGTGTTGTTGTGACAGCTAACTCACAGTCTCTCCATTATTATTTACTTGAGTAGCAAACTGGAAATCACTTCCCTTTTTTTAATTAGAGAAATATTAATGCATAAATGTCATAAAGAAAGAAAAAATTGATATCTGAAGTATTACATGGAATGAGGAAAATACAGTGACTGATGTCCTGAATTTCACATGCCATTGCACATTCATTCTGCTGCCCACCAGGATCTCTTTTAGAGAGCCCGATTCCCCTGCAGTCGAGCTCATACCATTGGCGTGATATCTGTGGAACCAGAAGGCACCTGAAGTCTCTCCAGCCAGGCCCTGGATCAAAGTCAGCTGACCCGTTCCAAATGCACCCCTGAACCATGCATTAAAATAGCACCGCAGCCAGTAGCTCAGTGGGCATGGGGCTCGGGCCGCGGGTTGGGCTGTGCCAGTGCAGGCCTGGGTGAACACGTCGGATTGATTTATGTGACGTGCGGCCCACCCTGACCCCTGTTAGTGGGCAAGCCGGCTTAACCGTCTCTCCTGGCTGGTGTCCACCTGTTCTCTGGCCTGAAATATCCCTCATTGCGCCGGGCAGGGGCGATGCTGGCAGCTCCAGGGTCACTGCTCACTATTCAGATTAGGGGTGTAATTTGAAGTTAGAAAATTTAAATGAAGTATTGTTTTTTCTTGACTCCATCAGGAGGACATTAATGAAGGAGAATGACATCATGACAACACTAATTGGATGATGGGACCAAAAGAAAGTGCTTTTCTAGCCCTTCACAAGCAATCCCGAGCTACTTCAAAGGATCTCTCCGAAACAAAAACAAGGCACTGGTAAAATATCTTCATGTCTTCAATAATACTAAAATAATAGCAATATACTGTGTGTTGCTTTTACTTTATCAGAATGTTCATCCGTTTCTTTGGCATAGCGTGTAGTTAGGACATCTACGAGAAGGCAGTGTTATTTTGGTATTAAAGGGGACATATCATGCAAAATCCACTTTTTTAGCCCTTAAATGCAACTTGTTGTATATTTGGAGTGTTTATAAGTACAGAAAAGATGAAATTATTCTCTTCAGGTGCTTCGTTTATATCTTTATATTCTGTTTTGGTCATATTTTTCAACCTGTTCAGATTTTTCTGTTCTCTATGACGTTTTTTGAACTATCACGTCACCGTATTTGCAGTGGAACTGCCAAATAAGGGCATTGACTACCGGTCCAACACTTCGAGCAATCCGCCATTATTATTTCTCGCTCCGATTTTGTATTCCGAGCTCAATGATGCAGAAGTTACGAGAGGGCAAGTCAAAATGTTCGGTTGTTGGATGTACGTTAGTGACCTGAAGCACTTCAAGGATTCCCATTTCAACAACCTCCGCCAGTATAAAGAAGGGTTTGTCGATTGACTTCGTCTGAATGAGAGGTAAATTCCTTCCATCTTTGGAGACAACGAACAGAGCATTTCGATAAGCTGTAAATATCGTTAATAAAAATAAAGTACTTTACTTTCTTAAAACACATGGTGGTCATGGTTTAGCAGTACCTTTGTCTTTCTTTGTTTTTGTTTTGAAGTAACGTTACACGTCTGCAGTATTATTGTTCTTGAGTTTCATCAATGGTCATTTAGCTGCTGTGTTGCTTTTCTAAACATATCATATTGTCAATACAGATTTTTTGTGGTAAGACGCACATCAGAAAAGGGGTAGAAAAGGGGCTTGTGGAGCTATAATAATGAGGAATTCAGACCCAAGCATTGCAGTTATGTTTTATATAGACCACAACGGTATGATTTATATGTAAAAATGAATGATTTAAAAGCATGATATGTACCCTTTAAGGTGCGTTCACGGCATGTTGAAATGACCGTAATTCAGAGATTCTGACTTGTGAAGACAATGAATTTTTTACCACGTTACCAATCCAGATTCATTTTTCCAAAAAGAAAATTTTGTGAATTTTAATGTTAAATTCATCAATCTGGTGCACTTTGAGAGTTAAAAAATTAAAAGCTCCAACCCATATTCAGTGTGCAAATTAAACAAAAGAAAATTCAAACATTTTAGTTGTGTCTGTCTACATTACACTACTACGCAATAATAATTAATATTAATCCCATGACAGTAATAGCCATATATTGTAAAACAAATGTACTGAAAAATAAAGATGGACATTAAAGCGGTAATGTTGCTATGTCATTACATGTCAGCCCGCCAAGGGGGCGCCAAGTTCTCAAACTTTTCATTAGAGCGGGTCTTTGTTCATTCATGTCATGGATTTGCATCGAATTGATTATCAAAAATATGTAACAAAGTGCGTTCCGTATCAGTTCAACACGGAACAAGACTTTTATGTGTCAAATACGGAACGATTCCGTATTATACGGAACGATCTGCACAGTCACGCAGAGTCGAAGCACAACCAAAACAACGTTCTTACACAAAATGCATGCAGTTTTGGTTTTTGTTTTACTGCTAGAGGGCCAAAAGTTACAGTGTACCTCTAAATAATATTATAGCTCTATTAAAGTCCCCACTTAGTCAATAAATTTATCCTTAAAACTCATCTTTGATCACCAAAATTACATGTTTAAATATATTTTTTTCCTGTGAAAATAATTTCTTCTAAAATAATACCTTGAAATAGCTTGAATGTAACTTGAATGTACTCCCTTGCTTCATTTAGTATACACGGAACCATTAATATGCATGTTAGGCCCCACCTCCACTCAGTTCCAATACCTGATCCTGTCGGTCAGCTTTACTTTAGCAAGTAAATGTTAAACGATGGAAAGACTGGTTTAACTCAGCCGTGTATGTCTGAACCAGAAACTAATTCAGAATGAGAAGATGAAGAGTGAATTATACAGGCTTTTCTACAAGTTGATGTTTAAGAATAGTAATGCGTTTTATGTATCGCTCTCTTCTTTGGACACATAAGCCAGCAGTAATTGATGTGATTAGCCTTTGGCTTGACTATGTTATCAAACAGCTAATAATGTGTTGCTAACGTTGCTAACCCTGTTCACCATTTGTCAGAGCCTTCTAAAAATCAGAATACTTAGAAATGCTTTGAACAACTTTGAATGTCAGTGAAGAAAGGCATATATTAGTTCATCATAACATCGCAATATGCATCATATTCATAATTCACCTGCTTGTTAAATGTACCAGATTTTTCATATAAACAAAAAAATAAATAAACCAGGATAATAATGATATTCTAAGGTCTTCCCTGCACGCTGACAGGATTAGAATATGTGATCCAGGGAACAAGGAAAAAGTACTCTGCAATGGTGTTGACTTATGAATTTGTACATGGTTTGTCTTAAAGTATATTAAAAACGCCACATATAGACATATAAACAATAATAAAAACTTGATTTTCACCACAGGGGATCTTTACCGAGCTTAAACATACAGTAGTTATACTTTTTTATGTATTTATCTTTTTATGTAGTAAATGTAGTTAGTGACTTATTGTTAGCTGGTCGTTTAGCTAACTACGTTTTTAAAACGAGTAGCCTGCTAGCATGAGAAGCGACCATTTTAAACAGCAAGTGAAAGCCTGTGCACAGTGCTGAAAACCTCTCTCCCTACTTCTGAATAAGACATCAAGACTGATTTGGAGAAAGAGTAGCTTTGAATAAATTGTAGTTATATGTTCATCCCATGATTAACTCTTCACTTCAGCATTGTCTGACTGGCTTGACTTGATTAGTATCGGTGTCATGTCCCTGTGAAAGTTTGTAGAGGATGAGAAAGTTGAGACAGTTATGAAACCTTGCTCAGGGCCGGCCTCCTCAGCGGGGGTTATAATTAGGTTGTCTTAGAGTTCCACCAGATTGTCCAAGTGGAAAAACGATGAAATTGAGAGAATCGTTGGCCATCGATACCCAATTATGAGACTGGGATACCAGTACTTTTAAATTCTTTCACAGCATGACAGTCCCAGCGATCTGATGTTTTGATCCTCGGAACGCTGCTTGCACATGTACAATCAACCGAGAGGAACACATTAACAGTCTACTAGATATGTCAAGGCAATAAAAGAAATGTAATGAACTTAATGCTTCCCATAAAGCCACATTAAACCCACTGCAAAAATTCCATTTGAAGGTCTCTATCTGCTGCTGTCTCTTTCTTTTTTTTTTCTTTCTTTCTTTCTTTCTTTTTTTTTTTAAACCTACATAGATTCCAGTTGATTGTGATGGACTTAGAAAATGAATGTCGTTTCTCTGTGGTCTTTTCCGGCCATTGAAATAGTTTTTAATTTTATGCTTGTAAAATTTTAAAATATTTATATCCATTTCTTTTAATTAAATCTCGCTATAATTTATTTCGTAAATAGTAATTTTTTAAGGTATCTTAATTACTTTAAAAAATAAGTATATGTATGTATATATATATATATATATATATGAAGAGTTCAGATGCAAAAGCCTCTAAATGCCATTTGAAATTTTCTTCTTTAATGATGATTTTTATCAAACTTGTATATTTAAGTTCAGTAATTTCACTTAAATAACAGTTAATAGGTAAGTATCATTGCCATTTAAGTGAAATCACTGAACTTAAATATACAAGTTTGATAAAAATCATCATTAAAGAAGAAAATTTCAAATGGCATTTAGAGGCTTTTGCATCTGAACTCTTCATATATATATATATATATATATATATACACACATTGTAAATACAGTGTGTATACATTATTTGATCTTATATTTCATGATTCATTTTTGTTTAGCTTAATTTTTGTGTCTATTTTTCTTTTCATCTATTTTTTAAGTTTCCTTTGCTTCAGAGAAACTTCGTGTCCTCATAACTTCATGTATATGCATATCAAATCAGATATCCTTCTTCTATATCAAATGATATCTTTTGACTTTCTGACTGATGTGCTTCCTCCTGCTTATAGCTGACATGTTCATACATTCCATGATTTTAATTCTTATCATAATTTGTGAGAACATACTTTTTTTAGGTTGCCATTACTTATGTCAAAACTGGTTGTTAAATACGTTAAGATATGATCGTGTACTGTTAAGGACCACTTCAAATTAGACATTTCTTTTGAATTGGATATTTCTTGATGGCCTAAATTTTAATGAACAGCACCCCTCTCATGTTTGGAGTTTGATATGAAATGGTGCATTGGCGTCCTTGATCTCCTGCAGTCATCCTCGAGGTGTTCTCTAATATGGCTGAGAGTGACATGCCTCGACAGTTAGCATTTGCACATCAATAAGGCAATGCAGAGCTTTGACCCAATTACAGGGCTGGAGATCAGTGAGGCTGGAGCTCCGGTGGGCTCGGCTGGGGAGCCTCGCGCTCAGCTTGGCAGGGTCACGGGGAGCCGGGTCACTCTATCGGCTCTCGGGGTCAGCCGGTGGTCAGGAGATGAGAGAAAGCGTTGCCTTTAGCCTTTGAGTGCTGTCATCTTTTCCTCTTATCTTCCTCTCTTCATCTGCCTCTTTCTCACAGACACATGCACACGTCTCATCTGCTGCTGAATATTGGGTCTCTCGTCTTTTTACACACACACACACACAACAGGGGTGCCTTCTCTGAAGAGGTAAAAGATGGAGTGCTTTCTCCAAAAATTTTACATTTTTTAAGTTTTAAATGTATATTAAATTCATATTATATATTTAAAAAAAGTTTTTACTTATAATAAATATGTTAAATATTATATTCTATAATTAAAGTGGACCTATTATACCTTTTTACTTTTTCAACTTAATGTTGCCATTTGAGCATGAAAAAGATCTGCAAAGTTACAAAGCACAGAGTCACTTCAAAATGAGTTATTCTCTGTATCACTAAGCACTGTTTCTTAACTCGCTAAAATGCCAAAACGTCTAGATTGTAGTCTTGAGATTTCCTCTGGGAATGTACACGTCATAGTATTCCTTAACTAATTCCTGCCCTAGGCATATGCAAAATAAAAATAAAAAAGGTGGTGAGGATGAGAGGGGCGTCATAGAGACCGTAGTGCATCAATGTAAAATGCGTTTTTTCAACATGCATGCATAGAAACCTATTCTAGTACAGTCCACAAACAAAATCAAGACTTTGTAAAAGGGATTTTTTGCATTTGCATTTTTGTTTTTTCAGAAGTCCACAACATGCCACTGACACACAACACACACATTACACTCACTGTCACAAACTGAGAAGTGACCTGTCAGTCAGCCCATTCCCACAATCCTTCACCTCGGAGAGGAGTGGAGGAAGACTTCTCTCGGTTCCATGCCTTGTTAGATCTATCATCCCTTTAATTAATAGTGTTTTTACGGCAGCGTCTGAACTGTGTCATTTCCATTATTGGAAAACCCAACGCGATTAATGAATAATTTTCATTTTTGATCCATTATATCATGCCAGTTGATCTCTTTTCCGCGCGGCTGAATGATAGCGTCGTTTTCTGCCCCTCGATCAAATTTAATTTGGCCCTCTATTATATTACAGTGTTGCGACTGAAGTGTCAATTTTTGTCAGGCAATTAGAAGCTCTAACCTGTGAAGCTAAGTTTGATAGGCATTGTAATTGGATTGTTTCAGCAATAGCTTGAAATGCTTATAGCTCCTTTTTCCCCCCCTATTATTGCCACCCTTTTTCACTCCTTCCTGGCTTCTGATAGCAACTCTATATGTGTAACTTCAGAACAAACAAAAGATGGTGGCTGAAGGGGGAAGCTAAGAGTGCTTGCCTGGCAGAAACTCCCACTCTTTGCTTCTTTCTCAATTTGCATGGATTTGCAGTACGTCTTTTTCTGCTTCTGTGCTAGATGTTTGTCTATTTATCTTGACCCTGCAAGAAAAGCATAGTGCTACATTTAAAGCGCTTTCTGGCAGAATTGTGGCCTTTCGTGGGCCATGACATGCATGTGGAAATTTCTGTAGGAAAGAAAAAGTAGTAGCTATGCCCACAAAACGTGGCTAACTACACTTAGTAACTTAAAGAAGTAGTTCACTTTAAAAAAAAAAAAAAAAACTTTTGCTGATAATTTACTCACCCTCATGCCATCCAAGATGTCCATGTCATTCCTTCTTCAGTCGAAAATAAATGAAAGTTTTTGATGAAAACATTCCAGAATTTTTCTCCATATAATAGACTTTACTGGTAACCAAACGGTTCAAGGTCCAAAAGACAGTTTCAGTGCAAACTGTTCAAAGGGCTTTAAACGATTCCAGATGATGAATAAGGGTCTTATCAAGCGAAACGATCGCTCATTCAATAAATACATAACAGTTTAAGTTTTATAAAGTCAAATAGTCGCCTTACTCTGTTCTGTGATGCGCGTTCGTGACTCTCCTGTTCGAACTCGTTTATCAAAATGAACTAATCTTTTTTCGTGTCATTTGGTTCATTCAACGAACGAAATTAACAAATTGACTCGGAAAAAGATTTGTTCAATTTGATGAACGAGAGTCACGAACGCGTATCAAAGAACAGAGCAAGGCAACCATTTGAGCTTATAAAACTTAAACTTTGTTTTTGTTTTGTTTTTAAATGAGCGATCATTTCGTTGACAAGACCCTTATTCATCGTCTGTAATCGTTTAAAGCACTTTGAACAGTTTGCAGTTTGCACTGAAACTGTTTTTTGGACCTTGAACCGTTTGGTTGCCAGTAAAGGGCATTATATGGAGAAAAATCTTGGAATGTTTTCATCAAAAACCTTAATTTCTTTTCGACTGAAGACAGAATGACATGGATATCTTGGATGACATGGGGGTGAGTAAATTATCAGCAAAAGTTTTTTTTTTTAAAGTGAACTACTAGTTACTTAAGGGGGCAAGAGGATCTCAATTGTTATTAATGAGCTTTACATCATGAATCTGTGACACTTTCGGTGACTCTGAGCTGCAGTTATGCGGGATAAAAATGGTGGCTAGCAAACAAAAACAATCTCTAGAGTTAATTTTGATCATGGCGAACATGTGGAGCAAGTGTTTTTTTTTTTTGTCTCACTAATTCCATCATCATGTTCTGCACTATTGGTTTGTGATTTGACGGTTGTTGTAGGAAAAGCCACACTGCATGACTCCGCCTCAAATCTTTTGACACTGCCAGAACATTGTCAGAGGTAAAATTTGATTGCAATGGTCATTAATCAGCTGTCGGCCAACATGTCAAACTAGCGATCAAAGACTTCAGATTTTGGCCTAGGATCAGAGGAATCTTTTAGTTTTCACAAAATGAGTCTGTGACGGCTAAATCGTGGCCAAAATCAAACAGTGTGAAGCCGACTTTAGTCAGGGTAGCTCCATATTTAATTTTAGAAAGGTATAAAACAAGGCTGTGAGGGATAGAATACAGTGTGTTTATTGGATTGTACTGATAATCGTTCAGCTGACGTATCATATATATATATATATATATATATATATAAACTAAAGTTGACAAAATTCCATTAAAAGTTGTGAGTTGTGAAAATTACATGATTTAGGACCTTTATACAGTGTGTGCCAATGTAAAGACTGTAAATCTATCCGTCACAGCCTCGTTTTCATACGGATTAAAGAGATAGTTCACCCAAAAATGAAAATTCTGTCAGTATTTACTCACCCTCATGTTGTTCCAACCCCGTAAGGCCTCTGTTCATCTTCAGAACATGAATTAAGATATTTTTGATGAAATCTGAGAGCTGGATCACTCCTCCATAGTCCATAGGCTTCTTAAGGGATTGAAACTTGAAACAAAAATAACTACTTTATTTCAACTATTCATTCCCTTCTCTCTGGGCGATCTTTTGTTGTATGTCACACGCATCAAACACATGACCAACATCGGCCAATAGTGAGCCTACGTGTGACGTTTAACTGACTAGAGGCCCAAAAAGAAGGAAATTAATAGTTTAAATAAAGTCGTTGTTTATGTTTATTTTTGCGCACAAAAAGTTTTCTCGTCGCTTGATAAACTTAAGATTGAGCCATGTAGTCACTTGGACTATTTTATTGATGTCTTTAATAACTTTTCGAGGCCGGCAAGTTTCAATCCCTCAAGATGCCTATGGACCAGTATGGAGGAGTGATCCAGCTCTCAGATTTCATCAAAAATATCTTAATTCATGTTCTGAAGATGAACAGAGGCCTTACGGGGTTGGAACAACATGAGGGTGAGTAAATGCTGACAGAATTTTCATTTTTGTGTGAACTATCTCTTTAATCCGTATGAAAACGAGGCTGTGACGGATAGATTTACAGTCTTTACATTGGCACACACTGTATAAAGGTCCTAAATCATGTAATTTTCACAACTCACAACTTTTAATGGAATTTTGTCAACTTTAGTTTATATATATATATATATATATATATATATATATATATGATACGTCAGCTGAACGATTATCAGTACAATCCAATAAACACACTGTATTCTATCCCTCACAGCCTTGTTTTATACCTTTCTAAAATTAAATATGGAGCTACCCTGACTAAAGTCGGCTTCACACTGTTTGATTTTGGCCACGATTTAGCCGTCACAGACTCATTTTGTGAAAACTAAAAGATTCCTCTGATCCTAGGCCAAAATCTGAAGTCTTTGATCGCTAGTTTGACATGTTGGCCGACAGCTGATTAATGACCATTGCAATCAAATTTTACCTCTGACAATGTTCTGGCAGTGTCAAAAGATTTGAGGCGGAGTCATGCAGTGTGGCTTTTCCTACAACAACCGTCAAATCACAAACCAATAGTGCAGAACATGATGATGGAATTAGTGAGACAAAAAAAAAAAACACTTGCTCCACATGTTCGCCATGATCAAAATTAACTCTAGAGATTGTTTTTGTTTGCTAGCCACCATTTTTATCCCGCATAACTGCAGCTCAGAGTCACCGAAAGTGTCACAGATTCATGATGTAAAGCTCATTAATAACAATTGAGATCCTCTTGCCCCCTTAAGTAACTAGTAGTTCACTTTAAAAAAAAAAACTTTTGCTGATAATTTACTCACCCCCATGTCATCCAAGATATCCATGTCATTCTGTCTTCAGTCGAAAAGAAATTAAGGTTTTTGATGAAAACATTCCAAGATTTTTCTCCATATAATGCCCTTTACTGGCAACCAAACGGTTCAAGGTCCAAAAAACAGTTTCAGTGCAAACTGCAAACTGTTCAAAGTGCTTTAAACGATTACAGACGATGAATAAGGGTCTTGTCAACGAAATGATCGCTCATTTAAAAACAAAACAAAAACAAAGTTTAAGTTTTATAAGCTCAAATGGTTGCCTTGCTCTGTTCTTTGATACGCGTTCGTGACTCTCGTTCATCAAATTGAACAAATCTTTTTCCGAGTCAATTTGTTAATTTCGTTCGTTGAATGAACCAAATGACACGAAAAAAGATTAGTTCATTTTGATAAACGAGTTCGAACAGGAGAGTCACGAACGCGCATCACAGAACAGAGTAAGGCGACTATTTGACTTTATAAAACTTAAACTGTTATGTATTTATTGAATGAGCGATCGTTTCGCTTGATAAGACCCTTATTCATCATCTGGAATCGTTTAAAGCCCTTTGAACAGTTTGCACTGAAACTGTCTTTTGGACCTTGAACCGTTTGGTTACCAGTAAAGTCTATTATATGGAGAAAAATTCTGGAATGTTTTCATCAAAAACTTTCATTTATTTTCGACTGAAGAAGGAATGACATGGACATCTTGGATGGCATGAGGGTGAGTAAATTATCAGCAAAAGTTTTTTTTTTTTTTTTTAAAGTGAACTACTTCTTTAAGTTACTAAGTGTAGTTAGCCACGTTTTGTGGGCATAGCTACTACTTTTTCTTTCCTACAGAAATTTCCACATTCATGTCACGGCCCACGAAAGGCCACAATTCTGCCAGAAAGAGCTTTAAATGTAGCACTGTGCTTTTCTTGCAGGGTCAAGATAAATAGACAAACATCTAGCACAGAAGCAGAAAAAGACGTACTGCAAATCCATGCAAATTGAGAAAGAAGCAAAGAGTGGGAGTTTCTGCCAGGCAAGCACTCTTAGCTTCCCCCTTCAGACCACCATCTTTTGTTTGTTCTGAAGTTACACATATAGAGTTGCTATCAGAAGCCAGGAAGGAGTGAAAAAGGGTGGCAATGAGAGGGGGGAAAAAGGAGCTATAAGCATTTCAAGCTATTGCTGAAACAATCCAATTACAATGCCTATCAAACTTAGCTTCACAGGTTAGAGCTTCTAATTGCCTGACAAAAATTGACACTTCAGTCGCAACACTGTAATATAATAGAGGGCCAAATTAAATTTGATCGAGGGGCAGAAAACGACGCTATCATTCAGCCGCGCGGAAAAGAGATCAACTGGCATGATATAATGGATCAAAAATGAAAATTATTCATTAATCGCGTTGGGTTTTCCAATAATGGAAATGACACAGTTCAGACGCTGCCGTAAAAACACTATTAATTAAAGGGATGATAGATCTAACAAGGCATGGAACCGAGAGAAGTCTTCCTCCACTCCTCTCCGAGGTGAAGGATTGTGGGAATGGGCTGACTGACAGGTCACTTCTCAGTTTGTGACAGTGAGTGTAATGTGTGTGTTGTGTGTCAGTGGCATGTTGTGGACTTCTGAAAAAACAAAAATGCAATATTAAAGAGGTCATATTATGCAAAAAATCCCTTTTACAAAGTCTTGATTTTGTTTGTGGACTGTACTAGAATAGGTTTCTATGCATGCATGTTGAAAAAACGCATTTTACATTGATGCACTACGGTCTCTATGACGCCCCTCTCATCCTCACCACCTTTTTTATTTTTATTTTGCATATGCCTAGGGCAGGAATTAGTTAAGGAATACTATGACGTGTACATTCCCAGAGGAAATCTCAAGACTACAATCTAGACGTTTTGGCATTTTAGCGAGTTAAGAAACAGTGCTTAGTGATACAGAGAATAACTCATTTTGAAGTGACTCTGTGCTTTGTAACTTTGCAGATCTTTTTCATGCTCAAATGGCAACATTAAGTTGAAAAAGTAAAAAGGTATAATAGGTCCACTTTAATTATAGAATATAATATTTAACATATTTATTATAAGTAAAAACTTTTTTTAAATATATAATATGAATTTAATATACATTTAAAACTTAAAAAATGTAAAATTTTTGGAGAAAGCACTCCATCTTTTACCTCTTCAGAGAAGGCACCCCTGTTGTGTGTGTGTGTGTGTAAAAAGACGAGAGACCCAATATTCAGCAGCAGATGAGACGTGTGCATGTGTCTGTGAGAAAGAGGCAGATGAAGAGAGGAAGATAAGAGGAAAAGATGACAGCACTCAAAGGCTAAAGGCAACGCTTTCTCTCATCTCCTGACCACCGGCTGACCCCGAGAGCCGATAGAGTGACCCGGCTCCCCGTGACCCTGCCAAGCTGAGCGCGAGGCTCCCCAGCCGAGCCCACCGGAGCTCCAGCCTCACTGATCTCCAGCCCTGTAATTGGGTCAAAGCTCTGCATTGCCTTATTGATGTGCAAATGCTAACTGTCGAGGCATGTCACTCTCAGCCATATTAGAGAACACCTCGAGGATGACTGCAGGAGATCAAGGACGCCAATGCACCATTTCATATCAAACTCCAAACATGAGAGGGGTGCTGTTCATTAAAATTTAGGCCATCAAGAAATATCCAATTCAAAAGAAATGTCTAATTTGAAGTGGTCCTTAACAGTACACGATCATATCTTAACGTATTTAACAACCAGTTTTGACATAAGTAATGGCAACCTAAAAAAAAGTATGTTCTCACAAATTATGATAAGAATTAAAATCATGGAATGTATGAACATGTCAGCTATAAGCAGGAGGAAGCACATCAGTCAGAAAGTCAAAAGATATCATTTGATATAGAAGAAGGATATCTGATTTGATATGCATATACATGAAGTTATGAGGACACGAAGTTTCTCTGAAGCAAAGGAAACTTAAAAAATAGATGAAAAGAAAAATAGACACAAAAATTAAGCTAAACAAAAATGAATCATGAAATATAAGATCAAATAATGTATACACACTGTATTTACAATGTGTGTATATATATATATATATATATATATATGAAGAGTTCAGATGCAAAAGCCTCTAAATGCCATTTGAAATTTTCTTCTTTAATGATGATTTTTATCAAACTTGTATATTTAAGTTCAGTGATTTCACTTAAATGGCAATGATACTTACCTATTAACTGTTATTTAAGTGAAATTACTGAACTTAAATATACAAGCTTGATAGAAGAGAAAATTTCAAATGGCACTTAGAGGCTTTTGCATCTGAACTCTTCATATATATATATACACACATTGTAAATACAGTATGTATACATTATTTGATCTTATATTTCATGATTCATTTTTGTTTAGCTTAATTGTTGTGTCTATTTTTCTTTTCATCCATTTTTTAAGTTTCCTTTGCTTCAGAGAAACTTCGTGTCCTCATAACTTCATGTATATGAATATCAAATCAGATATCCTTCTTCTATATCAAATGATATCTTTTGACTTTCTGACTGATGTGCTTCCTCCTGCTTATAGCTGACATGTTCATACATTCCATGATTTTAATTCTTATCATAATTTGCGAGAACATACTTTTTTTAGGTTGCCATTACTTATGTCAAAACCGGTTGTTAAATACGTTAAGATATGATCGTGTACTGTTAAGGACCACTTCAAATTAGACATTTCTTTTGAATTGGATATTTCTTGATGGCCTAAATTTTAATGAACAGCACCCCTCTCATGTTTGGAGTTTGATATGAAATGGTGCATTGGCGTCCTTGATCTCCTGCAGTCATCCTCGAGGTGTTCTCTAATATGGCTGAGAGTGACATGCCTCGACAGTTAGCATTTGCACATCAATAAGGCAATGCAGAGCTTTGACCCAATTACAGGGCTGGAGATCAGTGAGGCTGGAGCTCCGGTGGGCTCGGCTGGGGAGCCTCGCGCTCAGCTTGGCAGGGTCACGGGGAGCCGGGTCACTCTATCGGCTCTCGGGGTCAGCCGGTGGTCAGGAGATGAGAGAAAGCGTTGCCTTTAGCCTTTGAGTGCTGTCATCTTTTCCTCTTATCTTCCTCTCTTCATCTGCCTCTTTCTCACAGACACATGCACACGTCTCATCTGCTGCTGAATATTGGGTCTCTCGTCTTTTTACACACACACACACACAACAGGGGTGCCTTCTCTGAAGAGGTAAAAGATGGAGTGCTTTCTCCAAAAATTTTACATTTTTTAAGTTTTAAATGTATATTAAATTCATATTATATATTTAAAAAAAGTTTTTACTTATAATAAATATGTTAAATATTATATTCTATAATTAAAGTGGACCTATTATACCTTTTTACTTTTTCAACTTAATGTTGCCATTTGAGCATGAAAAAGATCTGCAAAGTTACAAAGCACAGAGTCACTTCAAAATGAGTTATTCTCTGTATCACTAAGCACTGTTTCTTAACTCGCTAAAATGCCAAAACGTCTAGATTGTAGTCTTGAGATTTCCTCTGGGAATGTACACGTCATAGTATTCCTTAACTAATTCCTGCCCTAGGCATATGCAAAATAAAAATAAAAAAGGTGGTGAGGATGAGAGGGGCGTCATAGAGACCGTAGTGCATCAATGTAAAATGCGTTTTTTCAACATGCATGCATAGAAACCTATTCTAGTACAGTCCACAAACAAAATCAAGACTTTGTAAAAGGGATTTTTTGCATTTGCATTTTTGTTTTTTCAGAAGTCCACAACATGCCACTGACACACAACACACACATTACACTCACTGTCACAAACTGAGAAGTGACCTGTCAGTCAGCCCATTCCCACAATCCTTCACCTCGGAGAGGAGTGGAGGAAGACTTCTCTCGGTTCCATGCCTTGTTAGATCTATCATCCCTTTAATTAATAGTGTTTTTACGGCAGCGTCTGAACTGTGTCATTTCCATTATTGGAAAACCCAACGCGATTAATGAATAATTTTCATTTTTGATCCATTATATCATGCCAGTTGATCTCTTTTCCGCGCGGCTGAATGATAGCGTCGTTTTCTGCCCCTCGATCAAATTTAATTTGGCCCTCTATTATATTACAGTGTTGCGACTGAAGTGTCAATTTTTGTCAGGCAATTAGAAGCTCTAACCTGTGAAGCTAAGTTTGATAGGCATTGTAATTGGATTGTTTCAGCAATAGCTTGAAATGCTTATAGCTCCTTTTTCCCCCCTCTCATTGCCACCCTTTTTCACTCCTTCCTGGCTTCTGATAGCAACTCTATATGTGTAACTTCAGAACAAACAAAAGATGGTGGTCTGAAGGGGGAAGCTAAGAGTGCTTGCCTGGCAGAAACTCCCACTCTTTGCTTCTTTCTCAATTTGCATGGATTTGCAGTACGTCTTTTTCTGCTTCTGTGCTAGATGTTTGTCTATTTATCTTGACCCTGCAAGAAAAGCACAGTGCTACATTTAAAGCTCTTTCTGGCAGAATTGTGGCCTTTCGTGGGCCGTGACATGAATGTGGAAATTTCTGTAGGAAAGAAAAAGTAGTAGCTATGCCCACAAAACGTGGCTAACTACACTTAGTAACTTAAAGAAGTAGTTCACTTTAAAAAAAAAAAAAAAAACTTTTGCTGATAATTTACTCACCCTCATGCCATCCAAGATGTCCATGTCATTCCTTCTTCAGTCGAAAATAAATGAAAGTTTTTGATGAAAACATTCCAGAATTTTTCTCCATATAATAGACTTTACTGGTAACCAAACGGTTCAAGGTCCAAAAGACAGTTTCAGTGCAAACTATTCAAAGGGCTTTAAACGATTCCAGATGATGAATAAGGGTCTTATCAAGCGAAACGATCGCTCATTCAATAAATACATAACAGTTTAAGTTTTATAAAGTCAAATAGTCGCCTTACTCTGTTCTGTGATGCGCGTTCGTGACTCTCCTGTTCGAACTCGTTTATCAAAATGAACTAATCTTTTTTCGTGTCATTTGGTTCATTCAACGAACGAAATTAACAAATTGACTCGGAAAAAGATTTGTTCAATTTGATGAACGAGAGTCACGAACGCGTATCAAAGAACAGAGCAAGGCAACCATTTGAGCTTATAAAACTTAAACTTTGTTTTTGTTTTGTTTTTAAATGAGCGATCATTTCGTTGACAAGACCCTTATTCATCGTCTGTAATCGTTTAAAGCACTTTGAACAGTTTGCAGTTTGCACTGAAACTGTTTTTTGGACCTTGAACCGTTTGGTTGCCAGTAAAGGGCATTATATGGAGAAAAATCTTGGAATGTTTTCATCAAAAACCTTAATTTCTTTTCGACTGAAGACAGAATGACATGGATATCTTGGATGACATGGGGGTGAGTAAATTATCAGCAAAAGTTTGTTTTTTTTTACAGTGAACTACTCCTTTAAGTTACTTAAGGGGGCAAGAGGATCTCAATTGTTATTAATGAGCTTTACATCATGAATCTGTGACACTTTCGGTGACTCTGAGCTGCAGTTATGCGGGATAAAAATGGTGGCTAGCAAACAAAAACAATCTCTAGAGTTAATTTTGATCATGGCGAACATGTGGAGCAAGTGTTTTTTTTTTTTGTCTCACTAATTCCATCATCATGTTCTGCACTATTGGTTTGTGATTTGACGGTTGTTGTAGGAAAAGCCACACTGCATGACTCCGCCTCAAATCTTTTGACACTGCCAGAACATTGTCAGAGGTAAAATTTGATTGCAATGGTCATTAATCAGCTGTCGGCCAACATGTCAAACTAGCGATCAAAGACTTCAGATTTTGGCCTAGGATCAGAGGAATCTTTTAGTTTTCACAAAATGAGTCTGTGACGGCTAAATCGTGGCCAAAATCAAACAGTGTGAAGCCGACTTTAGTCAGGGTAGCTCCATATTTAATTTTAGAAAGGTATAAAACAAGGCTGTGAGGGATAGAATACAGTGTGTTTATTGGATTGTACTGATAATCGTTCAGCTGACGTATCATATATATATATATATATATATATATATATATATATAAACTAAAGTTGACAAAATTCCATTAAAAGTTGTGAGTTGTGAAAATTACATGATTTAGGACCTTTATACAGTGTGTGCCAATGTAAAGACTGTAAATCTATCCGTCACAGCCTCGTTTTCATACGGATTAAAGAGATAGTTCACACAAAAATGAAAATTCTGTCAGCATTTACTCACCCTCATGTTGTTCCAACCCCGTAAGGCCTCTGTTCATCTTCAGAACATGAATTAAGATATTTTTGATGAAATCTGAGAGCTGGATCACTCCTCCATACTGGTCCATAGGCATCTTGAGGGATTGAAACTTGCCGGCCTCGAAAAGTTATTAAAGACATCAATAAAATAGTCCAAGTGACTACATGGCTCAATCTTAAGTTTATCAAGCGACGAGAAAACTTTTTGTGCGCAAAAATAAACATAAACAACGACTTTATTTAAACTATTAATTTCCTTCTTTTTGGGCCTCTAGTCAGTTAAACGTCACACGTAGGCTCACTATTGGCCGATGTTGGTCATGTGTTTGATGCGTGTGACATACAACAAAAGATCGCCCAGAGAGAAGGGAATGAATAGTTGAAATAAAGTAGTTATTTTTGTTTCAAGTTTCAATCCCTTAAGAAGCCTATGGACTATGGAGGAGTGATCCAGCTCTCAGATTTCATCAAAAATATCTTAATTCATGTTCTGAAGATGAACAAAGGCCTTACGGGGTTGGAACAACATGAGGGTGAGTAATTACTGACATAATTTTCATTTTTGGGTGTACTATCTCTTTAAATTCAATATGGCGTCTAACCCGACTGAGGTCTAAAGGTGAGGGAAACATTTTGATGAACCGATTCACTTGAATTAATCAGACTTTCTGGATCTTCGTGTTGATTATTCTTTCAGCTCAGAAGTTGAAAACGCATTATATCACAACTCATTGGATAAAGCAGCAGCTTAGTGAAACTTCTATCTGTCTTGCTCCTGAAAAAAATATCCTCCCTAACACCGCCTCTGATTAATGCAATTGTTTTTGTTTACAGTATTTTTTTTTTTATTTTATCTCAATTAACAGAATTCAATTTAGCATATTTTCAAATTAATTAAACATTCTTACTGTGGCTATCCAAAAACAATTTATTTCATTGCCTTTAGTAGCCTATGTTTATAAGTGCATAATGTGCTCACACATGTCAGACGTGCATTATTAGTGAGTTAGAGAGCTAAACTGAGATGCAGAGTCATATTAGATGAGCTCAAGATATGCACAGGGTTTTTGATGAGAGCTGTTAAAAACCTTCACCTGTGTCGAGTGTTCTGCCCTTTATGGCAAAAAGCTGGGCCCTTTTCAGTCAGAGAGTAAATTAGGCTTCTCATAACGGCCTATTTTTTGTCTCCTTTTCTTTCTCAGCATGACAAGAACTATGACACTGGGTGTATTGGCCAAATTAATGAGCACTTCCAAGTAGGATTCAGGAACACATTAAAACACTCTTGAAATGAGCCATGTTCAGATTTTATCCACACTTCTGTTATCACATGTGCTAACCAGAGAGACTTGAGAAACACTGTCAAGTGTTTTTTTTTTTTTGGTTTTTTTGTGGACTTGGCTATAACGGAGACACTCCCTCAGTGGAGCATTTGAATCAGAATGACAAATGCTTTATGATTTGCCCTTTCAGCTGGAAATGCAGGTGTCTTTGTTAGAAATGCATGGCGGTCAGAAAAGCTGCTCCCTACATGTAATTACCAAACATTTTTTTGGCAAACACACCAAGTGATTCCCCCCCTGCTTTCCCTGGGAATCCCAGTAAACACTTTCCCCTTCCTTCACAGTAGGAGAAAAGTAAAATTATACATTTGGTAGAATGAATCTGAGATGTGTTTTGTTTTCATGATACCCCTAAGTTTTAGCTAAGTGATGTCACTTTGCGTAGTCGACTTTGTTACTGTTAGTTAATCTATAGCTTTTTCTTTTCCCAGTAGCACCGAAGGCTTTACTGTAGTTGATATGTCTCTATAGACATCATTATTATTTATGCTATAAGACAGGCCTGGATTAACATGTGGCTTTTTAGCACCTGGAGCAGCGATGCTCTTCAAGGAGGAGCAGGCATGTGAAGGTGCTCAAAGAGCATCAGGAGAGGGGGTGGAAGCCGGTATGATTGTTTGCGCTAGATCTCCCCAAACCACCACCCCCTCCCACTTGCTCTCAGAACACCGGTCCCGTCGCTCCTGGCAACACCCCGGGTGACATGGGCACTGCCGATCCCTCCTGGGAGAGACTGTGTCACCTCTCAGTGAGGCATCAGGCTTTTGTTTCATGATCAACCAGGGTTGGATAATAACGCATACATGTTGAAAGTGAAAAGAAGAGAATTAAAACAAAATGTGGAGAGGGAGTTGTTCTCTAAAAAAATAAATAAAAATAATGAGGTTAAAGGTCATTATTAAGTGTGTTGTAGGATATCACGCTTTTCTTAATTTCTGCTTTTTCGCTTTAAGCAGTAATTTGCAAAGAAAAAACATGCATTCATTTATTTAATGTGATTGTATGTGAGTAACGCTTCATTTGGCAAAATGTGGCGAGACAGTTGTTCACTAAAAAAATGATCAAAATAAAATAAAAATAATAAAGAGGAAAGGTCATTATCAATTTAAATACAAACTGTAGGAAATCGTGATTTTCTTGTATAATTTCTGCAAATATATTATTTTATTCAATTATTATCATGTTTTTCACATAAAGCAGTCATTCGCAAAAGGAAAAAATGTGATTTTATGTAAGTGATTTTTTTTTATTTGGCAAAAGTTGCTCACAAAAAAAGAGAGATTATAGGTCATTATCAAATGTGTAAATCATGCATTGCCTTTTATAATTTTGTTTATAATTTATATTATGCTTTTGTTGAATAGTGTTATTCTATTATTATTATTGTGTTTCTTTTGTTGAAGGTGAAAGGTCTTTATCAAATGTGTTTAAATGCGTACGGAAGGAAATGTATTTTCTGTAGAATTAGCATTTTATCAGGTTTCTTCACTTTAACCCAGTAATATGCAAATAAAAAATACAAGTGATGCTTTAATTGGCAAACTGTATATGTTTACACACACACACACACACACACACAATATCTACCTGGTATCAGTCAGGAAATGCCTGCCTTTCTGTGTGCACCTTTTTTGTGCCAGTGGAGGGCAGAATTACATTTCTGAAATTCAATCTGGCAAAGTTGATTAAAATGCAATGAGAACAGCTCTCCTGCTAATGTTGTTGATATCGAGTATAGTTCCTCCACTTTTCCTAAAGGATACACAGCCGTAACAGGCAATAATTCCAGTCGCTCAGATTAAAATACACACTAAGGGCATGCTGATGAGACTGAAGACTCAAACCGTTCGCCGTTATATAAAAAAGTAGTATTTGTTTGTCTCTTAAAGTAGACATTTAACTATACATAAGTCAATAATAAAATTGCTCAACTTAACTTTGCGTCTTAATTATTCGCGATAATGTGTGAGGGGAGATCCTGGTGCCGACATCTCTGACCCCAGAGCATCTCTTTCTCGTGCCACTGCCGCTCGATGATTTGTTTTTATTTCAGCATTTATCACATACTGACAGATAAACTCCAGACCCAGATCAGTTTGAATCAAAGCGAGTTGGAGACTTCTACAGAGCCGTAAATGTCTTTAATGATCCCCAGGCAGCGGAGCAGAGAGGCAGAGTCTGCTTGAGTGGCGTTAAAGGGAGAGATCTGGGCCTCCCCTCAGCGTCTAACCTACTGGCACTTAAGAGGAATGTTGCATTATGCCGCCCTGCATTTGCCACTTGGATCAACCAAATTATCTGACAGGAAAGAGGGAAGGTTCAAAATTGAAATTTCAGCTCCATTTATTTAAACACGGCAAACCACTTTGTGTATATTCAACTTGCGCCGGTGACATCACTGTAACGCCGGGCCGGCCGGGTGTTTGATGGGCGCCTTGAAAACAAACCCTGGCTGAGATCCAGTTGCATGATAATAAATAGAATATGCCAATCAAATTAGGGGTGTGTGTCAGTTTGGACTGTGTGGAGAGCCAGGTACCAGTGGTTCAAACCGAGCGTATCAATAGCTCATTTTAAAGGTCGCTGGCCTCATTTGTGTATATTTGTTACTGTATGAGTTTTGAATCTTAATAAGGCATTAGACAGCATTTTTTTTTCTGGTGTTTGTTCAGTAAATGTTATTGAACACTGGGAAAACATACAGTATGTTTATACAATTTTTTTAAAATGTCCAATGATCCATTTAATTTAGAATGTTGTTTATGATTTTTGGCAACAGGATTAAACAACTATTTTAACTGACCTTTTGTTGTAGACGATAAAGTGACTTTTTTTGTACCCTATTTGTGTGAAGCACAATGTGGTTTGTGATTGGTCTACAACTTTAACCTTAAAAAAAACGTATACATCATTATTAAAAAAAGGAGACATTATTATCTTTATTTAATATGTTAAATCTCTGCTATTATAAATCTTAAATGGATAAAAAGTGAAATAGTAGGATATAGACGCTTGAGAAAATATTCAATTAGCCCCTCTGTATTATATATTCTCGCATACGATTGCGCTGAGGCTTGTTAAATTGAGATTAATTTAAAATTCACACTTACAGTGTGATCACAGATCAGAGTCTTGTTTTAATTTTCTTACTCTTGGTTACTTCACTAGAGACTTAACAGAGGAGCTCGAATTTTCTCAGCATTCTAAATAGACTCATGCCGACTGACTGAACAGCATTTCCTCTCACCACCAGCCCCGTAAAACAGAAGAAGAAAATCTGTTCAGGCCTCCATAATATCATATTATCAGGCTGCACAAAAGTTTACAGTTCACGGTGATGCATTTGATAGACTCGCTTTTTTTTTTTTTCAGTTTCAGTTTTTGTATCATTATTTTGTATGGACATTCTGTTTCTCATTTCTTTTTTCCCCTCCCCTTGTTTATCCTTGTTCATACATGATCGCTGCTCTTTTGCTTGCACGGAAATATTTCAGAGACAGTGCAATCAGTCTTACTTTGGCAGACATTTCTGATTGGAACTGCATTGATGCTGTTGGTAAATTTGATCTTTGAATTGCTCTTTCACAAAAGCAACCAAACATGGCACACTTTTATGACATCAGCAGAAGTATGTTAATCTTTCTTTGTGAATTATAACAAGTCGTTTCTTCATTCTGCAAAAGAAGGTGTCTGGCGCGTCAGAGTGATGCATGGTTTACTCATGTAAATGTGATCTTACTCGCTGTGGCACGATGACTGATCTCCAGTGCATTCCAGAAAAACAACGGCAGCTCGTTAGAAATGCGTTAAGCACACAGATGTAGCCTTTTGCCAAAGGAGACAGGTAGGACCTGAGCAGAGCAGAACAATGAAATTCAAGTAAAATGTAGAGATGAGACACTTTTGAGTGCAAAGGATTTGGCCAAGTGTATGAATTTCCATGTGTGCCCTGTGTCATTTTATCCCCCAAAATAATAATAATAATAAAAAAAATTGTATCATGTACCCACCGTCATTCACCAGTGAATCCAATCCAACGTTCTTTCATCTATGCAAAACCAAAGAAGTTAAGCAAAATGCTCCTGCTTTTCTTTTTGCATGCAATGAACGTACAAAAGACATAAAGCACCATAATCTAACTTGTCAAGTTCTCAGATGTCATAAAAAAGCCATAAATGCAAGACATTATTCTCAATTTTGACATATATTTAAATATGCAAAATTAGATTTTTTTTGTGTTTTTTGAGCTTGACAGCTTCAGTTCCCATTCACTTTCATTGTATAAGAGCAGCTTGGATCATGTTCTGCTAAACATCGTGACATGATGACTTGACATATAAAGACATGATGGTGAGTAAATGATGATAAATAATCTATTTCTTACATTTGATATACACAATTTAAATGCCTCTAAATTATCAACACATTCAAAACTTTGCTGAAAAAGCATGATCTTCTACATTCCTTCTGATCTCTGATTGTTCATTTATTTTTTTGAAAAAAAAAAATCATTTTGTAAATCACTTCTTGAGTATGAACTCCACTTGCATACCTATTGCATACCATTTTTCTTGCATACCATATGAGCCATAAAATCATAATGTATCAAATATACTCAACAAAAATATTTTTGTTATGTATTGTTTCATGTCAGGCTTTACAGGTTTAAAGGTAGGGTAGGCTAGCAATAGCGAGCTAGCTTTGAAAGCATAAGCTCTCACCCTGCCTTCAGAGCGACTCCAAAACCACGTCTCCTTCAAAACACATGCACGCCGATAGAAGGGAGCAAAAAGCGTCATGAGAGACGGTGTTAAATTACCTCATGTCTCAAAACACATAACATTACACTAATAATGAACATAAACAACTTAAAAAGAACTGACCTGTATCACATGACTGCTGCAGATTCATTTTGGCATTGATAGTAAAATGCGTACATTTGAGTCAAGAACCGTATAACATCACAGGTTCTACCTCTTACAAATTACGTTATGGTGTGAACACAGTGTAAGCTCAATGTTTTGGTTCAGAGGGAACTGTAAAAGGTGCCTGCTGTTTTGGTGCGATCAAGGTTTGAAATTAACATTTTCACTCACCATATATATATACAGTATTTATATATATATATATATATATATATATATATATATATATATAGGGGAACAAACAGTTTTTACTTCATTTTTTTTCTTATTTACATTTTCCCCCTTTCCTTTCTTTCTTTCTATATTTCTATATATATATATATATATATATATATATATAGTAAGGGCGTGGCCAAGAACAGGCAGGACAGGTCGTGACGTGAACTGATAAGAAGATTTATTTCTTCTAAAGAATAATTACACACAGGGACAGATCCAATGAAAGTAATTTCCAAAATAAAGTCCATATAAAAATCATAGACTTAAGATGGAAGTCAAATGAACAAAACAAAAATTAAACCGGCCTCAAAATAAATATATCTCCCCTGGTAAACAAAATAACAACCAAAACCACTAAGGTCAGCAGGCCATGATGTTACTATGGCCGGACAAAAATCTGACTAACAGTCTATTTCTTCTTCTTCTTGTGGTGTTTAACGGCGGATTGGCAGACCAACATAAATGGTGCATTCCCGCCACCTACTGATCTGGAGTGTGGAGTATGCTTGGCTTTGGAAGGAAAGGGCACGAAAAAAAAATCAAAAAAAAAATCAAATTCTATTTACTATTCCTGTTTTATTTAAATATTTAAATATTAATTCGTGAATTGTTGATTGTCTTAACCCATTTCCTCTGACTAACGTTCACACATTCCCTCTGATAAATATACCCCTTAGCCTCTACCAAACAAAAAGATAAGGTAAGTATCAAAATAAAACTTTCCCCAATTAACAACAAATTTTTAACTAAAAATATACACTATCATAACAAACATAATTTAATCGACTACTTGAAGCACAATACAAAACTGCTTCAAACAAAAAAAAAATAGAAATGAAACTGGATGAAATAATAAAAAGGAATCCCCCCCCCCTCATCAGATCAAGATGGTACAGTCCAATTTCCTCTGGAACAGCACAAAAATAGAGGCTGAAGCCCCGCCTCTTCCTTTGTTGGCCATCACATGGAATGCGGCCGCTCACTCCATGGACCAGAGGAATCCAGGACTCAGGTAAAGTCAAACAGTAAAGAGAGAATATAAGTAGTGTTCACCCTTCCATACATTCAAACTTTAATAAACTGTTTAACTCATAACCTTGTCCTGTGTTTATTAATAATGCTAAGGGATTTTAAATAAAGTAACAAACCATACTAAATTAAACTTCAAAATAAACAATTTAAATCATTAAGAATTAATGTGAGGTGAGCAACGCACCGGTCACACACACACACACACACACACACACACACACATATATATATATATATATACTCACTTAAAGGATTATTAGGAACACCATACTAATACTGTGTTTGACCCTGTTTCGCCTTCAGAACTGCCTTAATTCTATGTGGTGAATTATCCTGCTGGAAGTTGCCATCAGAGAATGGGTACAAAGTGGCCTTAAAAGGATGAACATGGTCAGAAACAATTATCAGGTAGGCCGTGGCATTTAAGCGATGCCCAATTGGCACTAAGGGGCCTAAAACAAGGCATGATGAATCCATGTTCTCATACTGTTTATGCCAAACTCTGACTCTACCATCTGCATGTTTCAACAGATATCGAGACTCATCAGACCAGGCAACATTTTTCCAGTGTTCAACTGTCCAATTTTGGTAAGCTCTTGCAAATTGTATGCGTAGTGACGTGCATGTTCAAGTAAGCCAGATATATGCATATTCAGCGCCATACATTGTATTTAATTTTTCATGATGACCCACGAGTTTAGTATTTGTGCTAAATCTGCGCAGATTTGCCATACACAAACTTCCCCAGCAAAGTAAATGAACATAAGACGAATTAATGGCTGGTAACGCCAAATTGGCTAGTGATTCGACAACGTTACTTGCCATAGGTGATGTTTACCCGCATTTGGCGGGTTGGCGGGTGTTAATTTCAAACTCTGATTGTGATGCTCGGTGACTGACGTTTGTCTAACTCTGCATAGCATGAAACATGCTGATGCAACGCATTCTCATCCCAAGGCGTCATATATGACGCTTTTGCCAAAATGTAGACATCCAATACACATGGCAGCCTTTAGCGTCAATATAACACGCTTCGGTTATGGTAGGTTTAGGTCTGGGGTAGGGTTAGGGTTCGAACACTAGGGGGCGCCTTCTTCCTCATATGTATCTGCGTCTCATATTGACGCTAAAGGGTGCCATGTGCGTAAGATGTCTACGCTTTGTTAAAAGTGTCGTATATGACGCCTTGGGATGATAACGGGCTGGCTGATGAAGTGTGAGGTATGGAAATGCATACATTGATAGACAGGTAGGGCATCGTATCAATTATTGAACGCCTACACCTTCCACAGATGAGATATATACATATAAATACATTTAGACCACCTACTGTAACTTGGTGATTGCTATCAGGATGTGAAGAGACTTTCAACCACCATAACAAACAAATCACCTACCCTGCATTTAAGCTAAAGAACCTACATGCATCTCATTGTCTCCACTCAAATCTGAAGCATTTCCATGAACAAAGTTTCAGCAATGACATTTTGATTTTCTCCAGGGTTTAAAGTTGACACAGAAGCCAGTGATAATTGGCAGGGTTATAGCTAGAAAAAGTAACTCAGACTCACAAAGCAAAGTTTTCCACTCCACTCCAAGAAGCACATTCTGTGGGGAAGTGCACTTTCCTAAGCGACACCTTGTGCTATCATAGATGACTTTGGCACTTTAGAGCGCTTGATGTACAGCGGCATCCTGCAATCCATGGCATGTTTTAGTGGAGAGGGGAAAGGGATGGAAGTGGGGGTGAGCAGCTTGGTCCCAAGAGAGGCACCACTTCCCCCTTGTTTATGGGGCATCCTAATTGGGACAGTGTTGTCAGACAGTCTGATGTGACTTCTAAGGCACTGTTTCCCTGAGAAGTGTGTGTTTGCGTGTTTGCTTATGTGCACACGTGCTGTTGAAACTCAGCTGCCTGCCCTGTGGCTTCCTCTGCTGTTTCCTGCATGAGCGGCCCAGGCTGCCTGAGCTGGCTCCCCCTCCGAACGCATCTCCGATGCCGCATGAACGTAGAGGTGCGCCCACCTGTGCTCAGCCCGGCACAAACCCACAGGTTCAGAGCGCTGGATGGCAGGAACTTCCCGCTGACACCCACCCCCCCCCCCCCCCCTCTTCTTACTCGGCTGCTTATAGCTGAGGAAGAGTGGGTGAGAACACCGCCAAACTTCTTTACCTGCTACACCACATTCGTATTTATAACTTGTTTTGTGTGTGTGAGAGTATTCTTTGCACTACCTGCTTACCGACTGACAGCGATTGTATCTTGTTCTCATACCTGCAGTGACACAGATACTGTACACACAACATCCCGGCAACATTCAGAGAAGCAAAAATACATGAACACTCATAAATAGGTCATCTGTGCTTTTTTTTTTTTTTAAAGTAAAGGGGTTAATATTGATATTTCAGAACATAAATTTGAAACCCTTTAAAATTTCTGCTAAAATGTATTTGTTTTATGAATAACTTGTGCTTTTATTGTAAGTATTGTTTGCAAGTAGGGCTGTTATTTTTATATGATAAAACATTTGATTTCTTTAACACTTTTCAAAGTTCAACAAGGAGAGGAGCTTGCACACATAGAACATTTTCTTATAATACAAAGACTACCATCGTACCTTCGAAGCAATTTTGCCACCTTCATGTTTTTTTTTTTTTTTAAAGTTCTGGCAACTACACCCAACATACCCCGCCAAACCACACTTACCAAAAGCATGCACAAAATGAGTAGCATCGTTCAAACCGGATGTATATTTGCTATCAATTACAGCTAGATGACGCTTAACGAAATGATACAGAATGCAAGGGTGGACAACCTAGTCTTAAAACACAGTGCTGATTGCTGTGAGATGTTACACAATGACCAAAGATATCCACAATGTAGTGCAGAAAGAATACAAGTCAGTCAGTATGCAAAATAAAATAAATAATACTAAAAAAACTTCTAAAGCCAGTTTTTAAAATGTCTGCTCAATGATTTATTTGTCTGCCACAACAATTTATCTTTAAATGATCTTCATTTGAAGGCTTTTGCCTCCAAATATTGATACATGCAATTAATTGTGATTAATTACATTAATTAGTTGTCATATCATGTAATTAATTACATTAAAAGTTTAAATCAACTGACAGCCCTAGTTGCGAGGGAACATGTTTAGTTTTGAAGATAACTTTGAGAACTTGGCGCAAATCAGAAAGACAAAACAAAAACAAAAACAAAGGAATGAAATAAACTGCATTTGGCAGTTGGAAATCAAACAGCTGTGAGAATAGACTGTGTGTGAGAGAAAAATAGGGGTCCACTCTGGGGGTGAAAATGCGCCAGTTAACATCCTGTAAACAAGGCCAACAAAGGCGAGATTTGAATAATAGTGCAGAACAGTACATGGAGGTTACCAATTATTTTTGCATAAGCAGTTTGAGATATCTCTCTCTCCCTCCCTCTCTCCCTCTGTGTTTAGCATTAAACATCTCTTTCTCCATTCTCTGCTCCTCAAACAGAAATCTTTGAGCACGGCGTAAAGCTTTGTTTTCTGCCATTTGATGGCATTGCAATCCCAGTTGCTTTAAATAATTCATCACGTGTGGATTTGCTTTAAAATAAATAATATTTTCTTTGAGAACTGACTCTAAAATATTTCTCATCTAAATAAAGTGCTATGATAATTGTGACTTTGAAAGTTCTTTTTTTTTACAAAGATCATTTGAATGTAGTAAATATAAATGTATCAATAGTTGTGTAACCTTTGTATTTTTTTTTTACATTATCATTTTGTTAATGTGCACATGGAAAAAAAATGTTTTAAAAATAACACATACACAATTTTAAAATGACCTGTTTATTTCACACATTTTATAAAAAAAGAAAAAAACATTTCATAATGAACAAAGCACTTTATTGACTTGAAATTAGCAGTATGTATTGAATGACAACACTTTCTGTATTTATATTTATTAAGATTAAAATACTTAAACCAGCACACTTAGAACAGTTAATTGAACTGACCGAGCAAGACTTTCTCATATAAAATTGATTTTCACTATATTATTTTTGCACTATTGCCATGAAAATCTGTTGACTGAAATCTTGCTGGGTCAAGTCAGTGCAAGCAAAGTGATTTTATATCAGAAGTACTTGAGAGGAAGTGCTCTCTGATTCTGAGAACCGTGTTCGTGTGTTTTTACGCCGCCTCTCCGTACAGCACACATCACGTCGAAACTCGTCTTAAGTTGTACACCTCCTGTCTCTAGAGTCATAGTTCACTACCAAAACTCTCCACTTCATTTTGGTAACTCTATTAAGCTAAATTTTGCAAGGCATGCATCCTTTATTCATAGTGGTCTCAGAAACCACAAGGGTTTTACACTCATGCATAGTTAACTGTTAATGCAAAAGCCTTGTATCAAGCAGCACCGCTCATTGTCTTACAAAAACCCCAATGAATCATGGGATCAAACCCCAGGCTACCGTGTGTCAAAACCCTTTTATTTAAGCACCTGAACCCAAATAACCAGCAGTTTACTTCTCTCTCACGGGTCGGACGGGGGGGAAAAGAAGTCTCACTTCTATAGTAAAAAAAAAAAAAAAAAGCACCAGGAATGCTTCTTTTTTTCTCTCTCTCTCCTCGGGTTCATATAATGACCAACAGCTGTTACACCTGCCACAGTGAAAAGAAATTAATTAATATACATCATAAACATTGATTTGGTTCATAAGCATAATTTTAATTAACATCTCAAAGGGGAAGAAAGAAAGATTTTTAAAGCTAAATCTATTATTTCTGTCCTGTATTACTGAACTAAAATGTTTTAATTTATGAAATTGTTTCATCACTGTATTATAATTGTTACACTTTTTGGTTGGGGATTCATTATAAAACAAATATTTTTTCAAGAAATAACCGTTTAAGAAATATATGAATTATTTTGTAGGCAAGCCACATTACTAATACAACAGTTTCTTGAATTTTGTTACTGATCATAGATCATTTGCTGAACACCCATGGCGAATAAAAAAATAAATAAATTAGGCCTACTTATTTTCCAAACAATATGCTCACTGCTATATGCTTTCCAAGTAAAGGCTACCAAGAAGTGAACTAAAGTGTGAAGAGCATTATTTTGAAAGAGTAATAAGAGAGTGTTTTGTGCTCGCTTTATTTTTATCTTGCTCGGGAGCTGCGAGAGGAAATGACAGATTGAAGGATTCGGTGGGCGTCTGGTTTTCGCTCGAGTGTCCTGTGTGTAGTTAACACATGCCCACCGTCGCTCCTCACAGAACACCAAATGCCAAACGATTCACTGCTCAAAAATGTCCAAAACAACCTGCAAGAAATGGGTCCAAATACACTCATTTCTATTTCCTAATTATACACCACTATTATGTTCACATTTTACTTGCTTCAATTAACTTTCTGCAAGACCAAATTCAAATACAATATACACTGTATTTTATACTGTATATTTATATATGTATATACTGTATATATGGTTATTGTATATCAATCTATATTATAGGGTTTGGTTGGTGTTTGTTTGTTTATTAGTATTTGTCCATGTGACCTGGCCATTTTTGAAAAGAGAAACTGACATGTATACATACGCACAAATATATATATATATATATATATATATATATACAGTGTACACAAACGTCAGTTTCATTTTTTAAAAATGGCCAGGTCACATCAGCAGAGTACTGGTAAACAAACAAACAAACAAACACAAAACTCTTCCGCAAACAACCCCCAAATTCCACCCTGGGGGAAAAAAGAATCAGGAAGGGATGATGGGGAAAATCCTCCAGTAACAATGGACAATTAAAATTGTATTCCTGAGTTGAGAAATTAAATTTAATGAATGTAGAGCTCTGCAACAACAGATGGTCGTCTTATACAAAATACAAAGATAGATTCCTTGTTTGAAGACCGCCTGATCAAATGCCAGTGGTTATCAATTAGGAGCAGAGTGATGGTTAGTGAGCGGGAACATAAAAACACTGTCTCCCCCTCCACACACACCCTCTCTACCTTTCTACACACACACAGTCTTCAAATCTTATTTTTTAAGCATTATCTTGCCTCTGAGAAGTAAAATCCTTCTATTTGCAATTGCTTTATTGCAAGGTTTTATTATACAACTTACGTATACAACAGATGCTGATCTCCACCTCACCTGGGTCACAAGTCGCAGAGAAGAGAAATTAAATGTGCTGCATGCTTTTCTTATTTAAATTCAAACACCTTCTCTATAAGTTGGTGCCAGATAAACATGATTTTCTAAATTATGTATAGTTAATTTAGTTTCACAAACCCATCAGGTGAGGTGAATTGTTTATCCAAAAAAAAAAAAAAAAAAGAAGGAAAAAAATAAATAAATGATTGAATATGTAAATGAATAAATGAGAGAATGAATGCAGAAGGAAATGACCACAGTCGTTTTCATATTTGCAATATGATTCTCAGGCTCCATAAATAGTAATGGAGTGTGGTAATATATACTGCAGCCCAACTGGAGAGAGCAATTAAGAGGCTGCTCAGATTTAGTGGAAATGAAGCTACTTTGCAAAAGCCAGGGAGGTAATTGTGAGACAGCCTTGATTGTTTTGTAAAAAGATGCTTTCCCTTTAACTTTTTAAACACTCTGGCATCTAGAGAGACTCTGTTTTAATGGAAATAAGTGAGTCTGTAAAAAAAAAAAAAAAAGGTCTAAGTTTTTCTCATTTATTTACTTCCCTAAATGCATTCTTAATCATATAAAAATTAAGGAAATAAGAATAATTAAAAAATGGAAAATTTTAGCACTTTCGGGAACGGCGAGGTCCTCGCGTCATTCTGCTTCAAAGAAAAAAGATAAATGATGATGCCATTAAAAAGTGAACTAATTAAGGAAGGCTTCTTTTAAGAACTCATTAACTGCAACCTCATTTACATAATGATGCATATTAATTAAGTTTTAATGAATCTGAATTTCCACCAAGCCGCTTTTCTTTGGCTGTGGAACAAATTGAACAAATTATTTAAAAGTGTTCTCGAGTCTACTTTTCACACCAAAGGGGAGAGAATGCAATCATTTGTAGAAAATCATATTTTTTTAGGCAGGCCCATCTGTTCTTTTTTTTTTTTTTTTTTATGTAATCATTTACCCCTTTTTTTTTAAACCTGGGAGATTTGTTGCATTTCCACAAAAATCATGAGGTTTGTGATCAAGAGTAAAAACCATGGAGAATAAATCTTAAGAAATAATAATGATCATGTATAGCGCATGTCCACACAGTCAACAAGTAACACAATGAGAGTGGCTTTATTTTTTTCCTACACAAAAGGTGTACAGGACAAACTTAATAAACAGTAACTTTTGCAAATTATAAATTTAATTAAACTAAATGTAATATCAAAAAGTTGAAGACAATAATCAATTACCTTAAAGACCTCTATAGGACTTTTGTTGCTATCTGTTGCTGCAGAGGTGAAACTGGAACAAGACAATGCATGTTTAACAGCACCAGCTGCCGCGATTTCAGGTGTTATTGTGGTGTGTGTGTGTGAGTGACTTAACACATGTGCTGCACAAACATCAGTATCATCTCCTTCCTCTCCGCATGCAAAGCTCTCTCTCTTCCTCTCTATCTTTAACGCTTAACGCTACTAACATAAATCTGGGAATAAGCACAGCCCGTGGGACTGACAGTGCACAAAGTTTGGCGTTTTAGCCTTTTTTTATTTTGGGGGAGGGAGTGAAGGTGAGAAAGAAAGAGAGAGAGAGAGAAGCTGATGAAAGCCACTGCATGATGCTTAATGCCAAACTCACTTGCGCCAAATGGAGCGACGGTGCCTCTCTCTCCTCTCCGTCTCCCAGATGCTGAGCTCCGGATGTGTCTCTGAGGTTAACCTGACACAAGCGACAGCTCCCCTCCCCATCTGCCCGCCTCGCGCAGCCCCCTCTCGCTCCTTCATCCGTTTCTGGTGCTTTAAAGGAATCACCTTTCTGTGGCGGTAGGATGCTGGGGGTTCTTCTGACAGTGAGCACCTTCCTCAGGGGAGGTCAGGAGTCAGGGATTCAGATGAGGCAAGCTGGCGATGCAGTGTAACTGAAAATGGAAAGCAGATGTTAGTTAATTAGGGAAAATGTGACTGACAAGACTTGAGCGGCAAGGTACACGAGCTAGCCGGCACCGAGCAGCTGTTGTTGCCGACTTCATTGTCAGTCTCGTACACAAGTCACAACATCCCCACGGCGAGACGCGGCCGCGTACGCAGACAATTATCAAAATAGAATTAAGCTTGATTTAATCATACCCTCCTCTCCTTTGAGTTTTCGGCCACCATCGGCCAGCCGTACCGTTCTTCTCGCCTCCCTGTTTTCTTCCAGTTCATTTTCTGCGTTTATTCCGTCGCCGCGGTGCTCCCAGGGCTGTGACTCTGCCGAGACTTGAGCTGAGAGGGTGGAGAGACAATAGACGGGGGTGGGGGGGAATTGCAGACAAAATAAAACATTCTTAATGAGCCGAACGCAGTAATCTTTCACTTCTCTCGTCTGCAGTAGGAGGACTTAGTGGCGGCGCTGAGATTTTTTGGTGAAGCGTTTCAGCGAAGTGAGAACGAAGAGGTGCAGAGCTCATCGCTTCGATTGTCATGGATGTTTGGATGGGAAAACGGATTATTATGCATTAAATGTGGCACTGAGGAAATCACGATCACATACTGATAGATGGCTCCCTTTACCCTTGACCTTCTGTATGTATGTGCATGTACTGTAAAGTGGCCCCAAGATGTTTTTTTTTTTTTTTTTTTTTTTTTTTTTTTGGGAGCGTTCTTCTTTTGGGAGCGAATTTTGTCGTCATTTACTCACCCTCATCACTTTCTTTCTTCAGTGGAACACAAAATGAGATATTTTAATTTAAAAAGTCAGTTTTTTTTCTTTATTTCATACACTAGAAGTCAATGGGGTCTAGTGTTGCTCCAGACTCCATGGACTTTCATTGTATGAACCAAAACAGTTTCTTTAAAATATCTTCTCTGGTCTTCCTCAGCATTTAACAAAGTCATGAGAATGAGAAAATGACGGATGGCAAAACACCTCTATAGCATGACCGTATGATGAACTTCACCTGTGGTTATTATTCCACAAGAATACCTGTGTGAACTGACTTCATATTTCCACTGTAAAATCACATTGAGACCTGAAAAGTGAATAAAGATGACGTTAGCTCTGAGAAGAAAAGCCACACATATTTTATCAAATGCAATGACATTCATAAAGTGTGACTAAAGTGTCTAGTGAGGCCACTGTACGTTGTACAATTACAATCTCCCAGGAATTTATACCATAGCTTTTTTTTCTCCCAATGTCAAGCCCCCTTGGGTGACTCATGCAAAGTCTGAAGAGGATGTATAGGCTTAGACATCCATGAAAAATTCATAGAACTGGTGTGTTTGTATATGGTTAAACTATTATATTAAGGATTGTATAATTTACAGGCTTGATCATTACTGTTTTGATAATCTACTATTGATTTGTTTTATATCCTGTCTGTGCAATCTTTTTTTTTTTTTTTTTTCCAGTATGCTAAATACATACAATAACACATTATGTTGAAAGCACAAATCAACATACACAGAATGCCCCCATTATCTTTGGGGTGTTATTCAGTTTGGGGAGTGATTAAACAAAATATTTCTAAACACTATTTAATTTAAAAGTTTTCCATTTCTCATTTATTCACCCTCATGTTGTTCCAAACCTCTATGACTTTCTTTTGTGGAACATTGGGGAAGTCACTGGGGACTTTTCAAATGTCAGTGAACCTCTTTTGGACTTTTGTTTTATAATATCATCTTTTGTAGTCCTCAGATAAAAGAGAGTCATACACGTTTCGAACAAATGTCTGATTTTCAGATTAAGGTGAACTATCTCTTTAATGCACCACAAACACTTATTATATCCATTTCTAATTTTGACAGCACTGTTAGTGCAAGAACACACTGCAGAGCGCCAAGCATTGCAATGCCTAAATCTGGGCATGTTACATGAATCTCTGGTCAGCAATATTAGACTGTGAAATTGATGAATTGCTAGACATTAGCCCCATTCAAACAACAGATGTTAATTCACTTCAGATGTGAATTATCTGATCATTTGTGTCAGGAAGCATAATATGAATGACACAGATTATCTGAAATTCGGCTCTTCCCCTGGTAGACACAACGTCCTTTGTCTCCTCAGGTAGAGGGCTCTGGAGTTAAGGAGGCAAACTCCAGAATGTTCCATTAGCCAGCCGTGTCTCTAAACATCTCATTAGGACCTCGCCATGGTCCGCCTTGGGCTCTGCTGTGGAGAGCGATTGCTTTGCTCTTTGATGAGGAAATATTAGTTATCCTGGCTCTGGATCCATACACATATGTCCTGTTGTTTGGTGTCATTAACCAAGGACACTGGAAATATCATAATGGCCTCGGTTCTAATGGTTGCATACAAATATCTGAATGATAGCATTTACTGTATAACCATCACGACCACTATTTCTACAGTAAATCTAAAGTGTGGTACAAAAGACTTAAAACACATTAAAAAGCTGGATTTCAAATGTAAAACAGTAAACAATGAAACATTATGATGTTTGAAACAAATTTCTCGGCCACTAATCCAAGGCTACGTCCATTTTTACGGATACATTTGAAAATGCCGTTTTCGTTTAAAAACGCTCTCCTTCCACACTAGCGTTTTCGGACATTTCCGTGTGGATGAGATGCTTCTAAATTCCCCTTACTGCTCATGTGAGATGGAAACAGATAGAAAAGATAAATAATAAAGTTATTACACAATTCTTCTAACAGGATCATTTTATTTAGCAAAATATCTCCCCATCATGCATCCAGATCGCACTCAGTCACCATATGGTTGGTCTAAAACACGACTGCTCTCCTGTATTGCCGCAGGACAACAAATGCGAGTACATTTTCTGTCATCTGCAGGACTGTGATATGAAGAGTGAGCAAAGAAACATATTTTAGCAAGAATGTAAAAGTGAATAGCACAGGCACAATCCCAGTAAACATGAATATCTATTGGTACAACATGGATCACATGGCTAAACTTACTTCATCGTTTTCAAATACCTCTAGCTTCACAGTCCACACTACAACGCGAAAACAGCGTTTTCAAATTTTTCATTGACTTAAAGTTTTCATTGACTTAAAATGTGTGTCAGTGTGGAAGGAAGGCCAAACCAGAGAGAAAAATATGTTTTTAAACGAAAACGTATTAGTGTGGACATGGCTTAATAGAACATTTGTGCCATTGATCATGTGACTCTGCTTTCTTGCTTCTGTTCAAGATGCTCTTTGTATCATCTTAAAGTCACCATGAAACCGAAGTTAAATAGTCTTTTCTGTTCCAATGTGATGTATTTCCGAGTAAAATGGCTTTTTCGAGAAAAAATGTAGGATTGGGCCTTAGGATTGGATCGGTGTCATTTGGTAACGCTGTGATCCCATGTGACTGATAGGTTGTCATTAACACTTCATCAGAAAAGAGATGCCATGACAAGAGGGAGGGGAAATTACTTTGATTAATGATTATACAAGGACACATTAATAAAAAATAAGCTATAAACCATTTATAATAAATACTGCAATATTTTATAAAAAAAGAAGAATTGTCTTTAGGCTTTAATGTTCACACCGCAGCAGAACGGTTGCGAGTCCTTTATTTGACAGCCCTTCGCAAACTATTGGAAATTTACTACTTCCCACTTCTGAAGTTGTGATTACAAGCTAGTCACATTCAAATGCTTTGTTGTCGGAAATAATACATATGTTGTCACCATGTTTATTCTTGCCTATTTTTGGGTGTAGATCTTTTTAAATCCAAAATGTATTGAAGATTTTGTATAAAATGAAGCATCCCAAACGTTGTTAACCATATACAAATTCACCACAACATTGAGTAAGCTTTCTTTCGAATGTGGAATTTTGGTTGAATAATATTTTCATCTGCATGTGTATAATATTTACGATATTTACGGCCAGCTAGAGCTAGGGTCCCTTATTTGTTTAGCGACTTGACTAGTGAGATGCTTGTGATCCCGGCCAACCCAACACTTCAACACAACTTCTCCATTCAGCTAGCCTCATCATCCATAACTCCATCAAGGTCAGTTAGGAACCTTGGGGTAATTGATGATCAGTTGAAATTCACTGACCATATTGCTAGAACTGCCTGGTCCTGCAGATTTGCCTTGCACAACATTAGGAGGATCAGGCCCTTCCTTACAGAGCATGCTACACAACTCCTTGTCTAAGCTCTTGTTTTATCCAGACTGGACTGTTGTAATGCTCTCCTGGCTGGTCTTCCAGCATGCTCTGTCAAACCTCTACAATTGATCCAAGAATGCTGCAGAGTAGCCTTTAATGAGCCAAAGAGAGCACACGTCACTCCTCTACTCACAAAATTGCACTGGTTGCCAGTTGCTGCTCGTATTAAATTCAAGACACTGACATTTGCCTATAGAACAACCACTGGCACTGCTCCCTCTTACCTAAACTCATTACTTCAGACTTATGTGCCATCCACAAACTTGCGCTCTGCTAGCGAATGTCGTCTTGTGGTACCATCTCAACGAGGCACAAAATCTCTATCTCGGACCTTTACCATGACTGTTCCCTGCTGGTGGAATGATCTGCCAAACTCAACCAGAGTTACTGAGTCAGTAGCCACTTTTAAGTAACAGCTGAAGACGTATCTTTTTTGTCTGCACTTGATTCAGTACTACTAACACTTTCTCTTCTCTTCTAAAAAAATTAAAAACTGCACTAAAATTAAAATTAGAGGGGTTATAGCACTTATGTATTGTTGTCCTACTGTTAGTTTAACTGCTTCTATTGATCTCATTTGTAAGTCGCTTTGGATAAAATGAATAATGATAAATGAATAAATGTTAATGTAGTGCATTTAAGCCGTTATGCGAATGGGACTTGATACTTTGATATTAAATAGGCTAAGGTTGTCAGTCCCAAACTGACTGTGTGAATGTGCATTCTAAAATTAATGGTAGCCTAATTATATTCTTTATAGGCGATATGAGAATTGCTTACTTTTAATAAATACTACTAATACTAATATGTGTTATATTATGTGTGTGTATATATTTAAAAAAAAAAAAAAACTAAGCCATTTTATTTGTGGTCTCAGTCTTTTGGACCCCCACTGCCCCAGATTCAATATAAGAAAGAATGCTGTGTTCCATGAAGTAAGAGCACCACGCTGGTAAGAATGTGTTGCTAATCACCTCCGTCTTTGTTATTTCTGTGGTTGAATCCTTTTCAGCTCAGCTGATTTGATCAAGGCACCACCGTTTCCAGACTTTGAGCAGTTTCTCTTTCCCTCCCTCTAGAGAAAAAGCATTTACTGAGAATCCAAAAGAAAAATATGGTGTTAGAACCTCCCCTTCCTTCAACACAGTCTCGTGGGAGCTGAGGAAAGGTATCAAAACAAAGAAAAAAAAAAAAAAATCAGACTAGATAATAACTTGGATTACAAATAAGTGCGCAGCCCGAAGAACTGGTAATTGGGTCAAGAGTACTTCATGTGTGGAGAATGAAAATAATAAGATGAGATAAAAACGGATAAGATTAGAAATATATGAAACCTTACGCTTGTTAACTTTGCTGAAGATTGGCGTGCTTCTGTTAACCCATCCTTCCACAGTGTTTTTTTTTTTTTTTACTCTTTCACAATGTGATATGTCTAATTGCACAATATGTTCATCAATGTAAGCATTGGTCTTCCTTTAGGTCTATTGAGAATACATGTAGCATCAGGCCACAGTCCATACTGGTTACTTCGATTGTCTCTTCAGCTTTTGGACCATGTGTCATTTTAACTCCCACAGCGCCGTGGCCAGACCGTAATGCCTTCCTGTCCACTATAGCCACAGCCGGCCCCAGGGGCTATCTAAGCCTTGTTGGCAGGCTTGAATCCCCGAATCCTCTAAATAGAAATAATTGTCCCTGACAATCGCTGTGTGCTTTTCTAATGCTTGTGACAGAACTTTTTTGTCGTTCTGACGCCCACGAGGCTGGCTAGCTATACATGTAGAATATGCTAAGCTATGTAATCTCAGTCCTGATTAATAAGTGACACGAGTGCTCATGCTGGACACTAATGGCTCCATTCAGCAGTTGTGTGACCATGCACGCTGGAAACTGTGGGACCTAATGTCTTGACATTATTCCACTTGACCACTCTCAAGTAGGATGATGATGACCTTAATTGTGATAATTTAGCCTGCCTGCTTATATAAATCTCTCTTGAATGTCGCTCATATAATACAATCTGTTTAGCCTGACTTCGTCATACTCATATTCTAATAAGAAAGTGAGTCTGATACTGCTCCATAGGGCTTTGATTATGAGGTAATATTTTTATTTGTTTAAATTCTGCACTCAATTGGATAGACCTACAACCAGAGCAACGCAGTAAGTGACGTACATTAAGCAACACTAAGTTGTCAACAGAACTTAGCTGCACAGACACTGGAAGAAGTAGTAAAATAATGAGTGTTGCTTCTTTTACTTGGTCCACCATGAGTGTGACTGTGCGACCAAATGAGAAACCACAACTACTAGAGGGTTTTCATTGCATCCCATCTTCTTTGCAACCATTGGAGCCAGCTGGTGAATTAAACTTTTGCCGAATCCCGTATGGAAAGACAAACACATCTTTCCGATCGACAAATGCCTTGATTGCAGTTCTATGTTCGATTTTAAAAATGTGTGCGCCGTCGATTTCTTTTACAACAGACGCGAAAGCGGAATCTATACATCTCAATTCTCCAGCTGCAGTCATCTTTGAGGGAAACCAGTTCAACCCAAGCACTCTTTGATAACGTGATGATTATGTAATGGCAGATCAACTGTCCATCATCGTATAAAGCCCGCCCTGGCAATTTGATTGGCCGGACGATTTCTGAACCGATCGTAATTACTCTTCAATGCATCGAGTCCAGACCGAACTTCCCGACCAAAACATGTTGTGGCCGATGTTCAGCTTGGCATCCAGGCTACAATCTGTAATCTTAACTCGTTAAAAAGCATGGAAAAAGTATGCTGTGTTAAAAAAAAATAAAAAATAAAAAATGTATGTATGAAAAATGTCTGTATGAACATTTAAAACATTTTTTTGATTATTATTATAGCTAATTGCACCAAATGCAATATGTGCAATCTAAATGTCTCTAAACAAACCTAGTCAGAAAAATAATATTTAGATTGTTTGACCTGCATAACCTGTGGTTTGTTAGAGTGAAGTGTCAAGACCATAGTAAATATGCAGATGTAACGGTCTATGGTCTAAATATGGTGTAACGGTCACCAGCTGGAGTGCCCTTGAGAGCCTCTAGAGGGCACTCCACACAGACTATTATCACTCATTCACAAACTACATTTCCCATAACTCGCGGCCAGGACTCATCATCACTGATTACATTCACCTGTATCTCATTGCCCTGTTAGTCTCAGCCTATTTCGACCTTGTTAACTATTCACTCACTGCAAAGTTTTTTATGTTGTTACACTGCATTCCCGAGTGTTTCTCCCTGGTTTCCTGTCTCCTGGTTTTTGGATTTCTTGCCTGGTTCTTGGATTATTGTTCTGCCTCTGACCCCTGCCTGTTTTGTTTGTTTGTTTGGACTGCCTAGCTGTGAATTTGACCTTTGCCTGTTTATTGGATTGCGTGTCTAGATTGTCGCCATTAAAGCTTCATTTGTATCTTAACCGTTGTGTCTCTGAGCAGTTTTGTGACAAGTGAATCATTTAGGTCAATTAGGTTGCAGTCATTTTTGAAGTTTTCTTCCTTCAGTTGTTTCATTCTTTCACCTCTTCTTTTCTTTCTTCCGAGACTGCGCCACTAGTGCCGCAGAGCAAATTTGCAGGCGGTGCGGTGCACCTGTGGCAGACACTAAATACAAGCTAACAAAAGACCCAAACAAACACATTCAAAAGCAACTCTCCTCAATTTTCCAAACGACTTGTCCATTTTACGACAATGCTTTTTTTTCCCGTTTTTGTGCCAAGCCACTCTTTTTTTTCTCCCCCCTTCTAGTCAAGGCAATCACCTCTCTCATATACATCTGTACAAATTGATTTCCTCTTTACAAGAGAAGATAAAGAGCACAGCAACAGAAATACCTGTAAGTGAGGTATAATTACTGAGAGAGACACCCCCTACTGAGTCCATTCAGCAAAGTCCCAACAACATGCATTTACAACCTCAATAGCGCTCGACGGCCTCGTACGAATAAGCCAGAGATTTGATTAAAATTATAGCTCTTTTGCTCCTACTTCATCTATTAAGATAAGCATCTTGTTCAGGGCATTTTTATATATACATATGAAGAGGGCTGGTACAATTTAACAGTTTTCTCCTGCTGCTTCATACAAAAGGATCCCTGAAGGGACCCCACTTCACTCTCACCTGTACAAAGCAGTTGGTGTCAGAGTGGCAAATGACCATATTCAATAATATTCAGGAGCTCCATCTCAGACAGGGTGTCTAAAAGAATGTGTCTCCATTGTTCGTTTTTTTAACGTGTACTATGGCCTCAACATCTGTTACTGGTGTTACAATATATTAGTTTTTAAATATTGAATGACTTTTGGATCTTAATTGTTTTTAATTTGGCAATGTATGGGTTTGGATGCATAATCTGGATTAGTTGACCCAAAAAATGAAAATTCTGTCATTTACTCACTTGTATGTTGATCCACACCTGTATGAATTCGAGGGCAAAAGTTTAGATTGATGAACTGTAGCTCTCTCTTTTCCATGCAGTTACAATTTACACCATACAACTATTATAGATGTGGTCAATATGATTAACATGTGTTATATATTGTTATTCACTTATGATCTTTGCCACCAGATCATAAAACAATTGCTTTAAAAAGAATAATAAATTCATGAACTGGACATCACTATTTCTCTCATTTACCTTTGGAAGATTTGAATTATAACTCTGAAGTTATGGACTTCTTTTACCACACTTTAATAATGATTTAGTAGTTGATGAAAATGTATCATGCATTTGGCAGAAGACAGATAGTCATATGAGTTTGGAACAACTTGAGCATGAGTAAACGATGACAGAATTTTCATTTGTGGGTGAACTATTCCCTTTCATGTCAAAACAATCCAAATATTGTGAGATGACTATATTATTTCTCATTTCAGTTTTCAATGTCATTTTTGGCAACTGTAGTGGGGACCGGAAAAAACAGTTTTCAGCTCAAAATAAGTTGTAAGTAAGAGAAGGAAAAGGTGCTACTGTTCTGGAGAGGATGAAGCGAGAGGCAAGAAGTTTTATGCACTTTTACCTCATATTTTGCAAGTGACAGATATGTCAGGACCTAAAAACCCTGCGGTACAGGGTTTTTCTTCCACTTAAAGGAGTTTCTTAAACCAGAGAGCACACAGACAACCCGAAGGACTTGTATTTTTAACAAAGCATTTCTCTTTTTAAAATATCTTCAAGTAGGTTCACCTCATCCCTCCGAGGTTTCACGCTTTTCTTTTGTATTAAAATTTTTGGAGGAAAGGCATGAAGCAAAACAAGAGCAGAGGGCTGTTTTTCTTTTTTAGTGGTGAGCTGATACTAGGTATTGTGAGTTTCACGATGTCTAATGATCCACTGACGATGCTGTTGTGTCCCGTGAGACCTGGTTTGAGTGACTTGTCTTATGTGGTGAGCTTTTTATGGTACATAAAAATAAAGTCACGTAATAAATGAGAGGGAGAGTGAGAAACATGGGAAGGGGGTTTAAGAAAGAGTGTCCTCTTGCTTTTAATTTTTAATAGTTAAACGGTTACTACGCAAATAAGATTGAAATAATTGGCATGACTCCTCCATCTATTTGCATATAAATGCATCTAAATACTTAGTATCTGTCACTGCCTCATAGGATCAAACAATAAAAGAGGGCATGATAGAAATGGGTAGTAATCACTTCGCAGTGTGATTCCCTTGAACCATATTCTCTAGATTTTCATGGTTTATTTATAGATGTTTTTGCATATGTGTGTGTGATGTGTAAAGCAGTGATCAGGGCCTTAGATATAGAATGTCCAGAGTCTATTTAAGGGTGAATTTCTTTAAGATGGCATTGTACATTTCTGACGTGTGCTTCACTCTAAATGTAACACTGCTGACTGAGTTCTATTGTCACCATATATTAGGTATTATCATTCCCGCTTCATTTTAGATACATAACATAATATAACACATAGAGACCAGATAGATGACATAAATGTTATAATGGTTGAATTAAACATTTTAGCTGGAGAACACTGTAGTCAAGCATAGGATGTATAGCCTTCACCCATAGCCTGCACCCTAAAAGTGTGTCATTTAAAAAATAATTATAATAATTGAATGACCCCTCTGAACACATCAGCACTTGCCATCACTGCTTACTATAAGGTAATGATTAGGTAATGGTTCACTGATTTAGTAATTTATGGTCATCTCTTAGACTACAGCAGCAGTCAATTCCACAGTTTTACTTGTACAGATAAGATAAGGCAAGAGGTTGTCCATGTTCACAGCAAAAAGAAAATCCAACTAACCTGTAGGAAACACGGGCTTAAACAGAAATGGAACAGTGTGAAAATCAAATTGTGTGGAAGAAAATCGAATGGCTGTGTTTAAAAGTGTCACAACATTGGCGAAATATATGGTTGCACTCTGTCTCATTATCTTACTCTGAGGGTGTTCATTTCCTTAAAACAATCACTTAGAATAGTATATTCAGTAGTATCTCTGTATTTTCCTTAGCTTTAAAACTGAGAGTTACTTAAACACACTGAACACTTCTTTCTTCCTCTTGAATTCCTTCACACACCTAAGAAGAAAGCAAATCGTGATGGAGCAGTCAGACCCGTAACATAGGTCTGTATCTGTTGCACTTTTTTTTTGTTTCCAGTTACTACCTGCCTCTCCAATGCACTCTTTGTATTCAGCATATGTAAGACTAGCAGATTGCTTGGCTGTTCTCTTGTGGAATAATCAGTGCCAGAGCAAATACATCTGCTTCATGATAACCATTCTCAACGTGAGCAAATGTCTCCGAGGTTGTCCAACACATCCACCTTGAAATGTAGCTGATTCACTGAAGCCTTGGTCTCAAACATAAGACTTGTGATAAAAATGAGCTTGTTTATTGTTTTTTTTTTTTCAGCTTCTGTTGAACTGGCTGCTGTACCTTCAATTAAGGCCAATAAGACAAGTTTGTGCAAACAGGTTATTTCATGTGTATGTTAAAACATTTCAACATGAAAAACGTAAAAAAAAAAAAAAAACCTTACTTATTTTCTCAGTAAACACATGTTTTGGGTAGTGAAGAAAACATATTTTTGTCTGTGTATGTCATCACCATGCCCTCTTCTTTTTAAGCAATCGAAAGACAGAAGAAAATACGAAAAAAGTTGTCATGATACTCAAGATGTTGCATGCTGATAGGTCCTTAAAGAGATAGTTTACTTTGAAATTAATTTTTGTGGTATGTTTTAGCTTACCTCAAGTGCATCCAAGATGTAGGTGTGTTTGTTTCCGCAGTAGTTTCAATTGTGATATTTTTAGGTCAAACCGTTCGTGTCTATCAGTCATATAATGGAGGTCTATGGTCACCACCTCATGCACAGAGAAGTCCAAACTAAACATGATTTAATGACTTGTAACGGTTTGACCTAAAAATAACAAAATTGAAACTACTGCGGAAACAAAGACGCCTACATCTTGAATGCCCTTAAGGTAAGCTAAAACATACCAAAAATTAATTTCAAAGTAGACTATCCCTTTAACTCCACATCATTCTCTACATCGGCAGCCAATGAGCTCGCTGCTCAACTTTAAAATACTTGGTCCATATTTGCTGTAACAGTTGCAGCATGCTTCAGAAACCCTCCACCTTCCTCAACTCCACCTGTATTGATGCATGCTTTGTACAGCAGCAGCAGCATGTTTTATTTGGCAGTAAACATTAATATAGGAGCGTATTGTATATGTATTGGCAGTAGCAATAACCAACAACAGCAGCGATGTAATTCTGCCAAGACCAAACATATCAACATTGTCATATCCATTACCATGCCAAACACTCCAAGAGTTGTCATGACAGTCAAATTGTTTTAATGAAATGCCGTGTACTGAATGTGTGAATTGTGTGATAATGTTTACTATAATCCAGAGAAATAGAACTGAGCCAGTCAGAGATCAGCCGATGGTTTCAGATAAGAAGTTATGCTGCATGTGTCAAAAATACTATATAATCCCTTTAGGCTCATGTTACAAAAATAAATAAATAATAAAAAACCCTGCTAGAGAATTTAAGCAGATATATTTAGATGACTAAGCTTCAATGGAAATGTTAGAGGCATGGTACCGTATAGCTCAGCACTTTCAGAGAACACACGTAGCGTTCTTCAAGAAGACTGAATGAAATGGCATCATAAACATATGCTTTTATTTAGCATTTTATGGTTTCAAATTGCATTCGCAGAACCGGCACCCCCCATATCTCCTTTCTTAAGCGCATGCAGGCAAGAGTGAGGCATTGTGACAGTGACCATGTGCAGTCAATGGGAAAGGCCCCTTTGTCTGCCCCGCTCCCTGTCACGGAGGGTCACGCAGGCTTACCCTCGGAATAAAGCCCTGGCCATTGTTATAATTTGCATTGATGCATAGAGAAGCAGATAGGCTGCTAACAGGGGTTATTCGGAGCAGGGGTATCTTTGCATGGAAATGTATGCTCAGGATGGACAGTGTGCGTATTTCTCTCACACCCCCTTCTCCTGGCTGCGGTGTAGGCCTCTTCAAGGTCACTGCCAAGGACAGTGGAGCCAATTAGTATGCAGATCAGGACCTGATATGGTTTAAGGGTATTGCTCTGATGCAATCACATTAGTTAGGCCAGTAAAGAATCCTCAGCTTGACCTCAATCATTGCAGCCACAGGAGAAGGTGAAGAAAGAATAGAGGAGGGTCTGCAATGTCCTGATGCTTCTTCCGTTCTCGTGCCTGGCATCATCATGGTCTTCACTGTATTGTGGACGTGCATTTTTTTAACTTTGCTTTTGATATTCAGTGAATTCATTTATTAATATTAAGATCATGTTGATGCTTTCATTTCATTTTATTCTATTTAATGGTCTTCCTTCCTTCCTTCCTTCCTTCAAATCAAGCCCACAACCTTGGCCTTTGTGTTTCTTGCGTCATTATCTACCATTAAAAATGGACAATTACAGTGGGGTTCAAAGGCCTAGGAGGACTGTTAAAAATGATCTATTGTGGTATCTAATTCAAACACAAATAAATGTATTCTTTATGCTAATGTTTATTTTTTATGCTAATGTTCTAAATCCTAAAACTTATTTGTTTTCAAGGTTTAAATGCCAAGTTAAAATCCCAGATTTCAAATGTGATCACACACTTTTGGACCCCACTGTATGTCTAACTGTTAAATGCATATTATGTACACTAAATATGGCCAAAATAGGTTTGTAAATGTAAATTCTTATTGCATAGTGTGCACTGTGTGGTGCTGCGGTTGCGCTGCGTAAACATGATTTCTGACCGAGTGTGCCGTTCCCCTGGTGGTCTGGTGCCTGGTCCAAGTCGGTCTGCTGTGGCCTTAGAGGCTAGAACGCAATTTACTACCCCCTTTTTCTTTCTTTAAATCTGTGTCCGGGTTGTAAATTTCTTCCAATTCTCGCTCTTTCGCTCCTTCTATCTTTCTCCCCTTGTCGGAATTAATGAGATCAGGTTTGATCAGGGCAGCCGAGTGTTCAGAGAGAAATCTCACAAGCGCCTTGTGTCCTGTAATAGAATTTGCATCTAATGCATACATAAATCAAACATCTTTCTGGACATTTTCATATGCATAATGTCATTTCATCCTGTTTCTTTCTGAGTGGGGTGCTGAAGGAGAGGAGGGGGTATATGTAGGTGGCTGGGGGGGATTGTAGTCAAGTAGAGGGGTGATTTTTTTTTTTTTTTTTTTTTTTTTTTTTTTTTTTTTTTTTTTTTTTTTTTTTTTTTTACTCTTCTTTTTAACTTCCATTTTAAAGGTTTTCTTTTTGCTGACTGTGTGTTCAGTCAGTGCGTTACAGAGATTACAGATCTTTTGGGGTTTTCTTGTCAGAAACTTTTATCGTGAAGGGGATTGTTGTACTGTATGTTTGGGTTGAGTGTATGTGCGTGTGCGCTAATATGTATAAAACATGAGATATGTGTACTTTTGTGCGTGTGTGCAAAGATTGGAGAATAAACATGCTTTGTATACGCATGCATCCACCCACACATGTGGATGTGAGGATGTATTTTTCTAATTGTGAATGTCTGTGTGTGCATGCACATGTATATTTGTGCTGATGGCATGTTGATAGAGAGACCAAGGGATGGGGTGGGCTGATGCTACAATATTTCTTTCTTCCACTACCTTAGTCTTTGGAGCTTTGTTATGCAAATGCACAAAAGAGTAGGAGATTCAAAGTGCCAAGATTTCAAGATATTTCTTTTCTTCCTTTTTTCAAGAACAAAGTGATGAGGTATCTTGATTGTCCTCAATGTTTGGTACTTCCTTGCTAACAAGGCTTTACTTTGTAGAAATTGCATTTGCAACCATCATAATTTGCATGTCTAAGAAGGTACTCATACACTTTACCATACATCAGATTTACTGTATATGCAGTAGAAATATCGGTTAGGTATACGCAATATTAATTTATAGCAAGCATTACTACGGTCTACCGTTCTGTTGGTTTACGTTTGAGACCTTCATATCTGACAGTGGTCTTGAGTGTTTAACATGAGCGTTATTGGCTGCCAGATCACTGGCTTAACCTTGCGAGGCTCCGGTTTTAAAATACATTTGCATTTTCTCACAGATTTATGAAACAGTTTTCACTTGATATTACATTCATTCCGCTCATGAGCGAGATTGTCCATAACTCACCAGAAGATGAATCTGTTTTCCCACCAGAAGTAATTAAATATCATATTTTCACTCAGAAAGTTAAAATAAATCACTTTTTATGTGAGCAGAATCCTTGGAGATCGCGCACACGTGTTTCGGTGATGAAATAAGCTCAAATGTAGATGTGGCTCCCTACCAGAAAGAATTAAGCGCTGGTGATGAGCCAAGCAGCAGAAAAGAATCAAATCTCACAAAAGAAGCCATTCGCCTGTTTATATCCAGCATAACGTCCGGGGTAAGAATGTTTGTAATTTGCTTGTTTTGAAACACACTGTCCCTTAGCATAGGCTCTCTGAAGGCCTCCATGCCCCACTTTCATACGCTCATTACGATCTACATTAATATCTTCAAATATTAATTGGACCCATGAAGCCATATGAGTCGGCACCCTTGCATGTCTGCTTGTCAAGCGCTTGGGCTGAGGATGGGCTGACGTGCCGGCCACGATAAAGTTTCCATGCTAAAACAATGGCATTAATGCCAATCAAAATGACACTTATGAGCCTTATTAAATGGTAATGCTCAGCATCCTTTGCGACTGCTCTGCCCATTAATGTAAACCACTTCTGACCTCTTGGGTTTCTTAGCACCATAATGTAATGTGATTATGAGTCCACTCTCATAAATAATAAAAAGGGCTATCAGCATCATTTATGTATTTACATGATAATAATGTGTTGCTCCTAGCTTTAACTGATATAGATTAAAAAGTAATGTGTTTTTATGCCATTTTTGCACTGGAGGAGAAGCCATATGAATCAGACGTACTGCAAAACATGGTTTATAAAAAATTGCTATGCATACGTTTGTTTGTTTTTTGTATTAAAGTGTAATTGACTGTGCAGCAATGAGGTTTAATTCTGTACAAGTTCAGATGATACCACTCTTGATTTAATAAAGTCACTCAAAGGTAAGATTGAAGATGTTTTATTGTATTTTTTCATGCTCAAAATGTAAATATATTGAGCATAATTTAGGGAAACTACACATTGCCCAAAACCCCGTTAAAATGTCCTAAACGTTTTGCACAATTTTGAGAGTGCTCATGTAAGCCCTGTTGAGCTTCATGATTTCATTTCAAGTTTACACTCATTTGGGTGACTCGCCTTGCACATTTCCCTCCATTTAACCAGTTCAGCTTTTCCAGAGTAATCGCTCATCTCATAGTTTCTGAATAAACAAATGGATGAGCGAGTACAGTATCTGTTTGTATTGTGTATCAGAATGATTCTGTGCGTTGATCATTATCTTCTATTCTCATCACAAAATCATCATCCACTGCAAACAGACTCTTTAAGGTCTCTCTCATCTGCAGTACTTTGGGTTTTTTATCTTCCTCTCCCTGTTCATTTGATTCATTAGCATACAGATAGTGCTCTCCAAAGATATGTCACGCTAGAGGTGTCCTCATTGCAAAGCAGCAATTCTTATAAAGGTACTCTATATCTGTGACTGTGAGTTGTTTCTATTTTTTTCTTCCCGGGATGCTTTGTTCACTCATGTGGGAGCGACAGTCACTAATCCTTCATTAAATGGCATTGTCAGCATTTAATCAGGGACTGCATTTAATGGTTGCTGACCAGCAACACAGTGAAACTATAATTAATTTATTTGTGCTTGAATTAAGGATGATTTTCAAAGCACAAGCCATTCACCTTCATTTTTTTATTTTTATTTTTTTATCAGGTCTAAATTTAAGGTTTTCTGCATTGTGTGCTGTATTTTGTGAAGTAAAGGTGAAATCCTGAGATTCATTTTTGAGTTAAGGCCATTACATACTGAGTCCAAAAATTGCATCCAAAATTTTCGCACGTTTTAAAAAAAATTGACCTCACGTTATGTCAATCACGCTTGCACACCATCTCCGAAACTTTTGTCCGTCATAAAAAAATTCGGATCGGGTTCGATTTTCTGTGTTATTCGCATCCACAGCCAGCATTTTGAGAGTTTTTTTGATAATTCAGGCCCGGGGGGAGCTCATTCCCCACATCATTGCACATGCGCAGTCCTTTCAGTTTCGGTTTTCAATTCGATCAAGTGTTTATACAGTATGTTCTCTCGATCAGCTTAGAAACGGAAAACCTCCCCTTTCAATCAGATCAATTACCTCCCCTTTGAAATCGATTAAGGTGTCATTGAGCAGCCAATTCGATAACTAATGTATTATTTGGGTACAATATATAACCTGTAGCCTATACAGCTCTTCTGTCTCTGTGTGTGTGTGTCCATACCTTAGACATATACTACTAGTCTCTGTTCAGGATTGATTGGTTCACGGAAATTGGTCTTCTTTTTAATATGTGGCTCCAGAATCGTCAACTGTTCCACTGACATTCTGAAGTAAATTTTTAATCGCTCGGGATAAATTCGCAACTTCTTGATAAGGAGGTGGAACTCTCCTTCCTCTCAGTGCAATTTCAGGATTGGATGGACCCAATATTTTCTCTTTCTTCTCTTTTCAATAAGAGATAGGGCAACAAAATCATCCTTAATGCTTGACGAATCCATTTTGTATTTTTGTGCGTTTTTTTTTTTTTTTTTTTTCCACAAAGGTTTAATAAATACGCATCGTACTCAGTGTGCAAGGTTTCTGTGCATGACGCATTTTTAGGCTGACGAACACGAAAAAACGCATATGAAAATGTCGGGCTCAGTGTGCAATGTCCTTTAGACCCACATGTCATTATTCACTTAATAATGTTGTATCCACAACATTACTTGAATATGGTGCTGTGGACTTCCATTTGGTTAAATAACGTTACCCGGAAATGTGTTTTTATGAGGTGGATTTTTTGTATGAATTATTATAATGTGAATTGTACAAAAAAAAAATGTTTTATTAACAAAGTTCGGGAGGAGCACATTCAGTTAATTAACACTAGAACGGCCACAACGATCATTTTGATCGTTTTGAATTTTATATCTACAATAACTTTGTTGAAAAAAATAATGAAATCCTGCTGGTACCTGACTTTTCCTAAAATTGTCTGTATTTTCATTTAAAATGCTTTTCATATAAATTAAGTTACGTAAACGTAAGGCAAAACAAAAAAAAAATGAACATATTTACCTATTTCGGCCATAGACGGTCATATTGACCGCACTGAATTTTGCGGTATTTTTTCGTTAAATATCCCGCGGTTGATCGTGTTCTCTCTCAACTGTCAACAGAAAGGTCCGCCCGGTCACCTCTGTAGCAGTGTTTGCTATATAATAATTTCTACATTAGTTGTTGATCAAAAATAAGCAAAAAAAAAAACGGACTACAGTTATCTATAATACTTACGTTATCTATAGGCTATTTAGCCTATATATATATATATATATATATTGCAAGGCTAAAATGTCTAAAATGAATGAGCGAATGAGGAGGAACATGACTCGAACCATGGCCCTGGAGATGCTTCAGAACTTGACGAGTGATGATTCGGATGCGGTGAACAATCGGAGGTGGAAAGTGACAGCGACGTTTCCTGGGTGCAAGTTAACATTTCCTCCTCATCAGAGAGTGATTCAGAGTCAGAGTCCACATCAAGGAAAAAGAGACGGCTGCTATCATCAGACACGGCGGATCCAGATGTTCCATTCATGTCGGATCATCCTGGTGAGCTCCGCTGCCCTGTCCTGCGCTGTTTGTTTTGCTGCATGGGCTGTTCACTAGTTCTGCTAGTCCTATTATTATTATTAGCCTATTGACCGCTTCGCAAATCGTCACTATCCAACATTTTCGTCATAGTTTTTGTCGTTCAAACCTAGTTTTTATTTAGTTATCGTCTCGTTTTCATCTTTGAAAAAATGTGGTTGACGAAAATAATTACAAAAATTATTCGTCAACACTGTTTTTAATCTAACGGTCAAAATGACCGTTTGTGGCCGTTCTAGTAGTTTTGGAATTCTGGCACTTCTAGTGTTAACACGAGTGATCAATGATAAGAGGTGTTTATGTTGGGCAATCTCACCTCACTACATTGATGGTTTAGCAGCATCCCTCCACCACCACCCCTTCTCCACACTTCCAGTCCTAAACACTTACATGGGGGGAGCCCTCCCCCCGGACAGCACGCCAAATATGCATTATCTCATCCACTCTAATTAAATGTGTGAACTCGTGAATGTACGACTATTAGAATAATGTACAACCAACTAAAGATACCCGTTATTGTGGCCTAAGCAGATCGTACAGACACTTACAAATGAGATTTATTCATACAAATTAGCCAAAACGTAAATTGGAGTTGCAATAAGAATGTCTTGGAAAAAACAATCCCATGCTTTTGCTGCATGTGAGACCTAAGTCAGTTTATAATTTATGTGTTTGGACCATCTTTGATGTAAATTGTGATGATACAATAAAAATCTGTGATAATTATGAATGCTACATTTTAACAAGCTGATAGTAGAAACACAATCACAAACGTTTTTTGACACATTCTTCTCCTTTATTCAACTTTCCTGAAAATAGGTAAAACTCTTAAATTGCTGGTCCCTGATGACAAAGCAGACAGAGGAATATGCAGATAGATTTATCGAACTAGCCATACGTGGCCGTCTTCCTGGTCATGTAATGAAGGAAATATACACGGCGAGTGGTCAGAGAGCTCCCGCGGCTTAATGACAGTGGATATCTCTCAGACAGGCCCCTGAAATATTTGCTCGGGAGACTCTCCGAGGGTTTCAATCTCCCACAAATCCATTTATATGTTTGCAGCTGATTTATGGCCTTATTTTAACTGTCTCCTACATGCAAATGCAGGAGGCCGCTTAGAAATATACATAATGTGATTCTCAGGGTCATCCCTCCTGCCTGTCAGAACGCATTCCAGCCAGGGAGAGTGGAGGGTCTGGGGGAATTGCTCTTTCCTAAAAGGAGTCAGGAAGTGGCCAGACAATGCTACCTTCCTGCCCTCTTCTGTAAGGAGCTTGTCATTAAGAGAAAATGCTATAGCCAATGTGTATTAAACATTCAACATATACAATATAAACTTAGGAAACAATGGCTTATCTTACACCAGTCTTTTAGGTGTCTTTTGGTGGGGGGTGCTTGAAGTATCCTTTTAAGAAAAGCTAGAGAAACTGATGCAACATTCTTGAGCGATTTTTGCCTTTGTTATGTGAAACTACAGATGGAGAACTTGCCATGTGATGGGCTTGTTTACATTCAGACAAAGCTACAGATGGCTGAATTTGCATGATGTGTAGAAACATCATGAAGAGATTCTCATATCAAATCTGAACATGACAAGCCAGCAGAAGCCAAACGGGATCCTGATCAATTTTCAGTTTCCCAAGCATCTTTCCTTAAATTAAACTCCTTCTATCCGTCATTCTGATCATTCATAAACAGGGAGAAAATGACGCATAATGCTATTCCAACCTTAATGAGGCATTTACGTCCATTGGTTTGTTAAAGCAATGCACTACTTGCTTCTGCAGGTCATTAAATAACAAATGAAAAAAGAAAAAATGAAGTGCAGAGAATGCACTGAATCCAAATGTGTCCATATTTTCAGGTCATAGTGGTGTAGCTTCATTAAAGACATCTGTCATGGAATGTGTCATCGCTGAACGCCTTCGATGAGCTCTACATTTTTTTTTATATAATTCAACTTTTATGACTTAAAGCGGGTGTTTTCAACCTTTACAGACTTAATGACTCCTCACCCAGACTCAGTATTTTATTATACTATATAAATATTTAATCAGTAATTAATACATATATAATACAGTTTTTTATTCAAATATATATATATATATATATATATATATATATATATATATATATACATATAAAGGACATTCTATCATTCCATTAACTACTTGAAAAGTCTAGCTTTAAAGTCACTGTCTTACCTCATGATGTTTCAATGTTTTTGCTTGTCATTATTATTATTATTAATTATTATTATTATTATTCAATTTAAATTTTTGGTAACACTTTATTTTGATGGTCCCTTTTGAACATTCTGTTGACTATAAGTAACTTTTCAACTACATGTCAACTAACTCTCATTAGAGTATTAGTAGACTGTCAGCTTAATATTTGCCAAATATTTATTGTGATGCTCCTCCAACAGACAATCTACTGACTATAAGTAACTTTGCAACTACATGCCAACTTATTCTAACCCTAACCCTACCAGTCTACTAATACTCTACTAACACTCTAGTGAGAGTTAGTAGAGATGTAGGTACAACGTTACTTATAGTAAACTGAATGTGTTAAAGGGACCATCCAAATAAAGTGAAACCAAATTTTTCTAAATTGCTATGATATTTACATAGCAGTTTAGAATGATATGTATGAGAACTCTTCCATGTCCATCGCATACCCCAAAATAAAATCGCCTCAACATACTGTATTTAATTGGAGAATATTTTAAGTGAATCTCTGTTTTTACTCCATTCCTGTTCCTAGGAGAAATTAAGTATTCCATTCGCTGCATAAATTTTCAGGTCTTACTCATGCGACACTCAGGGGTGTTGAATTTTTTATGACAAAAACGGTCTAATAATTGTTGAACAGATGTATTGTTGAAGAGTGGGCTCCAGCAGACCTCATAAAACAGATTTAACATGTTAACCCTGGCTAACCCTTAAATGACATGCAAAAAAGGAGGAGGAATGAATGCTGAAACAATGCTATGTTAGCAAATTGTTCTTTAATTGACAACACTTCTAGCAAAAGAAAGTGCAGTTATAATTACACTTTCAAAAAATAAATATTTAAAAAAAAATGAAGTCAATGAACACTAATCTGGTGGCATTTAGAACAATTTATACAGTGAAATACATACCCTGCAATCTTTAAGCATTGATTTTTGTTTGGGCAGTTGTAAACACCATTGCGTTGTGTGAAGACACATTTCCTATTTTTTATATATTTTTAGCATAAACTCAAGTCAACCTTATGTGTCAGAAACAAGTTATGGGTCTTTTTTGGCTCAGTGGGAGTAGAATTAGGTGGTGTGCCAGTGGCAACATTTGAGTTCCTTCATCTAATTTAGGTCTTTTTTCACTTCCCTGACTTGCTGCATAATTTAAGACTGACCCATGCCTGTGCCAATGGCACTGGAGTTTTGACCCATGGTTTGCTTTAATCAGATTCAAGAATACATGAGTTACATGTCAACTGAACTTCCCTCATGTTTACATAGTAGGCATCAGCTCTAAATTAGCCCACTTCCGAACTTGACATGCATCAGGAGGCTCCGGGAGGCTTTGAGGGTCTGGATAAACATTATCAAAGGTCATGAATTTAAGTCAACTTATTCCCTTCGATGTTAGTCCACTTTCCATCAAGTTTTTCCTCCCCTCGGCCTCTTTAGCAGAAGACCTATTTCAAATGGCCCTGTCGCTGTGATGATGAAAAAGACTGGAAAATGAGTTCAATTAGTTGCAGTATATTTTATCTGGGACCAGTTGCAAAAACATAGCCATCACGTTTAGACTGTGTCTTAAGAACTAGTATGACCAACTAGCATTTGATGGGTTAATCTAACTTTGCTGTGCCAAAGTAGACCAAGCTAAGTTTTTTTATAAAAAGGTTTGAAAAGTCTTGAAGAAAACAATTAGATTACTAGCATAATGAAACATAATGAAATCATTAATTCAACCGATTTACAATGACTCATTCATGAAAAATTCGTATGACTTCATGAACGGGTCATTGAATCACTCAAGCGATTTGTTCAAAACACTGATTAAGTGAGGAACAAAACAAGTTGAGTGAGTCATTGAATCATTTACTCAACCACTGTGTTCATTCAAAGATACCGATTCATTCAGGAACGACTTTGTCGCTTGGATTGGAAAAAAATTCTTTTGGCAGAGAAAAACTACAAATATTTTGTCTAAAATACTCGATGTTGATTTTTTGCTTTTTGCTATAAAAGCAATTTAACCCTTTCACGTGTACGATCACACCGTTGTGATCAGTCTTGGCTGGTCCTTGGAGCGTACGATCACACCGGTGTGATTAGAACGGTCAGTGCTTCACGTGATCAACGGCTAAATTCAAACGTGCGTTGGCTGGCAGAGAGCCAGAGATGGACGCACTCAGTCCTGTTTACAGTCTATGGTCCTGTCATATCACAACTGTTGAGTGTTTTCAACCACATAATGTTTATTTTAGGTTTCAGACATTTAAATACACAAGTTATAACAAAACAATGATTTTGAGTTGTAAAATACTCACTGACGTGACGTCTATGGAAGCGCAATAATAATCCTTTCCATTATTATAAGATACGTTTTATTAATATCAGATACACATTGTGTTAGTAGCTTTTCATTTGACCCTATTCTTCTCCCAGTTCACCAGCTACTTACTTTCATGTCTTTCGTGAGAAGTGGAGGAATTTACGTGTTGTAAATCCACCAGATCCGATTCTCTGGACTGTAAAACAAACTAAAATGGCGCCGCCCATTGTGCATACAGCTCAACTAACGCGATCGTTATAAAGATGTTTCAAAAATAAAACCCACCCACTTGCTCATATTTGACAATCGGGATATCAGTGTTTCATGCTATAGCTAATACATTTGTAAATATTTTTAATAAAAAAGGAAAAATTACATTAAAGCAGATCATCATTCATTCAGCGCTGTGTTGCGGTTGTGCTGTGTCACGTGACAAGCAATGACGCGTCACCATAGAAACATTAAAGTGACAAGTTCTAAATAACGGTCGCCTTGAAAAACTCACACAGGGGGGGTGATTATTATACTGCATTATACTGAACAAAAAATAAAGTCAAGTTACAGTAAGGCTGAGTTGTTTCCTGCACTGCATCTGTGACAAGCTGCAGTTGCACAAAACACATTTTTGCTTTAATTGCTTAAAAAAGGTGTTTTGTGTAAATGGCAGTTTGTTAATACTGCCTCTAATGATGTCCAAGTGCAAATTTGACATTCTCCCACAGCTATAATGCAACCTGTGCATTTGTTATATTAACACTCAACTGAATTAGAGTAGAGCACCATTTGTTTTGTTTTTTTTTTCCCTCACAAGCTTCCCTTTGAAACTGGATGAAGCCATTTAACAAATCCCCATTAAGTCTCTGTATGGCAGCAAGATATAATTTAGTTAGCCGTTAATTAAGTACAGTGTAGCTTGAATAATTTACTGGTCAAAGACAAATTTCATTAAGTCACCATTCGTTGACAGGTGTATGAACATTGTAATGCTCATATCTTATGCAACACGAACAGTGTTTAAAGACCAGACTAAGAAATTTTTTTTTTTTTGTATCCCTGCTCTTTGGAACTTAAGGGATGTAAGTTCACAAGTACTTTAATGTTCTTTCTACTTCTCCCTATTGAAATACCTAGAATACCGCACAACTCCTGGTATCCCTTACCCTGTACAAACAATTTTTCTTTCTGTACTGCTGGTGAAAATATTATTTCAAACACCTCTTTTAAAGGGTATCTCTCAGTCTTCTCATTTTCTCAGACAGAAAAGAAAATAAGAGGTAGATGAGTACCAGTCTACCACTTTCATATTGACTTTGGGGTATTTCCTTAGCTCATATTGATTAAGGTTTAGGGTACTGGAAGCTAATTCAAGGTCGTTTGCTCAGAGCCAAACATCATGCGCAGTCCGTGAGTGTTCAGTTGTGGGGGCAAGTCTCTACAACAGCCCTTTTTAATATTAAACGTGGTGCTTTTGTCAGTTAGCTCTATCACAAATTGAAGTGTGTACATTATTACTTTTTAATACTAAGGAACACGCCATTTTCGGAAAAAAACATGTAAAAAGACAGGACTGTTTTTGAAGAAGACAGCGAATATTACATAAGCAACTTGCTCAAAAAAATTCTTGATTGTACTGTAAAGTTTAATACCTGTGTGCTTATAGTTTTATGGGAAAAGTGCAGTCATTTATGGAATCATATGAAGTAGTTATGCTTCCTTATTATATTTCTTCATTACTGAGTATTTTAAGATTAAGACACTATGGATTTATTTTGAATTAGACAGGATAAAAGAGCGAGAAAGCGCCGTTAATACTATTTGTACTTTCCCTGTACTCATTTAGCAGATTTAACAAAAGTTAAAGCTATAAAATCCGTGATCTGGTGCTTCTGTGATTTCTTTAATTTCTCTGGTTAATTCACATAGCCATTCTCTATACTACTTGAGTATGAAGCGTACCCCCTATGAGGAAAAACAATAGACTGCCTGAGTGGCACCAATTGCCTGGGGGCAGGACTTGCTCCATTAGGATCCCCAAAAGGTATCTAGTGAAACAAAGCCCGAGTCTACAGTTGATTGGCAAACAAAGTAGGCACAGGCACTTAGGAATTCAATTGCATTTTACCCATCACCATTTCTGTTCAGCCTAAATTGTGCGATGGACTAACAGCTTCTATTAGCTCTAGTGGTGCCTATTCAGGTGCTAATTGAGATGAAACCAGGGTTTGTCGTGGCAATTATAACAAATAGCTGGAAATGGCTGGAGATGGCCTTTGAGCGAGCTAAAACTGTGGAGGGGTATTAATCTTTTATAGCCGTGACATGAGTAATAAGGGGTAAATTTATCACTGTATCGCATCTGTAGAGATGATATGATATCATTATGATTTTTTTCATCTTTAGAAAATACAGAGGGAAAAACTTCAAGTTCAAGGTCGTCAGAACTTCACAGTTTATGCTGCTTATAAACACACACGTGGCACATAACATGACCCTGAGGCATGCTTGTATTAGATTACAAAAAAAAAAAACACTCATCACCTTGTGTCAAGTATTCTAGGAGTTACATACAGTAGGCTACACTGTTGGTCAAAAGTTTGGAATATGATAATTTGTTAATGTTTTAAAATAAAAAGTAATCTTATGTTCACAAATGCTGCAGTTATTTGATGTAAAAACAGTAATATTGAGTTATTATTACAATTCAAGGTAACAGTTTTCTATTTGAACATGATATTATGGAATGTAATTTATTACTGTGATAGCAAAGCTGATTTTTCAGCAGCCATTACTGCAGTCTTCAGTGTCACATGATCACCCAGGATTAAGCAGCAATAATAATAATTTTATAGTAACTGAGCAGCAATTCCAGCCAATTCAGCATATTAGAATGATTTCTAAAGGATCATGACCTGAAGACTGGAGTAATGATGCTGAAAATTCAGCTTTCCTATCAGCACAGTATTTTAATTAAATAATTTAGTCAGAAGAGACTTATATACATACATATATATATATATATATATATATATAATCAGACTTATTCCAAACTTTTGACTGGTAGCGTATACAATATATATATATGCACATACATACAAAATTGCTGGGGAAAGTAGGCCAATCAGCAGTGCAGATTGGACTAGGTTGTGTGTGTGTTGCCAAAAAGTGAGTGAGAACACCAACGATACTGGCGAGAAACCCAGCAAAACTTCTCATAATACATTAAGCCGTGGCTCAACTTAGCAACAATCCGTTTCTTCTCAATCTCTGATGCAAGTCTTTACCCAAACTGTATAAATAACACTCCCACCTGGACCTTATTCAGCACCCAGTGGCATTTATTGGGAAGTCTTCCGTCTCATTTGCATCAGAATTACCTCTTCAGGAACTGGTGTTAAACTCTCAAGCCAGTGATTCCATGGATCACTTAAGCCGAAAGCTTATCAGTGTTATTATAATTTATAAAGGATTTAGGAAATCATATTTTGGAGAATGTTGATCCATAGACCATTCCCGAGGTGTTATTTTCTCACTCCCGTGTTTACCCACTTTGTAGATCAGCATTGTAGAATTTTGCACTTATCTTTCAGGAAATCCGCTTTTGCCTAGGAGAGAACACTCGGATATTTCCATAAATTACACAGACAAAGTGCAAAAAGAAGGTGCTTCACCTGAGGCGGCTAAAGAAAGTTTTCTAGAGGTTGCTGAGCACACATCAGTAAAATCGACTGTCGACTGTGAAAACAAGTCTGATTTTGTCTTTAAGAGCGAGCTGATGTGTTGCTCCTAAATCACTGTTAAGATGTGTGAATGCTTGGTTAGCAAAAATGCCAAGGAGGGAATAGAAAGATGCTTTGATTGCTCTGAATAAAACTGAAATAATTGTTCAGTGCACTGTTGAAAGAACAAAACTTGAACTGACTTTTAATGCTTAAAACAGCATATATTTTTTTAACATAAAGCTGAAATAAGTACTTTTTTGGTGTTAAAATACTTTCCCCCACTTGTAGAAACAATCATAGGTTATTCATTTGGGTTACACTTTATTTTAAGGTGACCATATTATAGTTATGCATTTAAGTGTGAAATTATCTACATACTTACTATAGGGTTAGGGTAAGAATTAGGGTTGGTTTGGGGTTAGTTGCATGTAATTATGCCTAATATCACAGACAGCAACATAGACCCCGTTTACACCTGGTATTAAAATGCGATCTGTATCCAGATAAGTTATCCGGATAATAAAAAACAGCGTCACACTGGTTTTTATGTTGGCTTTATTGTATTTTCAGCTAATGAGCCGTTTGTAGACATATATTTGTACTATTTCTCACTGAAATGTGAATTAAATTAAACTGATATTATTTTGTAAATTATATCATAATTCAATTTGGGGGGGCACAAAATACATTTGGGGGGGCATTGCCCCCTAATGCCCCCCCCCATAGCGCCGGCACTGGATCTGCCTGACCACATCTGGAGGTAGTCTGGCTCGCATTGTGTCCGGATCTTTACTAGGTGTAAACGCAATCTGGTTGTTGAAACCACATATGTATATTTTACTCCTCCCAAAAATGCTAAAAAATAAACGAGTGAGAGCGTGTTATATAGGCTATGTTATAGCCTAGTCAGATGCGACACGCATCACCGCAGATGAGCAGCTGAGCGTCTATTCAACGTGCAAACATCGCAAATAAAAGTGAAAGTAAGTCACAGACGCAGTTAACACATCTTCAAGTAAAGAAACTAAATTATCTTACCAGGCCTGTTGCCACTCTCTCTTATTGATGTCTCTGATTTGGAAATTAGCTGATGATCAATAAAATGCCGCTCAGATCTGTTGCTTTTGGTGGCGTGCAATCCAATAAATCTGCATATAACGCAGGAGGTGAAGATCGGATTTATATCCGTTTTGCAAAAACACATTTATGTGGCCAGGTGTAAATGGAATCAGTACTTATTATCCGGATAACTTATCTGGATACAGATCGCATTTTAATACCAGGTGTAAACGGGGTCATAGTGCCAGCTCAGATCCTGCCCACATCCGTGTGGAATCCACGTGTACCAGATGTGGGCCGGATCTGGGCCAACACTATGTTGCTGTCTTGTCTAGGATAGTTATTATTACAATAACTACATGTAGCCTAACATGCGTAGCAAGCACACTTTTTTTTAAGTGGGTAACACTTTATTTGATGGTGTCGGTGATACAGAGTATTTACTTAATTAATTACTTAGTAGTAGACATTGTAATAACATGTAACAAAATGTAATTGAAGTGTGCTATTTTAGCTAAAAGTATGGTTGCATGCAAGGGTGAATGAGACGAGCCTCGGGGCGGTCGTGCACTTTGAATGTGGCTTGAGAAGGTATACTCTACGATGTGATTCTCATTTATGAACAGTGGTGGAATGTAACAAAGTACAAATACTTTGTTACTTTACTTAAAGGGTTAGTTCACCCAAAAATGAAAATTAAGTCATTAATTACTCACCCCCATGCTGTACCAACCCCGTAAGACCTTCGTTCATCTTCGGAACACAAATGAAGATATTGTTTATTAAATTTGAGAGCTGTATAACTACCACATAGGCTCCTAAGGGAATGACACTTGACGGCCCAGAAAGTCAATTAAGAAAACGTTTAAATATTCCATGTGACTACAGTGGCTCAACTATAAGTTTATCAAGTGACGAGAATACTTTTTGTGCGAAAAAACAAACAAAATTACCTACTTTATTCGATCATTCCTTTTCTTCCTTGTTGGCCTGAAACGAGACTTCCATAGATTTCCACGACGCATGCGTGAGAACTGAACTGAAGTAGTTGGAGGAGATCGCAATTCTCGTGCATGCGTAGTGGAAATCTATTGAAGTCTCGTTTCTGGCAAACAAGGAAGAAAATGAATAGTCGAAAAGTCGTTATTTTTGTTAGTTTTTTCGCACAAAAAGTATTCTCGTCGCTTGATAAACTTATAGTTTATCGGGGTAACACTGTGGTTTTTGTTTTTTTTGGGGGGGGGTTGAAATTTTGAGTTTCTCTGATCTTCCTGAAACTGTGGATTCTGATAGAGGGCCATGGTACTTAGACCTGAGTGCAAAAATGGAGGCTCTAGACCCTTCCAGAGCTGAGGTGGGACCATGGGACTTAGACCTGATTGCAAAAATGGAGGCTCTAGACCCTCCCAGAGCTGAGATATTAAGATCCCATTTAGCATTTATGCCATTATAAATATCTCAATATCTCAGCTCTGGAAGGGTCTAGAGGCCACATTTTTGCACTCAGGTCTACGTCCCATGGCCCTCTATCAGAATCCAGAGTTTCAAGAAGATTGGAGAAACGTATTTTTTTCTCACAAAAAATAAAAATAAAAAAATAACGGAGGGGGTAACACTGTCGTTTTTTTTTTTTTTCTTTTTTTGGGGGCGAAATTTTGAGTTTCTCTGATCTTCTTGAAACTCTGGAGTATGATAGAGGGTCATGGGACTTAGACCTGAGTGTGAAAATGGAGGCTCTAGACCCTTCCAGAGCTGAGATATTAAGATCCCACGTAGCATTTATGCCATTATAAATATCTCAATATCTCAGCTCTGGAAGGGTCTAGAGACTCCATTTTTGCACTCAGGTCTACGTCCCATGGCCCTCTATCAGAATCCAGAGTTTCAAGAAGATTGGAGAAACTTATTTTTTCGCACAAAAAAAACAAAAAAAAAAAACGACAGGGGTAACACTGTCGTTTTTTGTTTTGTTTTTTGGGTCGAAATTTTTAGTTTCTCTGATCTTCTTGAAACTCTGGATTCTGATAGAGGGCCATGGGACTTAGACCTGAGTGCAAAAATGGAGGCTCTAGACCCTTCCAGAGGTGAGATATTGTGATCCCACGTAGCATTTATGCCATTATAAATATCTCAATATCTCAGCTCTGGAAGGGTCTGGAGCCTCCATTTTTGCATTCAGGTCTACGTCCCATCGCCCTCTATCAGAATCCAGAGTTTGAAGAACATTTGAGAAACTTATTTTTTCACACAAAAAAAAACAAACAAAAAAAAAACGACAGGGGTAACACTGTCGTTTTTTTTATTTTGGGTCGAAATTTTTAGTTTCTCTAATCTTCTTGAAACTCTGGATTCTGATAGAGGGCCATGGGACTTAGACCTGAGTGTAAAAATGGAGGCTCTAGACCCTTCCAGAGCTCAGATGGGACCATGGGACTTAGACCTGAGTGCAAAAATGGAGGCTCTAGACCCTTCCAGAGCTGAGATATTTAGATCCCCTGTAGCATTAAGGCCATTATAAACATCTCAATATCTCAGCTCTGGAAGGGTCTAGAGCCTCCATTTTTGCACTCAGGTCTAAGTCCCATGGCCCTCTATTAGAATCCGGAGTTTAGAGAAGATTGGAGAAACGTATTTTTTCACAAAAAAAAAAAAAAAAAAAAAAAAAAAACGACAGGGGTAACACTGTCGTTTTTTTTTTTTTTTTTTTTTCTTTTTGGGTCGAAATTTTGAGGTTCTCTGATCTTCTTGAAACTCTGGATTATGATAGAGCGTCATGGGACTTAGACAAAAATGGAGGCTCTAGAGTCTAGACCCTTCCAGAGCTGAGAGAGCTAGTTAACACAGGAGCTCCAGTAAGCACATGTACATTAAGTTACGTTTCTAAAGTGGATTTTCATAACCATACATCTAAAACACACTTATTTAAAATGTCTATTTACCTCAGGAAGGAAAATATTCTATAAGTTTTGCAGGTGAGCACATCCCAACATGAAAAATACATTTGAGTGATGTAACGTTTTGTGTGCTATTATGAAGGATAATTCACTGTTGTCAACACTGCTTACGTTAGACAAATGTGCTGTAAATACTGTAAATAAACAAATCTATAATGTAACTAAACATATATTTAATTTGTCCCTTATTAGTGTTGATATATTGAGGAACATTTAAGTTGGATTAAAAGTGAGTTAACACATCAACCTCAGCATGTAGGCTAAATGCAGTGTTGTGCTCGTAATGTGAATCTTGTCTGTATGTTACAGGGACAGAAGAACACGCGTGTGTTTATCCAGAATAGAGAGAGGCTCATGATGCTGAATGCTGTCATCAAAGGCTTTGAGTGAGTATACTACAGAAATGGATAGAAATTACAACATTTTTCTGAGTCTTGATTTCTGTGCATTTGCTGCAGACCTTTTGTGGTGGAGCAGGACCTGCAAGGAAAGATGATGGCAGTATTTGTTTGGGAAAAAAAGTTTTGGGGATTTTACTCAAATATAAAGTAAGGTAATTTTTAATACATAAATTAAATGACATTGTGCTGTTAAAATGACTGCTTTTGTGTAATGTTTGTGCATTTTTGTAGGATCTGAAATGTCTGCAGACTGGTGTGAGCACTGAGGATGAGGAGCCCAGAGCTGAATCCTGGAAGTGGTCCCATGGATGAGACCATCCATCGCTCCACCTGCCCTTATGATACCCTCCATCTCTCCATCTGCCCTTATGAGTCCCTCTATCGCTCCACCTGCCCTTATTGCCTCAGATTGTGAAGCGCAGCACAGCAACAAGCTCCGGCATGAAGGCACAGTCCCCTCTGGTGAATTCATCAGAATAAAGCTGCAGAATGGGAACCGATGTGTTGAGTCGGCAGTAGGATGTGGTGTTCAGCGCCTGTAAATACATGCTTGTAGTTTGAATAAAGCTTTGTTTCATGTGTTGTTGACTTGTATATATGCATTTGTTTATTGTGATGGTTACTTTTATTTGTTGTTTTACTCATTTATTCATGTTTCTTATTGTTGTCAGTATATAAAATATTATTATTTAATTAATGTATGCATTAATTCATCGATTGACTGACAATTGAGATGTTTCACTGCATTTAGCAATATAAATGTATTCATGCAACTGTCATATGACAAAACAAATTTCATTTTGCTTGTTTTATTAAATTATATTTTTAGTATGTAAAAAAGTTATATAATTAAGTATTGGTCAGCATTTAATATTATTGTTGTGTTTAAGTTTTGGGGTGGGCTAACAATGCAATTCATTCTGAGGTAATATTAATTTTTAAGGAGTGATACTTACATTTTTTTCGAGTATAAAATCAACAGTTTTCTCCAAAAGAGATCTTCGAGCAGCTGCCCGTGTCCTTTGTGCAGACATTACAAATGCAGAGGAAAACTGTTCTAGGTTGTGCTGTCGAGTTACTGATGTTATGAAGTGTTAGTGCACCTGTTGCATATATATTTTAAACTTATTACATACATACAACTATGGTATCTTTCCATGATCTTGTAACAATCATAATGACAAAACAGAAAATATAAGGATCATTGTTTTGTGTACATCATAATGTGACATCATACAATTATATATATATATATACACAGGAAAAAACAATACCAAGGCTAAATATCTTCATAATACATTAAAAATGTGTTGTTGTTTTAAGTCTGAGGATGAAACAAGGTAAATTCATCAATAAAAAGAGTAAAACTTTAAGGAGAAACTTTTTTGGTTATAAAATGAAGAAATTAACAACATATTCAAGAGATGACGATTTTGGGGTTTCTTAATTAAAAAAAAATGTCGCTATAAGAATAACACTGTGGGTCACATTAGTAAGGTTTAAAATATAACAACTTAAATCAACCCTAAATGTATTCAAAAAAATAAACGGGAAGCTGTTTCTTCAACAATAACACAAAAAAATGAGCAAGTTTCATCAATATCAAAATATTTATGGATAGATGAATTAAACGTATCCTTCATATATTTTAAGTAGTTGCGCTTGTAATAACGCTTAGTAGGTCACATGATAACGTCAACATGGCAGATGTCCGGTTCTCATTCATACTCAACAAGATTTGGTTATAAAGTACCTACGCTTTTAGCGCTCGTTGAGTAAGTAAGTACTTATCGAAATTAAGTACCTACTCATTAAGTATGCGGTTTTTGGAATGCAGCAATTGAGATCCCACGTAGCATTTATGCCATTATAAATATCTCAATATCTCAGCTCTGGAAGGGTCTAGAGCCTCCATTTTTGCATTCAAGTCTACGTCCCATCGCCCTCTATCAGAATCCAGAGTTTCAAGGACATTTGAGAAACTTATTTTTTCGCAAAAAAAAAAAAAAAAAAAATGACAGGGGTAACACTGTCGCTTTTTTTTTTTTTTGGTCTACATTTTTAGTTTCTCTGATCTTCTTGAAACTCTGGATTCTGATAGAGGGCCATGGGACTTAGACCTGAGTGCAAAAATGGAGGCTCTAGACCCTTTTAGAGGTGAGATATTGAGATCCCACGTAGCATTTATGCCATTATAAATATCTCAATATCTCAGCTCTGGAAGGGTCTAAAGCCTCAATTTTTGCATGCAGGTCTACGTCCCATCGCCCTCTATCAGAATCCAGAGTTTTGGGAAGATTGGAGAAACTTAATTTTTTGCCCAAAAAAAAAAAAAAAACGTAAGGGGTATCACTGTCGTGTTTTTTTCGGGCCGAATTTTTGAGTTTCGATATCTCAGCTCTGGAAGGGGCTAGAGCCTCCATTTTTGCACTCAGGTCTAAGTCTCATTGCCCTCTATCAGAATCCAGACTTTTGGGAAGATTGGAGAAACTTAATTTTTCGCCCGAAAAAAAAAAAAAAAACGTAAGGGGTACCACTGTCGTTTTTTTTTCGGGCAGAATTTTTGAGTTTCGATATCTCAGCTATGGAAGGGGCTAGAGCCTCCATTTTCGCACTCAGGTCTAAGTCTCATGGCCCTCTATCAGAATCCGGAGTTTTGGGAAGATTGGTGAAACTTATTTTTTCACCCGAAAAAAAACAAAAACAAAAGGGGTACCACTGTCGTTTTTTTTTTTCGGGCCGAATTTTTGAGTTTCGATATCTCAGCTCTGGAAGGGGCTAGAGCCTCAATTTTTGCACTCAGGTCTAAGTCTCATTGCCCTCTTTCAGAATCCAGAGTTTTGGGAAGATTGGAGAAACTTAATATTTTGCCCGAAAAAAAACAAAAAACGTAAGGGGTACCACTGTCGTTTTTTTTTTCGGGCCGGATTTTTGAGTTTCGATATCTCAGCTCTGGAAGGGGCTAGAGCCTCCATTTTTGCGCTCAGGTCTAAGTCTCATTGCCCTCTATCAGAATCCTGAGTTTTGGGAAGATTGGAGAAACTTAATTTTTTGCCCGAAAAAAAAAACGTAAGGGGTACCACTGTCGTTTTTTTTTTTCATGCCGAATATTTGAGTTTCGATATCTCAGCTCTGGAAGGGGCTAGAGCCTCCATTTTTGCACTCAGGTCTAAGTTTCATGGCCCTCTATCAGAATCCAGAGTTTTGGGAAGATTGGAGAAACTTACTTTTTTACCCGAAAAACAAAAAAAAACGTAAGGGGTACCACTGTCGTTTTTTTTTTT